>OY728143.1:370635469-371885469 GCA_963277665.1 Viscum album
GTTTGAAAATAATTTTGGATAAGCTTTTATCGAAAATGTAAATGAAATTTTATTTATGTGAATGGTATGAATGTAATTTCCAGAATTTATGAACTCTCAATTTTTTACGGATTATTATATTAATATAATTGGATATTGTAAAAATAAATAACCTTGTAAATGTGTTGTGATAATTCAATTTAACAAAAAAAAGACAATTTTGAAGTTAAAGTTGATATTTTCATTAAGAATGTTTTTAAAGATATTTTTATTCATTGATGGAATAAACCATATAATGCACTTATGATCTAATATGGATATGTTGTTTTAATATCATCATTTATTTTTATGGGTGGTTTTGAATCATGATCATTATATATGTAATATTTTGATATCTTTTACCATATTCCTCTAAATGGTTTATGATAATGTTAATTGAATAGTGAATGTATTTACATTTCATTTGATAGATTAATTAAAAAAAATATTTATGTTGATTATATTTTACCCCATTAATATGAAGAATGGATTTCAATTATTATATGATAGTCTTGCACTAATTTATCACCTCTATGTATAGGTATGTCTCATAGGAGAAACTAGATTGGTTATTGGCCAAGGCCTTATACATTTATCTATGGTGTACTGGATAAATCTTTAAAAAAATGATTATGATGTCCTGCATTTTAAATTACCTGAATATGATATTAGATATTGATATTCCATGTTATTATTTGGTTATTTGAATGCCCATTATTGATTTTAATTCTTTTATGATTATTAAATCTAATTATTTTATCATTGGTTATTCCTAACATATTATGCTTATATTGTCGATTAAATGAAACATGATTTAGTTATTTATGTTTCCGTGATAATTTTACCATAATTATTCATATCTTCCCCTATTAGCATACCCTAGATGATAATTTGGTCTTAGAAATTTATTTTGTATCATTTTCCCATCGACATGATGAAGTATTTTATGATTTCTATATAGGGACGCACTAAGTGGGATAACAGATATAAAAAAATAAATTCTTACTTTATTTTATTTTTTAAAGTGTAATATGAACTTAATGTATCTATCTAGATATCTAATAATAACATAATATTATTCCATTTTGAAAAGGATTACTTGTATATTATTCTAATGTAATAATGTAACCTACAACTTTGTGATAATTCAATTGGGGTTTTTACACATTTGGGATAAAAATTAATTTCTTAAGAAAACAAAATTTCGTTTAATTTAATATAATCAATTTTTAATTTTTATTTTTATTTTCTTTTATTTTCCAAAATGTATAATATTTTTTCAATTTTTAATGTATAAATTGAGTAAATAAATCTTATTTATTTTTAGATAATATGAATAGTAATCTCAGTAATTTGTAATACCATAGTAAAGGGTAAATTTGGTAATATGGGATAAAAAATGATATGTACTACAAAATTACCCAGACAACTACTAATATTTTATTTAATCGATACTTTTTCATAATCATTATTGGATCGATGATAAGACAATTTTTCCCATTTGGTTTTGATTATGACCGTTATAATATTTTATTTAATGAAAAGTCAATGATGTAACAGTCATAATTTTAATAAATATAAATTTTCTAAATAAGGGTTAACAAGAGGATATATTCATTTAAAAATATTCATTTAAATTAAAAATGATTCATCTTGGTCATAGTCATTTATTTTCTTTTTTAGTTAATAAATAACTAACTTAAATGATTACCAAACACTTATGCAGTAATATTTTAATTAATGGAAAAAAATTTATATTAATATTTTCTAAATAAATATAAGTTTTCATAATTAAAGTAATTAAAGAATTTATTAGAAGGTATTATTATATTATGGATGAATTAAAATATTTTTTCTATGTTTTATTATTGTATTAATTTTATTGATGTCATAGTAATGAATACACTACTATAGTCTTGAATATTTGAAATAGAATAATAGTGACATAACCCCATTGGAAAAATTATTTTGTGATTTTAGTCCATAGTTAATATTTCATGGAAACGAAATGGGGTCATAATTTCTATTATTTGCGATAGTTAGTCACAAATTTTTTTAATTTTGACAGATGAATCGTTCAATATAAATAAGTGATGTAATTTTTTTAAATAAAAAATTGTCAGTGACTGTCACAATTTATTATTTGGAATGAATTGTCCATCCACCACAATAATTGTTTTTTCAAATAAAAATATATTAAAATTATAAATAATTTTAATATAAAATAAATAAATATTAACTAAAAATTATAAGAAAATATATCTTTAAAAATATTTTAAATTCTATAAAAAGTACTATAAATTAAAATATTTTAAAAATTAATATAAGAAAAAATATTCAAAATTAATTATCATATTCAAATTAATTAAATATTTTAAAAATAATATAATAATTTTTAAAAATTATATATATTTTTATAAATTTAAACAATTAAAAAATGAAATATATTCAAAAAAAATTAAAAAATCTCAAAAATTTCAAAAAAAAATTATTTACAAACAATTTAATTTTCTTAAAAAAAATAAATGCATTGTTCTCAACCATGAAGTATAGACATGATTTTAGATAATGTTTTCTTCTTCTATATAACATACCATACGTTAAAATTTTTCTGGTTTTCCATATAAATGTATCATTCGACATAAAATTCTGATGAAGACCTATATCTAATGTAGTCAAACCAATATTATATAATAAAATTAAACTATCCAATAGTTGCATAAAATAAACATCAATATTTTTTTGGATAGGCTGGAATTAATAGCATCAAATATAAATATCATTTGTCATCATCATATAAGGAGGTAAGTCATAATTAGTAATGAAAATACGCTAATAATAATATTGACCACCATAAAAACCAAATGTAAAAACCATTAGAAGAATGGAACTTCTATATATTAGGAGATTCTGAAGAAAAATAAGCATGCATCTGGTCAAACTGTTTCTGTGAATCACCATTAAATGGATGATTTGAGATTTTACTGATGGAAATAATTGACTTATGTCATGTCATCATTCTTTCAATGTTGTGATTCAAAATTAAACGACGTAAAATAAGTGTAATTGGAAAATATCTCAACTATTTCATATGATCTATGAAATTTCCTTATTGTGCCTCTTTATACCTCGATTCTCCACATATTGGAAAACTAATCATGGATTCATAATCACTATAATATAATATGCAGTCATTTAAAATGAATAGATTATATGATATCTGAGAACAAAATTAAATACCAACCTCTTACCTTAATAGAAACATGTAGTTAATGTATTTCAATTCAGCCACAATGATTAAAAATAGAAAAAATATGATCGAATGAACTATTTTACATTCCAAAATGAAATTTAATTACCATAAATATTGTACCATAATTATGAATTATCATGTGAAATCTATTATATAGGGAATATTCATCAGATTACAGGAAATTAGAAAATAGAGAAGGTTCTAGTTAATGATATTGGATATAATTATGAGTAGTCAATTTAGGAATAGATGGAAAATCATCCTTATGTACTAAATTCAGAATTCATGGATATTAAACTATAAAACTTATATTTGCTAATTAATTATTTTCACTGTGTTGTTACCAAAAAATATATTCTTTCTGAAAAAAAAACAAAAAATATGAATTAAAGCATTATCAATCATTTCAAATGTCGTTAGATAAAATTTATAACATGGACATTTAATTATTCATTCAGAATATGAATCATAATCCTAAGATTCAAATGATATTAGGGTTTCAATACCTTCAATATCAGCATGATTTATAACATATCCATTGTATTTTATTGATGGTTTATCCAATAACAATCGCATAATTGAAATTCATTTCTACTTCCGATGTATATAGTTATTTAATAAATATTTTAAATAAGTCTAATTAAAAATTATAACTTTGAATAATTGATTTTTATTATTATATTTGATTTCCATGAATTATTATGAGGAATATGATTAATTCGAGGTGATGGTGTTTCATTGGATTATTGGACTTGTAGAGGCTCATCATATATCGAATAAAAATAATGAATATATTATTTATGACACATTATATTTTTTAGAAATCATAGAATATATCTTGAAATGTGTCTTATATGAGAAATTGGAGACAACCGTTGGGTCTGAGATATGGGGTTTACCCAAGGTGCGACATAACATTTTCGAATGTTTGGTGTTTAGTTACATTGCATGTGTGGGTAATTCTCTTAATATTTAAATTACAATTTCTCATTAATATTTAATATATCATTATAACTGTGTATCATATGATAAATCATATACCACCGTTGGGTCCGAGATTTTGTGTTTAAGCATCAGGTGATTAGTATAATCACACATTAGAGTATCATTTTTAATCCTTTATTTATATAAATCATATTATATATATATATATTCTTATCTTTAAAAAAAATTATTAATATGAATTATTTTAATTAATTGAGAAATTATGTGAAATATTTTTAAATTCCAATAGTTATTATTTTTTAAACTTTTCAACATGGATAGATTGAAATACTATAATTTTGTTACATATTATTTTAAAAAAAATTAGTATTTGATAATGTTATTTGTTATGTAATAGTAATTATTTATTATTTCAAAATTAATTTATTATAAATATTACAAATATTTAGCAGTTACTCAAAATTTTTCATTTCTAAATATTTATATATTTATGAAATTTCCTCAAATTTTAAAATTAGTTATTATAATTGGTAACTAATAATAATATTTTGTCTTTATTAAAGATATTGAAAAAATAATTGATAAATATTATAGATTGTCATATAATTATATTTAATTAGTTAATTGGTTATTTAAATTTTAATAACTACTAAATCAGTATATATATCACAATTTCATAATTAATTCAAATACATAAAATATATTTTAACATATTTTTGATCAAATATACAAATATGAAATCAATATAAACATAAATTTATAATATATATATATTTATATATTTATAAATAAGATTAGATATAGATAATTTTTATTATAAATAAATATGATTATCCTAAATTACTAATTTATACAAATAATTTATAAATGATTTTCAATTCGTATTTCTAAATTTATAATTATTTGGAATTGATAATTACTATTAAATATTAATTTTTGAATTAATAATCTTTACACCATATGCATTATATTTATCTCGTGTGTTGGGTTTTTTAAAATATTTATAAAATTTATCCACACTAATTATATTAACTAAAAGAATATTTGTTTTGAATTGTTTTGAATTTTCTAATGTTGTTATATTATTTTATAATCACTTTAAATATTATTATTAATATTATTTTATAATTATCACAATTATATCTAATTTATTAATAATAAATACTCATTACTTATTAAATATTATAAATTAATTAATTATTTTATATTATTATTTAAATTTTTAATACATTATTATTAATTAAACTTCATTATGAATTTTTAATTATTTTTATTATTATTAATATAATTTAAAAAATTATTATTAAAAATTATCTTAATTATTATTAATTATTTTGATAATAAATATTATATATTTAAATTTGTTATTTTTTTCATTAAAGCAGATTTTTATTGTTCTTTTAAAAAAAATTTAAATAAATGGGTTGTGTTAAAATTATTTCATTAAATTAATTCTCACATAATTATTCAAAACAAAAAATTTGTATTTTTTCAGAAATTTTATATATAATACATGATTTCAGAATATTATTGATATGAAAAAAAAATTATTTTTTCACAAATTTTTTAAAAAACTTGACATATTATAACTATTTACACACATACACGTGAAAGCATACAATAAAAAATCGATAACCATGACACAAAAAATAAATATAAAAAAACAACGAGAAAAAATCATGTAAATTTATAAATAAATTCCCCAACTCTAATTCTAAAAAAATAAAATAAACATAGGATTTGACATAATCAATGTATTTATAAATTTTTAAAAACGTCCATTATATTTCAATAATCATAATATTTTAAATAATAATTTAAAATAATAAAATTCCAACAACCATAAATGCCAAAACATTAATCTATCAAATTTAAAGATCCTACAACGAGGAAAAAAAATTAAATCAAATTAAATCTACTTGAGTAGAATTGAGACACTCTAATATAAAATAAGAAATTTAGATTAACCCTATATGTCAAATAAATTATAAAAATCTTTTATATTAACAAACATAGGTTTTCCATAACCAGTATTTACAATATTCATCCAAAAAAAAGATGCAGGATATAAGCAGAGTCCATACCTAGAAGATCGTAGTCATAATCAATAATTAATTTTTAAAAAATTGTCTTTTTTGGAGTTTCGCGGTGTTAGGCCGCTGGGTGGTTTCCATAATGGATGTTTCGAAGAGGGAATAAGAAAGATGGGTTATTCACTATTAAATGAAATTGATTTTTCATTTGGTAAATTATTATACAATTAATTGTATCAAAAATAATCCTAAGTTAATGGGAATTTGAAAGAATATCTAAATCTAACACTAATACCAATCATGAATGTATAACGCATTTGGCAATAGGAATACCGGGAAAAACTGTTTACAACCAATGTATTTTTCATCGTAAATAAATACTATTTGGGATGAAATATTACATTTTACGAAAAATAATTCATGTTTAAAGACTATTTTTTATGGTGCATTTATTAGTCGAAAATTCCCCATTGAAAATTTCATAAATGTTTGTAATAATAGTGCATAAATTAAAATTATGAATAATTAATATTAAATAATATTTTATTATATAATACAAAATTCATAAAAAATAATTTGTCTACATTTTTTGGATATGGTATAATATATGATTCATTATACCTTTATGGGTCTTCTGATATTTTCTGTTTTCATTTATAACTTGGAATGAGTAAAAATCCTTATTCTCGTGATATAGTTATAAAAGAAAAATAAGGGTTAAAGCCCAAAGATAAGGGTGTAACCATGTCCTAAACATGACCAAAATGTTATGGGATAAATATGGTTCCACCCTTACCACCATATATAATAATATTATTTTTTATGGGAATCTTGTCTAGGAAAATGAATTATATATTTTTTTAATCAAATAGAGAAAAAAAATTTCTCTCTTTTAATATTAAATATCTTTTATGTGTCCACATCATGAAAAATAAAAATATGAATGAACATGAATTTCTTTTTTGATAATATTTAAATTGATTTCATTATATAAATTTATAATTATTTCTATGAAATTATATAATTACCTAAAATTCTAGTGAAATGATAATTCAATATTTAATTGATTAATTTTAAAATAAATAAAAGATTTTAAAAATATTAATTTTTAAAAAATTTGAATGCATTAATATTTTAAATGAATTTTATAGAATTATATTACATAATAGAGTTATTTCAATGAATTATATTGGGATTCCAAATTATTAATGAGCTATTAAGAGTCAAAATAAATGTGTAGTTTTAAATATTACTTTAATTATTATTTTTAAAAATCTTATTTTATTCAGTTATAAAAAATTCATATAATTTTAATCCTTATCCATTTTAATGGGATATAGTTGAAAACATCATAATATAGCAATTTATGAGTCATTTTTTCATTTAATTACAATTATATAACATTTATCATTAAAAAAGTAGTAAGTATTGTTAAGGTAAAAAATAACTGCCCACGGGGTTACTCAGAAGGATATGGTTCAAAATGTTACACAACCTTATATAAATTATATGGGAGTATTTAATTACTATCCTATCTAATATTATCTTCAAATTACATTCTTTTTAGGTTAATTTGGTATAATAAATTAATTTATTAGAATTTAATCTTTTTTAGAAATTCTAATAGTGCCATTCACCAGAATTACAAAAGGAAACCTTCTCCCTCACTTATAAATTCCACATTTATCCTTTTATCATTATAAATTACATTCAATTAATCTTCCAAAAATCCATATCCATTTTCATGGGGTTATGGACCTTCCAAAACACCAATCCTACATAATTTAATATGATATCTAAATGAATTCATATTTAGAAGAGGAAACTCTTTTTACCGACTCATTAAAGTATATTTCTTCTTCTACATCCTCTAAATCTGTTGTTTCTATGATAAATGAAAAAATATAGAATCATATATATATTTAGTTGTTATTATAACTACGGGTAAAACATATTCCTCCTTTAAACCATCCTATAAAAAACAAAATCAATGTACATGCATAAGTCCATCATACCCTCTCTACATCATTGTGACATTAATTTTTCCTCCCCCACATTAATAATATTTTTAGAAAGATAAAAATTATAATCTTATATTATATATATTAAATAAATATTAATTTTTGTTTTATCAACCACTTTTCAAATTTTGCATTTCATCCGTTGAATAAAACAATAATTATGTTCATGCATTCTTATTGTCTACCGTCTCTATAAACGATGTTATTCATTTTTTGTATATATCTCCATGAATGACTTTAAATATACATATATACATATATATATATATATGATAATTACACAATATATAATATTATAAAAATCATGGAATTATTATAATTGTATAAATATTACAACAACTGAATCAAAAATAACTAGAAAAATGAAACAGTTACAATAAAAACTATAATTTAATATTGAGTTGATAAAAGAGGTCATAAAATATGATAATTATTTAATATATGGGATTATATATTAGAATTTTATTCTAGAATATATGTATAATAATTCAACATTTATTATAAAGTTGGAGCTTCCTCATTTTATATTTGAATTTACTCACATTCGAACTATTTAGAAAATAATATTAATTTACATTAATTTAATTATTATCAAAATTCCATTATTTTACATCCCATTTCCTATGAAAATACATATCTTCTTCAATTTTATTTAAAAATCAAAAGCCTTTTTATTTAAAATATTCCATATTACATTTATATAATCTCTACCCACATTTTAAAGGATTTATTTAACAAAAAATAACAAACTTAGAGGTATTAAGTTGTTAAGAAAAAAGAAGGGTTGTTGGAAGAGGATGTATCTTTTGTAATAATGTTTTCTCTTTTATTTATTTTTCTGTACCATTAAAACCATATTGAACAATTCTAAATTAATAATTCATGTAACCTCCATATGTTTTTTTATTTTTATTTTTGTTCTAAGACCCATATCTATATCCACAACCATTAAATTTGAAATGAATTATTGTTCTCTGGGTATGGTATACTATAACCTCACAAACCATTGCAATTAATTTTCAATCAATATCAATCACTGATAATGATAATGTCATCTATGTGTTCGTGTGGACTACCACCTCCATTATGCGATGCGATATGTTTTCCTTCAAAAAATAACATGGAATAATATATATAATAAAATTTTAATAATTTATATGATATTTAATATATTATTATAAATATATAAGTATTAAACTAAACCTACCTTCTTTTAATATTGATCTTCGAAAAAAAAATGTTACCAATTTGTATATATGGTCTACTATAAGCATGATTGTTATGTAGTTCATTTTCTAATATCCTTAAAAAATAGAGGTATATACAAGAATAATTTATTTCAAAATATTATATTTTATTCATTATTGTTAGTTGGGAAATGATGTAATAATGACCATATTGTCTATAAACATTATTCCAATGTCTTTTTGGACATAAGTACTAAATATCATCAAAAATTATTATTTGATCTTAAATAACTAAATAATGGTTTTAATATAGTAATAAGTGATATAAAACAAATAATAAAATTAAAATCTTTTTGTAATAATTTAAAAAATTAACATATGTTAATTAATCAGGAAGACAAAAGACATACAAGGAAAACCAGAGGTAAGGGACTTATATTTATAAATAATATTTTAAAATAGTGTATTTGAAGTATTTTTAAAAAATCACGATGGAGTGTTTCTTATGTTATACTGAATGAGTGTAATTTTTGGATTTAATAAAAATACTATAACGTTATATATAATGAAATAGTTTTCATTTATGAGTACACACATTTTTAAAATAATTGTTTTTAAAATTAATATTTTATTTTCATTAAAAAAATTTTTTATTGATTATTTATTCGAAGAAAAAAACTATTCCCATGTTCATTTAATTTGGTATTAAAAATTATAACATCCCGACATGAGATTCTCATTTCTCATGTACTGAGCTGAGGGGTCACATGGCCTCATTCATGCCTTCTCATACGCAAGAGGCTAATAACTAGTATTGAGGGTGTAAAGGTGATACAGTTGGGAGACTAAAAAATCATATAATGGTGGAACAATAGATAAAGTAGATAACATAGAAAAAAATCATAATATAAGAGTACACTATAATTGTTAGACTATTAATCCATCATAGTAGAAGCATATACAACAAGTATAATAATAAAAATTTATTGTTTAAATACAAAAAACATTACTAATAATAAAAATCCACATGGAAGTGTCATATACATGATGGCATGGAATGCTGATATAGAAAAACTGGAACAAGGCTTTGAAATATAAAATATTCTATGAAAAACTTCCACAAGACAAATAGATACTCCCCTAGATTCTCGAGTATATGCTTGATCCTCTTCCCATATTGTATATCTATTAAAAATGCATATGAAATATCATTGCATGGAACTTTCCCTTTTCCAAATAGATGAACATGTAATATACTCAAGTACCAATAGCTGATAGAGTATGGTGTGAGATAAAATCCTAGTATGCCACCACCAATAGTTTTTAAATGTAATAAACTAAGTTTACATAAAAACTATATTGTACATGTATAATTGTCTTAATTGAAAATGATGAATAAATAATTAATGCGTGTTTAGATTCAAAATGAACACTTAGAGGATCAATATTCTTCAGTGTTTTCAAGATGATATTATTATATATAACCGTATATATTAAAATAATTTATCTACATTTTATTTGGATATTTCATCCACGTATATGAGCTAAGTACATGCAGACATGAGTAGCCATATAACAATAATTGTAGGTGATAATTGAACTGAGACTGAACTCAAACATCCATAACTAGACTAAGTGGGCCTATAAACTCATGGATATCATAAAATCCCTATATCTCAAGATGAATGTGAGACATCATGATTATCACTTGATATGGTGGGTGAGTGTTCCAATCAACCCCCAACACAAGGGATGTGGTGAGTCATGGCCACCATAGAAATAGTAACATTGGTGAGAGATATCCTGCTCCTCCCATGATGTATGATAGGGAGAAGCTTCATTTCCTAAAATTCTCATAACCATCATTCCTCATCCAATATCAATGGTGTAATCATAATAATAATAATATCCTTGTGGTGTCACCTCTTAGGAATTATATTCATCATGCCCAAATAGAACCAAGGGGGTTATAATTTATATATTCCATAGAATCAAGCATGATTATTTTGGTTTTTCCTTCCCACCAAATAAAATTAATTCATTTGAATCTTTTTATAAACAAAAAATGCCATGAATCAAGAAATTATATTTAATACAAGTGATTTAATTTTACAAAACATGTAAAACATTATATTATGGTTCAAAAAAACACATTAGAGGTTCTATTGATCATTATAAATTTTTTTACAAGTGGAACATTCTATATACATCATGAATCAAACACATAATACAGTCCCTAGTCATTTAATTAATTAATTAAAATTTTAATTTACTATCAGAACACACCAGAGCAATCCATGACCAATATTAGAATCCTCGAAAAACCAAATGAGTAACAAAGGGAGTATAAAAAGTTGTGTATATGAACATAGAGATAGGGAACACCTTTTAAGTAAATACATGAAAAATGAAAGTGTGTGGCATAACAAAAATGATATGAAAAAATATATTTTATGGAAAATCAATAGACCAATTACCTATGGACGGTTAACAAATAATTATATGGTAATGGACTCAAATTATAAGTTGAAAAGAAGAAAATAGTGAAATAATACAATTATAATATAATTGAGTAAATGTTATTTCAACTAAATAGCACAAATGACATGAAGTTAAATTTAAATGGAAATAAAGAGAAATATAGATCTTACCTCAAGATAACAAACAATTCTTATATATCTCTAGTAAGTATTAGGATTAGAATGTTATTGAAATTAATAAGATGAGGAACATGAGAAATCATTAGAGGAGAATCAAAGAACCATATTCTGGAATGAAGTAGTGAATTTAGAAAATAGTGTTTTAGGTTTAATATGGGGAAAATTATAATTTAACCCTTAGAACATAGGGATCATGTTGTGGTTGCATGGTTTGGCGAAAAAGAACTCCTTCTACTCTCCAAAGTGGGATGCCACATGGTTTCTCTATCTCTGAATAGTATTTAAAAAAACCCCATGTTAAAAAATATAGATAGCGCACATTGGATTTTTCTATAGATTGTATAGTTTAATATAATCTATGCACCAACATTCTCCACTTTTTCAACAACCTACATATTTAAAGAGACTATGCAGTCTAGGCTGCACAGTATCATTTTACTATGAGGCCAGATATTGTTGTCCAAAATTTGCGGTTCTGGGCATTGAATAATCCCTGATCACAATTGCTTCTTCCATGATCCATTTGAAAAAACATACTTGGGATGAATTAAGGAATTTAAATAAAAAACAAATGATATGTAATTTTGATAAAATTCATGTTGTTACAACCCCCCATTAATGAAACACAAACCCATGTTGGACTTATAAGGGTTAATAGGCATCATCAGCAATGAGTTCCATGTCGTAAAATTTTTTATCAACTTCCTAGTCCAAGGTTTCATCATTCACTTTTCCTTCCTACCATAGACCTTTTAAGAGAAGAATTGATCTTCCTTGGAGTGCATTCATTCTATAATCGATATTACACAATAGATACTTTTTAGTTGTAGAGTCCAACATTAACTTGAACTCATAAAGATAGAATATGTGTGATAAATTTGGATAATATTGAATTTGATGAGATATGTGGAAAACATCATTCATAGACCAATATGTTTGAGTAATTTCAATAAAAAATCCCCTAGTCTTTTCCACTTTAATATCTCAAAGGAAACAATAAAATATAAGAGAGAGAATACACTACTTCTGAATTAGTTGATGGACTGAACATGGAGAATGTTTCTAGAAAGCCTAGTTTCTGAAATCAAACTAAAGAGGTCATTAACATAAATTGGAACATGAATGATTTCTAGAATGAGATTACAACATATGATTTCAGATCAACTACAACTACTCTTTAGAATTCTAAAAGAGACAGGGTCCATGAAAATCTACCTCTGAGTAGCACTTTGATGTATGGAATAGCTTACTATATAAGGATTCATAAGTTTCCATATCTATGATTTCCTAAAATCTATTATAATATGAAAAATCAAAATAGGGTATGTGTGGATCCCAAGAACCCTCGATGTTCAAGAAACATGCAAAATCATGTGCTGAAAAACCTGAATCATATAATCTATCTATCTATTAGTATGAGGTTATAAGCCATGTTAAGAATCACATGTGTACCCAAGCCCATTTGAAACCCTTGTCCAAACATGTACATAATGAAAACATATCATTCATAAATGATTGAACATGGAGCTTCATGAATACGTAAATACACCATAATGTATAGCTTCCCTATATCGTCTACCAAAAATGACTCTCACATAGGTAAGAAGTTTGAGACATTCTTTAAATGATCATGTATAACCCACACTGATCGTTACCCCTTAGTGATATGGGAAAATAATCACGAAATTCATTGAAGCATCATCCATTTTCCACAAAATAATTGTCAAAGGATATAAATGTCATATTTCTTTTTTCTTCTGATTTTCAATATTCACCTGTTGACTTATGTAACATTGTGTGATAAATACAACAATATATTTTTTCATACCAGGGCCCCAATATAGGAGACTTATGTGTGAGATGGTATGTGAGTATGATATACTCTATAATACCAAATGTAGAATCAATATGATACTAATGAGATTCTCAAATACAAGAGAGGGTGAATTTTATTCTTTAAAAATCCTTAATGAAATTTAGTATAATCAAAATTCACAACACCTATAAGTTCTATTAACTTTCTTGATTCCAGAAAAGTGATTCCAGAAATTAATCTTAACAAAAGTTTACACAAACAATGATTCTACATTAATGCATATAGAATATTATAAAATCATTGTACAAGTTTAAAGAAGTATATGAAAGTTATACTTTCCTCAAAAACTAAAAAACATATTTGAAAAAAAATAATTAACACTACATGTAACAAGTAGAAACTCTTTTAACCTAAAGAGAACGGTATCCAACTACGCTGGATAAGAGGTCCCTTGATTTATAATTTCAAGAAAGAATGTATTACCCAATCCCAGGTAATCCCTCAATCTGAAGATCAGTATCTATCTGGTTATCCCCACAAGCCCTCGATTTGTAAGGAAATCAACACCTCAAACATCACAACCATAAGTCTATCATTTTAAGGAAATAAAACCTTTGCACTAAGCAATTCATCATGACGAAAAGATTGAATATGAAGTTCAAAACATTGTGCATGAATCCAGAGTGTTTATAAGAGCCTCTCTCTAAAAATAACTTCAATGGAATGTAATCACACATTGTCGATGATTTATATATCTTCCTTTAAAATGAGCTCTTATTAATATGCACAGCTCCAATGGTCGACTCCCTACTCCAATGGTCATATTCCTCCTTGAATTTTGGAGTTATGTGTACACGTGTAACTCAAAGAACGGTTAATGAGTAACTGAAAACAAAACATCATTTTTGAATGAAAACAAGTGTATGACAAATACAATTTTCAGAATGTAAGTAAATGAATGTTTGGAGTCTAACCAAAAATGAATTCTGAGTCTATAAAGATATTCAGATTCTGGTTTTTAGGAATTCGGATCCTAAAATTATAATGTTCGGAGTCTGAGTTTCTAGGAGTTCAGAATAAAAACATTCAATGTTTGGAGTCAAAGGTCATTTGATTTCTGTGTCATAACTCTTAATGTTTAGAGTCATAATTCTAAGAACTCAGAGCCAAAACTATGAATAGTTTGGAGTCATAATTCAGTGAACACAGAGTTAGAACACTGAATAGTTTGGAATCAGAATTCTGATAACTCAGAGTCAGAAATATGAATAGTTCGTAACACGAATTTGTATTCAGAATTCTGAGTAAAAAATCAGAAGAGTTCGTATCTAGAATTAGTTATCAGAATTCGGGGTCAGAACTCAGAAGAGTTCGTATCTAGAATTTGTAATCAAAATTTGGATCCTAAAATTGAATTCTTCATATCTAGAAAATTATAATATTCCGAGGTTTTGGTTACAAACCGATTTTTAAACATAGGAAAAATATTTATATGAACAATTAAATCTAGGTAAGAGAAAATTTACTCAGGGAAGGAAATTTTCCTTATATAATTAAAACATGGGAAAAATGAGCATTTCCATGAAATAAAGTGTTTGTAAATTTCAAGACAAGAAGGAATGGTAAATTCATAAGGATACCTTATTTACTTAACAATCTCCCCCATGTATGAAGGAATGGTGTAAAGACCTGTATCCTTACGTACATAGACATTACATTACATTTGCGGAATACTTAGTACATAACAAAAACACACACTAAAGGATCGTAATAGTTTAGTGTCTTTGGAAACTCGGAACGTAATCTTCTAATCGTGGTGAAAGTTCTTCAATATCTCCCATAAAGGTCATCCCTTTTTTTTTACCTAAAACCTTTCTTTATATCCTGGGGAAAAGAAAACATAAAAGGGTGAGCTCAAATGCTCAGTAAGGGTAATCAAAAGAAATATCCATCACATAATTTTCATAAGAACATAACATTTTTGGAAATCTTAACCTGCAAAAGAGAGCTTAATTTCATAACATGGGATAAATCATAGTAGTGAAAATGAAACCATAACTTAAAACATTACTCATTGTGGCATACACACATAATCATAGAGAATCATTTCTTGTTAGTCAAGACTCATTGCCAAGACTATCTTAGTGGACAAAGTCCCTTTCTGAATCGAGTAATCCTCGTTTCAGTCCTGTTTCACTGAACCGGTATAACCTACCATTCCAGCCATTTATATCTCATGAGATATAAAATCTTTACCCAATGCATTGGAGGGAGATATAGGTCCCACCCATCTCTTAATGAATCCTTTCTTATGTGTGCCACAAAATCATAAATCATACATCATTGCATAACCCATGTAATAAAAATGGGATTCTTAAAAAACATGACATCATAAAACCATTCATATAAGATAAAGGAATTCATAAACATAATTCCATCACAACATAGTCAAATCAATGTAAAAATATGGATAGAAACAGAACCATTTATTATCTTATATGGAAAATAATTTTGATAAAACACTTGAATTGAATTCTTGAGGAAAATATCCTTTCTTCTTCAAAATCAATTTCTTTTCACAAAACATCATGCAATTTTAAAAGAAAGAGATTTTATTGAAAATAGTCATGAAATCTTTTAGAGGAAGCTTCATGAAAATAAGGCTTTATAAAACAGTATAAATCCGTTCATGCCGTATAAGTTAAAAAAAACATTCTTCGTACTTTTGTCGGAAAAGTCAAAAAGTACCTCGTACGAAAAACGAAAAAAGATTCCTTTCATATCCTTTACTAAAAACTCATAGAAGGGTAAAGTTGGATTTAAACAATTGTAGGTGGATGGAAATAATATTACATATTGAGGGAACATGGATGTGGATGATAAAATACACCCCAGTAAATACTTACGAATAAACAATCTCGGATAAAAATGAGATTGTGATATTTCCCTTACCTTAGGTCCGACTTGCTTTGTAAGTGTCTGAACCTCCTGTATAATGATTTAAATCATGTTATTGACTTATTACAAAATCATATTCATTGTTATGATATCATATATGGTTCACTTATGACATTATATTACCCGTTCTTTTGTAAATTCCATGTTAAAGAAGCGTTTTGGGTAAAATCGTTTCATTTATCGTAGGTGTTTTGACTTGTTGTTCTTGACATCATTATTACTTATATCATGATTTACTTACTTCCAGAATATAAAATACAATTTATATATCATATATATTCAGTATATATATATATAATAGATAGATAAATAAAATGAAAAACACCGTTCATGGAGACGGTAGTCCGTACGTACGCATGAACGCTGTTTTACTTTCCTTATTGTCTTGAAATGGAAGTAAGTAGATGACATACATATGTATATATATACATAAATCCAGTAGCTTTATAATGTCATATATTTCATTATTATTTCTCATATATACATTATAATCATTCTTAAATGGTTAACATGGAGAATGAATCTCATCGCGTCGTGGAGACGGTAGTCCGTACGTACGCACGAGCGATGATATCATTTCTATAAATATTGAATTGAATTGGAGTGAATTATACAATATATCAGAATCAATATGATGTTGTAATAACTATGTATAGTTATTCTTTACACCATTATACCCATCCATGTAAGGTGGTGGTGGAAAATAGATTACACCACGGCGTGGAGACGGTATTCCGTACGTATGCACGCGCGGTGATTTCTTTTTCCGTAGGATGGATAGATGGTGAAATAGGGTTGTTTCATACTTATAATAACATATCAGTATATGAGTGATACTGATGTTATTACTTCATAATGAAACAACCTAAGAAGAAGAAGTGGAAGAAGAAATAAAGATGAAAGAATTGGTAACAGTAATTACCTCTTCTTTGAAGTGCCTCTTTGAGACCTCCTCTTAGGGCACTAAAATTGGTCTTTGAGGAAGACCAAAACCTCTAGGATGTTGCTAGGGAAGTGGAGAGGAGAAATTGGCAGGGTTTGGCCGAGCTTGAGTGCTCAAATTGGTGTGAGGAGGAGGGGGAGGATGTGTCCTTTTATAGGGGAGGAGAGGGGCACCTTAAGAATATCTCAAAATATTATTTTATATTAAAGTCAAAATCGGTTTATAATGGTTCCAAAGGGTCTTATTTCGAAGATAAAGTGGGGATGGGTCGAAATCCTATCAACCAATAGGATTTAGACAAGTTTAGGGTATTATTTAAACCTTATCAATTAGATTTAACTCTAAGTTAATTAATTTAACTTTTACCGTGTCTTTTTGTTTTCTTTCACTATATGGTTAATACACTTACTATAACATGCCAAACGAACCCCAAATTGTTTATGATTAATATATATATCCTTATCTAAGTCATTTGGCCGAACCATAGATTTTTAGGAATAAAATAACAATTAATAATATAATATTTTATTTAAAAACTATTTTGTGTCAATTTTGACACTATTTGATATATGATTTTTGTGAAAGTCATAACAGAATTATATGTTAGAACCAAGTTGATTAAATCAACAATAATATATCATAGTAACCTAGAAAATTAGTGGAATTCATAAAAAGTCTTAAATTACATTCATTTTGGAATTTATATTATCAATTTTGTCAATATTTCATTAATAAGATAATTACTGCATCATCTTTGTGTCATAAATAAATTAAATTATTTGATGTCTAAAAATTACAAATAAAATACCATCATGTAGGAAATATTTTTAGCTTTCTAATGAATATTTACAATCGAATTTATCTTATGTATAACCCCATATTAAAAATGATTTACTTATTAAACTTTGATTTTAACTATTTTAACCCTTCTTTAAATAAATTAATAATAAATGTCCTAATCTAATCCATGTGGGCCTAAATGGTCATATTTTATTCCTAAGTTTGTTTTTGGTCGAATTTCACTTGTCCAATAGAATTAGGACATGTGTTAGGGTAATATTGATATCATATTTACCCTTAGTTACCCTATTTACTATTAACTATGGTAAAAAAAGTAAAAAGTTACTATTCACCAAAAAATTATTTTCATCTCATTGAATCACATTTTAGTCCTTGATATTAACCGTGTCTCTCGGATTTTCGAAATTCCATTCACAGAAGCGGTAAAATTAAGTTTTATGCAAAAATTCAGTTTTTAACCTACCACTTAGTAGTTTCACTATTCATCAAAAATTGATGTTTTTCAGAACAATGCCAAAATTTCATCCCAAGCTATATTTCATATTCCGAATTCAAAAATGAAGTCTATTTTACCAAATTCATAACATAAAAGTTGCATTAATTAATTTTATAATTAAATCCCGCTGTTAAAACAAATAGCGTGTTTTTAAGAAACAATATCTATCAAAAGATTGACACTTGTTTATGTCTAGTTTAAATGTGAAATTACATCCAATGACCAACATTGTATTAAATTGTAAAAATATATTCTAAATATAATTTAAAACCACTCAAATTAATGATTTATCACTATTAATTATTTCGATTAAAAAAGTTGTTTTTAATTATAATTTAGTAATTTTCACTATTCATCATAATATGAAAGTTATCCGAAAAGTACCAAAATTTCACCTTAGGCTAAATTCGATACTCCGAATCCAAGAATGAAGTTCATTTTGAAAGTTAAAATTTCTAAAATTTAAAAAGTGGTTATTACTATTCATAACGGCTAGTTTTAATAATATTTTAATAGCATATCATTGTTTCGTGAAACTCAGGATTACGTACCACACACGCTATCGAGGAAGGTTGCGATTGCATGTAATGCAAGGCAAGTCAAGGATGCGTGTTGTGCAAGCTCCTTTTGGTGTAGCGTATAACACAAGACATTAGTAAAATAAAAAGAATATTTTTTCATAAAATCTCGGGCTGTTACATTCTACCCCCCTTAAAATGATTTTCGCCCTCGAAATTCGTCGGGGTTATAAATGGTTTACTATTTGAAAGTTTCTTTAATAGAAACCCACATCGTAAAAGGGAATACCAAAACTTGGCTTTTAAAAACTAAAGTATGAAATGTAACGATTACCCAAATAAACTAATCACTGGGTTTCCACATAGGTGAAAATATGGATATGGAAGAGAAATCTAACCATCATGTTCTGATGGAGAGTGGTAGTGAACATGGCTATGGAAAAGGCAGTAATCACAAATCCATAGATTTGTGATGATATAAGGTACCATCTTATTCATTAGGTATAAGATCACTAGGACGACATTTTTGGTTTTCAAGATCATTTCCCTAAAGTTGAAAATTTGAATTAGAATAAATACTTACTTTATTTTGATACAATATCACTGTTGTTCGTGCCTTGAACAATCTCCACTTCATCTCTTAAATAAATGAAGTTGAATTTGTTATTCGTGAAGTGTTAGCAGATCATGTGATAGAATGACGGGTCATTCCATCTGTTTCAAACAAAAGGTTAGCAAAATTATATACATAAGTCGATCTATAGTGAGATTAATCACATATGGTTTCTAAAATGGACTTATACTTCATATATCATGCTGCTTAATATAATAAAACTAGTTTCTACTAAGCAGGGACTTCCTGTAGGTCAGTGGTAGGCGATAAAGGCCAGTCGCACTTCGGTTGTGGGTTCGATTCCTACAGCCTTGTCCGAAGCGATGGGCTGTCGCCCGTCCTGCAGGTTGTCCCTTTTTATAAAACTATATTACTATAACATCCCATCAATAATATCGAAAAAACTTCTATCCTTAAACAATACTAACTTATGTCCAACATAATCCATTCCAATCTTTTGGCTTATCCATAATACTGCAGTCCATTCTCATAACATAGTGAAAACGATTACCAGAGATTTAATACCATCGTTGATCCCCATATATCATAAGATATATCTTGTTGGTCACATTCCAAACATTCAAAGGCCTTAATCTTGTACTCTCTTGAATACCCATTGAACCTCAGTGAAAACTTGAATGCAGTTAAAAGTTAACACTTTTCACATACCGAAATCCTCAAAATTCTTTATACTCAAACCATGATATCACTTAGTCCTTATATCAATCATGAGCTCATGAATACTATCAAACATTTAATTTTCTCCTTATCCCTTCATTATGCGCATATCATCTACATTCCAAAAATATCTGAATAACCTTTCATGGATACTGGTAACATTAATCATACACTTTCAAAACACAAGGAAAGACAACAGTGTAACAATCCATAGATGTCTCTTTATTCCAAAATTACACATGATAAACATGTAATCATTCCACTACATTCTCAAACCATTGACCGAGCTTCAAAAATTCTTTCATCTCACATATCATTTGTAGTCTCTTCATCATCATCCACATAAATACTACCCATATGACCATACTGATTCTCTTTATGAGTCTTTACCTTAGGGAATTTGTTTGCATAATGCCCATACATTCCACATTTAAAACACTTAACCATTTTTTATGTCGTAGCAATACCATTATCCTCATCCATGGTGTTAACCGACCCTTTTCCTTTGCACTTACTTGATTTGTGTCCTTCGATTCCACACCCAAAGCATCTTCCAGTTCCCTTGAAACATTCTCCTTGATGCCTCTTTCCACATGATTTACATAGGGGAAATTGAACTTTCTTTCCTCTATGATCATCATGGAACTCCATCTTTCTCTTATTAGTCGAGTCAGGAAACTTACCAAATTTTACTTTATTGATAATGTTGTCAGATTGCTGATTCGGCATAATAATGATGTTTGGACATCCAAATCCCATTTCATTTGGTTGCTCATGAAGAATATCATTCCATTGTCCATCATATCCTCCATTATTGGGAATCATCTTGTTTCCAGCCATTTTCTAAAACCCAAACAGAATAGTGTTAGATGCAAAACTCGTAATAAAGGGGGAGTAACTTAAATATCTATCATCTTTGGTTTAATCTAATATCGTTACCACAGTTCTAGAACTATATCCTATACGTATACTTATCCTTAGGGGCATCCCTAGACATACCTTAGAAATATCTCTAGGGATCTCACTAACGTTTTCGCATCCTAGTTTCCAAAGGTTGACTAAAACTTTCCTCTGATACCAACTGTAAAGACCCGTATCCTAACGTACATGGACATTACATTACATTTGCGGAATACGTAGTACATAACAAAAACACACACTAAAGGATCGTAATAGTTTAGTGTCTTTGGAAACTCGGAACGTAATCTTCTAATCGCGGTGAAAGTTCTTCAATATCTCCCATAAAGGTCATCCCTTTTTTTACCTAAAACCTTTCTTTATATCCTGGGGAAAAGAAAACATAAAAGGGTGAGCTCAAATTCTCAGTAAGGGTAAACAAAAGAAATATCAATCACATAATTTTCATAAGAACATAACATTTTTGGAAATCTTAACCTGCAAAAGAGAGCATAATTTCATAACATGGGATAAATCATAGTAGTGAAAATGAAACCATAAATTAAAACATTACTCATTGTGGCATACACACATAATCATAGAGAATCATTTCTTGTTAGTCAAGACTCATTTCCAAGACTATCTTAGTGGACAAAGTCCCTTTCTGAATCGAGTAATCCTCGTTTCAGTCCTGTTTCACTGAACCGATATAACCTACCATTCCAGCCATGTCTATATCATGAGATATAAAATCTTTACCCAATGCATTGGAGGGAGATATAGGTCCCACCCATCTCTTAATGAATCCTTTCTTATGTGTGCCACAAAATCATAAATCATACATCATTGCATAACCCATGTAATAAAAATGGGATTCTTAAATAACATGACATCATAAAACCATTCATATAAGATAAAGGAATTCATAAACATAATTCCATCACAACATAGTCAAATCAATGTAAAAATATGGATAGAAACAGAACCCTTTATTATCTTATAAGGAAAATAATTTTGATAAAACACTTGAATTGAATTCTTGAGGAAAATATCCTTTCTTCTTCAAAATCAATTTCTTTTCACAAAACATCATGCAATTTTAAAAGAAAGAGATTTTATTGAAAATAGTCATGAAATCTTTTAGAGGAAGCTTCATGAAAATAAGGCTTTATAAAACAGTATAAATCCGTTCATGCCGTATAAGTTAAAAAAAACATTCTTCGTACTTTTGTCGGAAAAGTCAAAAAGTACCTCGTACGAAAAACGAAAAAAGATTCCTTTCATATCCTTTACTAAAAACTCATAGAAGGGTAAAATTGGATTTAAACAATTGTAGGTGGATGGAAATAATATTACATATTGAGGGAACATGGATGTGGATGATAAAATACACCCCAGTAAATACTTACGAATAAACAATCTCGGATAAAAATGAGATTGTGATATTTCCCTTACCTTAGGTCCGACTTGCTTTGTAAGTGTCCGAACCTCCTGTATAATGATTTAAATCATGTTATTGACTTATTACAAAATCATATTCATTTTTATGATATCATATATGGTTCACTTATGACATTATATTACCCGTTCTTTTGTAAATTCCATGTTAAAGAAGCATTTTGGGTAAAATCGTTTCATTTATCGTAGGTGTTTTGACTTGTTGTTCTTGACATCATTATTACTTATATCATGATTTACTTACTTCCAGAATATAAAATACAATTTATATATCATATATATTCAGTATATATATATATAATAGATAGATAAATAAAATGAAAAACACCGTTCATGGAGACGGTAGTCCGTACGTACGCATGAACGCTGTTTTACTTTCCTTATTGTCTTGAAATGGAAGTAAGTAGATGACATACATATGTATATATATACATAAATCCAGTAGCTTTATAATGTCATATATTTCATTATTATTTCTCATATATACATTATAATCATTCTTAAATGGTTAACATGGAGAATGAATCTCATCGCGTCGTGGAGACGGTAGTCCGTACGTACGCACGAGCGATGATATCATTTCTATAAATATTGAATTGAATTGGAGTGGATTATACAATATATCAGAATCAATATGATGTTGTAATAACTATGTATAGTTATTCTTTACACCATTATACCCATCCATGTAAGGTGGTGGTGGAAAATAGATTACACCACGGCGTGGAGACGGTATTCCGTACGTACGCACGCGCGGTGATTTCTTTTTCCGTAGGATGGATAGATGGTGAAATAGGGTTGTTTCATACTTATAATAACATATCAGTATATGAGTGATACTGATGTTATTACTTCATAATGAAACAACCTAAGAAGAAGAAGTGGAAGAAGAAATAAAGATGAAAGAATTGGTAACGGTAATTACCTCTTCTTTGAAGTGCCTCTTTGAGACCTCCTCTTAGGGCACTAAAATTGGTCTTTGAGGAAGACCAGAACCTCTAGGATGTTGCTAGGGAAGCGGAGAGGAGAAATTGGCAGGGGTTGGCCGAGCTTGAGTGCTCAAATTGGTGTGAGGAGGAGGGGGAGGATGTGTCCTTTTATAGGGGAGGAGAGGGGCACCTTAGGAATATCTCAAAATATTATTTTATATTAAAGTCAAAATCAGTTTATAATGGTTCCAAAGGGTCTTATTTCGAAGCTAAAGTGGGGATGGGTCGAAATCCTATCAACCAATAGGATTTAGACAAGTTTAGGGTATTATTTTAACCTTATCAATTAGATTTAACTCTAAGTTAATTAATTTAACTTTTACCGTGTCTTTTTGTTTTCTTTCACTATATGGTTAATACACTTACTATAACATGCCAAAAGAACCCCAAATTGTTTATTATTAATATATATATCCTTATCTAAGTCATTTGGCCGAACCTTAGATTTTTAGGAATAAAATAACAATTAATAATATAATATTTTATTTAAAAACTATTTTGTGTCAATTTTGACACTATTTGATATATGATTTTTGTGAAAGTCATAACAGAATTATATGTTCGAACCAAGTTGATTAAATCAACAATAATATATCATAGTAACCTAGAAAATTAGTGTAATTCATAAAAAGTCTTAAATTACATTCATTTTGGTATTTATATTATCAATTTTGTCAATATTTCATTAATAAGATAATTACTGCATCATCTTTGTGTCATAAATAAATTAAATTATTTGATGTCTAAAAATTACAAATAAAATACCATCATGTAGGAAATATTTTTAGCTTTCTAATGAATATTTATAATCGAATTTATCTTATGTATAACCCCGTATTAAAAATGATTTACTTATTAAACTTTGATTTTAACTATTTTAACCCTTCTTTAAATAAATTAATAATAAATGTCCTAATCTAATCCAAGTGGGCCTAAATGGTCATATTTTATTCCTAAGTTTGTTTTTGGTCGAATTTCACTTGTCCAATAGAATTAGGACATGTGTTAGGGTAATATTGATATCATATTTACCCTTAGTTACCCTATTTACTATTAACCGTGGTAAAAAAAGTAAAAAGTTACTATTCACCAAAAAATTATTTTCATCTCATTGAACCACATTTTAGTCCTTGATATTAACTGTGTCTCTCGGATTTTCGAAATTCCATTCACAGAAGCGGTAAAATTATGTTTTATGCAAAAATTCAGTTTTTAACCTACCACTTAGTAGTTTCACTATTCATCAAAAATTGATGTTTTTCAGAACAATGCCAAAATTTCATCCCAAGCTATATTTCATATTCCGAATTCAAAAATGAAGTCTATTATACCAAATTCATAACATAAAAGTTGCATTAATTAATTTTATAATTAAATCCCGCTGTTAAAACAAATAGCGTGTTTTTAAGAAACAATATCTATCAAAAGATTGACACTTGTTTATGTCTAGTTTAAATGTGAAATTACATCCAATGACAAACATTGTATTAAATTGTAAAAATATATTCTAAATATAATTTAAAACCACTCAAATTAATGATTTATCACTATTAATTATTTCGATTAAAAAATTTGTTTTTAATTATAATTTAGTAATTTTCACTATTCATCAGAATATTAAAGTTATCCGAAAAGTACCAAAATTTCACCTTAGGCTAAATTCGATACTCCGAATCCAAGAATGAAGTTCATTTTGAAAGTTAAAATTTCTAAAATTTAAAAAGTGGTTATTACTATTCATAACGGCTAGTTTTAATAATATTTTAATAGCATATCATTGTTTCGTGAAACTCAGGATTACGTACCACACACGCTATCGAGGAAGGTTGTGATTGCGTGTAATGCAAGGCAAGTCAAGGATGCGTGTTGTGCAAGCTCCTTTTGGTGTAGCGTATAACACAAGACATTAGTAAAATAAAAAGAATATTTTTTCATAAAATCTCGGGCTGTTACAAATGGAAAAGTCATAAAGAAATCCTTATTGAATAAAAAATATCCCCCATTTTGGAAATCACAAACATCATTTCAAAAAAGAATATAAGGATATAGAAAAAAATTTCTTGACTTAGAAAATAAAACATATCTCCCTTTTCACATTGGAAAAGATGTTTACGAATAACTCCCCCATAAGATTTGGAACACTATGGATCATATTCTAGATTTTCGGAATGAGAATTTTCATTATATTGGGTATGGAAATATTCATAATGAGAACTCAACCTTAAATAACCCCCCCCCCTTACTCAGGGATATATCTTCTTATACATAGAATTTCTCTTCCTTCTCCCCTTTTGTGATTTTCAAAAATAGTTTGAGTGACTGGAAAATAAATGTGGTACCTGAAATATTAGTAAAAACATCCTAACAAACGAAGTATTTACAATTTAATTGATATTGGAAGTATTTATACAAGGAAACAAATACCACAAAAGATCATATTTAGATCTATTTTTATTATTTTTCCTTGGGTATCAGCTTCATCACAATGGTTTTGAGCTTCATTTGTTCTTTGTGATCATCCTATGCATTATTTTCTAAGGCTATGATCCTATCACCTCGATTCTTCAGGTCCTCTTCCTAATCCTTCAATAATTCATCACGCTTCAATAGATTTTCTTCCAATATGATCTAGAGATCCCTCTCTGTTTTCCATCATTGCACAACATAATTCAACTTTCCATTCAGATCTTTGACATCTTGAATATGACAATTTTGTTCAAGATTTAGATTTTCCTGGAAGCTATTTGTAAAATCCTTGATTTTGGTGTCTTCAGTATCAAAAGATTCTTTGACATCATCTTAGAATTGATCATTCTGTCTCAGATCATCTACAATCTTCCATGACCAGCTATTCATTTTCATGCATGATTTTTTGTTGGATTCATAGTTGATAAGAAAGTTCTTGTATTTGTCCTTAATCATTACACACCTATCCATCACCATGGATAAAAATTATGATTTTCGAATCATGCTATACTGGAGCATCTGGAAACTGAATTCAATTTATGGAATGATTGGAATGTTGTCTACAAGAGTCTTTAGTGACAGAATTAAAAAATCATATCCTAAAGCTGATGACTCCGAATATGACATTTTACCTGGAGAAGGTTCTTCCTCTATCTCTTCCAGCTTCCTCTTAGATGATCCTCCATCTTCCTTCTACCTGAAAATATCTTTGGTTGGTGTATCAGAAACAACTTTTTTGCCCTTATTGGTTCTCAGAATATCCTCTTCATCTAGAGACTAATGCTCACTTCTAGACAGTTGCACAATCCTGTCTTCATCAATTTTTTCTTTTATTTCTCCTGCCTCAATCTCTTTCGGTTGAATGAGGTCATTGGAAAAACTCTCTTCCTCAGAAGGAATATTTACTTCATCTTATTCCTTCTCATCTATTGCAGGAGTAACATGTTTTGTGGATCCGGCTTGAGATGTCTACATTGACAACATTTCAGAATAAATTTCCTTTTCCTTAAAGTCTTCAACATGTTTTATCAGATCAGATGTATCTTCAGTGCTTTGAGCTTCTTGATCATCATCCACAGTTTCCTTTTCAACATCATTATATTGGTCTTTTAGTGGAGACAAATACTTTTTCCCCTGTGTTTCAGGTAATTTTTTAACTAAAAAAGTTTTCAGAACATGAATGTTCATGGATGTTACTTCAGTAGCCTTCAATAGAGACATCAAAATCACTGCCTCCGACAACTTCTTCTTAGGATTCTTCTCTTTGGCTTAATATTCTAGTTCATCACCTTCATTCTCTTTCATTTGTTTGGCCTCTGTAGGGTCCAAGGCAAACTTTGGCTCCCCTTATTTGCTATTTTTCAAATCCTCCATCCATTTGGCTACCACCTCATCTGGGTTGGATTTATGTTTCTTGGGCTATGGAGGATCTGATTTGGTTCCTTTAACTTCTTGGACATTTCCTTCTTCTACCACTTCCTTTAGTATTCTCTTCTTCCAGCCTTCTTTGAAGGTTTGGCATCTTCTACATTTTTTGGATCAGCTTCTATTTCCTCCACCGGAAGATCAAAGAACACTCTTGATTCCATAGAGAAGAAAATATTCATTATCTTTAGGGAATAATCACATAGAATCACATCTTTTCATTTTAACAGCATGGAACTGCAAGGAATCTTGAAGGATTCAAGACACCGAAAAATGAGTTGGAGAGAAGGGAAAGATACATAATTAACTGAGCTCTCATATTCACATTACTGATTTTCTCTATCGTAATGATAATGTGCTTTATGAGGTTGATCTTCCATAGGATTCCAAAAAAATCCATGATGTATATATCACTTTTCTTTAGAGTGTCCTTGTCATACATTCTTAGTATGATAAGTCCCTGAACCCATAACTGTAGGATCCTATTGTTGGTAAAAAGATGATAAATCATTGCGGTCTTGGCATCTTTAAGTCCAAGATATTCCATCGGCTTTTCCTTTACAAAGCTTTGTTGAACATCGCGAAGCTTGTTGGAGAAAAACTCATCATCCCCTTCATTGGACAGCCCCACCAAGCTAGCATCCATTGTGTAATAGAGTGCATAATTTATTCCATAACTCTTGATCAAAAACATATCTCTCCCTTCTTCCAAAATAAAAATATGCTGATTCATAAAATTCTATGAGTAAATACAGATAGAAAACATCCTGAGATCCTATCAATGAAATAGATACACTCTCCGCCGCATTAAGTATGATATTGTTTTAAATGATAGAGTCAAAATTATTGAAAAAGTTCGGATGCAGCATCCTTTGCATGTATATTTGCCACTCCGAAATCGGTTTGACAGAAGACATATCATTAGAAGGAATTTTAGTAGACATTTAGACTTGATAAAAACTTTTGGAAATATGGAACATGCTTTTGATTTTGGGAATTTCTTCGACACGCAACAGCTTTTCAAACCGATGTGGGACAACCATCAGGGGTCCCCTTTTAAAGGTGTTGAAATGACGATTCATCTTCTCATTTCAATCCATTGGCTGAGAATTATTCTGATCAGATCTGACGGTTGAAAAGAGAGCCTCATGGAAATTTTTGTAGGATCCGATCTTTTGATATTTTTATAGGAAAACATTCGGATTAATGAAAACTAGAATATGAGAAATTTTAAAAACAAAAGAAACTAACAGCATGTAATAAAAATGACGACGAAAACTAAAGAAAGGAAACATACTTCTCAGATTTCCTGGAAGATTATTCATAGTTGGTACTTTTTTCTTGAAGTACTTTTGATTCCAAATATTTCATTATGAAAAAAAATATTTTAAAAACATCATTACAAAATTTTTTTAAAACTCAATTACAAAAAATTTAGAAAACAAAATTATGAAAAATTTGGAAAACTAGATTATGAAATTTTTTGAAAACTCCATTATGAAAAATTTTGAAATCTCCATTATGAAATTTTTTTAAAACTCTATTATGAAAATTTTTTAAAACTCCATGTCAAATTTTTTTGAAAACTCCATTATGAAATTTTTTGAAAATTCCATTACGAATTTTTTTGAAAACTCACATGAAAATATACTCCCCCTATTAAAATGAGTTTATTACAATAATGATATTTGATTCAAAGGGATGCTAATAAAGAATATTACCTTATAGTTATCATTCATAAATTATGTTTAATCTATTTAAATCAATCAGAGGGGAATGATTTTGTGAAAATATCAGCAAGTTGATCTTGTGTTCTGATAAATTGAATAACAATATCCCCTTTTTGTGTGTAATCCCAAAGAATGTGATGCTTCATATATATGTGTTTTATACGAGTGTGATGTGAAGGCTTTTTGCTATGGGAAATGGAAATCGTGTTATCACACATAATTTGAGTCTTAGTAAAACACATGCAATAGTCTGTGAGTGTGTGTTTCATCCACAATAATTGAGCACAACAACTTCTAGCCACTTCATATTTATCTTTAGCGGTGGAAAGTTCTACAGAGTGTTGCTTCGTGAATGACCAAAAAACTAATCAATCTTCTAAGAAATGACATGATCCGGATGTACTTTTATTATCCATTCTGCATCCATCAAAATCAACATCAGAAAAATATTTTACAACAAAATCATTTCTAGAAGTATAAAAGTGTCCTAAATCCAGGGTTCCCTTTAACTAGTGAAAAATTCTTTTCACTACCTCTAAATTAGACTCCATAGGATTGGATTGATAAAATTCACATAATCATACTAAAAACATTAATTCTGGATGACTATCTATCATGTATAGTAAGCTTCCTATCATACCTCTAAAAGATTTTTTATCTTATGGTATCTCAGCTTCATCAAGATCATGTGTGTTTGCAGTACCAATAGGAGTATGTATATTGTTAGTGTAGTCATGTCCATTCTTTTTAAAAATATATTTAATGTACTTTTGTTGAGATATGTAAATTCATTTTGATTTTTGAGTTATTTGAAAACTAAGAAAAATGTTATCTCACCCATTATACACATTTCAAACTCAGATTTCAATATATCCGCAAAGTAATCAGTTAAAGATTACTGAGTTGAACCAAATATAATGTCATCAAAATAAATTTGAACAATAAATATATTATTCATTACTTTATTTATAAAAAGGGTTGGATCTGCATTTTCCTTAATATAATTATATTGAAGAAAAAATCATGTAAGATTATCCTACTAAGCTCGAGGAGCTTACATAAGTACATATAAAGATTTGATATCTTTATAGACCTGTTCAGGATATTTTGTGTCTTAAAATCTAGGAGGTTTTTAAAAAAACATCCTATTCTACAAAATCATTAAGGAAAGAACATTTTACATCCATTTGAAAAAACATAATGTTGATGAATGCTGCAAAGGCAAGTAAAATTTGAATAGATTCAAGTTTTCTACAAGAGCAAAGGTTTCTTCATAGTCTATTACTTCTTGTTGGTTATAGCCTTTAGCAACCAATCTAGCTTTATTGCTAAATATGACTCCATTATAATAACACTTATTTCTAAAGACACAATTTACTCTGATAACAAAACATTCCTTAGGTCTTTCAAACAAGGTCCAGACTTTATTCATTTTGAAATCATTTAGTTCATCTTGCATAGATTTTATACAATCATTATCACCTAAATCTTTATAAGTGCTTTTTGGTTCTAATTGGGAAAGGAAAGCAAGATTTCCTACTTCAGTTAATAAGGATATTCTAGTCCTTACAGGTTGAGTTACATTACCAATGATACTATCACTAAGAAGATTCTTATGAAACGAATGATTTGGGTTTTATAAAACCTGTTAATCAATATAGGGTATGAAATCTTCTTGGGTAAATGTTTCAGATGTATCTTCTTAGACATTTTCCTTATCAAAATAATCTTCCATCAAAGGATGATAATCCGTTTTTGAAAACACATCCTCTGATATGGGATGGGGTTTTTTAAAAACAAAGGGATCAGTTTCATCAAATTTGACATGTACCATCTCATCAACAGTACAACTATTTTTAAAAAAATTCCATATGCCTTAGAAGTTGTAGAGTAGCCTATGAAAATTCCTTCATTAGATTTTGGTGAAAATTTGTGTAAGTTATTTTTAGTATTCAGAATGAATACCTTACATCCAAAAACCTTGAGTTAGGAAAGTATAGGTTTTCTACTATTCCATAAATCATAAGGAGTTTTATTAAGAAAAGTTATAATCAAAACATGATTTATAGTATGACAAGCAGTACTCATGGCTTAAGTCCAAAAATGTTTGGCAATAGAATATTCACTCAACATGGTTCTTGTTTTCTCTCGAATAATTATATTTCTTCTTTCAACATCACCAATTGTTGCGGTGTTCCGAGTGTTGAGAAGTTATGTGTAAACCTTTTCTACTAAAAAAAGTTTCAAAATCAGATTTTTGAAATTCTCCTCCATGATCACAATGAATGGTTAACAAAGGAATGTTTTTCTCATTTTTAACATGGTCTCTAAATCATTAGTAATAAAAAAGAGCTTCATATTTCATTTCTATCAAATAGAACCATGTAAATCTTGTGTAATCATCAACCAAGGAAATTACATAATATTTTCCTCCAATGATTCTAATTTTTGTTGGTCCAAAAAGATCCATATGCCCCAACTATAATGCATTAATGGATGAGACTTAAATTATGGATTTAAAACGTGATTTATGTTGCGCTACATGTTGAAAAGGATCATAGACTATTGAAGAACAGAATCTAAGCACTGGTAGATCCTTAACTAGTCCTTTATTAGAATGTTTACATTGGTTCCTATGGTTACAGTGTTTTATCCTTCTTTTCCATAACCAATAATGCTCTTCCATTTCACTATGGAATGGTAGATCTTGACTCCTAAGGTCTTCTATGTTATTTGTGTAAACATTTTCTTGACTACTGGCATAAAGAATAAAATCTTCCTTGGAATTGTGTACTAGGCACTTATCATTCCTAAAATTCAAATGATAGCCTCCATAACATAATTGAATTATGCTGATGAGGTTGTTCTTAAGACATTTACCAATTAAAACATTCAAAATCAATGCTTTTCCAAGAATAACGATGTTACCTATACCAATAATTTCTCCCTTAGCATTAACTATTAAAGTTAATTTTCCTCCTTTAAAATTGATAATCTTTTGAAACAAGTTTTTTTTACCAGACATGTGTCGCGAACATCCATTGTCCATGTACCAAGTGTTGCAGTTGGTACCTTCTTTATTTTCCTAAAATGAGAAAGATATACTTTTGGAATCTATGCTTTCTTAGATCCGGAATTGTTGGAAGAAAAATTTGGGTATCCACATTTGTTTAGAAAAATATGCTTTATGAAACCCAAGGGATTGTACTTTGTTCAAGGAAATTTTTTTCTTCCAATGCCCACCACTTTGACATTTAGTTCAAAAAGGGGCTCTATAAGGAACAAAATATTTGATTATGAAAACCGGGTTTTGGTGAGTATAACATAATCCATTAGTGTTTCCTTGAGGTTTAATTTGAGAATACATATTGTCAAAACTATCCTTCCGAGAGGTATATTTGGCAATAAGATTCTTGAGTGAAAATATTTCAGATTTCAGTCTGATGACTAAATTCCTATCCTCAAAAATCATTTCCTTAAATTTATATTTTTCCTCATCAACATTTATCTTTTAAATAACATTCATAAGATATTTAGAATGTTCATAATTAATAAAATTTTCTTTTTCAAGTTTTTTAATTTTTTTTCTAAAATATTATCTTTATCTCCATGATTTCTAGAAAGATATGAAATCTCTTTTATAATAATCTCTTCCATAGTATTTTAGTTGTCTAATTTCTTATAAATTTTAAAATTTCTTACTTCTAGAAACGTGGAAAATCTAGACAACTATTCATATTATGGTATTTCTTTATTTTCTGAGGATGATGTATCTTCATTAGAAGTACAATTTTAGGAATAGTAATTTTTATCAAATGACAAATTCGTTAAAGCCTCAGTAGATCATACCTTGGCAATAATTCAAGTATTAAGGAAAGAATTAGTAGCAATGAATCCCATGTACTTCTATGCTGATGAATCATATTCATAAGATTTACTTTATGAAGAATCTATGCGGCTACCACTCCAAGTATCATTTTCTTTAAGGCTTTTCTTGTGCTTTGAATGATATAATTTATTCTTATTCCTTTCTGAATTCCTTTCCTTCTTTTCCGTGTTTTTCAATAAAGGGAAGTCGGGTCTGATATGACATATTCTTCTACATTCATAAAAAGTAACATATCCATATTTTTTATCTCTGTAGTCTCTCATCTAGTACTTATTCTGATAATTATTTTTATCTACAGTCTTGTTAATTCTCCGAGAATGAATAGCTAATTCATTCTCAGACTTTTATGTCTCACTAGATTCTAACTAAATTCTGTCATTCTATTATATTGATCTAGTTACTCTTTCTGGGGTCTTGGGTTTCATGTGTTTAAAAGTAGTTGTAAAAGCAACTCCTCCATTCCCATTCTTCTTCTTATCATTTTTATCATCTCACATCACTCTAGTTTCATACAGAAGAAGAGCTCCAAACAACTCATCTAAGGAAATCTGGGTGACTTTCTTGTTGTCATCAATAGTTGTCCTCTTAGACTCCCATTAATTTGGCATAATATATATGATCATATCTACAAGGGACTCATCATTCAAACCTTTTTCTCCTATATATTGTAATATATTCATGATAGTAATAAAACTTTACTGAACATTGCTTATAGGTTCTCCATAAGGAAAGTTAAAGCAATGATATTCGGCTCTCAACATAGATATTTATCAACTCCAATATTGGTAAAAAAATTCTTTGTCCTATCTCTCCAGTACTCATAATAATTTCCATAAAAAATAAGAGGTCTGGTAGGATTTAGATTATCAATAGACCCAACATTCAAACCTGCCATTCTTAAGAAAATCATGGAATCCAAAACATTTTAGTAGTATATGTTTGTAAAAAAGATAAAATATCCTAAGCAAGAAACTAGATATTGTATCTTTAATCAAATTTGAATCCGAAAAATATTATTTCATATTTTATTCAGAAAATATGAATCCGGAAATTCTATTCTAAGAAATTTGAGCAGGAAAAACTTATATGTGAATATAAGTATTTCAGAGACCTTCATTTGATACCAATTCTCTGATGGAATGTGAGTATGATATACTCTGTAATACCAAATTTATGATCGTTATGATAAAAATGAGATTCTAAAATATTGAGGGGGGGGGGGTAAATTTTATTCTTTAAAAATTCTTAATGAAATTTAGTATAAATAAAATTCACAACACCTATAAGTGCTACTAACTTTCTTGATTCCAGAAAAGTGATTATGGAAATGAAACGTAAATTTTTTTTACACAAACTATGATTCTACCATAAATCATATCAAATCATATAAAATAAAAGTACATGTTTAAGGAATATATTTATGTCATACATTCCCCAACAACTAAAAACACATAGGAAAACAATGTAGTAACACTACAAGTAACAAGTAGAAACACTTTTAACCCAAAGAGAAGGGTATCCAACAACCATGGATAATAGGTACCTTGATTTATACATTCAAGGATGTCTGTCATACCCAATCCCGTGTAAGCCCTCAATATGAAGACCAATATCTGTTTGGATATCCCTGAAATCCCTCAATTTGTATGGAAATCGGCACCTCTAACTTCACAACTCGATGTCTCTGATATTAATGAAATTTGACCCTCTAGACTAAGCAAATATTCACGAAGAAAAGATTGAACAAGCAGTTCAAAACTATCTGCACGATGTCTGAGAGTTTATAAGAGCCTCTCTCTCTAGAAATCACTTCAACCGCATGTAATCACACATTGTCAAAGATTTATATATCTTCATTTCAAATGATCTCTTATCTACAGGAAAAGCTCCAACGGTCGGCTCCCTCCTCCAATGGTCATATTCATCCTTTAATTTTAGTGGGACCTATATACGTGTAACTCAAAAAACGGTTGATGAGTAACTGAATACATGACATCATTTTAGAATAAAAATAAGCATAATCATAATCTAATATTCGGAATGTATGTAAATGAATGTTCAAAGTCTAACCAAAAATGAATTCGGAGTCTATAATGATATTCGAATTCTGTATTCTAGGAATTCAGAACCAGAAAATATAAAGATAAAAGTCTGAGTTTCTAGGATTTTGATGATGGAACTCTCAAAGTTCAGAGTCAGAGTTCATTGAAATTCGGAGTCAGAACTCTTAAAGCCCAGAGTCAGAATTCTAAGAACTCGGAGTCAGAACTTTGAATAGTTAGGAGTCCGAATTTTAAGAACTCTGAGTCAGAACTCTAAATATTTGGAGTCATAATTCTGAGAACTCCTAGTAAGAACTATGAATAGTTTTTAACCGGAATTTTTATTCATAATTCGGTGTCAAAAAATGGAAGAGTTTTTATCCATAAATCATAATCCGAATTCGGAGTCAGATCTCAGAAGAGTTTTTATCCAGAATTCGTAATCAGAATTTGGAGTTATAACATAGAGGAGTTCTAATTCGTAATCAGAATACAGATCCTAAAACAAAATTCTTCATATTTAGGAAATTATAAGATTTTGAGGTTTTTGGTTACAAACCGAATTGTACACATAGGAAAAATATTGATATAAACAATGAAATCTAAGTAATGGTAAATTTTCTTGGGGAAGGAAATTTTCAATATAGAAATAAAACAAGGTGGAAAATGAGTTTTTCCATGAAATAAGGTGTTTGTGAGTTTCAAAACAAGAAGGAATGGTAATGTCATAATGATATATTATTTACTTAACAATCTCCCCAATGATTGAAGGAATGGAATAGTCATAATGAAAACCTTATTGACTGAATATTATGTCCCAATACATCTTAATGAAAATAGGATGATGATCATAGATTGAGTAATGAAATTCTTAGTTTAGCTTCACTTTGATGTGATATGGGAGCCATACACACCCATTAAATCATATAGTATCATCTGCAACCAAGATAAAACAAGTTGATGAATCATCATTTTAGATATAACCATTTAGGATATGGCCTTCCTAATATTAGAGTATCCTCATTATTACCAATTACTAAAGGATAGAGGACAATATTAAGGAAATAATGATACTATGAACATGATTTTCTTGAACCTCAACAAAAATTTCTAAAATATAATATGAGCTTTCATTTTCTATGGGTCTCCAGAACTTTCTATGTCTTAGTCTTCCGTCTTAGAGAATCAATTACTAAATTACCATTCCAAGGTATATAATCAAGATTGAAATCTAATGGTAGATGGTTCTCAACAAATATAAGATTCCTGAGATTCATATATCACTTTATAAAAATGTATTTGAGGATATTCTGATCTGTGAACACAAAATAGCTCAGTTCAAGTAGATAATGTCTACAACGGTGTAGATTATGAACTACAATGTGATATCCTAGACCCAGATTCCACAAAAAGTGACCTAATCCAATTTGTTAACATGGCCTCAACCATATCTCCCTGAAATATAGAGGATACATAATTGAATTAAGTTTTTATGGTTTGTTTGTGGGGGAGACTATTCCATTATTAAAAGTGTCATATAGTGGAAAATAATAAACCTTGTAAACAATGGAATCCGAATAAGTAAACATATTGAACTGAAGAAGTAGAAATGAGTAATAAATAATTGGACACATGATAATTTTATTTTAAATCCAATGATACATTTCATGTTTCTAAAAATAAATAAATGGATAAAAAGAGGAATAAAATGCTATAGTAAAAGAAGATAAAAGGAACCCAAAAAATATCCAACATCATGAGCTCCAACATCCATGAGGGAGGCTCCTACTCTACATCGACTCTTTACTTACCATCATGATCCTCCTTCATCCAACAACTCCATTTTTTATAATGGGTTCTTATGGTATCCTACGCATTGTGGCATCAAACTCGATATAAATGGGCCTTGTGTCTCGGGTAACATGCATGGAGGGGGGATCGTTTGTGACACTAATGGTCAGACATATTGGCCTTTTCTACTCCGTTGGGCCATTTCACTTAACTTATTTCTAATTCTAAGGCCATGCTAGTTGGTCTCACTATTTTCTAGAAAAGGGGGTCGGGCTTCATGGATGTTGAAACTGAATCTATGCTAGATTCTAAGGCACGTCAGGGTTACAAAGTTGTTCCTTGTTATATTGAACAAGTAATCGAAAAATACAAAGGGATTCTCATCAATGACATCATGGTACCCCACACTAGGAAAGAAGTAAATAAGACTATAGATTATCTAGCCTCACTCAACAATCCTGAATTGGAGAGCTTATTTTTTTATGAATTTCCTAGATTAACACCAATATGAAATATAATTCATAAGGGATTCAACATTGGCCTTCTCCATTTTAGACCCTCGTAGACTTGTTTGGCCAAGAAAACTTCATTGCCCCTTGTGTATACACCTATTTCTCATTGGATAACGATTTTCTAGATGATGAAAACGATGTATGTATACATGTAAATTATTATAATTATATAAGTAACCAGGTACTATCTTCCTCCACAATTGGTGTCCAAACATATAACTAGCTCATTAATTAATTATGTTCCAATATATATATGTATGTCACATGGGGAATAACCTACATTAACCTCCAGACATGTTAATAACAATAAAGTATCAGTTCTAAAAAGGAATCCATGATGGTTATAATAATTATGTGGTATCAGGGTAATATCCAAGGAACCGTTGAAATGAAGGGTATAACAAAATCATGTAATAACTATAGGCTAGATATATGTCTAAGACAGAAATCCAAGGGGCATCCCCCAAGTCATTCCAAAATTGAGGATTCTAACTGAGTCCATAAAAATCATCAAAGGTAAAATGGGATATGAAATAACTAGGCCCAAGGGGGTATCTATGGTGTCTCCTGTTTGATGATGTCACATTTGATCCATGGATTGTGTTAAATGTATCTAATAATAATAACGGATAATTTTTAGGGTCTCATACTTGGCATAAACTAATAGAATATGATTTTATTACAAGTTGTGTATCAACCTTGGAATCCAACATCATTGAATTGGAATGACATCCATTAGTTCTTGTGGAATTCCATATGGAATCCAAATAGATCTCAAATATGACCACACCTAAAATATTTTCATTATACATATACAAGGAAAATTATAATTGATTCATTTAATTACTCATTCTATGTCATTGTCAGTAGGTTTGGTGAGTTAATTTTGTGTATGGATTTCCTTTCATTAGTTTTATAAGGCTAACTAGGAATGGAACAACTTCATCCATTCCATATTTAATTAAATTGTTCACCCACTTATCATTCATAAAAATAACATGGTGGTCTAAGTATGAGAAACCATGTTAATATTATATTATATTAACATGTCCATGTAATATTTATAATATACTTACCTATAACAATTTAGACATCCAATTAGGACAAGTTATATACAAAGTGTAATTCAAAATTTCTTTTTTCATTGATTTATCAAATTTAATTAATTACCTTCAGTGGTTTAAGTGACACTTAAATATTCAAGGTTTATAAAAAACAATTCTTAATAACTTAATTAATGAATGGACTACAATTAAAGGGAAAGGTATAGCACTCCCGAATGGTGGAATAGATATACATAACAATCATAAAAAGGAAATAATTCAAGGGTTAACCCTACATGAAATGATTTATGTTTTGGATATAACCTCCAAAAAAAGATATCATATGAAACGAAAGTGTTAGAGTATATTTATAATGACAATATGTAAGAATCAATAATTACCTAGTTACTATCAGATGAAATCAGTGTGCAAACATAATAATTTATGAAATAAAGAATGTTAAGGGATGAGTTATATACCACATACCTCGTACACATGAGAATATAATTTTCCAATACTAGACCCTAGTTTTTAATGGATTGGAAGGGATCAACAGAATTGATCAACTATCTATGAATAGGGCAGAAGATCCTACATCAAAATGGCCTTATCGATAGAAAGAAGCATGAAAATTATATATAAAGGAATCTAGATCTTACCAACATGAATTATATGATATTAATAGTGCTTCGAGTGGTCAATTTATGGATAGAGGAGATCAATTTCTAGAATAGGCCTCAATGAATCTCAATATGGAGAGAATAGGAGTATTGTTCTACAATAAATGTAATTTTTTTAAATATTCCATTAATTTTATTTTAATAAAATGAACCAAAAATTTATATCACATGGTTTGGAGACACGATTGGACAATCCAACTGCCAATCATGCTCCATTTACTATAGGGATGTAAAATTTTCATGGTTTGGAAACACATTTAGGGTAACCATGAACAAGCCAATTAATGGATCTCTACAAAATGTTAGCATATTTATTTAAATACATACATACCATGGACATCAGTTAGGGAAATCTGTGTTCCATACATTTCAAAACTACCTAGGAACCCACAATTAAGTGAGAATGTGTGTCCTGGATCTCACAGTTTCTTCTAAAAATGTGGCCAACCTATTTTTCAAAAAAATTTGGGTTTTGAAATTAATATAAGACCAATACACCCCTAAAATATTCTTGAACACATTAGGAATTGATATTAGGTCCTAAAAACTAGATCAAATTTAAAAGGATTCATACAAAAGTAAAAAACTATGTTATTACAATTTTTTTAACTTAAATGAACATGTATTCATGTCCACATTTCATGGCCGGAGAAACAATTTCTATGATATCCTCATTCCATTGGGAGGGTACTTGTGCATCCCTTTCCCACATGCCATCATTTACTTGACTGTTCACTTATAATAGCCAAAATAATGGGACAAAAAAAAATTAAGAGGCATGATGATCAAGTTTATGATTCATATAGTGTATAACTAAAATAAATTATCGACAACTATATCAACTTCATTAGGATCAAGTGTATCATATAGGTTGACATGATAACAATGAATTTGTTAAATGTGGATGATATCATGCATGGAACAATACCGTTGTGTTAGTAACAACTGACATACCGTAAACTGAATCTCTAAATTTTTTGAAATGGATCTACATAATGAGTTGAAATCTTCCATTTGCTTCATATTCATATGTTTTAGATTCGAAGAGATACCAACATGAAACCATGATCCATGTCCTCATACTATAGTTTTCATCGATTATGGTGAACATATCATTTCTGTCATGTCTGAGTAGATAAAATTATTTCTAGACAACTGAATCAACTCTGATGTCTCTTGTATGTAACAAGGACCTAGTAGGGCTATCTCAGCATCTTTTGAATAGAACTGGGGTGTGTTGAATAACCTACCATTCCATGCCTCTAATAGAGGAATATGAATCATTTATTCCAAGATATTATTATAGGAGGACTCAATTAGATGGATATACTTCTCCAAAAAAACCCAAAGTTAATAATTTATTCACATAATGTGTCTCTAAGAAATTTTTTCATTCATTCCAAATGACCGTTGGTCTATGACTGAGTGGTTGTGCTAGAAATTACATGTATAAACATAGCCTTGAACATCCCCAATCATAATCATGATGTAAATGAATATCCCTATTTGAAATGATATTATGAGGGACCTAGTATTGTAATATGATATCATAGACATAATATCTTCACAGATCATTAACTTATAATGTCACCCAGATTGGATGGATGTGTTCCAGATTCATCATTCAGTAAATGAAAATCCACATAGTATATCTACCTATTTGCGACCAGAGTAATATTTCTATGAAAACTATAGAAACATTTTCGTATTTCAATTCTTGTACTGTAAGAATATGTAACAAGAATACAATAATTGGGTGATCTATGTTCACTTATAGAAATTTTGACCAACTAGTGATAAATTTGTTTATCTATGGGTTCATCCTACGAAATCTATAGTGGTGTCGCATATCTCGATACATCATAGTGATAACTATATTAACTAGGCATTGAAAATAATTATAATAACACATTAACTCCTCTATTATATCTGTAGGAATATATAAAATCCAATGTTTATGTAGAATTTATTCTTTATACATTGACCAATCAAAAGGCATATCATCTCCTGAAATACTCTCTTAGTAAACCAAGCCCTCAGGATCTGAAAATTTCATGCTCCAATCATTTTCCAGTATGGAAGAGGTAACGATCAATGATGAGAGATAATACTAATTAAGAATTCATGAAACACATGATTAATCTAATAAAAGAGGTTCATCAATTTCAATTCATCATTAGCATTCCATATGATTTATTTCTATGTTTTTGGGCTCATCTCATTTCTACAATGTTGCCTTTTCCGACTGTATAAGCAATCTCAAAATTGAAGGACTAATGATATTCTTCCAATATTTGATATCATATATTCAATTAAAGATGTTTTATGATATATTTTATGCTCTTGTGGTCTATATATTGTAAGAAAGTTCTCACCCATCATATATTTTATCCAATAATGTAAGGTATGAGAAAATTAAACATGATTGGGGTCATTCATTAGGTAATTTCATTCATGAATCATCAACCACCAATATTAGAATGTAATAAATCATTCCACATTCATTAGAACACAACCCATTTATATTCCTTTTGTATCACATAAAATTATATATCCTCATCCTGGAACTAACATATTCATAATTAGTGTCCATAAAAGCATGCCTTTCAGCTTCCAAATGGACTTCCCACACACTTCTGTCAACAAAAAACTAGAATCATTCAATGCCAGACCAATAATAAGTTAAATAATGAATAAAAAGTCAATAATGACAAACATGTAATATCTCTATAGCCTTAAGAAGATCCATATGAAAATCAAATTCTTATGATTCTCCCTAGATACTATAATACATACCTTATCTTCATCTATAGATACAGTTGATTATGTAATAATGTGACCCAATAAGTAAACATTATTCATCCAGAAGAGGCACATTTGAATATTTTCATAAATCTTATTCTCACTCATTGTACATATGATGATCTAAATTTCATTATAATTTTCTTTATGAGTATGGTAATACAACAAAAATTCATCCACCAAAACCAAAAATGAAAACCTGATAGGGTTGGCACACAATATTCATGAAAACCATGAAGACAGGGGGTGTGTTAATAAGAGTGAATGACATAAAAAGGTACTGGTATAGAAAATACTTTCAACAAAGAATATATCAAGTTATTCATAATGGATTTACTCATACATGATGAAAATATGATCTTAGGTCAATCATTGGGAATAACATATCTCATCAATGTTGGTCAAAGAGATCACCTATTTGAGGAAGTGTGTTCTAGTTCTTTTCTATAATCCCATTGAATTGTTTATAATACATGCATAAAAAATGGTCCCATATGATTTATTAGGAAAAAACACGAGAGAACCCCTAGAGGATATACTACGCCATATAAATCCTTTGTTATATAGATCATCCAACTAATCTGTTGGGAAACTAGAACACATCTGGTGACATATGGTATTGAGAAATAGTCATTGGATCTACTCCTAGAATGAGAACAATTAAAAATTGCACCTATATCTCATGATTTATGCATGATAAAAGAACCTAAAAATTATCCAAAAAACATTCTACTACCAGAGGGAATTCATTAGGATGAAAAAACATAATCATTCAACAAGAGGTTAGCTTTATGATAGATCACTCCACCCAGAAGACAATGCTATAGTCCAAATCTACTAACCTAGACACCTCACTCACCCTTCCTTACATTACAATATCCCTATGGTGATGTAAATGATACATTGTAGTGATAGATGCCTAAAATTTCGTGATACGGAATAAACATGTCCATCCTGAGAATAACATCGAATCCTATCATGTTGAAAAAAGGAGGACTCCTAATAATGGGTAACTACCTGCCTCGGGTATAGTATGTACATTGGTGTATTCCCTCTTACCATACTCTCGAGGTTGTATCCTAGGTCATTACACCACAATAATAATGTGTTTACAACCTGATATATTTTATGATAGATAAGGTGATGAAAGAGTTTGATGCATATGTATCAAATAAATGAGATACTATTGTAGAAGCTATTAGAATAGTACATCATACTATTGATAGTCTTTGTCAACTGATCATTAGGAATTATAACTAATGCATGAAAATAAACTAATCCACCACCCTGTGTTATAACCAACCTACTACATCTCTGACTGGTCTACTAGAGTTGCAAAAAATCTAATTTCTGGACATCATGTCTAGGACCCCCACCTCAACTAATCCTACTCGAACTCCCTACCATATGTGGAAGAATAGGGTATTCACGGGAAGGTGGAGTTGTTGCATATTCTCTTCCACTAGTAGAAAATGTAATGGTCTGAAATAATACTTGAGGTTTCCCTATTGGGCCACAAGCCTGACACTCTAAAGGGTCTATATGACACTAATTTTTTAGGTTCCCCTATAATTCACCCAAATGGAACACAAAATAGATACTTTTATAGGTTCTATAGATTCCATTTCGTTTGTGATAAAACTAGAGGGATAACATTCTACTTTAGAAAGAAATAATCACCTCCCTCGGCACTGATTATATGTTTCCAATATGATCATGTTTTTTTGGTTTTTTATAGGATCCAGATTGACTATATAAGAAAAATGAGGTAGGAAAAATACATTAACCTGAGTAATGATGACATACACAATCTCTTTATCAAATCATCTAGCAATTAAAAAATCATCAACATATATAATTCATGCAATGTGTTATAACTCAGTGAAACATGCTGAAAACTACATAACTAAAATAAAACCTTGCTCATGATGCATGAAATATCTAGCTTGGTTTTCATTCAACATTTGAGGAATGATGTAACCATATAAAGTAGAATATAAATGAACAAATAAGCTTCAATGATGGAGGTCAGCTTCAGTATCTGTATCCAACCCACATTTGTTCAAATCATGTAGCATATAAGTATCAAGATAAGATCTATTTTCTCAATGAACCTATAATTTCTCAATTATAGAAATATATTCTTGCATCCATGAATTAGTTTCCTATGAATGTAAATCCATTGATATGGTAGGAGGATTCTTCTATGAGAAATCAGAGTTTAGATAAACCATCATAGGTGTATGACATGTGGAAACATTCTTAGATGTTGGAAACAATCACGAAACTATTATTCAGTTCCCATAACAGGTATAATATGATGTTTATCATATAGCACTATCAGGGATAAGACTAGCAGCTCAGGGGCCACCACGTTTCGAGAATGGTTATCACTATCCTCTTAGAACAGAACATGAGTACTCCAAGGAAGAATTGGTCAAAAAATTCTAAGCAAACCTGTCAAACAAGATTTTGAAGCATAAAAATAGAAATAAAGGATGATGAATGAATTGAAGGGGCTCACTACAAATAGTATACTACCCCAAATACCCGCCTAGAATTCCAATTTTTGGTCTGTTATCATCAATAATTTATTGGTATTGATGTAGATGAAGGGTCATACATAACATGCCTCTTCATTTACTGGGAATCATTTTATTTTAATTCTAGACTTTTGTTTTCATGTTTTATTTTAATATAAACATGTAACCACATTTGATTAAAATGAGTTCCTATTCCATGTAAATCAGGGCTCATACACCTTATCTCTTAAATCCGCACCCATTTAATTCTATTTAAGCTATTCTACATTAGATCTAATAATGTAATGAATATAAAAAATTTCATGACTCGGTAAACTACTGCTTTTAATCAATGAGTGACCATAAATCTCATGAATCATAAGATGAAATCGCTCAATCATAGAAAAATTTATGAAATAGAATAATACATATAAAAAAGGATAACTCAACAATCACTAACATATCTATAAATGAGTATAGCTAAACATGGCTATATTTATTGGAATATAAAATGATGTGAATTCAATGTGACAATAATGGTTAATGTAACAATGATCCTTGAACACATATCATAAAGCCATTATATATTGATAAACTCAAAAATAATTATGATAATATCCAAAATATAGAAAGTACATCACCCAATATTGACATTATATCAACTACAAAAGGAAAAAAGTCGAACAGTAATCAAAATTCATGAAACTCAGTATTTACCCTGAACATGGGTATGGTATGCCCAAGAAAAGACTATAAACATGTTTTTGAAGTGTTTATAATATCTTATCATCAATATCATAATAACTTTTATATTGTCTCTCTCTTGGTAATCTAATACAAATCCCCATCCTGATTTATTCTTGCAATTATGTTTCTGAAATGATATGCTTCCCTTTCAGAAACTCATGTATACAAGTAAACATCAGGAGTTCCAATTGTATCATAGACATGGTGTGAGATATATATTAGTAGGATACCACAAAATGTGTTTATTAAATACATTCTATTAAATATAACCTAAAACAGTGCATGATAATTCATGTATAAATGTACAACAGTACAATAATGTATATACTGATGTACCTTATTCAGCCTTAGCTTCTGTCTGAACATGTAACTGATTAATTAATTTATTACTTTCATGTTTATATATATATATATATATATGTCATTAGGTATATGTTGTAACAACCACCTATCAAGATTTTAATAATAAAATACCAATGTTATAATAATGAAACCAATTTGATAATAATTATAATGACTTTCAAAGGTAAAAAATAAGGAAACCTGAACCTGAACGGTTTAGCAAACTCAAATAATAACTATAACATGGATATTGAGGTAAGAGTTTAATACAATGTTCAACACCTAAATAATTCCACAATTATTCTTCTAACCAATTCAACAAAATTCATCTAATGTAAAACTAGATAAGTAATGATTATGCCTTAGGGTGTAACCGAGGGTCCTAATTTTTCTAGAAGTCACGCTCGATACAAGGAGTGTGTCTAAGGAATCTTGTAATAATAATGGAGGGGTCCTATGGTGTCATACTTGAAATCCACTGAAAGAAAAGGATCTGGTTTCAAGGTGGGTATCAACCATAGAAATCAGTGTCCATGAAATGTAATGGAATCCATGAGTTCTCAAATAATTCCCTCAAAAATTCAAGGAACGGTGAAGACTATACCATAAAATATTAAAGTCAGGGTCTATATAAAACATATTTTTTTTCATTTGACTAAATATTCCATGTCCTAGACATATTTTTAGTTTAATAAAATTACTTCAAGCTATAAATTTCATTATAATGATAGGGCCAACTAAGCATAGAACCATATCATTCATTTCATATTTAATTGTTATTTTCTCCTTATTGTTTCAAAAAATGACATGGTAAAATATTAATAGAAAAAATGTTAAATTATTTTATCTTAAATTGGTCCATATGATATCAATATGATATTTTCAATTACAATTTAATCCTTTTAATAGGCCAAGTCATATACATATTATATTTATCAATTTCATTTAACATTGATTTATATAATTTAGAAATATAACTTATATGGTTTAATTAAAAAACAAATATTCAAGGAATAGTCAAACATGAATTTATTTTATTTCTTTATTTAATATATTACCATTATTAGGGTCAAGACAAAGAACACCAAAAAGGTTTTGCAAATAGAAATATCGAAATACAAATGGAATAATTACGTGAAGCAACCTACACGAGGTTGTTAACATTGAAGATGTATCCTTCAACAATGCATAACATATTTAATAAGAGTCTTATAATATGGTTTTAATTCATATAAAGAAGACACATGATTTAATCATGAAATGCTTGATAAATTATTTTCACACCCATGATAATTTATAAAACATAGAATAATGATGTATGATTTATTGACCACCTACCTCATACATGTATGAATATCCTCATCCAGTATCGTCATCTAGTTTGATCTAATCATAATATAAATGAATAATGGATCTACAACATTAAAATAATTAATATGAGACTTTATCAAAATTTCATCATTGAAATAATGAAGAACAATCATTGAATAAAAATTAATTGATATATTACTGGAGAAGATATAAAAAGAAATATGGTTATATGATAAAACACATGATGGATGTACAAAACTAATTCCTATCTTAGACCTCAAAAGGGCTCAAAAGGGAGAAAAGATGGGTATAATTTAGTTTTTATATTTCTAATCTATCCCATAGAACATGTATATAGAAAATCATGTGACGTACTACCCCAAACTATCCAACACCACACAGTTATGATGGACCATGTGGCTTGGCTCACAAGATTTCTACTAACTATGCAGACAATTTATTTTTAAAATCCGATGGGGTTAAGATATCAAAACAGAACCCAAAACCCCTGAAACCATTTTAAACTCATTAGGTATCCAATTATGGTCTAAAAAAATAACTAGATCATATTTTAATGGATCCATACATTAGTAAATGAAAAGGTGATTATATATAGAATCTGAATAGAGTTCTCGTGTAGGGTAATTATACTCATGATGCCTCAACTAAAGAGACTCTTACACATTGAATCTCTTAAAATACATCATAACAATACTCAGACTGATACCTAAGGCATCATAATAAATAGTATAATTTCATTCTAGATCTGGATGAATTATTATCAATGTTGATGTGAAAAAACTCCTCGGATCATGAATGGCCACATCACATTATTATTACCATATTAATTTTATACCCATTTTAATAAACATAGTAAGGTTAATTCTATGGAATGTGGAATCATGGTTGAAGTGTCTATAAAATCCTAAAAATCACAAGAAAATATGGAAGTCAAAGACATTCCTGGGATTCTCCTAGGAAACAACAGATCCCATGTTATGTTGGTTTATTGAAACTATTTAATTTGAGATGATATAATGCATAAAGTGGACATTGATGATCCAAATGTTTAATTGGATTATATTTTCATGAATATAATGCTATTTTAGTGTATTGCATAGGATCTCAAAATTAATTTCACTTTCATTTTCAGATATAGAATACAATAATACGTTTTCAACAAATACTTCCAATAATGAATCTACATATTCATGGAAAACATGAATCATAAGAGCCTTGAAGACTATAGGTGTGTTAGTGGGACTGAACGACATAACAATGTAATCGTAAACACCATACCAACTTCTAAAATAAATGTGACATATTTCTGAATGTATTAAACACACTAGATGATATGAATACTTCAAAACATTCATTTAAAACACCCTCCCTCCTTATATCTGATAAAATATTTTATCTATTCAAGGAAGTGGACACCAATTCTTTAACGTGAGTTGGTTTAATCAAGTAGAATCTATAAACATTCCAAGGTTCCCATTTGAATACTTAGAAAAAAATATTAGTAAATCCCAAGGATAATGGGTGAGGTATATAAGAACATTAACCTCTAGGTACTCAAAATAATGTTTATATTTAGAAGATCTCTAGGTTTCATCCTATAAGGTAGAGATGACACATCGACTACTCCAAGAACAAGTATAGTAGTGAATTATACATATAAAACTATATGTATCCTAGAATATTAATTAGGGAAGACATCCCTAAAATGATTAATCAATTGGGAATAAATTTGGTCATAACCCTTAATCATATAAGAAGAGACTCATGATCTGTTGTCTCACACTACCCAACATCTGTATCTCGGGTCTAGATCTAGTCACATGAACACCCCATTCTCCAATATGATTATGATAAACTCCCTATGGTGATGTAAAAATCACCCATTGATGATAGCCATCAACACGAACTATATATGGATCTATCTATTCCATCCCAATGATTATGACAATTCCAAATAATTCAAGGATTAAAAAAAAAATACAGTGATATCATGCTATCTAAAAGAGATAATAATGATAATGGAAAAAACTCTCAAATGAAACACCTAACATGGTATCAGACATCATTATTCCATAAAAGTGCTAAATTTCATGTCCCAAACTCTCCATGATTACCTCACCTATAAAGTATTGTGTCACACCAATGTCATATAAAGAACAACCTAATGTAGATGTTACTAGAATAGTACATAGAAATATAGAATGTTTGATGGAATGCACCTTTGTAATTCATTGAACTACATATAACTATCCTATACTGTGTCCCTAACTCACAACCTGAATTTAATGATCAATCTAACTTTTCTGGAACTGAAAACCATTTTTCTAACAACCTCTTCCTTGACCAACACATTTTCCCGAGTGACCACTAGTTTTCAATATACCTTCCTAAAGAGATACTACTGGCTACACCCATGAATGTGATGTAGGTGTAGATCCATGCTCTCTAGGAATTAATGAAAAACACAAATGGTAGTAATAAAAACTTCACATCTCAATATACACTCTACATTCAACTGGATCAATTAAACATTTGTGTTTTGTATTTCAGGACTTCCAACACTAGTAACATATCATTAAACAACCTGTATGGGGAGTTTGAATGATTCCAACTCCAAGAGTATCCTCAAACCAAAAAATGAATTCACTATCAGAACCACTGATAATTCTAGTGCTATACTATACTAACTTGATCAAATAAATTCTCTCAAATTTTTCTCTATATAAAAGGATTGGATTTCTATCATATAAATTTTCATCAACTGAAATACATTTACCTATGACCAGATCGAGTATACGGTCACTACCTCGAATCTTCTGGTGGATATAATATAAAAACTCTCCAAAATAAGTGTCATACACCACAAATTAGAAATATTTGAAGAGTATACTGTAACATACATGCCTCCATACTATTGTTTCATAAAATACTTAGCTATGTAAACCCTTATAGTACATGGAATATAGAATTCATTTTAGATAGTATAGATAAATTCCCAAACATGATTATGACGTCTATATTCCTATGTAATAACGTCATACCATATCTTGGTAGAATCACATAGGATATACGTTGAATGTTTTTAACCTCTTATTATGAGGTGTCTCTAGATGATTGAATATAGAAATAAACCCATTGAGCTAAGACATAAAAACATGTGATTCACTATCCCCCCAAAAGAGAGGATGTTGCTGCTGGAACTCATGATTGAACTCTTCCATACTCATGGTTGGTTTAGAAACAACATTCATAGAATACACCATATATAGAAAGACATATCAATATTGGTAGTTGGTTTCCTTATTGGAAATAAGATGAGGTTCTATAAGTTGAACTACATGATAGATCACTCTTACTATAAGGCCCGCCACATCTGGTTCATGGTCATCACCTAATATAGAGCATATGACTGGAGGTCATCTGGGAGGCATGATGAAATAATTCCGAACACATTATTCATACGAAAATTTATCAATTGAATTTATTTTATATAGATAAACTGGACATGTAAAAAACATTCCTATGAATGGCCACACCTCTCATCATACTCTAAAATATGGGTCTTGTCATTACAGAAAGACAAAAACATGCTAGTAAAATTGTAGGAATCAGCCAACTTCCCACTAATATGACAAGGTTTGGGTCTACGACTCATTAAAAAATAGAAAATAATCATTTAATTCTAGACGTGATATTTATTTTATCATTTTTATTCACTAGTCATTTAAATATCATTAAATTATTGAGTTTATGGATCCCCATTTATAATCTATAAGGATGAAAAATCCTCATGGAAATAAATAAAACATCCACTGAATTCATAACATGACACATTCCATCACATCTGACCAAGCCTCAGAAGCTCAATGTGCCCCAACTAATAGCATGATGTGTCTGATTTATCCAATGTAGGAAAACATAGTTACATTAACGAAAAAAATTTAAGTGTCACTTATTTTTTGATATCTAATTTATGAAATGTCATTATATTTTGATATATAACAACTAAGGAAATAATAATATGAAACATGATATTTCAGGTTGAATATAGATGTGTAATGAATAAAATTGGTAATATCAGCTCTCGTGTCTTTAAAATGATTCATTTAATTATAATTCAACATTTCATTAGGTGAATGAAAAATAAATATAAAGTCAATAATAAAAATTAAAATAAAATTACATAAAAATGTGTGTTTCCCAATGGTGATGTCCTATCAACAATAATAATAGAAATAAATTATGAAAATAAACCATTCCTGGTATTTTGGTTTTCCCCTATAAATAGTTTAGTTCTGCCCTGAACAATATCATTCACAAACCCCATTAACACACAGTATCTTTCTTAATACCCAAAAAGAATGAAATATGAAAAAATTAGTCCTTTTATACACCTTTTAAATGTCCTGATCTGGGATCCACATAACACATGTCCTGAGTCTGTGGGTCACATGGCCTCTTGAGAGCATCCTAGTATGGTAGTGGCATCCGACTATCAGTAATGGTGTAAAGATGGTAGTGTAGGAAGAATATACACTCATATCATAGTGTCACAAAGAAATACACTAAACAATATATAAAAAATTCATAATATGATTTTATAATATAATGACTAGACAAGTAACCCATAATAACGAAATAATATAAAACATATATAAAAATAAATTTGCATAAGATTATATAACATACAACTGTAATAATAATAATAATCCACAAGGCAGTTTCATATTCAGAATGGCATAGAATGTTCAAATAATAAAAGGGGAACATGGGACATGCCTATACATCATGCTATATAAAAAATAAAGAAATAAAAATTCATTCTACACTAGAGTTTCGATCATATGGTTTGTCCTCTACTCATATGATCCATCTAAAGGTAAGGTATATCAAATGTATATTTAAGGGAACTTGACCATATACCAACATGTAGAAAATTAATCTATCTGGGTAAAAATGGTGGCCCAAGTATGGTGTGAGATAAAATCCTTGTTGGTAGAAACATATAGTTCATATATGTAATATGAAGAGTTTACATAAAAACAATAGTGCGCTAGTATAACTGAAATAATAGGAAATATAGAATAAATATGTGCAAGAATGTCCATGTCCATAGGGGACACCTAGGGGCTCTACATACTTCACCATTCTCAACATGATAGTATAAAAAGTAACAATATATATAACAACTATATATATAGTATAATTATGTACTATATCCACCTACATGATCTAAGTACATAGAAATTCATGTAGACATATATCGAAAATACAAAGTGCTAGTTGGAACGAGGAATAACCCAGGAATCCATTTCCTATAAAAAATCATATATTCCCATAGAGATGGTACAGACCCAAAATTTTATGTATAACGTGAGATACCATGCTCATCACACGATATAGTGGGTGAGTCATCATGTCAAAACCCGAAACAAGGGATGTGGTGTGTTATTCCCACATATCTAAATATTATCAATGGTGTGAAAAGATATGATCAATGCCACTATAACTGGAAGTGAAACATCATTCACAATTGGCCCCTTAACCACTATTCCATATGTAATATCTATGGTGTAATCATAAATGTAATGTTATCCACAAGGCATCACATCTCATGATTTATATTAATCAAGAACAAAAATAACCATGTGTATTACAATTCATATAATACATGTAAAAATGAATTAATCAATCTATATGTCCTTCCCTACCATTAAAAATTAATCATTTAGTATATTCAAGTACGGAATGACATTTGGAAGAAATAAATTCAATTTAATATAATGTATTGAAATAATAAAAACATGTAAATTTAATTTTAATGTTCAAAAAAGCTCTTAGGAGGTGATATAATCAACTAGGAAATTACTTAAAAGGTGTAATTTCCAGTTATATCCCAATTAGAGAACCTAAGAGGTGTTCCAATAATTTAATTAATTAATTATTATTGGAATTTAAAGCTGAAACAACCAAGGTATGGCCATGATAGAGGTTGGAATCCCCTAAAAAATTAACATGCATTAATTGGAGCATAAAAATGAATGTGTATCAACTTAGAATCAAATAAATAATTTTAATGACATTCTAAATAATGGTTGGAATGTATATAATAGAAGGTCTATAAAAACAACTCACTTTTTATGTGAAACAACCTGACCACGTATCATAGGTTTGATGGAGTATCCTCATATAATAGTAGTATCATATTCATTTTTGACATTATGAAAAAGACAAATAGTTAAATTCCCAATAAATTGGGTTACTTCAGAAAAACATAAACAAAAAAAAGATATAGGGAGAAGCTAAATTAGGAATCAAGATGAATAGTTATCTTAATGAGATATATCTAATGCTTTGGATGAATATTTATTTTGATCTTAGATAAGAATGTTATTGAATTACCCTAGTTATAGAAGATGAGGGTCACTTGAGGATTATCTAATTTCCATCCACTTGAATGAATATGATAAAACAAAAATTATGGATTTTAGTTTAATTAAACAAAAAAATTAATTTATACACAAATGAAGGGAACACGGGTTGGCCTCAAAGTTTCGACAAATTTTTCATTTAATGTTCTCCCTCTACTATTTGAAGAGGGACAAAACATGGTTAAGGTTCACAGTTTCCCTTGTTGCATGAAAATCATGAAAATATATTGATAAAATACATAACTTCTCATTGGGGAAGGTTGTTGGCCTCGAATAGTTTTAGAAAAATGGTGTGGCTTCAAAATATCTATTGTCACACCCAGCATAGTTAAAGAGAAGATGTGATTTTGGCGACATTGTTTACCCGAACAGTACATCACATTCTACTTATCAATATTTGGTTTATCCAGGCTCTAAAAAAGCCCGAAACACCCACATAACCTATGAGACTCTTTTGGGTATGATTAAAATGTAAAATATAGAATTTATACCATGAAAAAACAATCCATGGAAAGGAGAGAAGTCAGAATATTTCAATAATTGTTTTTAAAATAAGTTTCTAATTTGACATCTAGTGGCTTTTCTATGGGTTTTATAGAGATTTTCAGTGAAATTATGATGAAAAGTGAAATCTAAAAATGTGTTATTCATGATTTTTCACATCCTCATTAAATGTGAGACATGTAAGCACAATAAAATTTATATGAATGGTTAAACCCATAATATCTCATGGGTAGCCTAATATAGTTTATATGATGGGATTTTCCCCATTATTTTTCACGGTTGAGACTGATATAGGTTTTATGAATGATTAAGTCCTATTAAAGATCATTTAAAATGTTCAATACCAATATATATTATAATAACGATGATCCCCATTATAGTTTTCATTTTCAATGAGTAATGACTTTTGTCTCCCAAAAATTATATTGGATGTGAGCCATCTGGTTATTGAAATTTCAAGGGTATAGAAAGGGTATTTGGAAGATGATTCAATATGTTAAATAAAAATGGCTTCTAAATTCCATGATATGTTTTTAAAGGCATTTTTTTAGAAAATAAATTTGTTTTTATGTGAAAATGGTTTATTACATACACTTAATGATCATATATGGTAATGGTAAATGTCAAATGACTTTTATTTTTTCACTATAATAATGGTTTTCTTTATTCTAATATACGATGAAGAGAATTTGTGATCATATCATGTTCTAAATGGTTTTTAACACGTTTTAATTGAGATTAATAACAAGTATGAGGTAAATAATATAGTTTTGAATAATTATCCACAAAGGAAATCATTTTTCATTTAAAAAAAAATTGTTTTATCGAAAGTGGATATTTTTTATTAGTGTCCACTTTTAATTTTTGGGTTGTCTCTGTAATAATTATTCCTCATTTTTTATAACTCTAAACCTAAATAATCTATGTGAGGATAACATTATAACTAGTTTTAAATTACTAGAATATGTAACGTTAAAGGCTAATTCTATAGAGTTTCTTTTAGATAACAGTTTATATATAATTTACGATTAAGATGTTTTCTTATGTTTTTTTATTAAGAGTGATGGAATTCATCATATTTTAAGAATACTATGGTTGATTATAAATTAAATGTCTTTAAACCCACTTTTTTGGATTTATGTTTGAAGTGCTCTGTGTTTCATTTGTTTTCAATTATGTATGTTGTTGTCAAAAGGTGACATGGAATGGATGGATGTCAAGGAGCATCATGATGTGAATTTCAAAGGATGTGATGGTGATGGTGATGAATGGAGAATAGCCATGGACCATAGAGGAATGTCACTTACGAGATTCACTAAGTGACATAGTAGATGATGGTTGAAACATTCTCTAGTTATATCAGACGATTGTAGAACTGATCTTAATGTTTCAATACGTGTATCAAGATGATACTAAGTTACATCACTTGAAGAATGGATGATGATGGAGCATCATCATTACATCTGACGATTGTTGAGCTGATCTTTAAGTTCAAAGAACTTGTATCAACTGGATACAATGTCACCACAATGTCTGAAGACCATGCATTGTCTTAACAATGCATGAAGAGTTGAAGATGATCCATCCACAAGTCTTAAGTGGATGAAGTGGTTTAATGATGTCCATGCACTATCACTTAGTGCATGTGAATTGAAATTGATCCAACTGGATCTCTGATTAGATCAATGAAGAACGTTGAAGAATTAATTGATTCAAGTGATTCGGTTGAAGAAAGAAACTTCAGGAATTCCAACCCTAAGTGATGAATAAATGTTGATGAAGAATTGGAGGAATTCTAATGAATAAGAAGAATGGATAAGAGGAAGAATGGCTTGGAAGAAGTGGCATTTGGCATTTGAACTTGGGTTACTTTGTTTTTATACAAAGTCCCTAAGTCTCTACTCTAGCAAAAAGGAATCCACCAAGGGCCAGCCTTAAGGGTTCAACCCAAGGCACATGTGGGACTAGGTCACCACGCCCAAGGGGATCCCATGGGGCCAGCCTGAGAGAGGCCGGGGCCGTGTATAAGCCCCTGAGGCCATGCGGTGATGAAGCCCGCGCAGCGTGAGCACGAGGAGCACCCCCGTGTGTGCATAGTGGGCGCCAATGGCGCACCCGCAGGGAGCAGAGGTGGGCGCACAGCGCACCCGCTAAGAGAACACGGTGCGGGGCGGCACCGTCGAGGGAGGAGTTCAACTGAGCATATGGCGGCAGCGCTTGGGTGATAAACCGCGGAAAAACCGGGAGCCGTTTCAATGTGGGACGCAGAAAAATCTCCAGGAGCGGATCCTGGCCGCACGATTGATCGCGCGCCAGATCTCGGCCGCACATCCCATCGCGCCGCTCCCGTTCAGATCCTGGCCATTGAAGATTATTTGATTGCCTGATCCGACGGCTCCCCGTCCGTCTCCTTCCTCGAGCTCAGCCAAAGGCCACCCGAAGTCCCCGCGGAACCAGTGGCGCCTCCGAGCGATGTTTTTGAGTTCCCAACCACCTTCAATAAAACTGAAGGCTCCATTCGGTTCGTCTGGCCCTACTGAATATATCCATGAATAAAAATGGGCATGCATGCAACATATGGGAGAATTCTAGGTTGGCCGAAGAAACCGGAGGTGCGAGGCCACGTGATTTATGTTTTGTATGGATTAGCCTAAACCAAAGTCGTGCATTCATTCTAAGTCACATGCACTGAAGAAAATAAAAAGAAAACCCGCGGTAGACAGATAATGAAAACAGAGATTTCAATAAAATCTTGAAATCCCGGTTATTTCGGGGATTCAAATGTTTATCCATGTGGATTGAACTGCACCTCCTCTGCCTATATAAGGAGAGCCCGAGGCACATAATATGTTGCTGATCCTTTGCTGAAAAACATGGAAGACCCGTGAGTGCCTTTGTGACTCGTGAAGTAGAAGCCCCGCACACACTTGCGCGACTGAAGTCCCGGTGCCACCCGAGGCCCGAAGGTCCCCTGCGCGCATCACTTACATGACAGGAAGAGCTCTCCCTGCCCGCATACTTGCGCGGAAGGAGAAGCTCGTGCACCAAAGGTGCTCTTGCACTCTTGAGGCTTGCACGACCCGTGGCCGCATCACTTGCGCACCCCGCGGTTGGTTGAGCCTTGCACGGCTGCCTTGCACCCAAGGACTTGCACGGCTCTTGTGCCTTGTGCACCTGCGCGACAATGGAGTAGAGGAGAGGCCTCACCAAGAAATTGCACGCCTTCATATTGGCAGTGTGTGTGCAATGTGAAGGAGGAAGGCCGAGACATTTTTGTGTGTGCATGCTTGAAGAAACAAGTGTGTGTGCAAGAAGAAGAAGGCCACAACACACCCCGTGTGTGCTCAAAGTGGGAGAACACCCTACGGGCAGTGGGTGTGCAAAGAGGAGGATTGTGTGCAAAGTGAAGACCTCACATTGTGCGTGTTTAAGAATTGGAGAAGGTCGTAGCCTTGGGTGTTTGAAAAATGAGGAAGGCATTCACCTTGTGTATGCAATTTGAAGAACACCCTTAAGAAGAGGAGAGTGTCCAAATCAAGTGTGTGCACAGTGAAGAAGTTGTGTGTGCAAAGTGAAGAGGCCGAACCTAGGTTTGTGCAAGGTGTACACATTTAGAAGAAGAAAGAAGAGGACATCCATACTAAAGTATAACACACTTTTAAGTGTGTGAACAAACTGAACAAAGTGTGTGAGTGAAGAAGGTGTGTGTGCTTAAGGAGAAATTACACTCATTGAGTGTTTATCACACCATGGAAGAGAAGAAGGGGAGTGCATGCTTGCATGCATGCACATGCACACGTGAACAAAGCCAAACCATCTTGTGTGCATTTGAGTTGTCCCAGACCAAGAGTTCTTGAAGAGAATTGAGAGGCCATGCAGTCAGTGCATGAGGAAGCAGAGATGCCATGCACTCAGTGCCAGACTGAAGTTAAAGATATCAGTTGTCTGAGTATTCAGTAGTTGAAGAGAGAGGCCGGGTCATCCTTAGAAGAAGGTGATAAAGCCCGAGCAAGACGATTAGACCTGTTCATCACAAGTGAGAAGAGGTACAGAGCAAGGCCAGAAGTCTTCATCCCAGACTGCTGAAGATACATGAAGAAGCTTAATGTGAAGAAGAGCTACTCGTGTGACTCGAGGAGCCAGGAGAAGCCCCCTTTGAGACTCAGGGTGGAAAAAGTCTTCAGTGGGATTCTGGAGCAGGCCAGTGGGACTCTGGTAACACTGTGGGACGCAGTATAAAGACCCTCCTGTGGGACTCAGGAGAGATATAGTGGGACTCTGTATCGACCATTGTAATACTAACATATTATAATGGAAGAAACCATGTTGGGGTGTTTAACCAACATGGAAAGGATGTAGGCCTTTGGTGCCGAACCTTGTAAATCCTTGTGTCCCGTGCCTTTACATTTACTGCATCACTCGAGGAATGGCTGAGATATACAAGAAGAGTGGATCGAGGCCTTAACAAGCCATAGAGGTTTAATTGTTAAAGAATAAATTAGTAAAAAGTGTTAAGGGATCACTAATTCACACCCTCCCCCTCTCAGTGATTCACACTGATCTGGGCACTTCAATTGGTATCAGAGCGATGGTTACCTCTAAAAGATCCAAGAGAGTCTATATGGAGTACAGATTTGAGGAAATGAAAGAACAGCCTCAAATGGAGATATCTTCCAAGACTCTGAAAAACAGAATGAGGAAACAGGCCAAGAAGATGAAGAAAGCTTGTCCTAGCTGTGATGAAGTTGGAACAATGAAAGATCTTCCAAGTGCAATCGAATATCTTCAAGAGACAGTCCCCATGGAAGTGGAAATGTGTATAGCTACAGGAATCCTTGATCTTCAAGAAGAAAAATTACAGCTAGAAGAAAAAGCCAATACAATGGTAGATCAGTTGGATAAAAGGGTTGGCATAACCAACACTCTCAGAAAGCTGGTGAAGGCTAAAGATGAAACTATTTCCCTTTGCAATGAATGATTTGAAGACACTGATGAAGAATTTCAAAGACGCTTTTCTGAGAACGAAATATTTATGATAATGATCAAAGAAGTTTTCCATGCACTGGAGAAGTTTCACAAAGTGTCAATGAATGTCAGAGATGCTCAACTCGAAGACAAAGTCAAAATGGTGAAGGAGCTTGACAATTCATTGCTAGACTTGAAGAAGGTGCATGAAGACCAGTTAGAACAGCTGAAAGAAAATTGGGAAGGAAGGCTATGAATAGTTGAGGATGAGAAGAACTCCCTTAACATGAAATTCATAGAACTAGAGGTGATATTGAAAAATCTACAATCACCCAAAGCTGAATCCTCCCAGTCAGCTGAAAGTAGAAATGTTGCTACACAAGTGTGCTTTGAGAAGGATGATTCTAAAAGAAATACATCCTCTAATGAAAGGGAAACATCTTCTAAACAGAAGGTACCATCCATACCATCTTGTACTCATGCTTTTAAAAGTGTTTCTACTAAAAGTGCAGGATGGGAGAATGAATCCAAACAAGTATGGATGAAGACAGTGAAGAAAGAATGCTCTCCTGAAACAACACAGCATGTCAAGAAAAGTACCGAACAATCAGAAGGACTGAAGAGGTCATGATTTGTGGGTCAGTGTTGGTGTTGTAATAAGTATGGGAACTGTGCAAAGTATTGTTGGTACAATCCACTGAATGTCAAAGCACAAAGGAAGCCCATGCCAAGGGGGAGAAAGCCAGAAGAAAAGAAGCAGCATCCACAGGTCCAGAGACATCTGTTTACTGCATATAGATTTGGATTACATGAAAATATCTGGGATGATAGCAAAAGTGGTCAAAAAGATACATGTCAATCTCCAACTGTATCCAGAGCTAAAAAGAAGAAAAGATCACAGAACCTGGCTCAGAAAGAATCCTTGGGAAGCAAGCATAAGAAAGTGGAAGATGCTCCCAAGAAGATTTTGAAAAAGGAAAAGAATTCCTTGAAGTCTAAATCTAAGAAGGGTGATGCATCCAGAAGGACCACCAAGAAAACATGCTTCTACTGTGGAAAGAAAGGACACACCATGGATCTTTGTGAACAAGCCATGGAATTGAATAGAAGCAGACTGGACTCAAAAAGACAATCAATCCATACGAAGCAGAAGGGATTGATTGAAAACAAGTTGCCTAAGAAAGGTAATTTTACAGCATCAAAAGAACCATGTGGAACTTTTAGAACTGAGGCCACACTTCCAAGTGACCTACTAGTCATATGGCCAAATCAGTTGCAACTTTCCAAAGATCTGCAAAGAGATGAAGATGAAGTTCTGGCAATTGCTAAGGCAAAAGGGAAGAAGAAGATTTCACCTGAAGATGTGTTGAGATCCACACCAGCAAAAACATCATTGAAAATCAAATGTGCAAGTGTGAAGAATGGTGAAAATGGGACATCTCGGTTGAGAGAATCTTCTCCACCTTGTTGTTAACATTGATGAACCAAGGAGGTTCCATCTTATTCCCTAACCACTTGTATTTACATGTGCTAACATTTCAGGGAATTGAAGATGATGAACATTCTCATCTGGAGAGTGGTTTGGACAGAATGGAGTGCACCCCTTGAGGGGGAGCCAATCTGCAGAAGTTGATATTTTGGGATTTAATATCATCTTGAGAAAAGTGAAGGTATTCCAATCATGCTTTCATACCTTGTTTCTTAATTGTATTCATCATGTCAATTAAGGGGGAGTATTGATTGAAGGCAAATGGATGAAAGGGGGAACTTTATCTTTGCACTGAACTTTCTAATGAGTTTTGTGAAGTATGTGCTGGATTTAGCAATTCATTGATAAATCTGAAAAATTTCACCCCCTGTAGCATGATCTCACATGTACAGTGAATTGTGGTCAACATTGAAAATCTTGGTTACATCACTCTTGTTTTCTACACCGGGTTAGCCCATGTAGACTTATAGTTGATCTACTAAAGGTTCTTTGCTAAATAGAACATGTGACATAATCCCTCTCTCAGTGTTTTTCAAGAAAATACATTTCAAAGGGAGGAAGATATTTTTGAAAGAGAACCACACCACACCTTTTCATTTGATTGCCAATAAGGTGGAGAAAAGATTGGCACACATATTGACCCATTCATATGTGCTGAAGAAGTGTATTGACAACAAATACAAAGAGGGAGATTGAAGTGCACTGTGTTGCATTTGTTTTCAATTATGTATGTTGTTGTCAAAAGGTGACATGGAATGGATGGATGTCAAGGAGCGTCATGATGTGAATGTCAACGGATGTGATGGTGATGCTGATGAATGGAGAATGGCCATGGACCATAGAGGAATGTCACTTAGGAGATTCACTAAGTGACATAGGAGATGATGGTTGAAACATTCTCTACTTATATCAGACGATTGTAGAACTGATCTTAATGTTTCAATAATTGTATCAAGATGATACTAAGTTACAGCACTTGAAGAATGGATGATGATGGAGCATCATCATTACATCTGATTATTGTTGAGCTAATCTTTAAGTTCAAATAACTTGTATCAAATGGATACAATGTCACCACAATGTCTGAAGACCATGCATTGTCTTAACAATGCATAAGGAGTTGAAGATGATCCATCCACAAGTTCTAAGTGGATGACGTGGTTTAATGAAGTCCATGCACTATCACTTAGTGCCTATGAATTGAAATTGATCCAACTTGATCTCTGATTAGATCAATGAAGAATGTTTATGAATTAATTGATTCAAGTGATTTGGTTGATGAAAGAAACTTCAGGAATTCCAATCCTAAGTGATGAATAAATGTTGAAGAAGAATTGGAGGAATTATAATGAAGAAGAAGAATGGAGAAGAGGAAGAATGGCTTGGAAGATGTGGCATTTGGCATTTGAACTTGGGTTACTTTGTTTTTATACAAAGTCCCTAAGTCTCTACTCTAGCAAAAAGGAAGCCACCAAGGGCCAGCCTTAATGGTTCAACCAAAGGCACATGTGGGACTAGGTCACCACGCCCAAGGGGATCCCAAGGGGCCAGCCCGAGAGAGGCCGGGGCCATCTATAAGCCCCTGAGGCCACGCGGTGATGAAGCCCGCGCAGCGTGAGCGCAAGGAGTGCGCCCGTGTGTGCATAGTGGGCGCCGGTGGTGCGCCTGCAGGGAGAAGAGGCGGGCGCACATCGCGCCCGCTAAGAGAACACGGTGCGGGGCGGCACCGCGGAGGGAGGAGTTCAACTGAGCATATGGCGGCATCGCTTGGGTGATAACCCGTGGAAAAACCGGGAGCCGTTTTGATGTGGGACGCGGAAAAATCTCTAGGAGCGGATCCTGGCCACACGATTGATCGCGCGCCAGATCTCGGCCACACATCTCATCGCGCCGCTCCCGTTCAGATCCAGGCCGTTGAAGATTATTTGATTGCCTGATCCGACGAATCCCTGTCCGTCTCCTTCCTCGAGCTCAGCCGAAGGCCACCTGATGTCCCCGCTGAACCAGTGGCGCCTCCGAGCGATGTTTTTGAGTTTCCAGACACCATCGATCAAACCGAAGGCTTTATTCGGTTCGTCTGGCCGTACTGAATATATCCATGAATAAAAATGGGCATGCATGCAACGCATGGGAGAATTCGAGGTTGGCCGAAGCAACCGGAGGTGCGAGGCCACGTGATTTATGTTTTGTATGGATTAGCCTAAACCGAAGTCGTTCATGTGTTCTAAGTCGCATGCACGTGAAGAAAATAAAAAGCAAACCCGCGGTAGACAGAGAATGAAAACAAAGATTTCAATAAAATCTTGAAATCCCGGTTATTTCAGGGATTCAAATGTTTATCCACACGGATTGAACTGCACCTCCTCTGCCTATATAAGGAGAGCCCGAGGCACAGAATTTGTTGCCGATCCTTTGCTGAAAAACGTGGAAGACCCGTGAGTGCCTTTGTGCCTCGCGAAGTAGAAGCCCCGTGCACACTTGCGCGGCTGAAGTCCCGGTGCCACCCGAGGCCTGAAGGTCCCCTACGCGCATCACTTGCACGATAGGAAGACCTCTCCCTACCTACATACTTGCGCGGCAGGAGAAGCTTGCGCACCCAAGGTGCTCTTGCACTCTTGAGGCTTGCACGACCCGAGGCCGCATAACTTGTGCACCCCGCGGTTGGTTGAGCCTTGCACGGCTACCTTGCACCCGAGGCCTTGCACGGCTGTTGTGCCTTGTGCACCTGCGCGACAATGGAGTAGAGGAGAGGCCGCACCAAGCACTTACGCGCCTTCATATTGGCAGTGTGTGTGGAATGTGAAGGAGGAAGGCCGAGACATTTTTGTGTGTGCATGCTTGAAGAAACAAGTGTGTGTGCAATAAGAAGAAGTCCACAACACACCCCGTGTGTGTGCAAAGTGGGAGAACACCCTACGGGCAGTGGGTGTGCAAAGAGGAGGATTGTGTGCAATGTGAAGACCTCGCGTTGTGCGTGTTTAAGAATTGGAGAAGGCCGTAGCCTTGGGTGTGTGCAAAATGAGGAAGGCTTGCACCTTGTGTATGCAATTTTAAGAACACCCTTAAGAAGAGGAGAGTGGCCAAATCAAGTGTGTGCATAGTGAAGAAGTTGTGTGTGCAAAGTGAAGAGGCCGAACCTAGGTGTGTGAAAAGTGTACACATTTAGAAGAAGAAAGAAGAGGACATCCACACTAAAGTATAACACACTTTTAAGTGTGTGAACAAATTGAACAATGTGTGTGAGTGAAGAATGTGTGTGTGCTTAAGGAGAAATTACACTCTTTGAGTGTTTATCACACCAAGGAAGAGAAGAAGGGGAGGGCATGCTTGCATTCATGTACATGCACACGTGAACAAAGCCAAACCAGCTTGTGTGCATTTGAGTTGTCCCAGACCAAGAGTTCTTGAAGAGAATTGAGAGGCCATGCAGTCAGTGCATGAGGAATCATAGATGCCATGCACTCAGTGCATGAAGTTTTGATGAAGTGAGACTGGACCAGACTGAAGTTAAAGATATCAGTTGTTTGAGTATTCAGTAGTTGAAGAGAGAGGTCAGGTCATCCTTAGAAGCAGGTGATAAAGCCCGAGCAAGACGAGAAGACCTGTTCATCACAAGTGAGCAGAGGTACAGAACAAGGCCAGCAGTCTTTATCCCAGACTGCTGAAGATACTTGAAGAAGCTGAAAGTGAAGAAGAGCTACTCGTGTGACTCGAGGAGCCAGGAGAAGCCCCCTATGAGACTCAGGGTGGAAGAAGTCTTCAGTGGGATTCTGGATCAGGCCAGTGGGACTCTGGTAACACTGTGGGACGCAGTATAAAGACCCTCTTGTGGGACTCAGGAGAGATACAGTGGGACTCTGTATCGACCATTGTAATACTAACAGATTATAATGGAATAAACCATGTTGGGGTGTTTAACCAACATGGTAAGGACGTAGGCCTTTGGTGTCGAACCTTGTAAATCCTTGTGTCCTGTGCCTTTACATTTACTGCATCACTCGAGGAAAGGCTGAGAGATACAAGAAGAGTGGATCGAGGCCTTAACAAGCCATAGAGGTTTAATTGATAAAGAATCAATTAGTAAAAAGTTTTAAGGGATCACTGATTCACCCCTCCCCCTCTCAGTGATTCACACTGATCTGGGCACTTCAATGTTATGCTATTTTAAGATGACTAATGGTAATTTTTGAGAAATTTATTTATTTTTGGTAATTATGGGTTATTATATTTTGAAAATGATAAAATAATTATGTATTTTTATAAAATTTAATATCACTGACAATTTTACAACCCATCACATCTAGAAAGGTTGTTTGAATTTAACTCACAACCGAGGGATACAATGGTAGATCACCTACCATTGACCTTCGTGTAGTCCAAGATATTGTGAATTAATCTTTTTTAATGAACAGATTTGATTGATGAAGATGATATTGATTTTGGTTACATATATTTTCTCATATATGATTCCAATGGGACTAGATATTTATTATGTGGTTATGTGATTAATTTTATTTTGGAAGAATATCACAATAATTTTCGAAAGAATTATAAGAATAAATTAAACAAAATACAATGACATTTTATTTGAAGAATAAAGGTTAAATAATTTTTTTTGTATTTATGATTTATTTATATGAGTATCATATCATGGAGATTTCATGATTTGGGTATATAATATTTAGTATGATATTAATTGATGATATTTTGAGATTAATATTAATAATATCTTGGAAGACTGTATGATAAAACCATAATAAATTTTGGGTTTTAATAATAGTTTTTAATATTCTAATGAATATTATAGATCATAATCTATGTAATGATCTATTTTTTACTAAAAATGTTACATTATATGTATGGATATTAAGTTATTTTTTATTTTTAAAACATTTATTCCTTCTCAAGAATTATCTTATAATATTATAACAATTTTTGTTAATTTATAAAGACATTAAGAATATATTTTTATATTTTGGTGTATTTTAAGATCCGTAAAATATTATTCTAATTCTTCAGGAATGATAAATTTAGGTTAAATAATCATCATTTTGTGAGAAAGTTAAGATTATGGTAAAAATTGTTTATTTTATGAAATTGTACATTTAATATATGTTTAATTACTTTTGTTCTTAGTCCAATTAGTAGATAAATTCCTCATCTTATTTAAAATTACCATCAAACAAAAATGTTATGCATTCACTTTTCTTACCGAGAAAACCCCATCCTTTAAACCAAATACAGGTTTTTGGTTTATATATTTTTCGCATTTTAATTACCATGATTTCAATCACTATCTATCATAATATTGGTGGTTTATTTTTCTCTTCAATGACCACATTTTCCTATAAGGAAACCTACATACTTGACCATCGTACATCCCTTTAATTAATTTAATTTATTGTTTAATTAATCCTTTTTCCAATGTTGAATTTGAACAATGGTAATTTGAAAAATCAATCCATAGTTACCAATCCCAAATTCAAAATTCAAAGGATGAAATTTCCTAAAGTGGAGGCTAATGTGACAAGATTATTTTTTAAAAGTATGTACTATGTTCGATAGCAAACAAGATATGAATCATCAAGCTTAAAATTAATTATAAATATTATATTTATGTGACCATTAAAACATAACTATTAACTTGATGGGAATATATAGTATTAATGAATAATAAAATAAAATATGTTTCAACTCATTAATAATATATTGATTAATTATGATAAAACTAAAATAATAATTTAACTAATTCCATTTTATTCTCCAATTACTCTTTATCCAAAATTGATTTTTATTACTTTTTTCATAGAACAATATAATTAATTTTTCAATAATTTAGAATTTTAATTTAATAAAATAAATAAATTTTTTTAAAATGAATATACAAATTTATATAACATAAAATACTAGTTATTTTTTGAAATGTTTTATTTTTCAATGAAATGTGAAGAATAATTAATTTTATTGAATATTTTATTTTATTATTAAAAATTTAAAATTTAAATTTTATATTATAATAGTTGTAAAATTAAATATTTTCAATTATATTTTAAGTAATATAGTTATTATTTTTACAATTATTTTATTCATTAATTTAATAATAAAACAATTTTTATTTAAATCGATATTTTTATAAAAAGCTATTTTTGGTGCATTTTATCAGTTTTATTTTAAATGAAACGCAAAAACATAGTGTTTTGAATTTTGAAAAATCGATTCCCTATTTTCAATATAGTGTAAGAAATTATTAAATATGTCACAGTTATATTCATAAAATATGAATAGTAACCATAGAAATGATTGTTACCATGCCAATTAGAAAATTGTGTAATTAATGGTATAAATTAAATCATAAGTGATTGAACATGACCCTGAAATATAACACCCCAACCCCCAAATCCCAGAGTCAGTGTATTATTACATATCATTTGCATGATCACAAAAGATCAAGTCTCAAAAGACCGATCAGTTTAGTAGCCTTGGAATTAGTAGATACATTCATAAGGTTTACGTTAAATAATAAAATGGAAAACTACAAAAACATTGTTTCCGTAGACAAAACTAAGATTCTATAGACAATCCCTTTAGGTTAGTCATTATATACTTATTCACATCCTAGAAAAAATATAACACAGAAAGGGGTGAGCTCAGATGCTCCGTAAAGATAACAAGATAGCAGAAGCCTTCATAAATAAGCATAAACCTTTAAGTCAATGAATAAAACTAAAACAAAAAACCTTTCATCATAAAATTCATCATAATATATAAAATATAAATCAAAATAATTTCATTTTCTTACTCACATGGATATCATACTAGTCGAATAATCACATTAAATATCAATATCCTCATTCATAATGATGGAATCCATAATAACTGACTTTCCTAACAACATAGTCAAGGCCTTGTGAAAAGACAAAAAATAATATTTTGTCAGGGCCATGTGACAAGACACTAGTTTGTCTCATTAGACATACCAATGCATCGAGGAGCTAAAGCAGGCTCCACCCATCCCATACTATTTCCAATGCATTCCTCATATGAAAAGGTTTAAACATAACATAATCATTCATATTAGATATTGAATAAGAAATGTCAATACATTATCCCTAAACCATGTATGGTATAAAAATAACACTTCCAAAGTCAAGCATAATACAAAACCTTCAATACTATATGGAAGTTTTGTATGAAAATAAATTATCATCAAATAAGCTTAAAATCCATCAAATAATTTTTACATAGATAAAATCAAAACCTTTTTAGAGAAATATATCTTTCTATGTTGAAATCATTTAAGTGTCACAAAATTTATAAAGAAAAAAATTATTTTGAAAAAATTATTAAATGATTTAAAGGGAAGATTCGACGACATTATAACGGTGGAAAATACATGCACCCGCCGTATAAATTAAAAAAACATTCTTACCTTAATATTGTCGAAAAGGTTAGAAAGTATCTGGTTTGGAAAAAGTGGAAGGATTCGATTATAAACATATTTTAAAAGTCAAACAAGGGTAAAAATTTCTTTAACCTGTATTCTAGTAAATAATAAGAATGATTTGAAATACATTTTTAAGAAGTATGGACGTGGATGAGAAAGAGGTCCCAGTTGATAATTACGTACAAACAACCTCAGATAATGAGGAGATTGTATAATTTACCATTACGTTAAAATTTTCATTGGTCGAGGGTCAGTTTTCCACCTATATAATGGTAAAATAATTGTTAGTAAATTATACTAGAATCATATACATTTATATGATATCATATATGATCTTTTAACATTGCTTTTGTAATAGTATCTTAGTATTATCATCATTCCGGGTTTTAAGAGATTCATTTTATTTTATATTATTTTTTCTGTGAGTTGTATGTTTTATGGATGGGATATAACTTATTAATATCCATAATTATATCATGTCTTTAAACATTATTTATAATCTTAAAATGAAAATTATTCTTGAATGGATACAATGGGGAATGAATCTCATCACTTTTGTTGAGACGGTAATCCGTATGTACGCACGAGCGACAAATATCAAATTTGTTTTATTACGATAATATATAATTGGATGGTATATCATATGTACAGAATCATTATCATGTTATATTTATTATTTATATCAATTAAAAATCATTATTATACCCATCCAAATAATAATATATTTAATAACAATTATATCACGATGTGGATATGGTAAGTCGTACGTACGCATATATGGGGAAATGTCATTCAATGGGTGGATAGAATAAGGAACATGTTCATACAATATTTATTATAATATCACACTATATAAAATATACTGGAGTTATTATTTTAGAATGGAAAAAAATATGAAAGTGGAAGTGTAAGAAGAAAGGAACTCGAAAAAGGTGATGAAATATTTATCTCTTATTCGGGTTCTTTCTTTTGATTTGATCAAAAGGGCTCTTTAAGTTGGATTTCTGACTAAATAAAGGCCACTAGGATGAAGTTAGTACAAATTAGTGGTTATTTGAGTATGGATTGTCCGATAAAAGTGGCATTGAATGTGTGAATTAGAGAGAAGGGGGAGTTCCCTTTTATAAGAGCGGTGAGGGGCACATTAGGAAAAGATAAAAATATTATTTTATAATAAAATCAGTTTTGGTTTCTAATAGCTGAAAAATGGATTACATAAAGGATTAGGCGGGGATGGGTCGACATTATCTCAAACAATAGGTTTTAGATAGGTTTGGGTCAATATATTAACTATATGTTTTAGATATAACTCTTAGTAAAATAGTTTGATAGTTACCATGTCTCTTTGTATTCTTATATTATATGGTTACTAAACATACTATATACTTCTAAGAAAACACCAAGTTGTTCCATAATGATACACCTATCATTATATAATACTTTTGGTCAATCTTTGTATTTTTAGGTATAGAATATCAATTATTAGTATAATATTTGTTTTAAAAACTCTTTTTTGTCAATTTTGACACTATTTGGTATTTTGATTATTCTAAATTCATAAAAGCATTATTAATTCGAAAAAAATATTTTAACCAACTCTAATATGTCATATTAACATAAAAAATTATTTTAATTCATAAAAAGTCTCAAATTACATTTATTTGGATATTTATAATATAAATTATTTTAATATATCATTAATTAGGTAATTACTGCATCATCATTGTGTCATAAATAAATATAATTATTTAATGTATAATTTAATTAATAAAATACCATTATGTAGATTTTTTTTTCAATTTCTAATTAATATTTATAGAGAAATTTATCTTATATTTATCCCTATATTAAAAATGATTTAGTTATTAAACATTCATTTTAACTCGTTTAACTCTTCCTTGAATTAAATAACAATAAATGTCCTAATATAAACCAATAGGACCTGAAAGATCATATTTTATTACTAAGCATTTGTTTGGTCTAATTACACATATCCATTAGAATTATTAATTGTGTGAGGGTAATAATATTATCATTTTTACCCTTAATTACCCTATTTACTTTTAACCATAGTATATTAAAGTAAAAACTTATTATTCACCACAAATTATTTTCATCGTATTTAAAAACATTTTAGTTATTGATATCTACCATGTCTCTTGAATTTTGGAAATTCAACTCACATAATCAGTGAAATTATGTTTTATAATAATTTTCAAATGCACCCAGTAGGTGGGTAAAAGACGATAAAAAGTTCAATAAAATTTATATATATATATATAATTATAAAAAACTGACTCCTATAATTTACATTGAACATATATAGGTATTGTGTATCTATCTTGACCTAAAATAATTTTATATAAAATAAATAATTATTTATATAAAATGTCGTTCTTAAACAATAACTCAGTGTTTTCACTATTCATCAAAAATTGAATGTTTTCATAAAAATACCAAATATTCACTTGAAGCTAATTTTGGTATTCCGAATCCCAAAATGAATTCCATTTTGAATGTTAAAATTTATAAAATTTCAAAAAGTGGGAATTACTATTCATAACGGCTAGTTTGATTGGACGTGATGTGATAGATTCTCTAAGATGCGTACAATGGAAGCTATTGCATTATTTAAAGGGAAACAATCTGTGGAAGATTTGGGTGTTACATTATCCTCTCCATCAAAAAACTTCTTCATCCATATTTCTAAAATAATACTGCATAAAAAGGCTCGGGTTGTTCTACATCATATGTTCCTCGGGTTCCCAAGTTGCCTCTTCCATCATATGGTTTCTCCATAGAACTTTTACCAGATGGGTCATCTGGTTTTTCAGCACTAGTTCTCTTATATCAAAAAATTTGACAGGATCTTCGTAATAAGACATATGATGTTCTCATTCTAATTCCTCATAGGTGAGCATATGTGTTGGCTCAGGCTTGTATTTTCTCAACAGTGATACATAGAACATATCCTGATCATTAGAGGGACATGGAGGAATTTCGAAACTGTAATCTACAGCCCTAATCCATTCTAGAATTTTAAAATTTCTGATGTACTTTGGACTCATGTTCACCTTCTTACTGAAACATATAACACCCTTCTGGGGTGATATCTCAATGAAAAAATGATCTCCTACCTGAAATTCCTAATCTTTCCTTCGTTTATCAACATAGCTCTTCTGTCTACTTTGAGCTGCTTTGATCTGGTTTTGGATTACCTACACCTTTTCCATCATTTCCTCCACCAATTATTGGCTGACAAGTTTTCTTTCACCAACATCATCCCAACAGGTTGGTGTGAGACATCTATTTCTGTATAACGTTTCATATGATGCTATCTGAATACTTTAATGGAAGCTATTGTTATATGAAAATTATACCATAGGTAAATATTGATCCCACATTCCATGAAAGTCAAGTGAGCATGATATCAAAACGTCTTCTAAGGTTTGAATAGTCTGTTCCGATTTTACATCAGTTTGGGGGTGGTAGGTAGTGCTCAAATAAAGATCAGTATTCAGGGCTTTCTAATGACATTTCCAGAATCATGATATAAAATGGTGGTCACGATCATAAACAATCGATTAGGGTACTCCATGAAGTCTTACAACATCATTAATATATAGTATTTCTAGCCTTTAAAGTGGTAAATCATTGGTTATAACAAGAAAATGTGTTGACTCTATAAGACGATCAACAATGACCCATATTGCATCATTCTTTCTAGGAGTCTTTGGTAGTCCTAGGACAAATTCAATTATAAAATTATCCCATTTCCACATAGGTATGGGAAGATGATGCATGACTTCTCCATGCTGTTACCATCCATCTTTCACTTGTGGAAAAACTGTATATCTTGACCGAAAATGAGTAATCTCCCTCTTCATGTTTTCCCACAAAAAATTTTCCTTCAAATCACTATACATATTGGTGCTACTAGGGTGTATAGAAAAATTGGAACGTTGAGCATCATCAAATAATCTTCTAAACAGAAGGTACCATCCCCTAGGTGTTACAACTGACTACTCCCTTGTTAAATCAAATGGGAAATATAAAATTTTCTTAGAAAACACGGATGATATGAATCAATGTGATAATCCAAAATCAAATAAATCATTTTCTAAACATGAGGATACAATTAAATTTCCATCCACTATGTCATTTAGAGCTTCAACCTCAGCAGTAGTGATAGCATAACCTTGGGCATGATCCCTTGGCCTATTCTGATGTAAGTTCCCCAGAACATTAGGAAATTCATTCCCATAATTCCACCTATCTCTATAATTGTATCATTCCACATCGACAACCTCTTTCTTCCCATTGCAATCATGAGCATGGTGGCATTTTTCACCACAATTGTAAAAGACTCCCATTCCCTTCATGAATGTATCAGGGTGTTTATTCCCACATTTGTTACAGGATGAATATCAGACTATTCCCTTATCACCCATATTTCTATTTCAAGAGTTTTCATCAGATCTCTTCTTAACTTGCTTATAATTAAATTCGTAACACTTTGAGAATACTTTTTCTATCTTGAAAGAAGAAGAGAGAATATATAAATATGATGATAAGTATTTTGAGACTAATTCCGAATGGAGAAATGGTTTTAACCCATCGGTGAAATGAGAAATCTTACTTCTTGGGATACATAAATAATTTGTAGCATGCCTCACTAACCTTGTAATGTTAGCCTCATACTTTGCGACATTCTCATCCTTCTTTCACCTCAGAATCAGAAATTACTTTTCCATATCTGATAAATGGTCATGAGGAATGTATTTATCTACAAAAAACACTTTAGACACCCTCCATTCCATATTTTATACTTCATCGTCTTCTATTATGTTTTGATTCAAAGATCACCATTGATCAACATCTTTAGTTAGGCGGTAAACTTCCATTACAACTTTTTCAATTTCACTACTCCCTAAAGCCTGGATTATTTTCTCTATGGAATTTATCCATTGCTCTGATAAAAATGGATTTATACTCCCATTGAACATTGGCGTTTGTTACCTCATGAAGTGATCTAACATTGATATTCCACACTGTGGATCAGGGTGCTCTATATGGGTTAGGTTATTATACATAACCTGAGTAAGTTGTCCCAATATGGGGATAAACTAATCATCACCAGTTTATCACCATAACCTCTATAATTACCTTGATCAGGAGGAAAATACATACATGGAGTTCGTGCATTGATTCGATTTCCATTCCATCCACTATGCTCCATTTCTAAACAATGGCAGAAGCTCTATTTGTTTATGTATCGAAAAAAATAATTCCAAACTTGTAAAAATCTATACAAAAACTGAATAGTTTATGGATATAATCAATAATCATTAAAAATGTTTTCTTTGATGATGTATATAATGATAAACCATTAATAATGTGTTTTAACGAAAATGAGAATTATCCTAAGAATATCCCCCAGGAGTGTCGTAACGAAAATTGTAGCAATTCCAATTGTCGGGTACCAGTTCCTCTTTGAGTCTAGCTCAAAGTGGTGTTTTTTGGTTTTACCCCTAGGTAAATCTATGCCAAATATGCCTCTACCTACTCATATCTAGACATAAATATATTATTTTAAAACTCACAAAATCTCTATAGTACCAAAATTCAAGAAAATTATCTTATACAAATCCCCAAAGTCTATCTCAGGTCTATGTGCACAAATCAGAGATTATCTAAATCTAATTTCCAAGGTTTGTACTAAACTTCCTCTAATACCAACTATAACACCCTAACCATAGAATCATAGAGTCAGTGCATTATTATGTATCATTTTCATGATCACAAAAGATCATGTCTTGAAAGATCGATTAGTTTAGTAACCTTGGAAGTACTAGATACATTCATAAGGTTTACATTACATTATAAAAAGGAAAACTTCAAAAAAAATTGTTTCTATAGACATAATTGAGATCCCATAGACTATCCCTGCAGGTCAGTCATAATATATTTCATCATATTCTGGGAAAAATAAAACATATAAAGGGGTGATCTCAGATGCTCAGTAAGGATAACAATATAGCGAAAGCTTTTAAAAAATATGAATAAACATATAAGGAAATGTATAAAACTAATCCAAAATCCTTTTCAACATAAACATCACCATAATATGGAAAATATAAATCAAAATAATTCCATTTACTTACTCACATGCATATTCTACTAGTTGAATAATCACATGCAATATATATATCCACTTTCATAGTAAAGGAATGCATAATGCTAGACTTTCATAACCAAATAGTCACTACCTCGTTCCAAGACCACAGATAAGATTTTTTCAAGGCCTTGTTCAAAGACACTAGACTCTCTCATGAGACCTACTGATGCATCGAGGAGCTATAGCGGGCTCCACCAATCACATACTATGTCCAATGCATTCCTCATATGAAATGGTTTAAACATAACATTAACATTTGTATTAAAACTAGCATACAAAATTTCAATACTATATCTATAAAGCATGAATGGTATAAAAATATAACATCCATAGTCAAACATATCACAAATCCTTCAATACAATATGAAAGATCTATATCATAATAAATCAACTTTAAATAAGTTTAACATATATCAAAAGATGTTGGTATAGATGAAATCAAAACATTTTTTTGAGAAATATCTCATTCTGTTTGGAAATCATTTATGAGTCAGGTAATTTATTAAGAAAACATTTATTTTGAAAATATTATTATAATCTTGTAAGGGAATCTTCGACAATGTTATAACAATGGAAAATAGATGCAATCACCGTTTATGTAAAAAAAACATTATTACCTTATTTTTGTTGAAAAGGTTATAAAGTACCTTATTTTTGGAAATGAAAAAATGATTCTTTTATAAACAAAATTTAAAAGTAAAAAAATTGTATAAATGACTTTATCCCATAGTATAGTAAATATTAATAATGTTTTGAAATAAATTTTTAAGAAATGTGGATGTTGATGATAATGAGGTCCCAGTGGATAATTACGTATAAACAACCTCAGATAATGAAGTGATTGTAGAATTAACACTTATCTAGTACATTTCAATGGTTGAGGGTAGGATAACCTCCTATATAATGGTGAAATATTTGTTATTAAATAATACAAGAATCATATACATTTATATGATATCATATATGATCTTTTAACATTGCATTATTAATAATATCTTAGTATTATCGGCTTTTGGCTGATAACAGATTTGTTTTCCTTTATATTATGTGTTCTGTGAGACATATATTTTATGGATGGGATGTATATTATTCATATCCATAATGATATCAATTCGTTAAAAATTATTTTTAAACATCAAATTAAAATTATTCTTGAATGGATTCGTTTAGAAATTAATCTCATCACGTTCCTGGAGACGGTAATCCCAACGTTAAAACGAGCGACAATATCATTATTTAGACAATAAAATAATATATAATAGATGGTATATAATATATAAAGAATCATTATCATGTTATATTTATTATTTACATCAATTATATTTCATTATTATACAAATCCATATAGTAATATTTTGAATAACAATTGCACCGCGATGTGGTTACGGTAAGCCGTACATACACACGAATAGTGACATGTCATTCAAAGGATGGATAAAATAATGAATTTGGTAGTACCATATTTATAATAAAATTAATGTATATAGAATATACTGGAGTTATTATTTTATAATGAAAAAGAATGAAATAGGAAGTGGAAGAAGAAAGGAACTTGAAAGAGGTGATTAAATATTTACCTCTTCTATGGGTTCTTCTTTTTTATTTGATAAAAGGGGTACATAGGCTGGATTTATAACTAATGGAATGACACTAGGATGATGGTATGACAGTTTTGAGGGTATTTGGGAAGTGGTTGGCCGAGCTAAATGGCGTTGAAGGTGTAAATTAGAGAGATGGTGGATTTCCCTTTTATTAAGGGGCTGAGGGGAACCTTTGGAAACGCTAGAAATATTATTTTATAATAAAATCATTTTCCAATTATAATGGCTCCAAAATAATTTATTTATATGATAATGTGGTTATTGATCAAAAAACACTCAACCAATAGGTTTTACATAGTTTTGGATCACTATATTATCTTTATCTTTTAGATTTAACTCTTAGATAAATAGTTTGACATTTACCATGTCTCTTTGTATTTTTATATTATATGTTTTATATACATACTATATAGTTCTAAGATAACCTAATGTGGTTCATTAATTATACATATATCATTATATAAGTCATTCTACAAAACCATTTATTTTTTTAATATAATATCAATTAATTAAATATTATTTGTGTTAAAAACTCTTTTATGTCAATTTTGAAACTATTTGGTATTTTGTTTTTGTTAAATTTATAAAAGAATTATTACATCAATAAAATTTCATATAACCAAAAAAAAATATATCATAGTATCCTATAAAATTCGTGTAATTCATAAAAGTTCTCAAATTACATTTATTTGGATATTTATAATATCAATTGTTTTAAAATTTCATTAATTACGTAATTACTACATCATCATTGTGTCATAAATAAATGTAGTTATATAAGGTTTGAAAATTATAAATAAAACACCATTATATAGGAAATATTATTATCTTTCTAATGAATATTTACAGTCATTTTTATCTTATGTGTAATTCTATATTAAAATATTTTTAGTTATTAATAATTTATTTTAACTCTTTTAACATTACATTGAATTAAATAATAAAAAATGTCATAATCAATTCCAAGTGGACCTAAAGAATCATTTTTTATTCCTGAGGTTTTTTTTGGTCTATGTAAACTTATCAAATATAATTAGGACATTTTTTAGGGTAATAATAATATCATTTTTACCCTTAATTACACTATTTACATTGAATTTTGGTAAATAAAAGTAAAAAGTTACTATTCACCAAAATATATTTTCGTCTTATTGAACCACATTTTACTTACTAATATCAACTGTGTCTCTATGATTTTTGAAATTCAACTCATAGTAGTGGTGAAATTATGTTTTATGTATGTATGGAAATTCTCCATGGAGGTGGGTACAAGTCGGTAAAAAGTCAAATAAAATTTTTATATATCTAAAATTATTATAAAATGACTATAATAAATTACATTGAACTTATATAGGTATTATGTATCTATTATAAATTAATATAAATTCAAATGAAATAAATAATTACTTATTTAAAATGTCAGTTTTTAAAAATAACTCTATGTTTTTTACTGTTATTCATAAATTTAATGCTTTCATAAAAATACCAAAAATACACCCTAAGCTAAATTCGGTATTACAAATAGAAAAATAAAGTCCATATTGAGATATAAAATTTATAAAAATTTAAAAATTGTGTATTAATATTAATAACATCTGGTTTTATTGGTCAGGATGTGATAGAATATTGAAGTTCTGTACAATGCAAGCTAATGAATTATTCAAAAGGAAACGTTATGTGGAAGCTTGGAGTGTTACATAAAACATTACAAAATTTTATTGAATGAGTAATAATCATCCTAATGAATTAATATTTTATATATATGACCTTTTTTCATTTATAATGTGATTATGATCATTATATTACATTATTCATAAAAAAGTCAATGATGTAACATTCTAGATTTTAGTAAATAAAAATAATTTCAAATAGTATTATCCTGAAAATATATTTGTAATTGATATTTTTCTGAAATATAAAATATATTAAATCATCATGAAATTTTATTTTAATATTTATAGTAAATAAATTTTTACTTTAAAAGCCTCAACAAAACTAATTTTGTATTTATTTAATTAATGATTAAAAATAAAAAAAAAATTGTTATTAAAATATTAAATAATTTATATTATGATATAAGTAATATAATTCAGTACATATATAAATTAATTTGATATGATATTGAGGTATTAAATATTTTTTTAAAATTTATATTTTTTAAATGATTTTATAAAACCAATGAAATGAATAGTGTCAAAATTGACACTATTAATATTTAATGATTAATAATATATTGATAAATGAAATAGAATTCCTAAAAATAATTTTTTATAAAAAAGGTTGGAATAAGGTTTAAAATGTCATCCATGATCTATTTATGGGTCTTTTGGTCTTCTATAGGAACAATATTAACCTACAAAAAGTTCAAAATCCATATTGTCACGATAAGAGTTAACCTGGTCAAACAAGGGTAAAACCAACGATAAAGATATAAATTTCATGAAAACATATACATATATAATATTAGGGTATTTATACGAAAACTAATATTATAATTTAAATTAACAACTTTTTTGGCTTTGGTAATTGAAAATAATTTTATACTAATTTAATACATTGAGAAATTATAAGAGTGACATACCCCTCTTCTCTAAAAGGACCCATATTAATCAAATTTATTCAAAAAATAAAACTATTTTGCTCATCCTTGGAATTCTAAAATACCTTTGCAGAATATATACCCTCATTCATTATGTCATAGGTTATAAATAACACCAACCATAGTTGTTTTTAGGTGTTAATAATTTAAAGTTATTCGAATAAGAAGAATATTTTTTAATCAAGCGTTTATATTTTATTTCTGATTTCACAACAAGAAAATCTTATTATATCATTATAAAATAATGAAAATATTGAACCAATAAGATGGGATGTTATTATTTTTGTTTAATGAACTATATACCTCTTGTCAACCATGAAATAAAAAAATAATTCAATTTCCATATATTTGATGAACTGTTGACTTTTGAACAGATGCAATTTGTCTTCCATCATGACCTCTTCATACCAATTTTAATGATGGACATAGTGATTAAATTTTATATTCATTAATTTTTTTTAATTCTAAAAAATTAATTTATGATTTAAATTCTCAATTTTATATGAACCAAAAATGATAAGGTTGTTGATCAGTACATGTGGACTACCCCCTCCATAAAGAAATATGATTCGATTTTATCATTATACACATGGAATGAAATATATATATATTATATTTATGCTATTATTTATAACAACCATTCACATTATTAGACACATAAACATGATATATTACAAAAACATGCAACGAAGACATATTTGACGATCAAGAGGTCTAGTGTCTTGTAAAATTTGGAACATTACATTGAAACATAGAACATAAAATATAACATCAATATTGAAAACTCTATTTGTATGACCAAAATATTATTTCGTAATTAACAGTTCATGTGATACCGTGATGAAATGCATAAAAAAGGGTGATATATAATGCCCATCAAGTGAGTAAACCATTCATAACCCGAAGAATTTATAGTACATGTTAGTTAATAGGAATATCAATAGAGCACAAGAGAAACATGAACATAAGGCATGATATAGAATGATTATAATAACATGGAAATGTGGAAACCAAATTTAACATGATATTAGCATGATCCAAGGATCATTGCACATGGGGTATGATTAAACCCTCATTTAACTTGAATTTGAACGAGTAAACCCCTATTTCTCTTAAGCTATCATGATACTAATCTTTACTCAATGAATTGATATGCTATCATGGCGCAACCATTATAATCATTTCAATTCATGCATAAGAGTTCCACATGGATCATACAACATGGAATCCTTAAACATAATCATATACTACATTATAAAAGAATGTTTAATACATTAATGATACTATATCATCAATAAGTAAATGTGCATAATGGTGAATACCGCTGATTGAGAAATTGGAATTGTATTCACTACACAATGACTTTGCCTTGGAAAATTGAAGTGCAGTTTCAACAACATAACAGTGTGACGTAAGAATTCAAAAACACTGTTGGTGAAAGATAAAGGGTTATTTGATAATATTTACATAAAATTGACAGTAAGGAATTTATATAGATACATTTCCTATGATATATAAAGGAATTTAGGTGCATAATGTAAAATAGATGATTGATTGTAAATGGGGAGAGATAAATTACTTATGGAATTTTAGCATGGTAACAGGAGTACATGAGAAGCATTAATAAGAGTTAAATAGGAATATATTCATTAAAAAATAAATATGGAAGTATATGAGAGGTTATAAATCATACCCCAACTTTGTTTATTTAAAATAAAAGGGTATAACAACATAATGAAATTTGGACCAAAATTAGAATGGCAGAAATCCTATATTAGAAAGTGTGATCCCAAAGGCTTGGGAGAGTCTTGAAAGACGATTATTGGGAGCATGGCATAACTTGGGAGGATTATATAGAGATTATGTCAGGGGTAGTTAAAGCTCAAAATGTTTTTAGTTAAGGGGAATGGAATATTGAGAGGGTTTATAAAATAAATGAGAGGGAATTATTTATTATTTATTTTTTGCACACCACAATTAAACTAATCAAAACTGCAAAAATTCCATTGTTTTTTCCCAAGGTTTCATCCAAATTGGAGTGGTAAAAATATTTTATAAGGAAAATGACCTATCTAATAAAAATATTACACTTGTTAATGTGGAGATGAGTCAAACTCTCAAGGAAATCATTTTAAACTGTTAAAAAGTTTTACATGTCATGGAGGGTCCTTAAAGGATGTGTAAAATAAATGAATGAAACCCAATAAAATAACATTATTTTAATGGAAAATCATACATTTCCAAAACTAAAATTTATATTATTATATTACATCACTATTGGGTCATTATGATGTCATAAATCACATTATATATTTAAATGGAATTTAATTTTTACCCAAAAATGCCACTGTCTCTGAAAATTATGAAAAACTCACAGTTGGTTGTTTTCAATGTCCGGATTCCAAAAATAATATTCATATTATCTAAATGAAAATATAAATCTGAGAATTTTCACATTTGAAATAAAAACTAACATTTATTGAAAATTTATGGGTTTTGGAAAAAAAAGTTTTCAATCATTAATAAAAATTATAATTATATACATAAATATTATACTATCATTAATATTTATTAATAAGTAATTTAGTTATACTAATATTTTATTAAAATATTATTTAATTAAATAATATATTATGTCTTGGAAACATATTTCTTAATTGAAAAATATCTAAAAATACTATTTTTAATTTAAAACCATATAAAAATAATTATAACCAAATGATTCTATATTAGTTTTTATATACAATAAAATGAACATAATGATAGTTATAGGGTCTTGTTACATAAACCATTATAACACCCACATATGTCCTAAGGGTAGGGTGTGTGATGGTGACTGACTATTTTAGTGGCTCTGATAACATCGCTCGGGTGGTAATCTCTATCAACATTCACTTCTCTTGTATGCAGTTCCATTCCAGATTAATTTGTTGAAGATTGGCTTGTGCCTTGTCAATAGAAAATACCAGTTATACAATATCCTTTCTATAACTAAAAAATCAGCTATATGTGGAGAAATTCTAATTTATGAGTACATCAATTCATTTGTCTCAGTAAATTGGTTTTGTTGAAGCCCAATATTAATACTAATCATGTGGTCATTGTTTAACGACTATAAGAATGGTAAAAATTTATATCGGTATATTAATCTCCCAAAACATAAAACAAAGTAAGTTCATATGTCTTATTTAACCCTTTTACATAGTAATACATTTAATCAAATCAAGAGGATGTTTAATTAATAAAATATTGGGTCGTTACAACTTCCCCCCTTATGAAATATTTCCCCCAAAACATTTTTTTACACACAAAAATAGACAAGGGTAACTATTTTTCATCACATCTTCTAATTCCCACAATAATTATTCCAACATGTGGTTCTCCCATAACAACTTGACGTGGTTCATTATTTTATTTCATAGAAATTTTTTCCAATAATCAAGGATCTTCATCGGCTTCACATCATATGAGAGTTCATTCTCCAATGGTATAACCTTTGAATTTAGTACATGTGATGGGATAAGTATATACATCCTCAAGAGTGATAAATGGAATACATCATGTACATGACATTGTATTGGTGAGTGTGTTAGTCGATAGGCCACTACTCCACTGCAATCACAGATCTAAAATGGTATGATGTCCCTCAGACTATGCTTTACCTTATTCTCAAATCGCATAACTCTCTTACAAAGTGATATTAGGAGGAATACCATGTCTCTAACATAAAAAATCTATGTCTTTTCAATGATTATAAAAATATCTCTTTTGGTGAATTTGAGATACATTAATGTGATCTTGGATGTACTTAACCTTCTCCATAATTTCATTGACTATTTATGGACCTAGAAGTTTTCGCTCCCCCACATCATCCCAACATGCTGGTGTTCTACTCCTCTTCCCATAAAGGGATTCATAATGATCCCTTTGGGTTCTTGAGTGGAATATATTATTGTAAGAGATCTCAACCTAAAGAACATGTTGACCCCATCCTCCTTTGATGTATATTGATAATTCTCTCAACATGTCCTCAAGTGTATAGATAGTCTGCTCAGATAGGCTATCTGTTTGAGGATAATAAGCTATACTGATTATGTTATCAGTATTCATACAATGTTGAAGACTCTTCCATAATATATAGGTGAATCTTTGATCTTTATCAGATATAATAGATAGTAGTAATCTAAGCTACCTTACCACTTCTCTGATATATATCACTATAGTTGATCTAACGAGAAATATTCTCAAATTGTAATGAAGTGTGAAGTCTTTGTGAGATGATATGAAAAAACATAGATGTTATTTTTTCCTTTGAATGTCTTTGGATGTCCGGTGAAAATGTCCATGGTGATCTATCCTCAATGATCTCCTTCTCCATGTTATCCCACCAATAATTCTCAAGGAGATCTTGATACATCATTGGGTTTCTAGGGTGTATGGTAAAATCCTAACTATGTGAATCATCCCAAAGATAATTCTTTAACTCTGGATTTTATAGAACCCACAGTCTTCTCCCAAATCCCACAATTCCTTCTTCACCAACATTGAACACCAAGGATTTATCTTTATGGATTGATTCTACCATCTTTTGAATTACTATATTTTCTTTTTCAGCATCGTTTAACATTTCAAAAAGTGGCGGTTGAGAAATCATCCTTGAAAGTATTGATGATAATACCTTCTTTAGGATTCCCCTATTCATCTTCATTAAATCTATGAAAAATGGATTCCTTTCAATTCTCATCAATGATAGATTTACATGATCCTTTCAACTTTGAAAATCTGCCACCTTTTTCGCATTCCATAGTGGTAATGTATTGAGCATTCATAATCTTTGATTATCTCTAACAATATTTTTTGGTTCTTGTTCAACTCTTTCAGTGTGAATATATTCTTGTAGAATTTTTGATCTGGATATATTTCACACATCTTCCAATAGAAGTAATTTCACAAAATTTTTAAAGAAATGATTACTAGAGCCAACTCCAGATCATGTGTTGTATAGTTTTTCTCATGAACATTCAATTTCCTTGAAGCATAGGCAATGAAATTTCCATTTTGCATCACGAAACAACCCATTCAGTTCTTCATAGAATCAAAAAATACGACAAAAAGTTCACCACTTCTGGATTATGTAAGCACATGTGCAATGATAAGCCTCCATTTCAAATTCTTGAAGCTATCTTTGCAATCATCAATCCCAAAAAACAAGAATACCTTCTGAGATAGATTTATAAGAATGTTTGACAATCTTATGAAACATCTCAAAAATAAGTGAAATATTTAGATAACCCTAGGAAGATACGATATCAATCACTGATGTTGGCTTTGCCATCCCAAAATTGCATCTATCTTATAAGAATCAACATTTATCCCATGGATTGTGATGATATAATCCAAGAATGAGACATCCTTCATCCAGAACACACACTTGATGCACTTTTCATATATCTTCTCCTTTCGTAAGGTCTCTAGTACAATGATTAGATACTCCTCATGATCCTCCTTGGTTTTGAGTATATTAGAATATCATCTCTAAAGACTACCACAAATTAGTCTATGTAATTTGTAAGGACTCTTTTGACCAATTCTGTGAATATTATAAGAGAATTAGTGAGTTTGAAAGGAATTACAGTGAATTCATAGTGGTTTTACCTTATACGATAAGAAATTTTTGGCATATCCTCCTTCTTCACCCTAACATGGTAATATCCCATCCACAAATCCAATTTGGTGAAGTATTGTGTTCCAAGTTCTTGATCGAACATGTCAACAATTTGTGAGAAAGGATACTTGTTCTTTATTTTTATTTTATGGAGATAACGATAATCATTACAATGGTGCATTTTCCCATCTTACTTCCTAACAAAGAGGACAGGTACACCGCATGGGGAAGAACTTGGGAATATACATCCTTAATCCAGATTCTCGTATAGTTGTTTATTTATCTCCTCACGCTCCAAAACTACATTTCTATATGGATTATTGGATATTTTCAACAACCCAGGTATAATATAAATAGATAATTCATCATTTCTTCTAGGAGGAAGACCAAAAAATTCATCAGTAAACACTTCAGTGAATTCCCTCACAACATGAATTTTTTCATGGATGGTTGCTTCCTTAGAATCAATCATCTGAGATAGATATTCACTATCATAGGGAAATAATATTCATGCATGAGATGGTGGTGCTAATGAAAATACATCTTTCAACATGCACTTATAAATAATCAGGGGTCGATTGTCCATATAAATAGTGATTCCCCAATCATGGAAATTTATGTTGGATATAAATATGAAAATACAATCCATGTTAAAAATTTCATCATATTTCACCTTATGGAGTACAAAGTGTTTCTTCGAGAAATTCAATCCACAAATTATGACAGGGGAGGAGTTATATTCATTGGATGCAATGATTTTCCCATTTTCCATTCTCACTAAAATCTCTACATCTACAATTTGTTGTGATGTTGATATTTTCAACTAAAATTCCAGGTTATAAAATAATGTGTATAACTATAATCAAAAAGTACATTCTCTATTAATTTATTGATAACTTGTGTACCTATAACCACTTTGTTTTCAAGGTTCTCTTCTGTGATAGTGATGTAAAAAGATCTCCATTGAATCAATGGAGGTTATTGGTTTCCTCAAAAAATCCATGGCTTAGGGAAATAGTTATAAACGTACATGCGTTCTTTGAAATTGAAGCAATGAACAATTAATTGTAGTTATATCAGAGCATTCATCTCCTATGATTCCAAAACTAGTTTTTCATGTCATAAATTAATAGCCATGTTCCCTTCTCTTCCACACCCAATTCTTTTACTTATCCCCTTCATGAAATTTCAAGGGTGACCTTTTCTGAACCTTAGGAAAGTGGGGTGCGAGAACATAATTAAACCATTGTATTTATCCATCAGTCTGTGGGAATTAAATTCCACCTTATGCTTCATATTCCCATGAAACTTCTGAGATTCACCTATCTGAATTTCAACATGGAGGTCCTATTAGACAATTTTTTTTCTATCTATCAAAGTCGAAGATTTCTATAGCTTTCCGTCGGCTAGGTTATAGTATAAAAAGAATCATTCAAACTTTCACTAATTGTAAATGAAAAATCCAGAGGCCTATCATGCATGTATTGGAATGTTTTCCTCACACTCTTGGATATATTCTCCATCATTTTTTCTTGAGGGTAGGAATTACAATTTTCATATTAAGTCGTAGGTTATGTGAAAAATATTTATCAAATTATTTTTCCAAGATATCCTTCCATTTAAATTCCTTGATATCCTCCTCAAGAATAATATTTTTTTACAATGTCCACCATTGATCAGCTTCGCCCTCCATATGATAAGCATATTAAAGAAGAATTTGTTGTTTGGATCATTGAAGGATGTAGAATATCATTTAAATGTAGTTGATCCATTCTCCGTCAATTGAGGGATCATATGATCCATTAAAATTTGGAGTCCTTTGTCTCATAGAGATCTCTATGGTAGTCTGTTGTTTATTAGGGGGGTTTAAACATTCCTCTTGACCCATTAATGTATTCACAACATGAGTTAGCTGATATTGTATCATGAAAATATTTATGATTCCTGATCCCATCTGATTGGGAATCTCATTAGAATAGTCATCACATTGATCTTCACATCAGTTATTATCTCGAGTCCTCCTATTAATAAAAATTGGCTGGAATAAAAGGAATTTCAGTGGTAACACATAAAGGGGATTCCAATGACAAAAGAGAAAACTTATAAATTACATTTCATTCTTTAACTTCTGTATTTATAGGTTTTAATCTATGTTAACCATGATCTACATCGCCACATATATTCATAGGGGAATTTTTTATTCCCATAATAATGGTTCATACTATGCTTATAAATTTACCAAAGATTATACCCCAGGATTTTCATAATAAAGAGTGAATCATGGAAAATTTTCATTCAATAGTTCATGTTCGTGTCTAGATCATACATCTATGCAAGAGTCACCTCTACCTACTCATATCGAGACTAGGCTGTATTTTCATGGTAATGCACTTACACAATACTCACCAAAATAAGGGGATGTTTTATTATACATAGTCTTATCCCTAAGGCTTTAATTACAGTTTTTCTATTCCAATATCTCAAAAATAACTATACATATCCTTTGATACCAACTCTAAAAACACAATTCTTTATTTTATGAAAAATCATAATTTATTAAATAAAATGTTACTTAAAAAACTATGAGGATTAATAGGGCTTGATTATTGGGAAATTATGAACATTACATAACAAATTAGAACATAAAACACAATATCTTTATAGAAAACATCCTTCACATGACTAGAACATCACTTAATTCCTAACATTGCATGGGATAAACTAAGGTCATGAATAAAAAAATGCTGAGTTATAAAGCCCAATAATCGAGTAAAAAAGGAATAACAAGAAGAGTATATTACATGTTAGGGAATAGTCATTGCAATGGATCACATTAGAAAGATTAACATAAAGCCATTATATTACATGATTAGCATATCTTGGAGATTTAGAAACAACATTTAACCAGAAATTAGAATTATCCAAGGACCATTGCACATGTAGAATGAGTAAACCCTATTTGAATATGAATTAACATGAATAAAACCAAATGGAACATGACATATCATGATACAAATCATTACCCAATGCATTATAATTCTATCATGGCGCACCGTTCTTAATCATTTAATTTCATGAATAAGTATACCCATGGATCATTACACATAAAATAATTCAAAATCATCATTTATACCATAATAAAAGAATGTGGAATATAACACTAAATTATATAATAAATAATAAAATTTGCATAAAGGTGAATACACTTGATAGAGAAATGGGCATGGTATTTACTACATAATGACGCTGGCTTGGAAAATCGCGGTACAATTTTAGCAACATAACAACATGACATAAGAATTAACAAAAATGGTTTATGAGAGATAAATTGGTAACTCATAATCTATACATTAAATGGTATGTAAGGGTGTAATATAAATATATTTCCTAACTTATATAAAGTAATTTAGCTGCATAATATAATAGAATATCTTGATTGTAAATGAGGAGAGAGAAATCCCTTTTAGAATTTCATCATGGTAACATGTGTAAATGAGAGGCATTAATGAGAGAGAAATATGTATCTCATAATTCAAACATATATTTGGAAGTATAGGGGAGGTGCTAAATCATACCCCAATATTTGTAATTAAAAATAAAATGGAATAACAACATAATGAAATTTTGACAAAAATGTGAATGGAATAAATACTTTTCATGAAAGTGTCATCCCAAAGGCTTCAGAGAGGCTTATTGGGAGTTTGGGGAGCCTTAGAAGGATTATAGAGAGAGGTGGGAAGTGGCTGGTAGAGCTTCAAATTGTTTGATTGAAGAGGAATGGGAGATTGTGTGGGTTTATATAGGAAAGGAGCGGCAATTCATTATAATTTAATTTTTTTGACACCACACATTAAAATAATCAAATCCAAAAAAATTACCATTGTTTTTTCCACATGAATTTTGAAAAAGTGGAGTGGAAATAAGTAATTTATAAGTCCAATGTCCGAAACTATAAAAATATTAGGATTTCATATGTGGAGTTGATTCATACTCTCAAGGAAATAATTTTAAAATATTATAATGTTTTATAAGTCTTGGAGGGTACAAAATGGATTTGTGAAATAAATATAACAAACCTAAAATCACATAATCTAAATGGAAAAACATGTATTTGAATTAAATATCACTTATATTATTTTATTACGTCACTATTGGTACATTATGATGACACAAAACACATTATATATTTCAACGATATTTAATTTTTACCAAAAAATTTGACAGTCTCAGAAAATTATGAAAAATTCAACATTGTTTAATTTCAACGTCTTGATTAAAGGAAAAAAATAAATTTTATTTAAGTAATTTTCTAAATATCTTAATTTTCACTTTTAAAATAAAAACTGATATTTACTTAAAATTAATATGTTTTGACTAAAACTTCTTTCAAACCATAATAAAAATTAAAATTATATTCATAAAAATTATACAAACATTTATATTTAATAAAAATTAATTTAGTAATAATAATATTTTATTAAAATATTATTTAATGAAAAACTCCATTAATACATAAAAATAGATTTCATAATTGAATATTAACTAAAAACAATTTGTTCATCACAAAACATTAAAAAGTTACAATAATAAACTAAATGTATAATCTTTTTTCTATACAAAAATAATGCCCAAAATCATAGTGCTAAGGTCTTGTTAAATAACCCCTTATAACACTCACATATCACCTATGGATAAGGTGTCTGATAGTGGTAGACTTTTTTGGTGGCTCAGATAACATCTATCGGGTGATAATATCTATTAACTTCCACTTCTCTCATAGGCAGTTCTATTAAATCATAATGTTATTAATCTTATCTTGGGTATGGTCAAGAGCGAAGCCCAGGTACGCCACCAATTTTTCGAGCTCCAAAAAATGTCCTTCTTATGGAGAAATTCAACTCTATGTGGCAATCTCTTCTTTGAACTAAATAAATTGTATTAGTAAGAGCCCCATATTTATAATAATAATGTGGACATTGTTCAATAGCTATACTAGAAAAGATAGTAATTATTAACCGTAATTTAATATCCAAAAACATAAAACCAAATATTTTCATATTTCTAATATAACCCTTGTACATAGTAATAAATTTAATCAGTTATATATGAATTTTCATTAATAAATTATTGTGTCGTAACATTATGATCATTTTGGATTGGTAAAATAATACATACCTTCTTTCCCTAATAATCATTAAAAAAATTAATTGTTACCAAGGCGTATGTATGACCTATCATCTATATGATTGTAATGTAGTTAATTATTCATAAGAATATTCAATAGAGTTATCAAAAAGTATAATTTATGTATAAAAAATTAATGATGTTATTATAATTATGGATATGATTTATAATGACCACTCTTACTAAATAATTTATACCAAACTCATTGTTGACTCAATTACCAAATTTTATCAAAACTTCTAACATAAACTTAAATAATTTTGAAATTTTTATAACATTGTAATAATTTATATACAAGGAATAATAAATGGGATAAAGTATATCAAAAAATTAAATAATTTACATTTGTTTATTATTAGGAAATATATATGAAATATGCGATAAATCAATCTCAAGGTAAGTGACATTATTTTAAACATCATCTTTTAAAATTTTGTTTTTTAACTATTTCTAAAAAAATCAAATTTTATTTTAACTTATAGTGTTTGATAATATTATCACAATTTCATGAATCTATAAATTTTTTATGTTTTCCATGAAATATTATAAGTTTTTTTAATGATAATTTTTTCATTAATAACTGTGAATCTATTAAAAAAATTATTTTTTTTCACAAAATAAATTTATATTCTTAAAAAATATTTAAATGATAATTTATTCATTAAGAACACTATTTCTCTTATTCTGGGAATTTTGGTGCTGATAATATTTTTTCAATGAAATTGTTATTTGGATTTCCAAAATTTTTTTCTATATAGATTTTCATGATTTTTTACGATGTTTCTATGTTGATAAGTGTATTGAAAAACTTTTTGGTTCATGATTGGGAACATGAGTATTATATATGAAATTCGTTACCCTTGTATGACATATAAAAATGTTTGATACCCATTATAGATAACTTTATGTCCCAATTTAGCATATAAAAAGGTATTATCCAAATTAAATATCATAGGTGAGCCCTGTATATCATAAAAAGGGTTAATCACTATTATATGTCATTGAATAGTTATTGAGCCTGATATTTGTTATATGAAGGATGAGTCCTATTACAAAACTCTAACAAATTGGTTAATGATTTTTTCCCCAAAGAATTTTATTGGAAGTCAGACGTATGGTTATTCGAATTAAAATGATTTTGAAAGGGTTTTAGGAATATGATTCTCTATGTTATCAAAAATTGGGCTTGTGTTTCTTTCTATTGGTTTAAAATAACTTTCTTGAGGAAAATATGTTCTTTTGTGAATTTTTTTATTTAATACACTTAAAAAACTTTGTTGGTAAAGGTATATTTTATTTGATTTTTTCATTTTTTCACAAAGATCATATTTTTATTTTTATTTATTTCACTATATATGTATTATGTGATCATCCCTTGTTTCAAAATGTTTTTAATATGGTTTTTGGGAGAGTATGAAATATAATTATTCTATGAGGATTGTTATGAATATTTATAATGAAATGAAATCATGTTTTATTTTAAAAACTTTTATGTTAATTTAAAAAATGGATACTACATTATAGTGGAAACATTATATTTATGTGTATTCTTTTTAATGGTTTTTAGAAAATTCAATAAATATCTAAACATGAATAATCATTGAAAAGAAAATGTTATTTTTAGTTTTATGATAACAAACATATATAATCGTTCTGGTATGGTACATGTAGTTTTAACTATGAGAACCCAACCCTTTTATACTATAGTCAGTGGTTACTATATTATATTACCATACAATTCATGGAATCACATTCCAAATTATGTAATAGTATAGTAGTCTTGGGAAAATAGATAGATACATGAAATTAAAATTATATTTTAAAACATAAAATACACATTTAATTTTCTTTTAAAATTCCATTATTCATGTCAGTGTATCTCAACATATCAATCACAATACACTTCCTCATATCCTAGGGAAAATGGGACATAATAAAGTGGTGAGCTCAAATGTTCAGTATGGGTATGCCCATATAAGAATATAAAAATAGATAATTCATAATTAATATCAAAATTTAAATAAAAACGACACACACCATTTAATGAGTGATAAGAGAATAATATAGGATGAAAGGTAGATGATCAAATAATTCCATATTAATAAACACATGAGAATTTAAAATAACAATGGACATTTTTCTAATTGTATAATCAAAACAAAATATCAATAACTAAAATCATAATTAGAGAATTCATAATATGGGACATCATAAATATATAATCAAATCCTCGACCAAGACACCATATATTAACTAGTAAGGCCTATGTGAATACCCAAACTAGATTGTCTCATGAGAACTACTAAATCATCGATGGGAAATATTGGTTCCCTCACATAAAATACTAAGTTAAAAAACTTCCTCAGTTGAATGTTGTGAAACATAATCAACATGAACATTAATATTTAAACTAGTATATGATATGTAAATAACTTCCTCATTAAACAAACAAAATCATTAACCATTCCAAAAAAATGTGGTGAATGTTATAAAAAGTGTACATCCAAAACGACTTTAATCATAGACCATCCATTTAATGAATAATTATATAATTAATATAAAATATCCCTAGTGAATCATATTTACATTAATGGGTTTATTTCATTGATGAAAACAAAAATATTTAATAATATTCCTATGAAGAATATCTATTTTTACATTTTAATTACACTATTAAAACTACAATTTTAAAAAAAATGGAAAATATATTTAATTGGAAATATAATATCAATATTATAAAAAATATTTAGAAAATATTCTGGGTCATGAAGTCTAGAAATTTTAAGCAAGCTGTACAGATTAAAATAATGATTAATTTCACATTTTTAGTAAATGCCAATGTGGTATTTTATGTAAATGACATCCATATTTCTTTGAAGAACTTTTTTGAAAAAGCTATATAAGTGTATAATGACATTAAAAAATCATCTTTGAATTTTAAAAACATATTTGAAATAATTTTTATAAATAATGATCATTGAATAGAAATATCCATAGCAACGTCTTAGAGATAAACAATCTTACATATTGATGATATTAAGAAATAAACAATTACATCAAGTTAGAATTTCTTTTTACATATTAGAAACTCCTATATAATAAATTATATTTTATAATATATATATATGTATATATAATCTATAACAAACATCATATATTTAACATAAAATAGTATTTAATAATAATATTTTATCACCTATTTTTATCAACTAATTTTTGAAATTACGATTTCTAGTGGTAACTATTTTGTTTTTCATATATATGTTGATTTATTTATTATGGTCCCCATTATATTATAATTATTTCATAATCTCTATAATATTATTATTTTTAAATATAATTTGTATTTAATAAATTTATATTTAGATTCACCCATAGATATAGACATAGAAAAATGAATCTCATATGTCATTAGGATGGTAGGCCATACGTACACATGACAATGGTTTTCATTTTATACAATGGGTGTAACAAGAGAAATATGACAATTAATTAATATGTTAAATAATAATATTTATGTCATAAATATCATATATTCTTATTATTTAATTTTTTATAATCATCAATCTAATGTGGTGATGAAAAATAAATTGCACAGCAACACGTAGACAATAAATCATGTGTATGCCATAACAATGTTTTTTGTTATCATATAATGGATAAAAGGTGGAACACAGTTATCCTATAATAATACTAAAATCTTGAAATATACATGATAATTGATATATTACTTTAAAATGTAAGAGAAACATGAAGATGAAGTAGAAAATTAAATTAACATGATTGAGTCGTAATGACCATTAATCCTTCTTGTGCAGAATTCATTCAGATCTTTTATTAAGGTATATATGGATGGTATTTTGGAAGGAAGAAATACATTTTTTAATATATTAAGATCTTCCCCAGTAATGAAAGTCCTTTTTATTTGAAAAACGAAAACATACACAAGTCTGAAAGTTGATAATTTACATTGATCCCACCGCAATATGGTAAAGAGATCCCTCATCACATGATCATCCCAATGATAATCTACACCATTCATTCCATTGATAGAAAAACCATTTGAAAACATGTTTTCATCTCTATAAACATGTGTGAAAATATTCTCCATTGAGAAGAGAAGAACCAAGCATCTGGCCCAATGATTATTGAGATTCCAATAGAGATGCAGCACACATATTATAATAGAATGTACCAAAGTTGTGGAGTCACATTCAAGCCATACCTTATTCCACCCTCACTGCTTGACTTTCTCAACCGACATAATAACACCATGTATTTCAACCTTGAGATAAGAGGCATTAAAAAATAGACCATAAAGGCATCCATGGGCATGGCCTTGATTATCTCAAAAAATCACCCCAAATCTGGAAGGTCACGGATTCCCTCTTGAAGCACCATTGGTGGTGATATTTATCGATACATTAAATGGTTCCTACTATAATACTTCATGATTTAAAAGGGAGGGATAAAAAATCCCCTTGACACCCACCGATATAGAACAAAAAAATCATGAATGGTGTTGTCACAAAATATACCTCGTGGAGTAATAACATCTCTCACTACATCAATAATACATGACAATGCATCACCTGCCCAAAAATGTGGCTAATAATGAATGAATTTTTCCCTAGAAATCAAAATATAGTTAACCTGATCCTTTGCATCAGCCTAAAAAATTAACTAAATTTGTGATGACAGCTTTAGGTCTATCTAGCTCTTCATTAAGTCGCATATAGAGCTCTCTCATGGCATATTCACTTCAAAAATATTAGACACTACCTTACACATTGTTAAGGATACTTTGCAACTGAGAAATAGGTGATAAATGACCTAAATTTGATAATTACATAAAGAAAATCTCCAGCATATGATAACAACACAATTTTGATGATACTTATCAATAGGGATTTATTGATGGGCCAATCTCAATGAAAATGTGCACCTGGAGGGATTTTGAAACCCATGGTTCAGTTTACCCATCCGTATGAAATTAGATGTAGTTTTTGTATGATGCTTAAAAAACCATTAGTGGATATAGTTTCATTGACATCTGACTCCCATGCCCAAAAAACCAACTTACAGTTGAAAACATTTTCCACAACAATGTAGGAAACTTGATTTGGATCATTTTAAATACATGGAATCTGGTTCGTGATTGATTTATCAATGTCCAGGCATGAATCTCCTTTCAAAACCAATTCTACCAAGGGGCTTCTATCCCATTTAAATTTCCAAAACTGTAAAGAACACTCCCTAGAGAATTAATGTAGTTCATGTTTATAGATTAGAGAATATAAATGAATCTCTCACTATGAAAATAGTGATCTTCAAATAGTACATTAAAGAGCCTCAATATAAAAGCATCCTACAATGAATCATTGAACTACACGAGGTTCTAGATCACTAGATGCCCTTATCATAAGGTTTTCAAATAGATTTACCTCAAACTATTGGAGTTCCAGTTTCTATAATACTACCACTCCAGATAAAATTCCAAAGATAGACATTAAAGCTTTTAATTAGAGTAGTCATCCAATTCTAAACTATAAAAGAGTTCACATATTGGATGATATGATTTATTTCACAAGGAAAACCCTACCTTCCAAGGATACTGATTTTTCCTTACAAGAGGAAATATACCTTATAATCATTCCGACAATTCTCGAGAAATAACATGGATTGGCCTTCCCTAAAACATGGGCACACCCAAATATGTGAAAGGTAGGTCTCCCTGCCAAATCATCATCCCTCTTAGAATTTCATTTCTATTAATGGAAGAGAAGTTTCTTCCAAATTATACAATAGAGTTTTTCCAACTAATCTCTTGTCTAGAGACCCTTTCATGATAAAAAAGAGCTCTTTTGAAATTTTTGATGTTTCCTTGGTCTCCTTGCATAAAGAGTATAATATCATTATCATATATTAGAAGTGAAAGATAATTTTTCCCCCTTCCAGCGTAAATGGTGTTCAATATACCATTTCCATCTATAATGGATAGAAACCAACTAATGTAATCTTCCGCAACAGTGAAAATGGCTTCTGAATGAGGATCACCCTCCCTAACACCACTCAAACAGTCAAAATAACCTTTAGGAGATCCATTAATGTGATCGAAGATATTGGAAGAGCTTAATATATATTTAACCCAAATTTTGAATACCCCATAAAAATAATACATGTTGTGGATCATGCATATTAAACCCCAATCTAGTGTATCAATAGTATTCTGGACATCCAATTTAATGGAAATGTTACCACCACATATGGGAATTTTTAGAAGTTGAATCATTTCAATGCATTCATAAGCCAATCTGGAATCAATCTATCCTTAATGAAGCCTTTCTGAATAGTGTATAAAATTTTATAATCAATTGAGGAGAGCATGTTGGCCAATATTTGGCATGTAATTTTATAGATGGTGATATCCAAAGCAACGGGAAAAATACATGTATTTCATTAGTATTCTCCACTTTTATAATGAGAGAAGGAAATTGGGCTATCAAACCATTGGCATGTTGCCCTCCACTATAAACAGGAATGACCATCCAATAAAAATCTACATTAATGATATCCCTAAAGGAATGCAAGATGAAATTTCCAAAACCATATGGACCTGGGAAACATTCAGATTTGAGACTGAAGGCAACCCCATTAATCTCATTCTCAAGAGTAATAGGAATATGCATGAGATTATCTTCCCAGTTCACAAGACTAGGAATGAGGCCATCCACATGATCAATGGGGAACGATGACCCATTGATAAGGTCCTTTAAGTAGGTGAAAACATGCTTAGAGATATCCCTTCTGTTATCAATAATAGAATCCCAATTTTGTATCAAGGAATGTTTTTTGGAGGCATTCCTAATTTTATTCAAGGAGTGACTGAATTTTTTCTTCTTATCACCATCCCTTAGTCACTTTTAATTAAGTTAATCCCTTTTAATGGCATCTTCAAGATTAGAAGCTTATTGAGAATGGGTTTAATTTAATATTCAATAAAAAACCATCATAAAAATCATTAGTAGAGATGAGTTCCTAACCATTCTAAACAGAGGCCTCAAGAGTTGATATCTCAGTGTCTGTGGAACTAAATCGACCTTTTCTCTAGAGTCTCAAATTCCATTCATGGATTTAGAGCTTGGTTGGGAAGGAAAAAAGCATAACTATTACAATTTATAGAGTTCCAAGTACATTGAATAATATACATGCATTCTGGATGAGTATCCCATTCTTTAAAAATTAAATTATTTTATATTTATATAATGATATATGTAAATAATTTTTTTCTAAAAAATATTAAAATATGTATTGATATGTTTTTAAACTAAATTGTTAATTAAATATTTTTAATTATTATAATTATTTAATATAAAATAAATCTTCAAAACGAATATTCATAATTTAAATTTTTATTATTAATATTATTAAATAATTTTATGAAACATTATTTAATTTTTTAAAATTTCATAAAATCAGTTATAATATTAAAATTGATATTTTATGGTAAGTTATTATTTTAATTAATACTAAAAATTATAAAGTTTAGAAAATTATTTTAATATAATTAAAAAAAATATCTCAATTAAAATTTTTAATATATGGTAATGATGATTTTTTGGATATTTCTAAAGTAGTTTAATTTTTGTGAATAGTTAAATACAGTAATTTACGTTATTTAACATTTTAATCCACAATTATGTATTTTTTACTAATGGATGATGTATCATACCGTTTTTTCAAAATCACCATCAGAAGGTAAGGAAAAAATTCACAATAATCCTCCCTATTAATAGTCTTGAGACAAATTAATACACTAATGAATTATATAATAAAAAACACTCATCTGTGGCACTATAAATACCAAACTTCACCACCTCTTTTTAGAACACCTAAAAATTATAGAATCTTGTCCAAATTATTCCATATACTATTCCCAAGTCTCGTGACCACATCTATGAGCCTTTGATCTCAACAAAGGTCAATCCAAATTTCCCTATAGAGGTTCTCTAGGAGAATAAATTCAAGTGGTAAAATCTTCTTATGTTTTCTTTTAGTTTCATTTAAATTTCATTTATTTTGTTAACTTATCCTCACCTCCATACACCAATGGGGAATTAAATCTCCATTTTATTTTTATACTATAATTCTATCATGTTAATGTAATAATCCATAATCAAATATCTTCTCACATCCTTTTATATTAAAAATTAAAACATCCTTCATGACGTCTGGATTTAAAGCCATCGGGGACAATGAGTTTTTATTATCTCATTCATGGATGGTAGTAAATGAATTATAATGGTTTAGAATATTTTAATAAGTATATAATAACTTATTTTATGTTATGTAAATAATATATATACCTAATATTAAATAATAAATAATAACTACTTCATGATGATAGAAAATTCCCCACAATAAAACAAGATTCATTGTAAGTATTTTATCGAATGAATCATTCATATATCTGAAAAAGATAATATATACGGAACCATTTAAAATTATGGAGGTGAAAATATATCATATATTTACCCTTAGTTATTTATCACATCCTTTGAAAAAAAACTCCAATTATTAAACTCAAAGGAAATGATCAAAATGTCATGATACAAATACTTTGAAAATGATGAAATTAAAAACTATAAGTCAATGGAATGTTCAAAAATGAACCTAATATAATTATAATAAATGAAATAATGGTTTCATAGGTTCTGATGTAATTAATTAATGTGTCTAATTTGAATATCCCAATCATTAAATACTTCTGTAGAACACCGCCAGACATAAGTTATGGGATTCATTCTGAACAATCATTTTTCATTCGGGATAAACATTCTATCTCACTACACCAATGAATATTTTAATTATTTATATATACTAATCCTATATTCAATTTTTATGTTGAAAATATAGTTACATTATTCAATTTTTATTTATTTTTATGGGTAAATACAAGTTTTATAAGGTTACCTTCACCATTTCTCCCAATAATCTGAACCAATTAAGATAAAATATCAGTCATCATTTCTATCATTTATCAAACACTATTTTTGTTTTTATAAGTAAAATAATGTCTTATCCACTTTAAGTAATTTTTTGAATTTTAATTAAACCACACAGATTTAGACAATTTATAACGTTTCTCAATCATAATTTTTACATTTGATTCAATTTATTTGATCATTATTTATAAATATTTATTTTTAATTTCAATTTTCTGTTTTCCTGTAATTTTTAAATCCATTACTTCAATAACATCTTCATGATATTCCCATTTTTATGAATTATTATATCATTATCTTACCCAAAACATTCCATGGGTAACCCTAATGTTTATTCCTTATACTTGACTATTCAGGTGGAACACATTTTCATTAACATGTTATAATGTGGTCCACTACATATAGATCAAATTCATTTAGTAATATTTAGTTTCATGAGACATCATGTGGGGATATGGAGTAATCCAAATTCATTTATGAGACATTTTATCCCATATTAAATAGTTATGGTTGTCAAACATGACACATTATGCCATATTGTATGTTATCGAAAAATTCTTATGTTTCAATGAATACATGATCTCATATTCTACATGTTATTATTTATTATGTTTATTCTTGTTATATTCGTTTCTTTATGTCATCATGTTTTCCCTTCTAACCCATGTTTTATGCTTTATTCCAATGTTTTTTCCTTGTTGGGATTTTTTCTCACCCCTTTGTCTTTGTGATCCCCATGAAATCCTATGTAGATATAAGAGCTCAATGGAAGTTTGGAGCTCATTATATATTATATCTATAATGAATTTTATTTTATTTCCATGTTTTTAGTTTTATGTACCAAATAATCCATTGAAAATAGACTTTCAGAATAGTGGATTGTATTTGATGATTACTTATGGTAAAATTAATTTAATACATTTTTTAAAAGGATGTGTTTGAAATAGTTTTTATCATATCATGGTCAAGTATTTTTTTTAGATTAGTTATAAAAATTATTAATAAAACCCAAATGTATAATTATATAAAAATGTATAAAGTATATTAAAAAACATGGAACCATGTGTTATGATATAATTTTCAATTATAATTATACCATTCTATATTTAAATTTCCTTTTTTTATATTTATATTAGCTAATTATAGATGCACCATGATTTTTCGTTCTTCTTCATAGTTAGTGTTATGAAATAGTAGAACAAGATCTAACAATCAATGTGATTGGAAATTGGATTATTTCCCCAATGAAATGTAAAATAGGATAGGAATGGGAACTCAAAACATCATTATAGTACTTTCTAAATTGGCTCCTATTTTGAGTAATAAAATGAATCATGTGGAACTCCATCATTATCATATGAATAATCAAGTTGAAGATGAATTATTTATAAGAGAAATTACTTCAATAATTAGTGGATCTTCAAAACCCTTCATTTTATAATAATGTTTTAACATTGTTGAGAAGATATTCTATGTCATTTATTTCATAAAAGTAGAGAATTTCATACTAGTAGTCTCTCATTTTGATGTGGTAGCTAAAAAGTAGTGTACAATGATAAAAAACACAACATGAAAAGAAGAAATTCATTCCATGGATTTAAAGGAATTGTAGAGAAATATTCTTCAATAAATATTTTACCTATACTCCCAATATTAGCAATGAAAAATAGTTCCATAGACTGAAGAAAAATTCAGATGAGTGTATCAAATAATACAATAAAAACATTGAAAGGCTTTCAAGATACACCTATGGTTTTTTCATGAACAAGTAAATAATGGTGGATCACTTTTTGAGTTGGATAATGTTGATTATTTGAAAAGTTTTTCTGATTATAGAATTTGATATCAATGAGAAGACTATCTGTTGTTCCCTTTATGTTGAAATGTATATTGGAGACTCTTAGTTATATCATGGGGTAGGAGATAAAAACTCGGAAATTGTGTTTTATATGGGATGGATAATAGATAAATTCCATAACGAATTGAAAACCAGACATCCCAAATTTTAATAGTGTGGGAATAAGTATCATAGAATATACCAATAGGGAAATATGTGATTCTAAAATTATGCAATATTGGGCCATGAAGCTAATAATTTCAAAAAGGGATATGATGAATCCCACCAATTTGGTGTAAGAAAATAAGTCTTAGATAATCACTTAGAAAATAGTGTAGTGATTCAACTGCATGAAACATGGAAATAATGTGATCCATTTCCCTATGACATGTTCTTCCTAAGGTAATCAACAACAAAAACCTCCAAGGACTTTATGAATGGAATATTCTATCACTTCTTCTAAAGTTTAAGATGATAATTATGTGAAGGATATTGTCATGTTTAATCACCCAATTATAGAGACCAAACTATCTTATTCTTGTTCGGTGCATTCTTATTTATCTTCAATTTTTAGTAGAATTATTCCATCACAATCTCAAAATGCATTGAATGAGTTACCAGTGAGACCAAAAAATGGAGAAATAATTTTATCAAAAGAATAAAAATCCTCCAAGATTAATGATTGTGGAATGAACCTCCCTTAAAATATTGTATTACTTCATTTATTGGATTTTGATTCTAAATTGGGTATGGATTGGCTATCTTTATACAAATACTACATCAAATATTATGATACAAAGATATATCTTTGCATCTAAAAGCATCCTCAATATCAATACAATTGTAATGATGAGGATGAAAATCCATTAGAATCAACATCATAGGTGTGAATATTATTTCTTTATGATAAATCATATGTTTCTAAAATTATTTATACAATATAGATAATCATGTGTGGAGACATAACTGTTTTGAGGGAATACCATAATTTGTTCCTAGAAGAATGTTTTGGTCCTCCTCCTGACTAAGTGGATGTGTTCTCAAATGAACATATTCCCAGATGCATTCCAATATCATAGACATTGTACAAAATATACAACATTGGGAATGAGGAATTGACGATATAGGTAAAAGATAATATAAAAATGGTTTTATACATCTGTATAATTCACCCTGGGGTGCGTCAGTCCTCTTCATCAAGAAGATTGATTGATCGATGCACTTATTCATTGATTATCATGATTTCAAAAAATCATGATAACGAATAAGTATACCATTGCATGGAAATATGAATTGTTTGATCTAGTACATGGGTCCATGTAATTGGCTAAGGTGGACCATCAGTTGGGATATCAAAATGTAATGGTGAATAAAATATATAAACCCAAGAATTCATTTCTATTAAACAGTAATGGAAAATTGGATTTTTGATATCAGTCATTTGCGAGGGGACCCCGTCGCAAATAACCCTCATAGAAAAAAATTGTCAAAAATATTAGTTTTTACCATGTTCCTTTGCAAAAACTTATTTTTTTATGGGCTAGTAACCTATTGCTAATAGTCTCCCTTTTTCTATCTTTTGTGATGGGCCATCACAATTAGTAATCACGATGTTCCATCATTACTAGTCCTTAAAATAAATAAACAATTAAACATGATGTGATGGACCATCGAAACTAGTATTTGTGACGATATGTCATAAATTTTAGAAAAAAAAATAAAAAAATAAAAAACATTAATATAAATAAAATAAGAATATTTATATTAATTGAATAATATTTTTTATAAAATAATAAATAAAAAATATTATAAATATAAATAAAACCATAATATTAATATTTCTATAATAATATTATTTATAAAATAAAAAATGTAATATAATATTAATATAAATAAAATAATAATATTAATAATTGTAAAATAAAATATTTATAAATTTAATTAATTAATTTAAAAATATTATTAATAATATTAATGAAATAATAATATTGGAAATATAATAAATACCGAAGTATTCACCAAAGTATAAGAATATAATAGTTTATAAAATAATAAATAAGATAAAAAAATTAAATTAACAAAAAAACCTTAATTTTCAAAACAATATAAAACAAATTTTGTTTAAAAAATTTAATAGATAATATTACAAAAAAATAAAATGTTTCATCGTAATATAAAAACTCATCACAGATAAAGAGGATGGTCTCCTAGAGGAACAAAATGGGATGTGGGGATATAACATCCCAAGTAAGTAATGAATAATATATATTTTTTATCTATGTCTATTAATGAATTATATAGTGTTTTAGAGGCTTAAAATGAGAATAAATCCAATCTTATGCATGAAATACTTTAATATTTTTAAAAAGACTGTTTTACCACCTTTTGATTGCGAACCATTTTTAAATATATCTTTTGAAAATTTTATAATCTATATTTGTCAAAATAATATTATTCTTTATGATTGGGACATTGAAATTTACTTTGGATAAAGTTCTGTTATTTTTCTGATAATGTTCATTTTATTAATGAATAGTGAAAAATGTTGTATTTTAATTCAAAACCTCTTCTTAATCTAATTCATTTTTATTATTAGATTATCTTTTGAATTGGTTTTAAAGAGAAATTATAATATAATTTTACCATTTAATCCAGCAGTGGTCGTTATAATTGATATCACTTTGAAATTGGACTTAAACTACTGTCAATCTTTTGATATATATTGTTTCATAAAAACATGCTATTTTTTCAAACAGTGGTAATTAATTACTAAATTAATTATTTTAACTTATATTTTTTGAATTTTTTAATATAGACATCATTTTTGAATTCATAATATCCAATATAGCTTAGGGTAAAGTTTTGGTATTGTTCTGAAAAACATCAATTTTTGATGAATAGTGAAACCACTAAGTGGTACTTAAAAAACTGATTTTTCATTTAAATGAAATCATACCACCTCTGTGATTTGAATTTTAAAAATCCAACATACATGGTTGTCATTAGGAAGTAAAATTTGGTTCAATGGGATTAAATTAATTTTTTGGTGAATAGTAACTGTTAAGTTTTTAATCGCGATTAGAGGTAATTAGTGTAGTTTAAGGTAAAAATAATATTTTAATAATATGAAATGACCATGAAACATGTCCTACCCCTATTGGATGTTTCATTTCTGACCAATAAAACCCATGCGTCAATTTTTTGGGACCCCATGGAGCCACTTGTGTAAGATAATGACATTAATGCCTTTTATTTAAAGTAAAAGTAAAAATGACACAAACATGCATTATTTTACTAAAACAATTTTTACATGGGGTTATACAAGTCCAATTTTTCACTATAAATATTAATTGGAAATCTAAAAGTATTTCCTATATCATTGTATTTTTTTATAATTTTTAGATATTAAATAAATTAAATTATTTATAACATCATAATGATGCAGCGATTACCTCATTATTTAACGTTTTAAATAAAATGAGAAGATAATGTAAACACTAAGACCTAAACATGTAAAAAACCTATTAAATGAGTATATTTCTTACCCTTATCACCCTAGCCTCAAAATACATCAATATGGGACCTTTAAAATCAGAAAATCATTTGAAAATAATGTAACATTTTATTCCTTTCCAAGAGTGGCCCTCCTCTCCTATTATAAAAGGCCCCCACCTCTACCTCCTTACCCACACCTCTCAGGCCTTTGGCTCAGCCAAGCTCTGATCATTTTGTCTCTAGACATCCAAATACACATCCTAGAATCCTTACTGTAGGCAAGAATCTCTTCAAGAAACCCTTTTGGTTCAAACCAAAGGCAGTTACCTGATTTTAAGGTAATGTCTTCACTTGTGTTCTTTTGTTTTATTTTGATTATCCAACCCACTAAAATCTTTTCATTAATTTCTTTTTTAATAACTCCAGTATCATAAATATACTAGTATGTTTTTATAATAATTATTTGAGCTAAACATACACACACCTATATCTAATGGTTAAAGAATATACTGTTTCTGTGGATGGTGAATTTCTGCCTCATGAAATGATGATTGTTCAATATTCTTTTAACACCTTAAAAGGTGGCCATTAAGATGTCACTATATGTATATATTATATATAATATTTTTATGTTTTCCTTAAACTTATGTATTTTTCATTTATGGAATACCTTTATGGTTTCCATTATGGGTAAACGCGATATCTTCATTTTAGGATGTGCGGACTACCGCCCCCTCAAAGTGACTTGATTCGTTAATACCATATGTGGTACGTATAAAGGATATATTTAATGATATTATATATTATAAAATACTGTAATTATAAAACTATTATGTATCATTATGTTTTAGTTCCATTAAATATGGTATAGAAATGGAAGTAGTGTTCATGTGTACGTACGACTTACTGTCTCCATTAATGGTGCATTTCATTTATTGCCTCTAAATGTTTTGTAATATTACAAATGAGTGTATATAGTGGATATATATGATATATATGATATCTACATAATGAATATAATTCTGGATATAATGGATATTTTACCCCATGAACAAACATGTAATTATAAAGAGTTTATTTTTGACTCAAGTAGAAATGATCGAAAAAATGACCATTATTAACAAAAATAATTACATAGTATTCATAACATGGTAATAAGTGATATAAAAGGAATAATTAACTTTAAAAAGGTTCTTAAGAAAGTATAAGTTAACTCAAGTTTATCATTCAGGAGGTTAGAGGATGATCGAGTCAAGCCAGACACGAGGTAAGGGAACTTCTTAAACAAATTTCCATTCTTTGGGTTAATCTCCTACATTCAAATTATGTCATGATATTATTATGTACTATCTTGTATTTATAATTTCCTTATGTGTACATATAGTGAATACACATAATAGATCTATTTTATTTAAAAAATTTCTTTGTAAGGGACTTCGTCTCAATCTCCTTTCATTGAGGCATATTTTGTTTTATACACATCTTTCTTTTATACGGTGTATAAACCCCTTTGAATTTTACGTTTTTTCAAAAGGAATAATTTCATACTAAGCATTTATTAAACGACAAAAGGAAATGTTTTTTTGTCCGTACGTATGCGGCAACAACGACTTCTCTGCCGCCGTGACCATTATTTGAGTTTCAGCTTCCTCTACAAGCCATAACTTTTTAATGAAAAATAAATACCATGTTTTACTTTTATTTTATTTTGGTATTGAAAATGTTTTTGAAAATGTTTTTATTATATCAATGTGTTATTGAAATCTTGTGATTGAAATGTGGAAATATTATGTTTCCTTTATGCATGTTTTATTTGATACGATTATGTTATGGTTCTCGGACATTGTTTATGAAGACGGGTTGTTCCAAGATAAACTAAGGGCGGGTGAGCCCGATATAGCTCTCCAATGAATTAGGTAATGTGAAGGAGTTAAACGTTAAGGTTTCTCCAAAGAGATTTAGGGAATATACTATGATGGGTATTTCAAATGTAACCAAGAGGGTTACTCCCTACGTAAGAATGTTATGAATGTCGCATGTTACCTTTATGTATTATGATATCTATGATTTATTCATGATTTTATGAGGTATGTTAAGGTGATTATGTTTTATGGGAAAAGTATGATTTCATTATTATGTATATATGTACTCATGTTTCCTTTCCATATTTTTTTTATAACCCTTACTGAGCTTTTTATTCTCATCCCAACGTTTTGAAATGTTTTTCACAGGTCAAGGGAATGGTATATGATATGATGATAGTGTCAAGGAATTGTTAAGAAATAATCCATGTTTTATATTAAATATGTTTCCATTGATGGGGAAAAAATTAATACTAGCTTTTATTATAACCACTTTGTTTAAATGTGGGATATAATGCATGTTTTATGATCTAAGTCTCTAAAACTCTAAACCTGCAAAGATCTTCAAGGTTTATTCTTTAAATATCTCAAGATTAAGTAATGTTTAAGGCTGGGGCCTTATAGTTGGTATCCAAAGTTGGTTTAGATAACTTTAGGAGTTAAAATTATATTAAATGATTATCCAAAAATATTTTTTTTATGGTCAAATTGAAATGATATAGCATTTTAATATTACCATGTTGCTTCTCCTAAGATATTTTTGTGTTAAGAATTTTTTTTCATAGAGGACACATAACAGATTTTCTGGGATGGCGTACAGTGGGTAATGACCTTTCAAATCAGCATCCTGAGATGGTCGGAATTGGAACTGAATAGATTGTTGCACTAATGGCTTAGTTGACCCAGGTGAAAAATGTTGGTTGTTTTATTGATGATATTTTGGTGTTTTCTAAAAGTAAAGAGGTGCATGAAAGACATTTAAGGGTTATTTTGAAAACACTAAAAGAAAAAATAATTATATGAGAAATTCAAAAAGTGTGAGTTTTGGTTGCAACAAATTTCTTTCCTTGGTCACATTGTTTCTAATGATTGAATAACTGTGGATCCTGCAAAAAACAAGAGTTGGTGAAGAATAGCCAAGACCCACAAATGTAACCGAGATCCGTAGTTTTCTTGGTTTGGCAGGTTACTACAGATGATTTGTAGAAACGTTTTCACGGTTATCTAGTCCAATGACTAAGCTAACTCGGATGGATGTTAAGTTTATCTGGACAAAATAATGTGATGATTGTTTTTAGGAGTTGAAAAGAAGATTGGTGAATGCTCCAGTTTTGACACTTCCTTACACGAACGGTTAGTTTGTTATCCACATTGATGCTTCCTTGAATGGACCAGGTTTCCTCCTAATGAAAAATGATCTGGTAATTTCTTATGCTTCACGATAGTTGAAAACTCATGAGGTAAATTATCCTACACATGATTTGGAATTAGATGCTGTTGTTTTCGCATTAAAAATATGGAGGCATCATTTGTATGGAGTAAAGTGTGAAATATACACTGATCACAATAGTTTAAATTATATGTTTACTCAGAAAGAATTGAACAGGAGAAAGAGGAGATGGCTGGAATTAATCAAGGATTATGATTGTACAATTCATTACCATCCAGAAAAAGCAAATAAATTGGCTGATGCTTTGAGTCAAAAATGTAATGCTTCACTAAAAATGTTGCGTTTGGAAAGAGATACTTTGGTTAAGGATTTGATGAACTTTGGCATAGAAGTTGTTGGTGTAAGATTTTCTTCTATTTTGTTTCAGGTATCCGTGAGATCATCCCTATCAGACAGAATTAAGCAAGCGCAGAAGAAGGACATTGGGTTGTAGAAAAAGGTAGAGCTGGTTTAGAAGGGTAAGTTTCCAGAAATTAATATTGATAATTATGGTGTTTTGATGTTTGGGAAGAGATTGTGTGTGCCTTGTGATTCATATTTGAATAGAGAGTTGTTATATGAAGCTCATAGTTCTCCGTTTTCAGTTCATCCAGGCAGTACTAAGACGTACAAAGATTTGCAGGAGTATTACTGGTGGGATGGAATGAAAAGAGATATTGACGATTTTACTGTGAAGAGTTTGACGTGTCAGCTGGTTAATGCAGAGCGGTAGTTACCGAAAGGGATGCTTCATCCTTTACTAGTGCCATAGTGGAAATGGGAAAATATATCCATAGACTTTGTTGTCGGATTACCGAAGACATCTTGATTTAATAATGCAATCCAGGTTATTGTCGATCGCTTGACTAAATATGCTCATTTCAATCCTATTCGAGATACTTTCTCTCTAGATCAACATTATCGATTGTATATTAAAGAGATAGTCGGGTTGCATGGAGTTCCCATATCCATTGTATCTGATCGTGATCCCAGGTTTACTTCTAACTTCTGGAAAAGCATTCAAAAGTCATTGGGTATTGAATTAAATTTTAGTAAAGCTTTTCATCCTCAATCAGATGGGCAGTAAGAACGAAAAATTTAGACTTTGGAGGATATGCTACGTGCTTGTTAGATGGATTATCAGGAAAGTTGGGACAAATATCTTTTTTTTTGGTTGAATTTTCAAATAATAATAGTTTTCATTCCAGTATACAGATGGCACCATTTGAGGAATTATATGGGAAGCAGTGTCGAACTCCAGATTTTTGGGATGAAGTGGATGAAAGGAAGCTGATGGGACCAGAATTGTAGAAGAGATGGCAGAAAAATTTCAGTTGATTCAGAAACTCATGAGAACCGATCAGAGCAGACAAAAAAGTTATCCAGACAACATGAGGAAGGATCTATCTTTCAAGGTAGGTGATCATGTTTTTCTTAGTGATTCACCATAGAAAAGTGTGATGAGATTTGGTAAGAAAGGAAAGCTGAGTCCAAGGTTCATTGGAACAGATGGAATTTTGGAGAGTGATTGATCAGTTGCATACCGAGTGGATTTACCTCCGAGTTTATCTCATGTACACAATGTTTTTCATGTTTCAGTGTTGAGAATGTATATGCCAGATCCATCTCATGTTTTGAGTCCAGAGGTAGTTCAGCTGGAAAAGAACCTATCTTATGAGGAGCAACCAGCCCAGATTATTGACCACAGGGAGAAAGTGTTACGGAATAAGGTGATTTATCAGGTAATTGTTTTGTGGAAAAACAACATGATTGAAGAGGCAACATGAGAATCTGAAAATGCAATGAGGGCTAAATACCCCCCACTAATTCGTTAATTAAATAAATTGTGGGGACGCAATTTTCTAAAGGGGGGAAGGATGGAACATCCCATGTAAGTAATTAATAATAATTTTATTTCTATGTCTATTAATGAATTATATAGTGGTTTATAGAGTTAAAATGAGAATAAATCCAATCTTAAGCATGAAATACTCTAATATTTTTAAAAATAAAGTTTTACCACCTTTTGATAGCAAACCATTTTTAAATATATATTTTGACAATATTATAATCTATACTTGTAAAAATAAACTTATTCTTTATGATTGGGACATTGAAATATACTTTAGATAATGTTCGGGTATTTTTCTGATAATGTTCATTTTTTAATGAATAGTGAAACATGTTGTATTTTAATTCAAAACCCCTTTTTAATATAATTCATTTATATGATTAGATTATCTTTTGAAATGGTTTTAAAGTTAATTTAAAATATATTTTTACCATTTAATCCAATAGTGGTCGTTATAATTAATTTCACTTTGAAATTAGACTTCAACTAGTGTCAATCTTTTGATATATATTGTTTTATAAAAACATGCTATTTTTTCTGATAGCGGGAATTAATTACTAAATTAATAGTTGTAACTTATATGTTTTGAATATTGTAATATAGACATCATTTTTTAATTCAGAATAACAAATATATCTTAGGGTGAAGTTTGGTTATTTTTCTGAAAAACATCAATTTTGGATGAATAGTGAAACCACTAAGTGGTACTTAAAAAACAGATTTTTCTTTTAAATGAAATTCTACCACCTCTATGTTTTGAATTTCAAAAATCAGACATAAATGGTTTTCATTAGGACATCAAATTTGGTTCAATGGGATTAAAATAATTTTTTGGTGAATAGTATCATTTAAGTTTTTATTCTCAATTAGAGGTAATTAGTGTAGTTTAAGGTAAAAATAATGTTTTAATAATATGAAATGACCTTGACACATGTCCTACAGTTATTTGATGTGTCTTTTCCGACCACGACAACCCATGGGTCGATTTTTGGGACCCCATGGAGCCACATGGGTAAGATAATGACATTAATACCTTTTATTTAAAGTAAAAGTAAAAATGACACAAACATGCAATTTTTACTAAAACAATTTTTACATGGGGTTATACAAGTCATATTTTTCACTATAAATATTAATTGAAAAGCTAAAAATATTTCCTACATCATTGTATTCATTTTATAATTTGTATAAATTAAATAAATAAAATTATTTATGACATCATAATGATGCAGTGATTACCTCATTATTTAACAATTTAAATAAAATAAAAAGATAATGTAAAATCTAAGCCCTACACATGTCAAAAACTTATTGTATGGGTATATTTATAACCCTTATCACCTTATCCTCAAAATACATCAATGTGGGACCTTTAAAATACAAGACTCATTTTAAAATAAAGTAACATTTTATACCATTCCAAGAGTGGAACTCCTCTCCTCTTATAAAAGGCCCCATCTCTACCTCCTTACCAACACCCCTCAAGCCTTTGGCTAGGAAAAGCTCTGATCCTTTTGTCTCTCCACATCCCTCTTCTCATCCTAGAATCATTACCTTAGGCATGAAGCTCTTCAAGAAAACCTTTTGGTTCAAACCAAAGGGAGTTACCCGATTTTAAGGTAATGTCTTCACTTGTGTTCTTTTGTTTTATTTTGATTATCCAACCCCCTAAACTCTTTTTATTAATTTCTTTTCTAACAAATCCAATATCTTTAATATACTAGGATGTTTTTATAAGAAGGATTCGAGCTACACTTACAGATAAATACATCTAATAGTTAAAGAACATATTGTTTCTGTGGATGGTGAATTTTTGCCTCATGAAATAATGATTGTTCAATATTCTATTAACACCTTAAAAGGTGGCCCTTAATATGTCACTATATTTATATATGATATATAATATGTTTATCATTTCCTTAAGTGTCTGTATTTTTCATTTATGGAATACCTTTATGGTTTCCATTATGGGTAAACGTGATATCTTCATTTTAGGAAGTGCGGAACACCACACCCTCAAAGTGATTTGATTCATTAATACCATATGTGGTACGTATAAAGGATAGATTTAATGATATTATATATGATTCCATACTAGAATTACAATACTATTATATATAAATATATTTTATTTCCATTAAATATGAAATATAAGTGGATGTAGCGTTCATGTGTACGTACGGCTTACCGTCTCCATGAACGATGCATTTCATTTCTTACCTCTAAATGTTATGTAATATTATAAATGGATGTATGTAATGGATATATATTATATATATGATATCTACATAATGAATATAATTTTGTATATAATTTATATTTTACCCCTTGAACAAACATGTAATTATAAAGCGTTTATTTTCGACTCAAGTAGCAATGATCAACAAAACGACCATTATTAACATAAATAATTACATAATGTTCATAACATGGTAATAAGTGATATAAAAGGAATAATTAACTTTTAGAATCTTCTTAAGCAAGTATAAATTAACTCAAGTTTATTATTCAGGAGGTTAAAGGATGATCGAGTCAAGTCAGACACGATGTAAGGGAACTTCTTAAACCAATTTCTGTTCATTGGGTTAATCTACTACTTTCAAATTATGTAATGATATTATTATGTACTATATTGTATTTATAATTTCTTTATGTTTATATATAGTGAATACACATAATAGATCTATTTTATTTAAATATGATCCTTGTAATGGACTTTGGCTCAATCTCCTTTCATCGAGGCATATTTTGTTTTATACACTACTATCTTTTATACGCTGTATAAACCCCTTTTAATTTTACGTTTATTCAAAATGAATCATTTCATACGAAGCATTTACTAAACAGTAAAAGGGATTATTTTTTTGGCTGTACGTATGCGGCGACTATGACTTCTCCACCGCCGTGACCATTATTTTAGTTTCGGCTTCCTCTACAAGCCATAACTTTTTTTAATGATAAATAAATAACATGTTTTACTTTTCTTTTATTTTGATATTGAAAATTTTTTTGATAATTTTTTTATTATATCAATGTGTTATTGATATCTTGTGATTTAAATGTGGAAATATTACGTTACCCTTATGCTTGTTTTATGTGATACGATTATGTTGTGGTTCTCGGGCATTGTTTATGAAGTCTGGTGGTTTTGTGATAAACTTAGGGCGGGTGAGCCCGATATAGCTCTCCAATGCATTGGGTAACATGAAGGAGTTAAACGTTAAGGTTTCTCTGAAGAGATTTAGGTAATATACTGTGATGAGTATTCCAAACATAACCAAAAGGGTTACTCCCTACGTAAGAATGTTATGAATGCTGCATGTTAGCTTTATGTCTTATGATTTCTATGATTTATTCATGATTTGATGAGTTATGTTAAAGTGGTTATGTTTTATGGGAAAAGTATGATTCCATTCTTATGTATATATGTACTCATGTTTCATTTCCATATTTTTTTTATAACCCTTACTGAGCTTTTAATGCTCATCTCAGGTTTTTGAAACGTTTTTCACAGGTCAAGGGAATGGTACATGATATGATGATAGTGTCAAGGAAGTGTCAAGAAAGAATCCATGTTTTATTTTAAATATGTTTCCATTGATGGGAAAAAAATTAATACTATCATTTATTGTAACCACTTTGATTAAATGTGGGATGTAATGCATGTTTTATGATCTAATTCTCTAAAACACTAATCCTAAAAATATCCTCATGTTTTATTCTTGAAATATCTCAAGATTAAGTAATGTTTAAGGCTGTTGCCTTATTGGGAGAGAACATTATCCCTAAACTACACATCAGACATCACATGTACTCTATCATCCCCAGCTCCTGCTCCTACCACCATCGACACATCTCCTCCAATATTTGTTGTTGCAGTTGTGGGAGGAACCCTTCTTTTTTTTTGCTTCTACCACTATCGAATATACTACTTCTCCCTATGCATGGTATATATATTTTCACTCTGAGATCGCAGATGCTCCAGATATTGTGCATGATATGATAATGACTATCCACAAGATCTTCTCGAGCTGGACATTGACATCGCAAAGGTTCCTTAAAAATGCCCATACGTCACTCAAGATCCTATACCATCCACTCAGCCTTTCTCAAAGACATACTGGGTCACCTCCCTCCATGATGCCTCATCAAATTGGGTGTCATTGGTCAAACCATCAGACACATCCTGACTGTCATGATCTATCTGAGATGTTGCAGCCATATATGTCTCCAGCATTTGCATTTTAATATTAATAGATTAAATATTTTATTTTTATTAAATTTAATTCTCAAAAAAAATATTGACTAAAATATGATGTTGTTGGGCACATCTAATCTCTCCAGTGGTCAGGTCACAGTACATCCTCCTATAAACATCATACTCTATAATATCGGGTTGTGCGACAACCTATATGAATATACAATAAACTATTTACATTTCATTTAATATACAATATTTAACAAATGTACTTTCCATATTCTCTATATGTGTATTGAATGTATGACTACTAGGTTAATGTGTCACCTCTTTTCTCCCCTGAATTTTTATGAACAACTGCTGATTTACACTGAAACCACCTAATCAACTAGTCCGTACATAATCCATCCAAAATAAGGTATGAAATATAATCAGTTTGGTGGAAGTGACTTGTCAAATATAATTATTTTACTCCTTTTTCTCTATTTCAATTCCTTTGAAATAGTTTAATAATTGAGTGCATTATATACGCATAGATCCCTATCATGCATTCTGAATATGCTAATTCATGCTCTCCTCAATGGGATATCATAAACCCTACAAATAATTTATTATATCAAGTTATTAAATTAATTTATTTCAAAATAAATATTATTTATTTATGTACCGTCCAATTCTCAAACATGCACTAGTGAACATTAATGGGAATTTAATACCATGACACACATGCATCATAAAAATAACAGCACAATATAGTTCTCCCCTATCCAACATCTATATACGTAAAGCTATGAAAAAAAATATTTCATCAAAAAATTAGAATTTAAATTGTTTCCTAAAATATAAATAAAATTCATAGTTATATATATCAAGGTGTCTGTGGATTGAACCCATGTTGTGGAATTTTCGTGGGTATATGGTTGGGAATCATCAGTCATGAAAGGCCACAACCGCTCTGGGTGCCCCCTTAACTACCAACAGTATGAGGGTTGGAAAATCCAACCTCCTACTCATCCAAAGGTAGATGTCCCTTCTTCAACATACAAAAATTATCTTCAACCTTCTGAAAAAAGAAATCATATTTGTTATAATAAACTGAAAACAACTAATTTATATATTATAATATTATAAACATCATTTAATTGTGTCAATGTTCATATTCATTCTCATCATCATAGGTGTTGATGTAAATATATTCATCTTCCACCTCATCATTATCTATTTCTATATTTGTTTCAGTTTCATCATATCTCGTAATTTCAAATTTAGTTTTAACATCATTAACATCATCATCACCATCATCCCTTAACTAGGGGGTGTCATCAATGATATTAATGTCTCTTCATTTAAAAGATTGACTTAGAGTAGTCTCAGGAAAAATTTTAATTCATTAAACATCAATAAAACCACATTCACATTAAATAATATTATTCAATTGGGATTTAATTTTTATTATACATAACCAATCACCCAACTCCCTTAACATAGCACAACAATTTTCATAATAAATCTTATGTGCTTGATGATCTAATAAAATTATTCATTTACTTGAAGAAGTACTTTTTATTTAATATCAATGATTCTAGGGATCTGATGAACACATAATCCTTTCAGTATCCAACTAACGAAATTTAAACATGATTTTGTAATGTTGTCCTAGAAAACACATTTATATGATTTCTACAACCATGCCATAAAAGACAATATCAGTTTCTCTATGATGATATCCTTTAATGCAGACACCACTATTCATTGGTTATATTTTATTCCACATATTCATGTGTATAAAATTGATATCCATTCCCCACATATGCATTATAATAACTATCCATTATTTATAATGTTTTACTAAATATAAATATTTTATTATCAATTATATCACATATAGAGATACATGAAAAGTTTTAAAACCATTACCACCATAACAAGTATTAAATTGATTATTTATGTGAAAGAAAAAATAATTTACGTTAAAATTTATTGAAACCAATAGGAATTTTTTTTTGTGATGATGTTCTTCAAGAGGGGGTATTGTAATATTTTGAAATTGTCTCATGATTTGATTATCATATAACCTACAAATAAAATAATATTAATGTAATGTTATTTAAAATTATACTATAATTGACCAAATCACTCATAGAATTAATGATTTCCTATCATAATAGTTTAGTAGATTATATGTCTGAGCTCTGTAGTGTTCATCATTTGAATTCCATTATTCATGAACTCCACCAAATCAAAGTTTGGATAGATTGAAAAATGATAATATATTTTTCAATTCGTCATCAACATTTCCCTCCTTATGGATCATGCAGTTGAGTTTTGAGGGATATTCATATTAAGTTTAATGAGAGAAGAAAAATAAACGTTTCTATAACAAATAGCTATCTGTAATGAAGCCTTCAACAGATGCTTTGTCACGTACTTCTTTTTCAGTGTCCTCATGTATCTTTTAAATGTGAACATCCATCATAACTACACCAGATCTCCAAATTTTGTTTCATATGAAATATATAATATAAAATGATTCATTGAATCAAAAAATCATTGCAAGAATTTTTTTCTGGTTTACATAAAATTATAATGATATATTCTTGTAGTTTTCTAATGGCATCATAGTCTATTTTCGACATAAGAATGTCTCGAAAAAAATATGATATGTCTATTAGTGAATCCAAAACAATTCGATTTAGCAAAACTCTTAATTCAATTTGATGATGTATTTAAATTAAAATAAGACAATCATGACATTTCAATCTGGTAATATAACCATTTCTGAAAATTTGGGCTAAATTGGATGCATAACCATATCAAAGCATAAAATTGGAAATCCAAAAAAAAAAATTAATAAATGACTCAGTTTGAATAGTTTATAATCTACTTTGAGCTTCATTAACTTCTGTGATCTGACATTTTAAAAATATTCATGTTCAGGTCACTTGAAAATTTGGTAAAGTTCTAATTTTTCTTTTATAAGGTCATTGGTCTTTACTTAGTGTATATAAAACGGTTTGAAATAAATTATAAAAACATTTCATCTCAATATGAATCCCATCCAACATGTGTTGGACCTACAAATTAGACAAATATGGAAAATCACAATAAATTCATTTCATTATCCAATTGTGTTTTTTCCCAAAACCATAATTTTTTTGATGGTTTATTGTGGGTGTAAACATTATGTTAGGAAATGAAGTGACAATTAATATTCACTTTATACCTAAGATCATTATTGAAGGACCATCTTTTTCAACTTCTCATATTATGAAATGATATTTGTTTCATTGAAAATGATGATCGACTAAAAGAAATCATTGACGATATTCGATAAAACATGTTTTTTTTCATATGAAGTGAATAAATGATTTCACCACTCAACCAGTACGAACATGATTTTGGACCATCTATATCCCACCCAAATATCATTTTGTATTTTGGTAAGTCAATAACTATCGACATCAATGAAACATTTTGTATAACATTTTTTTCACAGAAACATTATATTTACTGACACCATTACTCAACAATAAATTTAACTCAATCCAAGTCAAAATATTATAAAATTTAAGAGGAAAATAAGTAAAACCACAGATTAGGGAGGTTTTAAATAGTAAATACCATGTAAATCCTCTTTCATCAAACAATTAACTCCAATAAACAACAATAATCGTTTTTGGATGACTTTGAATTAATATGATAAAAAAGATATATGGATCTTTCATCAACATCCATGGAAGTAAATTATACAAAGATATAAATCCAGGACAACATGAATTCTAACTTCCATATGAACCAAATAGATTGAAACTATCAGTAGAAATACCCAATAACATGTTTCAGGCTTCTAAAGAAATCATACGATGCACATGGTCAAAATGATTCCATGAATCACCATCAGAGTGATGATTTGCGATTTAACTTGTTGAAATGTTGTTTTTGTTCCATGATGTCAATGATAATGTTTTTAAGACATAAATAAACTCTATAATATGGGTGTGAGTGGAAATATATCAAATTTTTATACGAACAAATCCATACATCCCTGGATGATCTTTTTTATACCTTGATTGTCCACACATAGGACAACTATCAAAAAATTCATTTTCACTATAAAAAATAGGCAGTTATTTAAACATTCACGATTCTTCTAATAATGAAGAACCAGATTAAGAATCATCCTCTTCCTCTTATTGAAAATTAATTTAAATATATTTCTATCAGGTAACTGTGTTTTTTAAATGATAATATCTAATAAAAAAAATATTATAAATTCCATTATCTGAATTAATGACCAATAATTTAGAAACTACTTCAAACATTATTATCTGGTAAACAAGATATAAAGCATCATCTACAGACTTCAACAAATCATATAAATGGGATGGTTTCAACTCAGTTGGTAAATCTATATCATCATAAGTTTTAATTTGTTGAACAGATGGACCTACCGAATTAGTTACTAAATTTTGAAACTGCATTAGATATGGAACCAAATTATTAATATCTTTTCTGAAACATTGTTCACCATATTAATACTAAGATATGTAATCAGGTTTAAAACCAATATGCCATAAATGACTTTTAGTGGAGTCAAATGTGGCATACATCCTCAGAGCACATTTTTTAGTTGGACACTTAATTGCTACTTCTGAGATAAATTTTTTTTCGATGATGAAAATTATATAAAAAGATTAAACACAGTCATTGTATACATGATTTAAACCAAAACATTTTGGATTTCTATATTGATTTATCCAAACACGATCATCTAACAATTCCAATTATCGACGTCGTCATTCCATATTTTTTATAAAAATATAGAATTATTTATTTTTTATTATAATTAGATATAGAATAATCACTATCTACAAAAGAGAAGGCAATTAAATTCTATTTTCAAGAAATTTATAATTATTTCTATTATTTTATAGTTATTTAGACTATTTTTTATATTCTTATACTAATCTATAGACATTTATAAAATTAATACTAATTACCACTAATTAAAACTAATTATTAATGATTTTTGGAAATATTTAATAATTGTTGTTAATTACTGAAAAAAAATATTTCAAACGGATCAGTGGAAGCTTTTTTTCCAGACGACTCATCCCCTTGTGACATTCTGTGTCTCGACGAACTACGAAACTTCTTCTTTGAAATATGAATCTTCATTTTTATATGCATGATGATTGAGAGTAGGGAGGCCTCACTATACATCTATCCATTCTCTTATACATTTGAAAATGAAAATATTTACATTAGAGAAAATTATTTATTGTCATTTCAGTTACAGAAAGATGTTAAGGGTTCAGTCATCAGGCAAAAGAGCCACTTTAGTTTGACAGCTCACCACTTAGAAACATTCTCTGACTTAAATGACAATGAAAATTCTTCTCTGAAGTATGTCTGCGCAGATTTATCTCACTGATTTCAGTAGAAGAGAGTGGAAAAGAGATGAGGCATCGATCCGATGGAATGTCATTAATCTGATGGAAATTGTGTGAGTTTATCAATATACTAGAATTTTAATTTGATTTATTCCCATTTATTCTTAATTATTTTAATTTATTCCTAATTATTCCAATTTATTACTAATTATTCAAATTTATTAATAATTATTTCAATTAATTAATAATTATTCCATTTTTTAGTCATTATTACAAATTATTACAAAATATTACTAATTACTAGTAATAATTTCTAATTATTACTAATTATTATTAATTTTTAATAATTAATATATTATTACTAATTATTACAAATTATTTCTATTTATTAACATAAATTTCTATTTATTAATAATTATTATTATTTATTTCTATTTAAAACAATTAATTAATAATTATTATTATTTATTACTAATTATTACTAATTAAAATGAATTCTAACTCATTATTTTAAAGACCCGTAAAAGTCAAGGGAATTTTTTTTTAATTTTCTTTGGAATTTTACAAGAGCGTGGTTTCAGACGACACCTGATTCCGAGGCCCGGAGTGCCCGGAATCATTTTCCGAAGTTTGGCTCGGGTACGTTCAGTGAACGAACGAGCGGGAATTTCTAACTTTTGATCTGGTGCTCAGAATTGAAATCTGAGGACACCGATGAACTCGCAACGCCGATATTTTCTTAAGGAGAACTTTTCCGAAGTTGCGTTTAATGCAGGACGAAAGTTAGTTTTTGTGAGAATTATAAAAAGATGAATAAAAATGTGGAACACTTTTTATTTTATCTTTTGTTGGTTATCTTATCTCAAAGGAAGTAAGGGGTGGGACCCACACCCACTTAACCTCCCTTGAGAGGATTAAGTGTTGTGGGACCCACACGAACCTAAACCTTCCATCTTCTCTCAAACTCCCTTTAACCCCTCTTTAAATGACATGACAAATTGTTATTTAATTTTGGAGTTATCTTATTTGAATTTCAAACCTTTGAAATTCAATTTGTTAAGTTTGTGAATAAAATAAGACTCTATCTTATTTTATTTGGTTAGAATTTTTTATCCATCTTGAGAGCTTTTGGGTTCTTCTCCTTCTTCTTCAAACTTTGACGAAGAACGCTCAAGCTCCGACGAAGAACGCTCAAGCTCCGACGAAGAACGCCACACCTCTCTTATTCGTCTTCCGTGTCAACGACAGGGAACGCCGCTTCCTCCTCGGACTTCCTTCGTCGACATACGAAGATTCTCCAACGACGTACCTCTTCGGACGTACCACTTCGTCATCGGATTTGACGAACGATTACCGCGACGCCCGACCTCCGCGACGTTGTCTTCCGCGGGACATTGACAAATCATCGAACCTATACCCAAAGTAGGGGTTGTTGTTATTTGTTTATTTATTTATTCTTGTTCGTGGTTCTAGCATGACTACATGAGGATATTTAAATTGTGTTATCATTTAACATGAGGGGGCTGGACCGCATGAACACGGCCGAACCCCCTCCTTTGTTCTTGTTGATTAATCATGCGGGTGGAAACAAGATGGCGTGGTGTCGTCGCACCACGCGGATAATCGCACGATTATATTGCACGGCGTCGTCGCGCCGCGCCGTGGAAGAATCATCAAGAACGCGACGCCGTCGCGCCGCGTCGAAGGGAAACGAAGGCGTGGTGGAGGGGCGCGGTGCCGTCGTACCGCGGCGGACGACGAACACCGCGGCCGTTTCCGGGCCGCGGCGAGACGGGATGACCGGCGGCACGCCGGGCCGCCGGCGTCGGAAATCGGAAGGGGACCGGCTTGCCGGTCCCATTTGAGAAAAACCGGCCGGCCAGGTGGCCGGCCGGAAGGTCAAAGACCGGGGGAATAAATTCCCCCTGTCAACTCTCTAAACCCCCCCCCCCATTTATGAGGGGGGCTGTTTCATTGAGGGGGGCAGGCGGCCCCTCGGTTTCCCTCAAGCAGGCCCCCACGAAGGGGGGCCGGTTCACAAAATGGCGCGGCTAAAATCCGCGCCGCCAGCAGGATGCGGGGGCCATGCCCCCCGCGCGTGACCCCAGCGGCGCCAGGCCGCGCCGCCGCCGGCCGGGCCGCGCCGCCGCGCCGGTCCGCGCCGCCGCGCCGGTCCGCCGCCGGTCGGGTCGGGTCGGCCCGGACCCGGACCCCCCGTTTTCGTGTCGTCTTCGGTCTTTTGGCCATAACATGAGCCACGGACCTCCGATCGATGAACCATCTGCGGCAACGCGATCCTTGGATCGAGACGGTCGTTTTGGTTTATCGCATTCAATGTTTTGGAATACGTTGAGTTCGGCCAGGTTGGTTCGTTCACGAAACCAACCGGGCCTTCGGAGCGGAAACGCTCATATCTCGAGCTACGGACGTCCAATTGACGTGCCGTCAGCTTTATTGTGTTCCTCTTAGTGAGACGGATCTTTTGGCATACTCCGCCCAAGGTTTGGACGCAGGTGGAGTACGGTCGGGTTGGTTTTGCCTTAAAAACCAACCGGGCCCCGGGGACGAAAAAGCCAATAACTCTCAGACCGGGCGTCCGATCGACGCGCCGTCTGTTGCGTTGAGTTCCTGTTGGCGATACTGAAATTTTGGATACATCAACTCAGGACTTTGTGATAGTTGATGTATCAGCCTCTCGGCTCGTAGAGCGGACCCTCCGAACGAGATTGCTGTGTGCGAGAACCCTAGTGCTGGCTGCGACTGTTACTGCGACTGTTACTGGGACTGTTACTATGACTACTACTGATACTACTGCTACTGTAACTGCGACGACGACAGTAAAGAGATCCTGTGTGGATTCGACGACGACGACTACAGCACTCAGCGATCCTACGTGGATCAGTGCTACATGTCCTGTGTGGGCCCGATCCTGTGTGGGTCCTTGTGCTCATCGGTCCTGTGTGAACCAGCGCCTACAGGTCCTATGTGGGCCCGATCCTGTGTGGGTCTTTTTCGGGGGTTATTTACCTATCGATCCTTCGTGGGTCCGACGACTTAGATGGATCCGAGATCATCTTTATCGTCCTTTGAAGAAGTATACCTGTTTGAGCTGAATCCTGTTGCTTTCCTGTGTGGATTGTGTTGTGCTATCCTGTGTGGATTACGTTTTGCTTTCCTGTGTGGAATACGTTTACTTTCCTGTATGGACTGGGTTGTACTTGGGCTCGTAGGTTGGAGCGTATTTGAAATTGATGACTTAGGTATATGTATGGGCATATACCTAAGCAATGTCGGTTGTTACTTCGTGATTGTACCTTTCTTCTTGGTTTATCCTTTGTGGATTTGAGAGACCTTCAGGGGTCTTGGGGTCTCTACTGAGTAGCTTATACTCACCCCTGCACGGGCTTTTCCCGCACTACGTTGCGTTGGTTGCAGACAACGGACATCGTTGATCTTAGCTGAGGCCTGCAGAGCAGGACGGTACCTGGAGGTGGACCACTGGGCGGGACGTGCTCGGAGCGGACGGCGGGACCCGTGGAGCAGTGGATCTATCTGTACCCACCCTTCAGGTGGGATTTCCAGTGGACAGCTCGGTGTAGCAGCTTTTACTTATCAGTTGCTGTTTTCCCTTTCGATTTGTACTTTACTTTCAGTTTGGGTTTGTATACTGGCCCATTTACTTTTCCGCACTTTCAGTTTTACTCTGCTTTTGCTTAGTGTTTACTTTCTGCTTGCTTACTCTGTGGTATTTGTTTACTTTACAAAGGCAATGCCTTCCCTTTTTACCGGGATTTATGCCTTGGTGCTAGTCGCCAGCCCCTGGCCGATGGATGGCGGGCTTGGGGTAGTCACGGCACGGACCCCGAGGGCGGGTCGTGACAAATTGGTATCAAAGGAGTTCGGTTCTACCGCGAACTCTGATCTTTTCTATGTGAAGCAATAATGTTTAGCGTATTGAGTGTGGTTATCAGTCCAGGGAGTTCAGTGTTGGTGCGGCGGCCGACGTATCCGTACACCAGGACCCTGACTTCTGATTTCCGACTTAATGCACGAAAACATTGATTGCGTGTGTGTTTCAAAGTTTCCTTTGTGATTACTTTATATCAGCTCACCATGTATACTGTTCTGACCGTGGCGCACCTGTTTTCTTTTCAGGATTGCCCCACGACGGCAGCCAGCTAGGGTTCCGAGAGTCGAGTGTGGCGACAGACCACTGAGCGACGAGGCCTCGGTGCAGGGCCCTTTGTCAGCAGTGGCACCGGCGGTAGCACTACCCGCCGAGCCCCCGATGCTTCCAGCACCAGCCGCTGACGATGCACGTCGCCTCAGCGCACTGCATGAGTTTCAGCGCCAGCGACCACCCAGGTTTCGCGGGGAGACGGATCCCCAGGCAGCCGAGGACTGGCTGGAGGCAGTGGTACGTGTGTTTAGGCTAGTGAGGACACCAGCAGACCTCATTGTTATCCTCGCTGCGAGCCTACTACACGCAGCAGTAGGACGATGGTGGAGCTTGATGCTCTAGGTGCATGTTGAGGCATCTCTACTTTGGACGAACTTTGAGAGCCTCTTCCGCTCGGAGTTCGTCCCAGCCACCCTTCGTGCGGTGCGTATCCAGGAGCTTCTTCAGCTGCGGTAGGGCAGCATGACAGTCGCTCAGTACTCGGCGAGATTTACTGATCTCTCGCGCTACTCGACCGACATGGTACGGGACCCAATCATCCGGGCCCGGACCTTCGAGCAGGGTTTGAGACACGAGAACAGGGTATCGCTGATCTCCCTCAGCATACCGACTCAGACAGGAGTACTGGAGCGGGCCCTTCTGATCGAGAGCTTCCTTGCAGAGTCTACACCAGCGCAGGGACCCACCGCAGGGCGGCACGTGGCAGAGTCATCTGCAGCAGGCACTCGACGGATGACTCAGGGGTCCAGGCAGACCAGACCTTCGGGCAGACGACCTCAGGACACTGGCTCATCAGTGCGGGGCACACGGCGCGGAGCCAGTCTTTCGAGAGGCAGACAGTGCTACTCGTGCAGCGGGCAGGGCCACATGGCTCGTGACTGCCCGACCCGCCGTGCCGAGGAGCAGCAGACAATTGAGGGACCACCGAGGCAGAGGCAGAGGGTCGACCGTGGCGGTCCGCAGGGAGGAGGCGGACGAGGCAGAGGAGCTGGACGAGCAGCCGGTGGTGGGAGACGCTTTGAGGCTCTACCACCACCACCACCAGGAGGTCCACCCCGACCACAGGGAGCTGGCGGGTAGAGACAGGCACAGCTCCAGGCAGCAGAGGCCTACGACCACGGCGCACCCGAGATGATTCGAGGTACTATCTGTGTCTATTACACCCTTGCTGCAGTACTTATAGACACAGGAGCGAGTCACTCTTTCATAGCCGCTGCCCTTGTTCGGAGCTCGGAGATTCCGACAGAGCCGTTGGCTCGATCCTTACGGCTAGAGACTCCTACGGTGGTAGACTCGACGATTACACACTGGTGATGGAAGTGTAAGCTTACTCTAGGAGGCTAGAGCTTCGGCTGGGATCTTCTTGTAGTAGCTTCGAGGCCTTATGACGTCATCTTGGGCATGGATTGGCTATCTACGGTCCATGCACAGATTGACTGTTTTAGGTGCAAGGTGCGATGTGTACGCACCGACGGGAGCAGGTTTACCTTCACTGGTGAGAAGGGAGCCTTAGCAGCACAGGATGGATTTCCGTGGAGGAGAGGACAACACATCACTCATCAGTTGGCTAGCCTCATCCTTGGAGCAGTTGAAGTGCAGATTCCTGGTTTTCCTACAGTGGTGGATCAGTTTGCGGACGTTTTTCCCGACGACGTCCAAGGGCTACCTCCTCGTAGAGAGGTAGACTTTTATATTGAATTGTACCCTGGGACAACCCGGATATCCACTCCAGCATATCGGATGGCCCCCGCCGAGCTTCGAGAGCTACGGGTACAGTTGGAGGACTTGCAGGGCAAGGGGTTCATCCGACCCAGTGTTTCACCCTGGGCTTCCCCGATTTTGTTCGTCAAGAAGGCGGACGGGAGCCTGCGGCTTTGTGTTGACTATCATCGCCTGAACCAGGTGATAGTGAGGAACAATTATCCGCTACCGAGGATTGATGACCTCTTTGATCAGCTCAAGGGAGCGCGGTGGTTCTCAAAGATAGACCTCAGGTCAGGCTATCATCAGCTCGGAGTCAGAGACGAGGATGTGCAGAAGACGGCCTTCAGATGTCGGTATGGCCACAATGAGTTCTTGGTTATGACTTTCGGTGTAACCAATGCTCCAGCAGTGTTCATGGCTCTCACGAACAGGATATTTCAGCCATACCTCGATCGGTTTGTCGTGGTCTTCATCGACGACATTCTGATTTACTCTACGACTGAGGAGGAGCACGCCTATCACTTGCGAGTTGTACTAGACACACTCCGAGAGCACCAGCTTTATGGTAAGCTCTCGAAGTGCCAGTTTTGGATACGTGAGGTCCACTTATTGGGACACGTTATCTCTGAGGTGGTAGTTACAGTGGATCCTGCGAAGATTGAGGTTGTGTTAGCATGGGAGCCGCCGAGGAGCGTGATTGAGGTTCTGAGTTTCTTGGGACTAGCTGGATACTATTGGAGATTCGTGCCGGACTTCTCAAGAGTTGCGGCACCACTCACAACTTTGACGAAGAAGGGGAAACCCTTCGTGTGGTCAGACAGATGTCAGCAGAGCTTCCAGGAGCTGAGACAGAGATTGACTAGCGCACCTATCTTGACGTTGCCTTAGGAGGGAGTAGGGTACGTAGTCTACTGCGATGCATCAGGGACCGGAATCGGATGTGTTCTGATGCAGGAGCGGGCAGTGATCGCCTATGTATCACGTCAGTTGAGGCCGCATGATCAGAACTACGCTACCCATGACCTGGAGTTAGCAGCAGTGGTCTTCGCTCTGAAGACATGGCGACACTATCTGATGGGCGAGCGCTTTACAGTCTTTTCCGATCATCAGAGTCTCAGGTATATCTTCTCGCAGAAGGACCTGAACCTGAGACAGCGGCGATGGCTTGAGTTCCTCTAGGACTATGACTTTGAGATAGTCTATACTCCTGGGAAGGGGAACGTAGTAGCCGATGCCCTCAGCAGGAGGACGGGCATTCAGCTACTTGAGGAGGCGACAGAGCAGCTAGCCTCTTTGCAGATATGCTTCGTGGATAGAGATGGAGCAGCCTTCCTCTAGTCTCTCACACTCACCCCTCCACTACTGCAGCGGGTCAGAGAGGCACAGCGTGAGGACGCTGACTGTGAGACACGGCGTGCGCAGATATCCTCGGGACAGGCACCTGATGGTTTCTCCCTTGGATCAGAGCACGACATCCTTTTTAGAGGACGTACCATGGTACCAGTCGCTTTGCGAGAGGAAGTGCTGAGAGAGTTTCACACTTCTCCTTTGGCAGTACATCCTGGAGTGGCAATGATGTACCAGGACCTCAGGCGATAGCACTGGTGGCCGGGCATGAAGAAAGGCAGTGGAAGAGTTCGTTTCTCGATGCCTCACCTATCAGCATGTGAAGGCAGAGCATCAGGTACCAGCAGGCTTGGTACATCCCTTGGAGGTTCCAGAGTGGAAGTGGGAAGACATATCTATGGACTTCGTGACTGGACTTCCACGCACTTCCAGAGGTCACGACTCCATCTGGGTGATTGTTGACCGACTCACCAAGTCAGCACATTTCTTACCCATTAGAGAGAAGGGCTCAGTGGAGAGATTGGGCCGTCTCTATGTTCAGGAGATTGTGCGGCTTCACGGTGTGCCATCATCTATCGTCTCCGATCGAGATGCTCGCTTTACATCCTGGCTTTGGAAGGGGTTACAGGAGGCGTTCGGAACGCAGCTACGTCTGAGCACAGCCTTTCACCCTCAGAAGGATGGTCAGACAGAGAGGACCATTCCGACTCTCGAGGACATGCTCCGCGCATGTGTCCTTGACTTTGGTCGTAGCTGGGAGGACCACCTACGCTTGGTGGAGTTTGCGTACAACAACAGCTACCACTCCACCATCGGGATGGCACCGTACGAGGCATTGTACGGCCGACCTTATGGATCTCCTTTGGGCTGGACAGACCCTGGGGAGTCAGCACTTGTGGGACCAGAGATGGTCCAGGCCACGACAGAGAAGGTCCAGGTCATCCAGGAGCGGATGAGGACAGCTCAGAGCCGGCAGAAGTCTTCTGCTGACAGGAGGCGGAGGCCACTGGAGTTCGAGGATGGCGACCACGTCTTCTTGCGGGTCTCACCTCGACGTGGTATTCGGAGATTTGGCCGAGGCGGCAAGTTATCTCCGCGCTTCATCGGACCCTTCCAGGTCCTCAGCAGGATTGGTGAGGTGGCTTATCTCCTGGCTCTACCACCTCAGTTGCACCGGGTACACGATGTCTTCCACATGTCTCAGCTGAGGATATACGTGCACGACCCGACGCACATCATTGACCATGGGGAGCTTGACGTTGACGATGGGGAGACTTTTACGGAGGTCCCAGTGGAGATAGAGGATCGACAGGAGCAGGTCCTACGTGGGCGATCGATTCCTCTTGTGCGCATCAGATGTCAGCAAGGGAATCTCCAGGAGATCACATGGGAGCGGGAGGCTCAGATGCGTGCTCAGTACCCTCATTTGTTTCCCTAGTTTTGTTGTATCTTTATGGGGACGTAAAGCGCTGAGGTTGGAGTAATGTAAAGACCTGTAAAAATCAAGGGAAATTTTTTTTAATTTTCTTTGGAATTTTACAAGAGCGCGGTTTCAGACGGCACCTGATTCCGAGGCCCGGAGTGCCCGGAATCATTTTCCGAAGTTTGGCTCAGGTACGTTCAGTGAACGAACGAGCGGGAATTTCTAACTTTTGATCCGGTGCTCAGAATTAAAATCTGAGGACACCGATGAACTCAAAACGCCGATATTCGCTTAAGGAGACTTTTTTCGAAGTTGCGTTTAATGCGGGACGAAAGTTAGTTTTTGTGAGAATTATAAAAAGATGAATAAAAATGTGGAACACTTTTTATTTTATCTTTTGTTGGTTAACTTCTCTCAAAGGAAGTTAAGGGTGGGACCCACACCCACTTAACCTCCCTTGAGAGGATTAAGTGTGGTGGGACCCACACGAACCTAAACCTTCCATCTTCTCTCAAACTCCCTTTAACCCCTCTTTAAATGACATGAAAAATTGTTATTTAATTTTGGAGTTATCTTATTTGAATTTCAAGCCTTTGAAATTCAATTTGTTAAGTTTGTGAATAAAATAAGACTCTATCTTATTTTATTTGGATAGAATTGATTAGCCATCTTGAGAGATTTTGGGTTCTTCTCCTTCTTCTTCAAACTTTGACGAAGAACGCTCAAGCTCCGACGAAGAACGCTCAAGCTCCGACGAAGAACGCCGCACCTCTCTTCTTCGTCTTCCGTGTCAACGAAAGGGAACGCCGCTTCCTCCTCGGACTTCCTTCGTCGACATACAAAGATTCTCCAACGGCGTACCTCTTCGGACGTAACTCTTCGTCATCGGATTTGACGAACGATTACCGCGACGCCCGACCTCCGCGACGTTGTCTTCCACGGGACGTTGACAAATCTTCGAACCTATACCCAAAGTAGGGGTTGTTGTTATTTGTTTATTTATTTATTCTAGTTTGTGGTTCTAGCATGACTACGTGAGGATATTTAAATTGTGTTATCATTTAACGTGAGGGGCCGGACCACATGAACACGGCCGAACCCCCTCCTTTGTTCTTGTTGATTAATCTTGCGGGTGGAAACAAGATGGTGTGGTGCCGTCGCACCACGCGGATAATCGCACGATTATATTGCGTCGCGCCGTCGCGCCGCGCCGTGGAAGAATCATCAAGAACGCGACGCCGTCGCGCCGCGTCGAAGGTAATCGAAGGCGCGGCGGAGGGGCGTGGTGCCGTCGCACCGCGCCGGATGACGAACACCGCGGCCGGTTCCGGGCCGCGGCGAGACGGGAAGACCGGCGGCAAGCCGGGCCGCCGGCGTCGGAAACCGGAAGGGGACCGGCTTGCCGGTCCCGTTGGAGAAAAACCGGCCGGCCAGGTGGCCGGACGGAAGGTCAAAGACCGGGGGAATAAATTCCCCTGGTCAACTCTCTAAAACCCCCCCATTTATGAGGGGGGGGGGGGGCGGTTTCATTGAGGGGGGCAGGCGGCTCCCTGGTTTCCGTCAAGCAGGCCCCCACGAAGGGGGCCGGTTCACAAAATGGCGCGGCTAAAAGCCGCGCCGCCAGCAGGATGCGGGGGCCATGCCCCCCCCCCCCCCCCCCCCCCGCGAGTGACCCCAGCGGCGCCAGGCCGCGCCGCCGCGCCGGTCCGCCGCCGGCCGGGCCGGGTCGGACCCGGGTCGGGTCGACCCGGTTCGGGCCGACCCGGGGGGGGGGGGGGGGGGGTCGGGCCGGGTCGGCCCGGACCCGGACCCCCCGTTTTCGTGTCTTCTTCGGTCTTTTGGCCATAACATGAGCCACGGACCTCCGATCGACGAACCGTCTACGGCAACACGATCCTTGGATCGAGACGGTCGTTTCGGTTTATCGCACTCAAAGTTTCGGAATATTTTGAGTTTGGCCGGGTTGGTTTGTTCACGTAACCAACCGGGCCTTCGGAGCGGAAACACTCATATCTCAAGCTACGGACGTCCAATTGACGTGCCGTCAGCTTCGTTTTGTTCCTCTTAGTGAGACGGATCTTTTGGCATACTCCGCACGAGGTTTGGATGCAGGTGGAGTACGATCGGGTTGGTTTTGCCTTAAAAACCAACCGGGCCCCGGGGACGAAAAAGCCAATAACTCTCAGACCGGGCGTCTGATCGATGCGCCGTCTGTTGCGTTGAGTTCCTGTTGGCGATACAGAACTTTTGGATACATCAACTCTGGACTTTGTGACAGTTGATGTATCAGCCTCTCGGCTCGTAGAGCGGACCCTCCGAACGAGCTTGCTGTGTGTGGGAACCCTAGTGCTGGCTGCGACTGTTACTGCGACTGTTACTGCGACTGTTACTGTGACTAATACTGCTACTACTGCTACTGTAACTGCGACGACGACAGTACAAAGATCCTGTGTGGATTCGACGATGACGACTACAGCACTCAGCGATCCTACGTGGATCAGTGCTACATGTCCTGTGTGGGCCCGATCCTGTGTGGGTCCGATCATGTGTGGGTACTTGCGCTCAGCGGTCCTGTGTGAACCAGCGCCTACAGGTCCTATGTGGGCCCGATACTTTGTGGGTCTTTTGCGGGGGTTAGTTACCTATCGATCCTTCATGGGTCCGACGACTTAGATGGATCAGAGATCATCTTTATCGTCCTTTGAAGAAGTATACCTGTGTGAGCTGAATCCTGTTGTTTTCCTGTGTGGATTGTGTTGTGCTATCCTGTGTGGATTACGTTTTGCTTTCCTGTGTGGAATACGTTTACTTTCCTATGTGGACTGAGTTGTACTTGGGCTCGGAGGTTGGAGCGTATTTGAAATTGATGACTTAGGTATATGTATGGTCATATACCTAAGTAATGTCGGTTGTTACTTCGTGATTGTACCTTTTTTCGTGGTTTATCCTTTGTGGATTTGAGAGACCTTCAGGGGTCTCGGGGTCTCTACTGAGTAGCTTATACTCACCCCTGCACGGGCTTTTCCCGCACTACGTTGTGTTGGTTGCAGACGACGGACAGCGTTGATCTTAGCTGAGGCTTGCAGAGCAGGACGGTACCTGGAGGTGGACCACTGGGCAGGACGTGCTCGGAGCGGACGGCGGGGCCCGTGGAGCAGTGGAGCTATCTGTACCCACCCTTCAGGTGGGATTTCCAGTGGACAGCTCGGTGTAGTGGCTTTTACTTTTCAGTTGCTGTTTTCCCTTTCGAGTTGTACTTTACTTTCAGTTTGGGTTTGTATACTGGCCCATTTACTTTTCCGCACTTTCAGTTGTACTATACTTTTGCTTAGTGTTTACATTCCGCTTGCTTACTCTGTGGTGTTTGTTTACTTTACAAAGGCAATGCCTTCCCTTTTTACCGGGATTTATGCCTTGGTGCTAGTCGCCAGCCCCTGGCCTATGGAAGGCGGGCTTGGGGTAGTCACGGCACGGACCCCGAGGGCGGGTCATGACAATTATTTACAATTGTTACTAATTATTGATAATTATAACTAATTATAACTAATTATTAATGATTATTAATTATTATTGCAAATTTTTACATATTTTTACTAATAAGTCCAATTTATTTTATTTTCTTACTAATTATTAATAATTATTTCAATTATCAAATTTATTCCTATTTATTACTATTTATAAATACATGTTATTAATTAATACTAATTAATACTTTATTTTAATTTAGTCCAAATTATTTGTGATTATTAGTAATTATTAGAAATTATTCCTTATTATTTCTAATCATTCGTAATTATTATTTATCATTTCTAATTATTACAAATTATTATTAATAATTTAAATTTATTTCTATTTATTAATGTTTTTTACTAATTAATACAAATTAATACTAATTCGTACAAATTAATACCAATTAATAATAATTAATACCTATTTATACTAACTAATAATAATTAATACGAATAAATACAATTTAATAAAATTTAATACAATTAAATACTAATTATTACTATTAATATTATTAATACTATTAATACAGTTAACATCGTTAATACTATGATTACAATTACTACTATATTTTAATTATTAATACTAATTAATTAATGATAATTAATAGAAATTAATTAATTCAAATTAATACTACTATATATTACTAATCATTACTAATTGTTAATATTTATATAATTTATTGATATTTATTAAAATTTATTTTTATCCATTACTATCTATTATTATTTATTACTATTTATTAACAGGTATTACTATTTATTATTATTTATTAAAAATTATTACTATTTATTAATAATTATAACTAATTATTACTAATTATTAATAATTATTACTAATTATTAGGTATAATTTTTAATTATATCTAATTATTATCATTTTTACTATTTATTACTATTTATTACTATTTATTATTTTTTAATACAATTTATTACAATATATTACTTATTATTGGTAAATATTTATAAATATTCCTAATTATTACTATTTATATCAATTTATTCCAATTTCGTACAATATTTACAATAGTTTACAATTTATTACAATTTTTTACTATGTATTACTAATTATTACATTTTATCACATTTTACCACAATTTCATACAATTTATTTTTGATTATTTATAATTATTAAAATTTATTTCAATTTATTTCTAATTATTTCTAATTTTTACTATTCAATAATAATTATTTCTATTTATTTATGTTTTTTACTATTTATTACTATTAATTTCAAAATATTTCTGATTATTACTAGTTATTAAAAATTTTTACTAATTTTTACTAATTATTACCATTTATTACTAATTATTACTGTTTAATAGTATTACTACAACTTATTATTGATTACTACATATTGATATTTATTATTATTTGTTACTATTTATTGCTAATTATTTCAAATTATTACGAATTATTTCAAATTATTGTTAATTATTTCTAATTATACTTAATTATCTCTATATATTTCAATATATTTTTATTTATTTCTATTTATTACAATTTATTAAAATTTATTGCATTTTATTAAAATTTAATAAATTTTATTAAAATTTATTACTAATTATTACAATTTATTACAATTTATTACAATTTGAATCTAAATATTAAAATTTATTACTAATTATTACTAATTATTTCTAATTATAAAAAATTACTACTATATATTATTATTTATTAATAATTATTTCTATTTATTAATAATATTTCTAATTTATTAATAATTATTACTTTTAATTACAAATTATTACTAATTATTACAATTTTTATGTAATTATTAAAAAAACGTCTAATTACTATAGTTTATTAATAATTATTATATTTATTACTAGTTATTACAATTTATTGCTAATTTACACGTAGTAATAACTATTGATAAAATTAAATTCTAAAAAAAATTTATTTCTAATTAAATTTTATTACATCAAATTAAGAAACAATAATAAAAATTTTAACATAAAATAAATTGACATATCAACAAAAAAGATAAAAACCTTCAAATTGAGGCTTTAAGAGTATTAATGTCGCAAATAATAGTATGACATTAAATTTTAAACTATTAAACATATTAGAAGAATTTATTTGGTGATGATATAGAGAGAAGTTGAGTAAAGAGTGAAATAAGAGAAAAAATTGATGAGGAATATATAGGTTAGTGTATTTTATATGGGTGTATTTGCGACGGGCCCCGTCACATATACAACATGCCGGAAAAGTATTCACAATGGAAAAGTTATCCCATCACAAATACAAGAAACAATAGCCGACTATTTGGGATGGGAGTAGGACCCCGTCGCAAATTGCATTACTCGTATTTTTGCGGGAAAAGCACGCAGAAATTTTTTTGCGATGAGTGGTAAAACCCCATCGCAAATAAGGGTTATTTGCGATGGGCTAATTAGTTCCCCGCAAAGAACCCCTTGCAATGGGTTATTTGCGACGACCCTTGACCTATTCCAAATAACCCATCGTATATATATATATTCACGTATTGAAGGTATGGAAACTATGAGTTCATTGTGAATCCTTTCGGGCTCCCTAATCCTCAAAATCAATTTTCGGATATAATGAATAGTCTATTTTGAGATTAGCTCCGATAAATTGATGTTGTCATTATTGATGAGATTCTGATATACTCCAAAAGAAAGGAGGCAAATGAAGTGCATTTGAATACACTTCTAAACACAATGAAAAGAGAGACACTCTATGAAATGTAAAGTAAACATGGGTTATAGAAAGAGTTAATATCATTCATGGGAAATTTTATCACCGGAAAAACAATATCTATGGACCCTTCTAAGACATTGGAAATTGAAATGTGTCTGAAGAGAACATCTATAGTGAAGTTCCATAGACTTCTTGATTTATCTTGGTATTACAGATAACTTGTTAAGAACTTTTCGTGATTTTTATACCCATTAACCATGTTGACATGGAAGGGAGAAGAGTTTTTCAATGCCAGAAAATATGAATAATTATTTATGGAATTGACAAAAAGAAATTTTCACCACACCAATACTCACACATATGACAAGTGGGGAACTATTTGTGTTAAATAATGATTCTTCCAAGAAGTTCATAGGTTGTGTGATGATGAAAAATGATAAAGTGAAAGCCTAAATTTCAAAGGTAGTATAAAATTACAAATAAAACTATCCCATGAATAATCTAGAGTTGGTAGTTGGTATCATTATATTGAAAATATAGAGACAATATATCTATGGGGATAAGTGTGAAATATACAGAGATCATAAGAGGTTCAAATATATATTTTCATAGACGGTGCTTAATATGCTTCGGTGATGATTCTTAGAGATCATCAATGATTATAACAATAAAATCATAGAAGATATCTTATAACATTATCAATCATGAGAAATTTGAAGGGTCTAATATTCTTACATTTGAAATGAATGTATATTGGACTCATTATGGAATGAACATCATCAATCCTTTCTCAAATGGATGATTAACCATTTCTACTAGAAACAATTCTTAGATAAATTTTGTTGACATTCATCAAAGGTGGAAGATATAAGAAAAGTGAAATCATCATAGATAAAAATAGACAAGGAATGAGTTTTAATATTTTGGTAATTACTATGTGTACCATCAAATCTAATGATAATGAATGAACCTCTAAATAATTCATATATCTCATGCTTTTCAATTATCCCAGGGACAACAAAGATTTATAGGTATCAATAAGAAAACTATTAGTGGGGCAATATGAAGAAGGATAAAATAGAATATAAATCAATTTTCATGGTTTTTTAGAATGTAAAGGATGAATGGATAAATATTAGGGGAGTATGGAAATAAATCTAGGTGAAATTATATTATAAGTGACATTATGAGCCATATCACAAAGATACTCACATTATCACAAGTATAGATGAATTATAACTGGATCAACTTTCATAGATATACATCATATCTGTGGTATGTCTTAATGGAGTACGACTATCAATTTTATCCAATCATGTTAAGTTATTCATCTCTATGTCATGGAAATGTGTCCACCATTCTCTTATCATTGAGCATACATTTAGTACGACTTTTCTTCCATAAACTAATGGCCAAGTTAAGAGGACAATTCCAACACTAGATGACTAGTTTAGAGCATGTTTTATGGACATAAATGGATGATGGCACCAGTATCTACCTCTGTTCGAGCGTATATAGAACAATATTTTCAACTAAAGCCTCTAAATGTCTCTATATGAATCTATTTAGAGAAATGTATGTGTAACACTTGAATGTTGGTGTAAATTCATTGAACGTCAGCTTCTAGGACCTGATGTTGTCAAAGAAATGGTAGAAAAGGTGAAAACTATTTAGTAGCACATTAAGGATCCATAAATTCGAATGTATAACTATGTTTGAAATTGCTAATCTGACATATTGTTATATATTAGAGACATTTTATTCTTCCATATATACCTACAGAAGAGGATCATGAGATTTGGTAAGACAAGAAAGATGAGTCCATGTTATATCATCCTCTTCATGAATATTGATCATATCAGTGTTTTGGCCTATTAACATGCACTTCCATCCACCACGTCTCATGTATACAATATATTAAACATATCCCTCTTTAGGAAGTACATACTAGATCCTTCACTTGTACAGAATCTAGAGGTGGTTCCCCCATAAAAGGGCTAATCGTATGAAAACCAATCAATGAAAATCTTGAACTGTAGATATAACGATCAAGGAAAAAGGACTACACACCATATAAGAGAATTTTGGAGGGAAAAAAGGAAAAAGAGGCGATATGGGAACCCGAGGAAGAAATTTTGGTGATGTACCGTCAACATTTTTTACATTAGTATATAAAAATTATTTGAGGGAGAAATTTCATAAAGGGGGAGAATGTAACGAAGCATATTTTCTTCAGTGGAAATCCCCTTACTAAAAATATTTCATATTGTATAAGTTACATAAATTCACATAAAGCACACAATACAAACATTATAAATAAATAATGGATGAAATAATTAATATAACTAAAAATAAAGGAACCTATAAAAATGGATAGTAACTTGTATAATGGAATAGTATTGAGATAAATAAGAGAAGTAAATCTTCCAATAATATAATAACATAATATTTGAAACTATATATAAAAATTAAGTATCTTATATATTAAAATAAGATGTATTTATATCTTATTGTATGTAAATATATGTATTGATGATGATAAAATGGTACTGATATTATTTTGAAATGTAAATGTAAATTTCTGATTTTTAGTTAATATAAAGATTTAAAAAATACATTTTTTAAAATATATTCATAAATTAATATTTTTTGTGCTATGATTATCAAATAATTTAATGAGACCTTAATTATTTTTTAATTGTTTCATAAAATCAGTTATAATATTAAAATAGATATTTGTTGTGTAAATGTTTATTTTTATTATAAATATTTTTATAAAATTTAAGTAAATTTTTTATAATATTTAGTACTTTTTTTAATAATTAACATCGAAAATCATTAGCATTATTTTTTTTTTGGAATTTTCAAATGTAGTTGAATTTATGGGGAACAGTTAAAGACATTAATTTTCAATATTTATCAGTTTGAGACAAATAAATAAATTTTGTTCCATGAATTATGTAATAAAACCTTATTTCAATCACATAAGAACTAGTTACCATACATAGTAACAATAATACTCACTCTTGATAGTTATGAGTTTAAATAATATACTAAAGAATAAAATAATAAAATGTACATATATCATGTAATAAAAAATACCACCCCTCAAAACATATTCATATAGCCCCTTAAATGCCATGAATATTGTTTTCATAATCCACAATACTAATCCCAAGACTCCCCCCAATGTCCAAGAGCCTCTGGTCTCAACAAATGACCAAACCCATTTTCCATAAAGAGGTATTCAAGGGGAAAGAAGTACAATAGGTAAAATCCTCTTTTGTTTCATTTTAATCTCTTTTCCCTTTCCTTTATTTTATTGTCCTCTCTTCACATAAATTTCTCATAGTTACATGATAAATTTGGTATCTTTTTTATACTATGATTTTATTATGTTAATGGAATAATCCATTATATCACCTCTTTCATCTTCCTTTTTTCTCAAAATGAAAACCTTATCATTGATGGGATGATTTACCACCATCATGGATGTTTCATTTTTCTTACAACTATTATGGATGGTCAAAAATATATTATAATGGTTAAATTTTATTTTAAGGGTATATTAATACTTTTATTATGTTGTGGAACTAATATATATTCATAATATGAAATAATAAAACAAAACTAGTTCATGGTAATCTAAAATTCACCAAAAATATCATGTAATTTTCCCTTCACTTATGCATATTGCATGTTGTATATTATTTTTATATTCATATGATTCCATTATTACATGCGCCCATGTTCTACATTTTATTCTTCCTCGTGTTTATTCATGTCATATTTTTTTTATTTCATTATTTGTTTCCTTCTTAAACATGTCTTATGACCAACTCTTATGTTTTTCCATAGTGTGATTCTTAGTTCATCATTTTGTTCATGTATTACCTAGGTAATATTATGAATATTTACAATCTAAAAGGATGTTTTTATCTCATTATGGATTCTTAATCTAAATAATATTTTCTATATTATCATGTTTTTTGTTTTAAGTAACTAATTTACCAAAAAAACTAGACATTAGGATCCCTATTTTGTATTCAATGGTAAATAGTTCATCAAATCATGTAATAAAATGTGTAAAAATATAGGATCACTATAATTAATATATTTTTTTCAATTATTATTCTTTACATTACAATAATTAACACCGTATGACTATAATTGTTTAGTTCCTTTGGAATATTAGAGTATATTCATCTTATTTGGTGAAATATCATCTTCTTTTTCCAAATAGATATTCACATTTAGTATTCATACATAAAAAATTATAACACTGGTAAAGGTAAAATAAGAATGTGTGTGCTAATACGCTCAGTAACTGTAAATCTGAATGATACATATTAATAACATGAGAATAAGGGTATGAAAATTATATAATAACATCTTAAAAGCACAACTTGTATATTGTAGATCATAATCATGAATCATGGTATTAATGTTTGGTAGTTCAGATTGTATGATAATATTTGGATAATTGTCCATGAGCATACTTTGATCTTGGTAGGTCCTCTCTTGTACCTTATAGTTTCATCCTTTGGATAAGATCGAATTTACCCTCTTGTATTGGGCATATTATGACCTATATTATACCATATTATAGTGGGATTATGATGACCTCACATTTACCCTATTAATGTGGACTTATGATGACCTCATGCATACCCTCTTCATGCAGTCTTATGTTAAACTCTTGTGTAACCTATTGTTGTGGACCTATGATGACCTCATGTCTTCCCATTGAACTCAAAAAAATTTATAATTACATAATTAATTAGAGAGATATATTGGTTCCACTTGTCACCTATGGGAACTATATACATATATTCCACAATTTCATAGACAATTTAGCATATTAGAAATCATGAGGAGAAACTGTTTTAAAATGCAATTCATTAAAGGATTTCTTATTTGCATGAAATAGGATTCATAAACATTATTCCATTAAAAAATAAAAAATTCAGTGTTATTTTATGAATTATATATTTTCATCATGTCCCTAATAAGGCATGAGTAACATCAATAGATATCATCTTAGAGGGAAAATAATTTTGAATGATATTTGTAAAACATATAATGAGGAATATATAATTTCATAAATGAAATTTCTTTTTAAATCATAACACAATTTCTAAAAAATATTCATTGAATATATACTTGAAAACATAAAAAGAAATATTTTTTCCCAACCAATCAGCAATGGTCCAAACCATGAAAACACCAAACCCACCTCTAATAGGATAAGGGCCGGGGACATACACTGTGTAGTCCTATCCCAAAAATGGGAGGCATTAGCCTAACGTAAATTCACACACACACACACACACATATCTCATCACATACAATTATTTAATTTAAAAATAATTTAATTTATTTATATAAAATAACAAAATTTTATATTTCAATAAATGTAATAAAAAAATGTAGCAAAATACCAGCCCAAGAAAAACTATAATGAGTTCAACCAAAACCAAAGGAGATGACTTAGTAAAATTCATGAAACTAGTAAAAAACCATGGCCTCAAAATAATCATCTACGCTCGAGCAAATTCATGTCCTCCTAGGAAACCATCAAAAGGGACATAATTTATATAGGACATGAAATTTCCAAGAAAAGCCTATGAAGATATGTGTTTTACAAAACTCATTAGGACACCCCAAAAACACTATGCATTGTGCACCATGTACGATTATCTGAGTACAATATAAACCAATCTATGTTTCTCACAAACATAGATATACTAAGGAAAGACACCACACAATAGGGTGGTCATAACCGACTACCAGGTAGTGTATTCATATAAATGTAATAATATTTCTAGAATAATACTCTCAATGAGCTATTATATAATTTGATACACTGATCTATGTTTTCTAGATCATTGTGCCCCAACTAAGTAAATCTCATTGGTCTAAGAGGACATTTGATATACATAATGGGGGTCACACTCAAAACTGATGAGGGACACTATAAACCCAATCTAGATCATCCCACCATATAGGGGATTATATTCCAAATATTCCACAAAGCCTATATATGTGGCCTTCTATATGGTGGATCAACATTCTTAATAGGGTGGTCAAACTGATTCAAACACACCTCCCATTGAATAAATAATGATATATTATCACACCCTTGTCTCGTAGTGGGACACCACAACTCCATCTAAGTCTAGACCTATAGAGGGGATCAGAATCCAATGACACGGATGAAATGTTTCATTGTACCCCTGAGGTAATGGTTCATGTAAAAAACCTCCATAATATTGGTCCAAACTAAAAAACAGTACCACAAGAACTCTTTAATAGGAATATAATGTATACCAGGGGCAGTACGGTGTGTCCTATAATCCCCACTCCTACATGTGTGAAAGAGACACACATGACATGTACTATCCTCATTCATGCCATATATAGTAAGAATATAACATATAGAGACATATAGTGTCATACCCATTTCACTTTTTTGTGTTTGTATATCAATAACATGTCTGTGTACTAGAAAGTGCACACTAAACTGTTTTTTGTGTACTAGTACATGGTATTAATTCTGGCTAGGTACTTTTTACTATCTCGATGCACTCTCTTATGTATATTATTAATGACACCAAAGGGGTCGCACATTTTATGATATGGGTAACACAAGCTGTGATCCTTAAATATTCCAAAAATCCTATCACCACAACCAAGGGTCTGACACCATTTCAGGTTTGTATATACATGACATGTTAGATGTATTTATTTATAAATAAATATCTAGTTTTGTGTGATATAACAAGTCCTCCATCCTTTTATCCAGTGATCATTTCATCACATAATCATTGATTGAAACAATTCAAGTCATTCCATTATTGAATAAAATATTTTGTCCCTTCAATCCTCTCAGAAAAAAGATTTATATGTTAATCATCATGCAGACCAATGAATATGAAAATTAGCTATGTACATTATCTGATCCTATTATGTCTCCATATATACTAATATATTAAGTCATGTTAATCTCATATATGTGATATCAAATCATTTTTCAAATAACCAGGAATTCAATTAATTATTTCATCAGTGGATAATGAACCATGGAAAAAATAAGAATGCCTATGATGATCAGAGAAATAATGGAGGAAATATCAAGGATTATTAATTGGAAGGGACATTGGTTGATGTTTGTGTCTAACTTGGTTCATTTCTATTATAATTAAAATAGAAGAATAATTAATAAAAAAATAACCCAATAAAATTATCATTATTAAACACATCCCCCAATATCCATGTTCCGTGAATCAATCTGCAAGTCGACTGATTCAATTTACCAATATGACTAAAGAATAGCGATGAAAAAAAAATAAAAAATATCCCTATATAGATTTGTATTGATATGTTATGAATAATGGAGGTGTTTTAATCATTTAAAAGATCTATGGTCTCTATTGGTGTGAAGATCCATGATCTGATCCTGATCCATCGTCATCAACCATGAAATTCTCTCCAATAGTTTGTATGAAATATTCATGATTCGATCAACCAAACATGATTTATTTCTATAATAACTTACATAAAGGATAAATATTGATTATTAATCAAAAGAGAAAATTTTAAATAATTATATTTTTTTTATTTATTCCCATGAAATCATTTTCACACATGGGCTGTCCCAAAAATGGGTATGTCCTGCTTAGGGTAAAACCCACTTTCTGAACTCCATAGTTCCCTTGAATTTCTGATATAGGCTACCATTTATGAGTTATTCAACTTCTTCAAAAAAACTTTGTGATCTTGGTTTTTAATATATTTCAATAATATATTTTGGAAATACAATCCTCAAAATTTCATGTCATCTTAGATACTGATCCTAATATATCCATATAGTATCTAGAAATAATAAATTGAAAATATAATACAATAAACACTCCCCAATATAGATATAATCTTCCCAAAAAATATAAAATCCTACTTAAAAAATATTAGTGTAGTAGGATTTCAAATGTCTATCCTTTCCCAAGATGCTCTCTAGATGATTCATGTTCCATCACCATAAAAAATATGGGGAATTGAATTCCCATGACGGTCTTATCTTGTCGATCCTCGATCTACACCTAGAATATTACAAATATATCTCTATCATTGATGTCCATCTATCCTTAGTCGATATCATGGGACAGTTCGTGTATGTATCACATTAGATGTGACATGTGGAAGATGTCATATACCTAGTCTAAATATGGTGGTAGAGCTACATGGTACACCACCTCACCAAATATACACATTATATGAAAGGGACAGATGATTATTAGATATAACATTTCATCGGGACCAAATATCATCAATCCATAGTGCTATGAGACACTGAGTGTAACATACAAGGTAAATAAAGAATAAAACATTTTCATATTTATTAATATTTATGAATTAAATATTAAATTTACTTTAAAAGGGGTTGCTATGTTCGATAGCATACCCGATACGCAACAAAGAGTTTCATTGAAATCTTGTGTTGCACACTAGTAATATAATATTATTATTTTAAATGGTAGTTAATACATAGCCGTTGTATTGGTGGGAAAGAATAGAAATGAATAAAATATTATTATATTTGTTTTTTAAATGTTTTTACATCTATCAAATTAAAGTTAAAGGCTTCAAATAAGAAAAAAAAATTCAATTTTAGGCATAGATAAACTAATATTCACTAAAAGGTCGAACTATCGCCTTTTGATGGCGAACCCTCTTTAAATATAGTTTTTGAAACTCTTATACATTCTTTTTGACTAAATAAAACTCTTCTTTATAATTGGGGCATCAAAATTTACTTTGTGTAATTTTTGGTATTTTTCTGATAAAGATCATTTTTTAATGAATAGTGAAAATGTTGTATTTTAATTCAAAACATCATTTTAATCTAATTTATTTATATGATTAGATTATCTTTTGAATTTGTTTTAATGTGAAATTAGAATTTATTGTTACATTTTAATCTAATAGTGGTCGTTTTAATTAATTTCACTTTTAAATCAGACTTAAACTAGTGTCAATCTTTTGGTACATTTTGTTTCATAAAAACACGCTATTTGTTTTGACAGTGGGAATTAATTATTAAATTAATTAATTCAACTTATATTTTTGTAATTTTTTAAAATAGACATCATTTTTGAAATTGTAATATCAAATATAGGTTAGGGTGATGTTTTGGTATTTTTCTGAAAAACACCAATTTTTTATGAATATTCAAACCACTAAGTGCTACTAAAAAACAGATTTTTCGTTTAAATTAAACATTACCACTTCTATGTATAGAATTTCAAAAATCCAAGATACATGGTTGTCATTAGGATGTAAAATTTGGTTCAATGTGATTAAAATAATTTTTTTGTGAATAGTAAATTTTATGTTTTTAATCGCGATTAGAGGTAATTAGTGTAATTTAAGGTAAAAATAATATTCTAATAATATGAAATGACCTTGAAACATGTCCTACCCTTATTGGATGTGTAATTTACGGCCATTAAAATACATGGGTCAACTTGGGGACCCCATGGAGCCACTTTTGTAGGAAAATTTAATTAATATCTTCTTATTTAAAGTTAAAATAAAAATGTCACAAACATGAGTTGTTTTACTAACACAATTTTTAAATGGGGTTATAAAAGTCCTATTTTTGACTAAAAATATTAATTAGGAATCTAAAAATGTTTCCTACATCATGATATTTTTTTATAATTTTTAGACATTAAATAAATTAAATTATTTATGACACCATGATGATGTAGTGATTACTTCACTATTTAACGATTTAAATAAAATGAAACAATAATGTAAAATTTAAGACCTACACTTGTCAAAAACCTATTTTATGGGTTTATTTATAACTCTTATCACCTTATCCTCGAAATATATAATTTTGGGACCTTTAAAAACTGAAAATCATTTTATAATAGAGTAACCTTTTAAAACTTTCCAAGGGTTCCCCTCCTCTCCTCTTAAAATTGCCCCCACCTCTACCACCTTACCCCCACCTCTAAAGCCTTTAGCTCGGCCAAGATCTAATAATTTCCTCTCTCCACATCCCTCTCCTCATCCTAGAGTCCTTACCTTAGGTAGGAATCTCTTCAAGAAACCATTTTGGTTCAAACCAAATGGAGTTACCTGATTTTAAGATATTGTCTTCACTTATGTTCTTTTGTTTTATTTTGCTTCTCCAACCCCCTAAACTCTTTTTATTCATTTCTTTTGTAAAAACTCCAGTATCTTCAATATACTAGGATGTTGTTATAATATTTATTCGAGATACACTTACACACAACAACATATAATGGTAAAAGAACATATTGTTTCTGTGGATGGTGAATTTCGGCCTCATGAAACGATGATTGTTCAATATTATTTTAACACCTTCAAAGGGGGCCATTAAGATGTCACTATATTTATATATGATATATAACATGTTTATGTTTTACTTAAGATTTTTTATTTTTCATTTATGGCATACCTTTAGGGTTTCCATTATGGGTATTTCAATTTGGGATGTGCGGAGTACCGCCCCTCAAAGTGATTTGATTCGTTAATGCCATATATGGGACATATAAAGTATGGAGTTAATGTTATTATATTTGATTTAATACTGTAATTATAATATACCCTTATATAATTATGGTTTCACTCCATTAAATATGAAAATAGAAATGAAAGTAGTGTTCATGCGTACGTACGGCTTACCGTCTCCATGAACGGTGCATTTCATTTCATACCTCTAAATTTCATGTACTATTAAAAAGAAATGTATATTCTTGATATATATGATATATATGATAGCCAAATCTTGAATATCATTCTGGATATAATGAACCTTTGACCACAGAAACAACATGTAATTGTAAGAAGGACATTTTTGACTTGAGTATCAAATATTGACAAAACAAACATTATTAAATTAAATGATTACATAACGTTTATAACAGGGAAATAAGGTATATAAAAGTTATAATAAACTTGAAAAAGGTTCTTAAGCAAGTATAAATTAACACAAGTTTATTATTCAGGAGATTAAAGAGAAATCGAGTCACGTCGGACACGAGGTAAGGGACTTCGTCTCAATCTCCTTTCATTGAGGAGTATTTTGTTCTAATATAAGGATTTCTTTTATATGGTGTATAAACCCCTTTGAATTTTAATTTTATACAAAAGGAATCTTTTTCTACGAAGCGTTTTACAAAACAACAAAAAGGAATGTTTCTTTAAATGTACAAGGTGACAGCGACCTTTTCTGCCGCCGCAAGTATTATTCGGTCTTTGGATTCCTCAACAAGCCATAATGTTTTTAAAATGAAAAAACTACCATATAATCTTTTATTTATTTTGGTATTGAAAATGGTTTGTATAATAGATTTGTTATGTCAATATATTTAAGTGATATATTGTGATCAATGAGTGGAAACGTCTTCTTTCCATTATATTTGTTTTATGTCTTAGGATTTTATAATGGTACATGGACATTTGATGGGATGTTACATGATAAATCATATGACGGGTGGTGCCGTGAATACCAGGATGGGTGGTTACGTTATAACCTCCAATGCATTGGGTATGGAAGTCATCCGTATGGCTATTCTATTTATGTATTTTTGGAAGTCGACGGTATGGTTATTCCATTTAAGTATGTTCATGTCCCAAGTTACCTTTATATGTTATGTGTTCTTTATATGGATTTTATGGTAATCATTTGATTACAAAAGGGTATGTAATGATCTTTTATTTAATAAAGAGTATTTTTTTCTTCATAAAGGTGAAAATTATTACATTTATAACGTATTCATGGTTTTCTAGTGGTTTTGAAAAATTAACAGTTTTCCTTTTTTGTATAACCCTTACTGAGATTTTTATGCTCACCCCAAGTTTTTGAACTGTTTTTCACAGGACTTAATGTGGAATAGGGTCAACGATTGGATCAAAGAAAAGTCATGCTATCTAAAACATGGAACTAGACATGATTATTTTTAAGAGTTTTTATTTTATGGAAACTTAGTAGAAGTGTTTACTTTGTAATCATTTGAGATGTAATAGTTATGTCCTAATTCTCTAAAACTTTAAACCTGAAAAGATCCTCAATGTGAATCATTCATTTAATTCAATATTAAGAAATATTTAAGGTCGGGGCCTTATATTTTGTATCAAAGTTCTATTTAGACAACTTTAGGAGTTAGAAAATTGTTAAATTATAAATTAATATATGGTATGATTGAAAAGATATAGCATTTAAAGATTACCATGTGGCTTTTCCTATGATATTTCTGTGTTTAGACTGGTTTTCCAAAGAGGAAACGAAGAAGCTATGTTGGGACGACATCAGTAGGAAGAAAACCTTCTAAATCAGCAACCTGAGATGGTCAGAATTGGAACTGAACAGTTTGTTGTAGTGATGGCACAGTTGACTCAGGCTATAAATGGTTTTGGTATCCATGCATGAGATCAGCCAGATCAACCACAGAGGGATATGTTAGTGGTGGTACATTTCATGAGGCAACATCCCCATCATTTAGAGGATCATTTGACCCTGTGTTAGCTGAAGGGTGGACTAATGAATTGGAGAAGATTTTTGATGTCATGGGGTGTTCAGAACATCAAATGGTTAGTCTTGATGTTTACCATTTTGAAGGTGAAGCAGATCAATGGTGGTCGATGATGAAAAATATCAAAGAACAGTGATGAGATTATTGATCTTCACTAGGATGAATTTAATGGTATGTTTCTTGAGAAATATTTTCCTAAGGTGGTTCTTCATATGATGGAAAAACAATTCCTAGAATTAAGGCAGGAGGTTGACTCAGTGGATGATTATGAAGCAATGTTCACTCGACTGTCAAGGTATTCTCCAAACATCATACAGGATCTTGATAGTAAAATCAATCGTTTTTACTCAGGGATAAAGCCAAAGTATTGAAGGGCTTTAGCTTCTCGTTAGTTCAAATGTTATGAAAAACTTGTTCGACGTGCGGAGAAGGTGGAAATGGAGTTTGCGGATTATCAGGTGTTCTTTGACAAACAACAAAATAAAAGGTCCAGTTGGCAGGAAAAAGGTAAGAATTCATCAAAGAATCATAGAGGTAAGAAAACCAAATATTCATCCTGTTAGAAGTTTGGAAAAATTCATCCTGGAGAATGTTTTTCCAAGTCTGGAAAGTTCTTTCGGTGTGGTAAGTCTGGTCATATTGCTCGTAACTGTAAGGAAGATGATCAAGAAGGCAATGAAAAGTCAGCAGTATGATGTTTTAAATGTAATAAAATGGGTCATTATGCAAGTGAGTGTCTAACTAAGAACTCAACTGGGGGAAATCATCCATACTACAAGTAGAAAGGGGTGCTGAAATCCTTTACAACTACTTCATCAGATGTTGGGCCATCGAATGAAGTAGTGTCAGGTACACTATTTTTTTGTTCGGATTAGGCCATTGTGTTGTTTGATTCAGTGTCTACACAATATTTCATTTCTGAGGTGTTTTCTAGAAAATTGTGAACTCCATCTCAAGATATGAATCCTGAACTTATTGTAAAAAAACCTGTAGGAAACATTGAGAGAAAAATCAATTATTAGAACCATCCTATATTTGTGTGCAGAAAGAATCTACCTTCAAACCTCATTGTATGACCTCTAGTAGAGTTTGATGTTATTTTGGGCATGGATTGGCTTTCTGTTTATCATGCTAAGATTGACTGCAGAGCTAAAATGGTTTCTTTTCGAAAAGATTTTCAGTTTCTGTACAAGAATGAACCCTTGATTTTGATAACATATCAGGATGTCGAGAAACTAGTAAAATATGGAAATGAATGTTATCTTTCACATATTGTTGAAAATAAAGGAACTGTTCATATTATTGATGTGCTAGTGTTAAATGAGTATCTTGATGTTTTTCCTGATGAGTTTCCTGGTATTATTCATGATCAAGATGTTGAATTTACTGTTGACTTAGTTCTTGATTATAAGCCAATTTCAAAACCCCCTTATCTAATGGATCAAGTTGAACTTTTAAAGGTAAAGAAGAAATTGTAGGAGTTATTAGATGAAGGTTTTATTTGACCTAGCACATCACCATGGGGAGATCCTGTCTTTTTTGTTAAAAATAAAGATGGTTCAACGATACTTTGCATTGATTATAGAGCCTTGAATAATATCAATGTTAAGAACATGTATCATTTGCCTCATATCGATGATTTTTTTGATCAGCTCCAAGGAGCTCAGAATTTCTTGAAGATTGACTTGAGGTCGGGGTACCATCAGTTGAAAGTAAAAGAAGAAGACGTTCTGAAGACTGTGTTCCATTCTATATATGGTCATTATGAATTTGTAGTTATTCCTATTGGGTTATCCAATGCAACTGCTGTATTCATAGACCTTATAAATTGAATTTTCCATGAGTTCTTGGATATGATTGTGGATGTTTTCATCGATGATATTTTGGTGTTTTTTAAAAGTAAATAAGAGCATGAAAGTCATTTAAGGGTTATCGTGCAAACCTTAAAAGAAAATAAAATGAATCTAAAATTCACGAAGTGTGAGTTTTTGTTACAACATATTTCTTTCCTAGGTCACATTGTTTCCAAAAATGGCATAACTGTTGATCCTGATAAAAAAAGTTGTTGAAGAATGGCCATGACCTAGAAATGTAACATAGATCCATATCTTTCTTGGTTTGGCAGGTTACTACTGAGGGTTTGTTAGAAATTTTTCACTGTTATCTAGTCCAATGACTATGCTAACTTAGATGGGTGTTAAGTTTATCTGGACAGAAGAATGTGATGATTGTTTTCAAGATTTGAAAAGAAGATTGGTGAATGGTCCAGTTTTGGCACTTCCTTCAAGGAATGGTGAGATTGTTATTTAAAGTGATGCTTCATTGAAAGGACTTGGTTGTGTCCTTATGCGGAATGATCAGGTAATTTCATATGCTTCACGTCAGTTGAAAAATCATGAGGTAAATTACCCTACACATGACATGGAATTAGCTGCTGTTGTTTTAGCTCAAAAAAATTGGAGGAATCATTTGTATGAAGTAAAGTGTGAAATATATACTGATCAGAAAATTTTAAAGTATATATTCACTCAGAAATAATTGAACATGAGACAGATGAGATTGTTGGAATTAATCAAGGATTATGATTGTACAATTCATTACCATCCGGGAAAAGCAAATAAAGTGGCTGATGCTTTGAGTCGAAAAAGTAATGCTTCATTAACCATGCTACGTTTGGAATGAGATCATTTGGTATTTGATTTGTTGAACATTGTAATAGATGTTTTTGGTGCAAGAAGTTCTTCTGTTTGGTTTCAGGTATCAGGGAGATCATCCCTATCAGATAGAATTAAGCAAGCAGAGAAGAAAGACAGTGGGTTGCAGAAAAAGGTAGAGCTGGTTCAGAATGGTATGTTTCCTAAATTTAACATTGATAATGATTTTGTTTTGAGGTTTGGGAAGAGATTATGTGTGCCTGGTGATTCAAAGTTGAAGAATGAGTTGTTATGTGAGGCTCATAGTTCCCCGTTTTTAGTTCATCCTGGCAGTACTAAGATGTACAGAGATCAGCGGGAATATTATAGGTGGGATGGAATGAAAAGAGATATTGCTGATTTTACTATAAATTGTTTGACTTGTTAGCAGGTTAAAACAGAATGGCAGTTACCGAATGTGATGATTCAGCCTTTACCAGTGCCAGAGTGGAAATGGGAAAATACATCCATAGAATTTTTTGTGGGATTACCAAGGACATATCGAGGTAATAATGGAATATGGGTTATTGTTGATCACTTGACTGAATCTGCTCATTTCTTCCTATTCGAAATACTTTTTTCCTAGATCAAATTTCTCGTTTATATCATAAAGAGATAGTCCGGTTACAAGGAGTTCCACTCTCCATTGTATCTGATCATGATCCCAGGTTTTTTTCTATCTTTTGGAAAGGCCTTCAAAAGTCGTTGGGTGCTGAATTAAATTTTAGTACAAATTTTTATCCTCAATCAAATGGGTAGTCAGAATGAACAATTCAGACATTGGAGGATATGCTATGTGCTTGTTCTATGGATTATCAGGGAAGTTTGGACCAACATATTTCTTTGGTTGAGTATTCTTATAATAACAGTTTTCATTCTAGTATACAGATGGATCCGTTTGAAGAATTATATTGTAAAAAATGTCGAACTCCAGCTTTTTGGGATGAAATGGGAGAAAGGAAGCTGATGGGACCGGAATTGGTAGAAGGGATGGAAAAAAAATTCAGTTGATTCAGAAACACATGAGAATGACTCAGAGCAGGCAGAAGAGTTATGTGGTTAACTGGAGGAAGGATATATCTTTCTAGGTAGGTGATCATGTTTTTCTCAACGTTTCACCATGGAAAATTGTGATGCGATTTGCTAAGAAAGGAAAGCTAAGTCCAAGGTTCATTGGACCATATGAAATTCTATAGAGAGTTGGATTAGTTTCTTACAGAGTGGCTTTACCTCAGAGTTTATCTCAGGTACTTAATGTTTTTCATGTTTTGATGTTGAGAAAGTATATGCCAGATCCATCTCACATTTTGAGCCTAGAGGTAGTTCAGTTGGAAGAGAAACTCTCTTATGAAGAACAACCAGTCCAAATTCTTGACCGAAGAGAGAAAGTGTTGTGAAATAAGTTAATTCACTGGGTAAAGGTTTTCTGAAAAAACCATATGGTTGATGAGGCAATGTGGGAATATGAAAATGCTATGAAGGATAAATACCCCCGCTTATTTTGATAAGAGAATAAAATTGCGAGGACACAGTTCCCAAAAGGGAGGGAGGATGTACCATCCCAGGTAAATAAAGAACAGAACATTTTCATATTTATTAATATTTATGATTTAAATATTAATTTTACTTTAAAATGGGTTGCTATGTTCGATAGAGTTCCTGATACACAACAAAGAGTTTCTTTGAAATCTTACATTGCACACTAGTAATATAATAATATTATTTTAAATTGTAGTTAACACATAGCCGTTGTATTGGAAGGAAAAAAATCGAAATAACTGAAATATTACTATATATGTTTTTTAAATGTTTTAAATTTATCCAATAAATGATAAAGGCTTAAAATAGGAAAATAATTCAATTTTAGGCATAGATACTCTAATATTCACTAAAAGGTCGAACTATCACCTTTTGATGGAGAACCCTCTTTAAATATATTTTTGGTCACTCTTATACATTTTTTGGACCAAATCAAACTCTTCTATATAATCAGGACTTCAAAATTTACTTTGTGTAATTTTTTGTACTTTTTCGATAAGGTTCATTTTTTAATGAATAGTGAAAATGTTGTATATTAATTCAAAACCTTTTTTTAATCTAATTTGTATATATTATTAGATTATCTTATGAACTGGTTTTAAAGTAAAATTAGAATATATTTTTACCATTTAATCCAATAGTGGTCGTTGGAATTAATTTCACTTTGAAATCGGACTTAAACCAGTGTCAATCTTTTGATACATTATGTTTCATAAAAACATGCTATTTGTTTTGACAGCGGGAATAAATTAGTAAATTAATTAATGCAACTTATATGTTTTTAATTTTTTAAAATGGACATAATTTTTGAATTTGGAATATCAAATATAGCTTAGGGTGATGTTTTGGTAGTTTTCTGGAAAACATCAATTTTTGATGAATAGTGAAATCACTATGTGGTACTTAAAAAAAGGATTTTTTGTTTAAATGAAGCTTTACTACTTCTGTGTTTTGAATATCAAAAATCCAACATACATGGTTTTCATTAAAAAGTAAAATGTGGGTCAAGGGGATTAATATAATTTTTTGGTGAATAGTAACTTTTAAGTTTTTAATTGGGATTAAAGGTAATTAGTGTAATTTAAGGTAAAAATAATGTTTTATTAATATGAAATGACTTGGACACATGTCCTACCCTTATTGGATGTGTCATCGCAGACCAAGACAATCCATGGGTAAAATTGGGGACACCATGGAGCTACTTTGGTAGGAAAATGACATTAATATCTTTTTTTAAAGTTAAAATAAAAATGCGACAAACATTAGTTGTTTTACTAAAACAATTTTCAAATGGGATTATACAATTATTATTTTTGACTATAAATAGTCCATATAAATATAAAATTATTTCCTACATCATGATATTTTTTTATAATTTTTATACATTAAATAAATTAAATTATTTATAACACTATGATGATGTCTCGATTACCTCATTATTTAACAATTTAAATAAAATGAAAAGATAATGTAAAATCTAAGACATAAACTTGTCAAAAACTTATTGTATGGGTGGATTTAGAACTCTTATCACCTTATCCTCGAAATATTTAATTTTGGGACCATTAAAAACCAAAACTCATTTTATAATAAAGTATCATTTTAAAACGTTCCATGAGTGCCCCTCCTCTCCTCTTATAAAAGGCCCCCACTTCTACCACCTTTCCCACACCTCTCAAGCCTTTGGCTAGGCCATTCTCTGATAATTTTGTCTCACCAAATCCCTATAATCATCATAGAAGCCTTACCTTAGGCAGGAAAATCTTCATGAAACCATTTTGGTTCAAACCAATCGGAGTTACCCAATTTTAAGGTAATGTCTTGACTTGTGTTCTTTTGTTTTATTTTGCTTCTCCAACCCCCTAAACTCTTTTTATTCAATTATTTTGTAATAGATAGCGTATCTTAAATATACTAGGATGTTTTTATTAGAATAATTCGAGCTAAACTTACACACAACTACTTGTAATGGTTAAAGAACATACTGTTTCTGTGGATGGTGAATTTCTACCTCATGAAACAATGATTGTTCAATATTCTTTTAACCCCTTAAAAGGTGGCCATTAATATGTCACTATATTTATATATGATATATAATATGCTTATGTTTTCCTTATTCTTCTGTATTTTTCATTTATGGCATACCTTTATGGTTTCCATTATGGGTATACGTGATATCTTCATTTTAGGAAGTGCAGACTACCGCCCCCTCAAAGTGATTTGATTCGTTAATTCTATATGTGATATGTATAAAGGATGGAGGTAATGATATAATATATGATGTTATACTAGAATTATAATATATCCTTATATCAATATGGTTTCATTACATTAAATACGAAATATAATGGAAAGTAGCATTCATGCGTACGTACGGCTTGCCGTCTCCAAGAACGGTGCATTTCATTTCTTACCTCTAAATGTTATATAATATTATAAATACATGTATATGATGGATATATATGATATATATGATATCCAAATCATGAATATCATTCTGGATATAATGAACCTTTGACCATATAAACAACATGTAATTGTAAGAAGTCCATTTTTGACTTAAGTACCAAATATAGAAAAAACCAACTTTGTTAAATTAAATGATTACATAACATTTATAACAGGGAAATAAGTTATATAAAAGGAATTATAATCTTGAAAAATGTTTTTAAGTAAGTAGAAATTAACACTAGTTTATTATTTGGGAGATTAAAGATAAATCTAGTTATATCGAACTTGAGGTAAGGGACTTTTTCTCAGTCTCCTTTCATTGAGGCATATTTTGTTCTAATACAATGATTTCTTTTATACGGTGTATAAACCCATATGGCTTTTAATTTTATACAAAATGAATCTTTTTCTACGAAGCGATTTACAAAACAACAAAAAGGAATGTTTCTTTTAACGTACGTGGTGACAACAACCTTTTCCACCGCTGTGAGAATTATTTGGTCTTTCGCTTCCTCAACAAGCCGTAATGTATTTAAAATGAAATAAATAACATATACAAATTTATGTATTTATGTATTGAAATTTTTTTTTATAATGGATTTTTTTTGTCAATATATTTATGTGATATATTGTGATCAAAGTGTGGAAATGTTTTCTTTTGATTATATTTGTTTTATGTGTTATGATTTTATAACGGTACATGGACATTTGATGGGTGGTTACGGGATAAACCATATAACGGGTGGTGCCGTGAATACCAGGATGGGTGGTTACATTATAACCTCCAATGAATTGGGTATGGAAGTCGTCCGTATGGCTATTCCATTTATGTATGTGTGGAAGTCGACCATATGGTTATTCAATTTATGTATATTTATGTCCCAAGTTAGCTTTATATGTTATGTGTTTTTATATAGGTTTTATGGTAATCATTTGATTACAAAATTGTAAGTAATGATCTTTTATTCAGTGAAGAGTTTTTTCTTCTTCATAAAGGTGAAAAGTATTACTTTGATAAAGTATTCATGGTTTACTGAGGGTTTTGAAAGAATAACAGTTTTCCTTCTTTGTGTATCCCTTAATGAGCTTTTTATACCCACCCAATGTTTTTGAAATGTTTTTCACAGGACATAAAGTGGAATAGGGTCAAGGATTGGATCAAGGAAAAGTCATGCTATCTAAAAATGCAACTAGACATGTTTCTTTTTATGAGTTTTTATTTTATGGAAACTTAGTAGAAGTGTCTACTTTGTAATCTTTTGAGATGTAATAGTTATGTCCTAATTCTCTAAAACTCTAAACCTGAACAGATCTTCCATGTGAAATATTCATTTAATTCAATATTAATTAAGGTTTAAGGTTGGGGCCTTATACTGCGAAACAAATTTTATCAGTCTTGGAACACCATAGAACTCGTTCATTAGTCTGTAGAAGACTGATGATGACATTGTGTAGACTTAATCTTTTTATGTATTATCTATACCTTCTCTATTGTAGCTCACACTATCTCTAAGACCATGAGTGCTGACTCACCTATATCAATCCAATAATGTGGTGTCCCACATGTACATATTTAAAAAACTTAAAATTTTACCATACCTATGGTTTAATGATAGTTTTTTTGTACATGTGCTCCTCCAAAGGTAGAGGATACTCCCAACTAGGGAAACAATCCAATATGCTAGATTTCAACTTGTAATCCAAGATTTGAATGGATCACTCAATATGGCCATTATTTTTGGGGTCAAACACCTTTCTCAAGCATAATTGAATCTCAAAATTATCTCGTAACAAACTCTATAACCAAGACTTGAAGCTGGAGTCATGGTCCGAGACAATATTTGAGGGAACTCTAGGGACGTGGACTATTTAAACAAGTAGATGCTTCCCAGTCTCTCTATTAGAATCTTCTCTTGAATGTCTATGAATTGGGATGAATTGTCGAGTTGGTCTAAAATCACCCAGTAGGTATTTTATCCCCTATGTGTACATTTAAATCCCATTAAAAATTCTATGAAAATATCATCCTAATTCCACATTGGCACATAATGGGGTTGAGATAACCCATTGGATCATGGTGATTAAACTCCACCTACTGAAAATTGAGTCACCAAGATAAAAACTTTCTAACTCCATTATTCATACCTAGCCAAAAAAACTTATGATAGAGGTCATGGTATATATTTGGAACACCCTGATGTACCGCCAAAGGGGGTGTATGAAACTCCAACAATGAATTTTCTTAAGAATTCTACGGTACAATACCTTATTATCTAAATATGATTACATTCTCCACACCTTCATAATATCCATCATGAGAATGTTTAGTTTATATATGATTGCATAAGGTCTCACAGTCATTATCATGTTTCTGATAATCCCTAAGACACTATAAAAGTTATTGGTGAGAACCATAATATGAATATATGAAGTACCATCCATGCCTTTGAAGTAAAAATTCATCTTGGATACATTGACTGACACCTTGAACAATAACTAATAACAATATCTACAACTAAGAGAAAATACTACCACATTCCCCTTACCATGTGCATAAGAAATCTCAATATTATATTCCTATAGAAACTCTATCCTACTATTTTATCTGGAGGTAATTTGATTCCAATAGATGATATATTTGAGACTCATGTGTTCAATGTAAATGATAATCCCCTTCCCTATCAGGTAGTATCGCTACATATACAAAGAGAAGACTTCTACTGAAAACTAGACATCATGGGTCATGTAGTTCTTCTCATGTGGATTCAACTAGTATGGAAAAAAGGCAATAACATCCTTTCTATTCATCAAAACACAACTATGTCTTCTCACTAATGCATTAAAAAACACTACATATGCAAAACCCTCCTCGAGAATTATCATGATTGGAATTCCCATCAACCCCTCTCTTATTTTTTTAAATCCATGTTGTCACCTATCTATCAATGTGATATGATTCAACTTATTTGTAAATTATATCAAGGGTGGTGTATATCTATAGAAATGTAGTACAAGCATATGATAATTTACTACTTTCCAAAGGAAACAATGCAACCTAATAACACTATTTGTTGGATCCCAAAAAATTACTGACCCCACCTTTACAAGTTCCTTTGTTACTATAGTATCTCAAATGACGTGTCCCACAATAACAAATTATCAAATAAAAAAACTAACACTTCAAGTGATTCACAAAAAGCTAGTGCTATTATATTCTATCCATTACCTTCCTCATTATTTTCATGTGGTCCTCCCTGGATGCATAGTAAACTAGGTTGTTATCAATTAATACTACCATGAACTAGTATATGAAGAACTAGAAGATATGGTTCATGAGTTACAAGACCATTGTTATGTAATTAAACACACATAACTCCATCACCCAGTACTTATAGAGAATTTAATGACATATAAAGATCATCTACTATATAAAACCATCAAAACCCACTTATCTGATCAAAATGACCATAAATCCTTAGTATAGTATAGTCATTCCTCTAATTTTATTGATTCAAGCACTATTAATCTACACATAACCTCAATCTCCCATACACATTCTTGGAGAACGACACTGGAGATGCCTAATGGGAAACAACATGTCTCACAAATCCCTTCTCCCATAATTCCTCCAACTGCATCATCAGATCTAAAATATCTTCAATGGAAATATGATTTGATGGTTTAGATATCAGTTCCATCCCTAGATGTAATTAGATGAAAAATTCCACCTCTCTTTGGGAAGATAAACTGGGTATGTCCTCATGAAATACGTCAACATATTTTTCCACCACTATAGGGAACTGAGTTATTAATGAATAATATACTCTAAGAGGAATTACTTCCAACTCAAGAGTTATTAGATTGAATCCCAAATAATTGTGCTCACCCCATACTTCCACAATATAATTTTCACATACAATGGATAATATCATTCTTTTACTATACACACACCTCTTATTCTTCCAAAAACTCTCAATATGTACTTGAAATTATGATATATAGTTTATATATAAGATGATATTATAAGGCCTAATTTCTATAATAAACATCTACCATAACGAAATAAAACCTCCTAGAATTATATCACATTATCAACACATGTTAACAATCAATGAGTCAGGTCCTTTTGGAGTCTCTAACTATACGGTTCGATCCAGTGGCTCAAATAGAATATCAACGTTTCAATACATTGAAGTTTTATGAATGAAATGACTAGAACCTATGTCTATAATTACTAAAATTAATGTATTAGAGAAACAAATAATAACTTATATCATCTCTACACCCTTGGGGTCATATAACTCCACATATTACAGCTTTACTCATCGCTATCCAAAATCCTCCTGAGCCTAGTGTGGACCACTTGAAGGAGGTGGTGGTAAATGTTCAAACCATTGACCGCATCCTACTACCCTACTGGTACCTCTACCACACCTACTACAATATAAATCACCATTATTATACATCTATATCTACCTCAGTGGACCCTTGAGAATATCATCATTATTTATACTACAAGACATAATATATTGATCCATATGTCTCTGACCATTACCGTAGAAATAATGCATCCCCCTGGGCTGATTCATGTCATTCTGAGAGCCCTTCACTATTGGCCCTGGGTCCTTTGATTGGATCCTAATGAATAGGACATAGTTAGATCACTTTGATACTATTGGATTCTTACTGCTTAGGATTCATCTATAGGGTTCCTACTTATATATCTTATTATTGGTGTCTTCTATGACAAAAATTGATCCATCAACAATTACCGCTCAGGCATCCTAAGATAAAAAACATGGAAAATAGATACCACCAATCCCTTGATATCATGGTTAAAACTCTTCTCAAATATATGATATCAAAATAACTGGTCCAACACCATATCTAGGGAGTAAAATTAGATACTAGTAAATATAACTGATTACCAAACCATAGTCATAATTCACTACTCATGTTGCATAATATATTGTATGCATACTGATCGCATTGTGGATTGATTGAACATCACTTTCAAATATGCTCAATATATGGCTAGGAGAGAGCTTTCTCTATAAGTTAATGTGTCACCAAGATCCATCATCACCCTATATATACAAAAACAAGACACTCCATGAGAACTGTTATCATGTCATTGGGAATCCTTACTAAGAAGAAAACATGAGTGACCGCCTCCAGGAAGTCCTCAACCAGATGAGGGTTTGGATCAACCGGAAACCCATGAGGTCATTTCCTCCAAACATATTACATCACAATCAATATACATCCAACCTCCCATTGTACTATGAACACAACATGATTCTCAATGAGTGGTGGTATAACTGGTAAACCACACATAGGTGTTTACTTCTATACATCCCAATCTATGGATTCTTCTTCAGTAGGATGATCATCCTCGGGATCATATAGTGGAATATTTTTTTGGTTATCTACATATAGGCATATAGAAATTAAATTAACATGTACGACATTCAAAAGTGTATATCTTGGGAGATAAGTGAAGAAGGGAAAGAAAAAAATAATAATTATTGTATGATTCATGTACTAAAATTTTTGGTTATAAGAATTGTTACACATACAAATTCAATAGAATGTAGAATAGAGTCCGGGTGTATGGATATATTAGTCATCGCACAAACAATAGAGTCCATATACATAAATTAGTGTACAAAAAATTATTTATCCAAAAAAACTCATCGAATCTGGTCATAGGGTAATATGAAAATATCTGATTCCACTCTATCCCAACCCATCCTATGGAAGTCTGACCCATAACCACCCAAATCCCACCTCTAATAGTCTATATAGTAGAGATTAGTAGTGAGTAGGAAAACACCAATAATTGGAGGCATTATCCTCATGTACCTGAAGACATGAACAAATCTCCAATCCTACACAATGTTGAAATGTAAAATACATATATTAAAATAATGGATACATCTACGATCACACAATAGTGTTTGATAGTGAATGTATCGAAAATATAAATGATACCAAATACAAGACCAACCAAAATTGATGATTTCATCCATCCTAAAGGGAAAGGATCGAGTAAAATGAAATATTCTAGTAAAACAACCAAATCTGAAAATCCCTAGCTACACTCCACCTACTCTCTATCCTCATTGGATACAATCAAAAGGGTATTTGTTTTTATAAGATATGACATGTGTGGGAAAAGACTATATAGTGGTGAGTATAACAATACATATTAGGAATCAAAAAAAAAACACTAAACAAAAAGAAAAATTTATAGTCATAATAATTAAGTATAAGACCATTAATGTATAACAAAAATACCCATATATAATAAGGAAACACACCACACCACTGGTAGGTCATAACCAAATTCCAGCCATAGAATTATTCAAAACAGAACAGTCTTTCTGGTAGAACCCACTCCCGGATCTAACCTATCATAAAATCCACATTAGAAAGAGGTATAGATCATTGGGCACATCCCAATGAATTTTAAATGATCTAGTAAGTTCCTCAATACATTTATAGGATTACAAAACCAGAACAGCCGGGGGACACCATGAATAATTTCTGCATCATGCAAAAAAATAGCAGATCATAGGCCAACATTTCTGAAATCCTTACCAATATGGTTTGTTAGATGTAGGATAAACAACCTACTCAAGGAGTTCACACTAATTACAAAACCTATACCCAAGGAATAAAGGAAGATGGAGGATCTCATTGAACTCTCATATATGGGAACCACAACTCAATTATTGACTTAGCCTCTAAAGGGGATCACAACCATAAGATATGGATATAATTCTTCTAGGGATCCTTGGGGGAATACATTAAGTAAAACACACTGAACTATTATATGTCTTTATAAAAAAATTTAATAACCACATTCACTCTTAAAGCAGAGTCATAGTGTGTACTAGTAGGAACACATTGTTTCTATCTGTCCCTATGCATTCCCATGAAGAAGACACCCACACATCCTATAGTCTAAATATACAATGTTAGTATATGATGTATCTAGTGTATAGATATAGAAAATTTAAGGAATGTGTATCTAGTCCATGGAAATGTATATAGGATATGTCTATTTTCCATCCCATGTATGTTAATCCATGTGTCTGTACTAGTGAATATCTTTTCATATGGTCATGTAACATTTCCCATGTTTGTTCCCTCTATGATGTACATGTCGATTCACATTGAAGTGATTGGTGTCACACTACATGTGACCTTTATCAATATTAGAAATCAGAGATTCATAGTCAGGTTCCCACACATCATGGAAATCTAACATACATGCTGTGTAACATAGATTTTTCAAGAAATCCAGATAAGGTTCTATGCACTCTGAAAATTCCTCCGACATTAAATCCTATTATAATTTCTCCCTAAATTAATAAATTGGTAATAGTTGTGCAATAAATTACCAAATAACATGATTTGATCCTTCAATCCACTCAAAAAATGGAATTGTATGTCATTCTTCATTACACAGTAATTAACACAAGAAACAGGTATCTATGTCATCATATATTCTACTTTATCCATCATCCAACCAATTTTTTTAGTATAGATACCATATTTGTGATATAAAATCATTATGAAATGAATCATCTATGAAATGATTTATTTCATCTGTGGATTCCAAACAATGAAACAGATTAATTATTCCCATGACGATCAATGCAATTAGTGAGAATGTACATGAATTATTAAGAGGAACCAACATCGGTCGATGTTTGTGTATATCACTATTCATTTAAATTAATATTATATTTAAATAATCAATAATTAAATAGAATTTACAAAATAAAATCCATATAACAAAACCCATACCACAATACACATGTTTAGTGAAGAAATCTGTTGGTTGATTAATTCACATTCGTCATAGGAATAAAGAATGGGGATGAAATCTACATAAAAAAATGCACTACATGGAGATAGAGTGATGATTGATGAATTAAAATTGTGTTTCCATAATTTTCAATATCCATGGTATATGTTGGCATTACTGTCCATGACTAGATCACAATCCATCATCATTTACCAAGAATTCTCTGAAATTATTTAATGAAAAATCTATTGTTTGGGATGCCAGCCCTGAGATGTTTCTATATCCATATCTTTAATGGGAAAATCCATTTTAAACATAAAAATAGACACAACAAACTAATTACATATTTTATTTATTTATTTACAAACATGGTAATTTTTTCACAAATAGCTGATGCTGAAGTTGGATATGCCATGTTGTGGTTAAAACCCACATTCCAAAGACAATGGTGGCCTAAAATTTTTTGATCTAAACATCTTTTCATGATTTATTTAATATTTTCAGGAGAACTTTATATGTATTATATTTAATATATTTAATATATTTCAATCATCTATTCAGTGATCACCAGACCAAATAATCGCACTCTGTCTTTGTGCTAGGTCATAAAAAATAAACAATATAATATAAAAAAATAATATAATGAAAAGATAAAAAATATAAAAAATTTGAAAAAGATTTTAAACAACTTGAATTTTTTTTCTTAATAATTCGTAAAATCTTATTAAAATTTTTTATTCATCTTTAGAAACAGTAGATTTGAAGGAACATAGATTTATAACTGAAGAGAGTATAAAATGAAATGAAACTTATAATATCATTATCATAATGATATTAATGATAAAAATTTTCAAAGGGTGTTATATAATACTTATAGAAAATTATAGTTTTATTACATAACCCATGTCTCAATAAGAGTGACATTGAGAAAAAAATACATTTTTATTTGGGAAATTTTTATCAACAAATCCCAAAAAAAGGATATAATTATATTGGTATGTTAAGACCAATAAATTTAAAAAAATCATATATTAAATCCATAGGTATTATATACAACAAACAATATAAACAAGTGTTGAATATGAAATATTTATTATAGATACCTAATTGTTGCTTGAAATCCCATTACCTTATGTATTGACCCTCATTGTACACATGAAAACCTACTGTATCATAAATATAATTATTTAATAAATATATTACATAACAATATTAAATTATATATTACCATATATTCTTTAAATAGTTCCTTCATATTTTTTCTTAATTAATAATTACATGTTGAAGGTGATTTTTGGGTAATAACATCTTGGTTTTTTACATGTATTTTGATTTTCCATATTTTTTTCATCTTATTTACTTAATTAATTGATCATATATAGAATGATATAAATGATATAAATATAATTTATATTCAATATATTTATATTTATTTTAATCTATAAAATATGGAAATAAAAAATTAAATTAATAGTTTATTGAGATGATATAAGTCATATATACGCATGAACGATATTTCCAATTTATTATTGTATTGAACGAATGAATTTAAATTAAATATATGTATATATAAATAAATATTATCATTAATGAATCATTATTAATTAATATATATTATATTATTTCCCAAATATTCCATAATACATTCCATGTAATTTGTGAATGAATCCTATCACTTTGTGGAGTTAGTAGTACAAAAATTACCAAACGATTTAATCATATTTACAAAAAATGGAGAGCATGAAGGTATGTGTAATACTGAAATTATAGAATCATAATAAATAATAAATATAAAATACATCATATATAAATAATAATTGAACCATTATTTCCAATCATTAATGTTTGGAATGGAATAATGAACAATATCGGTTTGTGAGGGGACAGTCCATCACCCATACAAACGACGACTATGTATCCCATTTTATAGAACTATATTAGATTTTTGGTATGACAATTAGTATAGAAAAAATATAAATATATTTTAGAAATAGAATTTATTACATTAATAACTAATAAATTAAATTAAATAGGTCAATGCATGAAATTTTAAGAAAACATTCGTTGATAAACAATACATATTCTTTTGAAATCTTATATTAGTTTTCACCAATGGAATCCATTCGTTTGATTTTTACAATAATGTATGATTTTAGGATAAATGGAGGGACATTGTGTAAAGATTAAATCATTGTTTGGAAGAACCAAATAAGTTATGATGCATGAAGAATAGATAAGAACATGATCCCTTTTATAAGAGAGGGAAGTGGAACTCCTGAAATTATACAAAATATTAACATATAATAAATTAAATGTAAAACAAAATACCATCATAATTTCATTGATTAAAATATTATATATTAAAAGGTTCTAATAACATGATAAAATTTATATTTTATTATTTTTTTGATTTATTTTAAACCTTATCATTTTTTAACCCACAAATAACCTATTTTAATTTTACCTATATTAAAAAACATATCAATTTCAAAAAAATATGATTTTTTACATATAATGTTTAAATTGGAACTTGAATGGTAAATTTATAAAATTATAGAAAATATTTACTCCTAATTATACTAATTTTAATATTTTTAATATTTATAAATAATTTAATAAAATATTATTTTTATACAATATTATAATGGTAAATTTTCATAATATTATTTATTTGACTTTGAAAAACACATTAAAATATGATATATTTGAAACAAATCATTCCATACTCCCATAATAAGTAATAATAAAATTTTAAATGGTTTATAAAATTAAATAAGTGAAATTATTTTTATTTTAATATTTATAATAACAAATTATTGATATTTTCAATAATTGAATAATTTCCACATCGTTATTGTGTAATTAATTACGATAATTATTTATTAAAAAAAATCAAAATAAATTCCCATTACATAGATGATCATTTCGTATTTCATAATACTATTTATAGTTGAGAACATTTTCTATTTAATCACATATTAAAAATATTACTCATATTAAATATATGATTGTGACATTTTTTCACTCTCTTTGATATTAATACTTTCTAAGTAAATTTTTTGGGAGTAGTGTCTATTATATAGTTAAATATATAAATATAGGTGTTAATGGTATAATTACTTTTTTCAAATATCATTTGGGAATGTGTTTGATTAGTTTTATAACATTTATAATATTATTTTTACACTTAATTATATTATTTATCTTGAAATGTGGACATATAAATTACTAAATTTTTTATTCATATTTCCCAAAAAATAAAATGGTATTATTTTAAATATTTTTACCTAAAAATAAATATTTTGAATAATTTTTTTCAAAATTAAAAACATTCAATTTTCTGAAATTAATTTTAAATTAATCCCATTTGTAGAATGAGAAACATGTTATTAAAGTAAAAACATTCAAAAGTATAATTTTATTTGTACAAATTCAATTTAAAATGGATTAAAACTAATTAAATTGGATTAAATAATATGAAATTTATGTAATTATAATTTATAACAAATTCAAAACAAAATATAAAAATATAAATAAGATAAATAAAAATGTACTTTTCTATTAAATTTTAGTATTTTTCAAAATTAATCAAAACAAGAACCTTCCTAGAAAAATTATAGTTGTAAACCCAAAGTAAAATTTTATATTATTATTTAAATTAAAATTCTATTTTTTATCATATAAATAATAAAAGAAACAAGAAATAGATTAATATGGCTTCACCATGAAAAGAAAATAAAAATACCCTTTTAAAATAAATTAATTTTGATTTATAAAATTTAATTTATTCATATATAATGCCTATAAAATTTTATGTATGAGTTAAGAATTATAATATTGGATATGTTATATATTAGTTTTTAAAAAAAAATTATAAATAATATTTTACTGAGTTTATTGATATATAATTGTGTTTGTACATAATGTTTTTTTCTTCTTAAAATATAAATTTATTTATTTTTATACAGTTCTTAAATTAATTTGTAAATAATTTATTACAAAAGGATTAATTTTATAAAAAAAATTAAATAATATTTTTATAATTTAGTTAATATTATTTTTAATTTCCATTCCTAATACATAGTGGTAACTAAATTAATATTTTAAAAGAAATATAAATCATATTTTGTAGTTTGGGATAACACAATAATTCATTAAATAAATTCAACCTAAATAACTTGTCATTATGTGTATAAAAAGAAATCATAGTGTTATATGCTCCAAAATCTAGTCTAATTATTGTGAGTAGCAGATATATAACATGGTGGTGTGTCTAACGGAATACAAATTAGTTCTTTGTGTATAAAAAAGAAATATATTTTATTGTGTGAAATAATAAATAAAAATAATTCAAATTAATTTGATAAACAATTAAAAAAATATCACGGTTTTATATTATACAACATTTTAAATGAATAAAACTATTTAATTTCATATTTGTTATCTATGATTTAATACATCAAATTTTCTTTCATTGAATTGATCATTATAAAAAAGAGTAATTAAACAACATTAAAAAAACAATGTAAGATTCTTAAAAATTTCCCAAAGTAACTAATAACGCGGTTTTGACCCATGGGATACAAAAGAAGAAGGTTTAAACATGGACATTGAAGTTAAATTCAACTTTCATGTTTTGATGTTGAATGATAGAGAAATTGATTATGATAAATTTTATGACCATAAAGGCATATCCAAAAAGAGGCTTCAAAAAAGTAATAAATATCATAAAAATTTATGATAATAGGATAAAATTTTATTTCAAGATCCTTTTTACTAATGTGGAATAATTTTCATGGGAAGATATACATACATGATCTTAGGGAAACTTTATATTTTTTGTGCCTTTATCAATTTACAATTCATCTCTTATTCCTTAAAATGAAGGAGAATTTCTCATCCCTACTCCATTAGTTGATTATGGGATCCATAAATAAAATTTTATGTCATTCATTTTGTGTTTATAATAAAATTAATGTTTCCATAAATTATCAAATATGTTTAAATCATCATATTGTGATATAATACATTAATATCTATAAAATCATCCCAAGTTTAATATAAATCATTCTATAAATGGTTAAATTTATAATCCTTCTGAAATATGTATCTAAAAACAATATAAATAAGCTCACTAAATTTTTTATAAATAGATTAGTGTTGATCCCCCGTATATCATAATGTTGCTCGTTCTCGTCACATACAAAAAATGTAAATCACTTCATCATCTATTCTATTAAAATATGGAAATTAGAAAAAATTCTTATTGAAAACATTAATTCATTCATATTTAAATGAATATTGGAAATATTCATTAAGTCCAAAAATGTTGTAATCTACTCCCTTTATATCATAAAGAACATTGTCAAAATATACATACTCTATTCCAAGGGAATCATTAATTTCCATTTTAGTTTTTCATATTCTCCATATCCTTATCCCAACATAATCATTTAAAATTTAGGAACATATTAGGGTTTATATTTACATTAATATTATTTTTCCTAGGAATATCAAATTTCCATTAGATCGCATTTTTATTTCATTATTACCATTCATAAAATCCTTTTCAATATGTAATGAAAACCATAATTTTAAAATAATTATATATTTTAAGATTCGTATAACATAATCATTTAATTTAAAAACATAAACACATCAAATCCACCGTTTTTAAACCAATAAGTTGGCTTTATCATCTTATTATATACTAGAATATGAAATATTAATCATGTCATAAGGTTCCTCAACCATAAACTACTAATGATTTAAATGTTTATTCTAAATAATACTATTGTAACATCTTATACCACTCACATTGCACAAGTGGTTTCTTTTTCCTGAGCATTATAACTGATTATAATACTACATTCTTAGTTATGTTTTTTAAATTTCAATATAGAAAACCTATTCTAATAATTCCCATAATTTTCTCATCTAAAAAATTTAATTATTAGCCTATTCATTCTATTTAATGATATTTACTCTAACCAAAAAGAATAATTTAACCAATCATTATTGTAGATTAAAAGAACATAATCATGAAAATTTACTTATAGGATTCCTAAATCCCAAAACAACAATTTAAATCTATGACACCATATAATTACCTTTATAAAAATCCCTATACATATCCTTAAAAATATCCCTAGGGATCTCACTAAAGTTTTCTCATCTTTGATCCAATGGATGACCAACATTTTCCTCCAATACAAACTAAAACGTCCATGATTTTCAAAAATGGATATTACATTTTTTAGATTAATATTCATAACATTTTATAAATACATACCCAAGGAATAACCCTTTAAATCCTTTGGTTTCATGGAACACATTCTTCTTATCTGATGAATGATATTCAACCTCTCTGATAAAGATATAACCCTTTAGTATTCGTACATAAAAACTTTGTTTATAACATGGGGAAAGGAAACATAATAAAGGTTTATTTCATATGATTAATTAGGGTAACAATTAATGATATGTATTCATTACAAGTTCATAAGGTTATAAAATTGGGATCATAACAATTGAAAATCATAAAATATATACCAATTATTACAATATTGAAATAATGAATTAATGTTTTGATCTTCATAAGAGATGATTCCAATGTTAATCAAACAACATGATCAATAATACTATAACAATTGAATAATACATTTAATTTTTAGTATACACATAATAATAGATATTCATATTTCAAAGATTCATACCACAAAATTCTTGTATGTTGTGATTGAGATAATCACCCTTGTATCTACTTCAGTCATTGGATGACCTCCAGTGCACCTTCTAGTTTTAGGATTACGTTGACTTCACATTTACCCAATTCAAATAGTATTTGATGACCAACCATGTACCATGCACTTTTATTATTAGGATAAACTCAACTTTAACCTCTTATTTGGGGCATATAATGACATCTAGTTCACCCTCTTTTTGCTGTCTTAGGATGAACTCCCATGTACCCTCTTGTTGCGGGCATTGGATGAACTCACATGTAAAAATTTATCACAAAGAACATATTTCATTAACAAATTCATTTTAGGTAGATATAGGTCCCTCCCATAACCAAATAAAACCATACATACATAGGAAAAAGAACAGAAATAATTCATTACATTATAAATCATGAAATTATATAGATTTAATAATCAAGTCATCATAGCATATCTCATTAAAGAGTAACAGTATTCATAAATATCATTCCATTAAAACAAAAAAAATCATTCAATTAATATGAATTGTATCCTTCATTCATATCCCCATTATAGTATGAGAAAAAAATACATTTCATCATAAATGTAAAATCAGTAAATAATTTCATTTTAAAATATATATTGAGGAAAATATATTTTTAATTTAAAATAATTTTTCTAAAATAATAAAACATTTTAAATAAATTTATCATTGAAAATAAAATTTGAAATTTGAAATTTTTTATTCAAAAAATATTTTACAAAAAAATTATAGGATTTCTCATTACCTGTTTTTAAAATATCATACAAAACATTATTAAAATATTTCTTTAAAACATTGATTTAGAGAAATACATATTTCTAATATAAGAGAGAATAGAACTACATGAAAATTTTAAGATAATTAAAATAAGTATATTGAATATAGGTGCATAATATAACATGTATCTCAAAGAAGGGTAATTGATACAAAATCACATTTATGATTTGGTAACTTTTTATCCATGAACCCCAAGTAAGAGATATCATAATATTGTCATGTAAATACTCTCATATTTAAGGATAAATATAAATTATTAAATTCATGGTTAGTATATAAACAATATAAATTAAATGAGTGGTGAATATAAAAAATGTCTCAATGAAACAACAATGAGATAATAAATCACGTTACCTTATGTCTTGACTCTCATCATAGTCACGATAACATCTTCCGTAATAAATATATGTTAATTATAAATATATTAATGAAACATTTTAAATTATATCCTATCATATATTATTTATGTGATTAATTATATCAAACTTTTGTTAAAAAAAATCCACATTAATTTTACATTTAGGGAAAAAGCCACATTAATTTTCCCATGGGTTTTAATTTGTTATATTTTGGGTCCGCAATCTTATATAATTATATAAAAATAAAATATATGTTTAGTAGATATGTGTTTATAATATTATATAATATTACTAAATTGAAATTGGAACACGCCCTTCATGGAGACAGTAGGACGTACGTACACAAAAACGTTGTTTTTACATTTATTATGATATTGAAAAATTAAAAGGAAATGAAATATTTTTTTAAATTTATATTATCATAATAATAGAATTAATATTTCATATATATAATATAAGTTCACTAATATCATCCTTAATACATTCCATTTAGTGTGTGAATTAATAACATCACATTGAGGAGGAGGCAGTCCACATGTCCACCATCAAATTTATTATATTTTCATAAATTGGAAGTAAGGAAGTTATGCATTATATAATAGTTCCACAAGTGTAAAAACATCATAAAAATAATATATATCAAATATAAAAAAAATTTCACCATTATTTCCATTCTTGATAGTTGGATATGGAAGAACGAATGCCATCGGTTCAGGTAGAAGTAGTCTGTTGTGTACACAAACAATGAATGTGTATCCCATTTAATGGAAATGTGTGTTATTTTAGGAATAACCATTAATATAAAAAATAAAATTATATTTACTATACTAATTTTATTACCAAAATATTAAATAATAATAATTTAGGGTTCTCAAGGAAGAAATAAAACACAAACATTCATTGATAAATGAATCATCTTATTCAGATATCTCAGATTGGATTGAAATAAAGGAGTGCCTTGGTTATATTTTAGCCCCAATAAATTATTATTAGATTAATGGATTGAATTTTTTAATTTATTTGAATATGTTATAGGTGAACTAAATAGGTTCTGAAGTTTTAGAAATAGGTTCGAATCACAATCCTTTTATAAGAGAGTGGAGGGGCAGTCATGTAATTTTATAAAAGAATAATTTATAAAAAATTAAATAAAAATAAAAATACCTCCCAAGGGAAAATTAAATAAAGAAAGTATATGAATAGTTTTAATATCATTATAAAATAGATTTTTCCTAGGTTTTGGGTTATTTAAAACATTTTCATTTTCATTAACTAGTAGTTTACCAATTTTTATTTTAACTTCAGAAATAAAATTTGATATAAAAGTTATGTGATTTTTTTACTTATAAAGTATCAATTAGACCATTAATAGTATATTTATGAATCTTTAGACCATATACAATATAATATGACTTTATATAATTCTTTTATATATTGATATTAATTTTTATAAAAAATTATTTTCATAAAATATCATATGTGTATCTTTTGACACTATTCATTACATTGAAATTAAGAAATACAAGAATATAATATATAATAAAAAAATGATTTGTTATGATCATAATAAATCATAATAATATATGAAATTATTTATCACATAAATTAAGCTAAATTATATTTCTTTTACTATTACAATATAATTTAATTGATTGTTTCATTAATTAAATTATTACTACATCATAATAGTGAAATTATTTATAACAATAATTTTTTTAATAATTATTTTAAAAATTAAACGATATATATAAAACTATTATATTTTATAATAATATTTATAGTCTATAATATCATCTAATTGACCACATATTTGAAATATTATAATTTTTAATAGTAAGAGTTAAATATTTTGTCATTATCTTTGATTTTATAAATTTCCAAGACATTTTCATTGAAACATTCCAATAAATAATTAATTTTATAGTATTATGTGTTAAGGTTATAATAAAATTCATATAATAAAATTTGGTTATATTTTAGAGTATATTAATACTATTTATAATTTTAATTTTACCCTTAATAACAGTATTTACCTTTAACTATGGTAATAAAAATGTCTACTGTTACTATTCATATTGAACAAATAATAAATGATTTCTTTTTAATATGAATTTCCTTATAATTAAATATTTGGAATTTTTTTATATTTCAAAAATAAATGTGGGATAATATTAATTTTAAATTAATACCACTGACCAAATGAGAAAACATATTATTAAAGTAAAAATGATAAAAATATTGTAATGTTTTTATATCAAAATTAATTGTCAAATTTATTCAAATGATATATATTGGATTAACTAATATAAAATTTATCATATTATACATTAAAACAAATTGAAAAAATAATTTAATTATTACAATAATCTAGATGAAAATGTAGTTTTCAATTAACATTCATTATTTTACACTATTAATCACAACATGAAACATATCTAAAAAATAAAAAATGTTCACTATAATAAAATAATGAGATTTAAAAATTTTAAATTATTATTTTTTATCAGCTAAAAATTATAGAATTGTTATAATAAATATTAAAAATATGTACCCCATTAAAAGGGTGTAAAATCACCCTTTTGATAAATACAATAGTATTCATAAAATTTTATTTATTCATCCCTTATTCCTATAAAATAATTTGAATGAATGTAAAAAAAATTGATTTAACATTTATTATATAAATTTTATTAAAAAATTATCAATAGTGTTTTCTTTTATTAATTGATGAAAAATTTTGTCCGTACATAGAAAAATAGGATTCTTAAAAAAGTAATATCTTTATTTTCAAATAGTTGATAGATTAATTTATAGCTAATTTATAACAAAAAGATTCATTTTATATACACGTTTAAATTATATTTTAGTAATTTATTTAATATTTTTTTGTAATTTCCAATCCAAAAACTATGTTGTATATATAATAATTTTTAATAAAAATTAAAATAATATATTAATGTTTAGTAATAATCGGTCTTCAATGTACCACAGGAAATCAAAATCACATCGAAATTTATTTATCATAATAAAAACATAGTGTTTCATGCACCAAATGATATTATTTGTTTACCATGTAGAGCAAGATCTAGTTTTTGGGGCATATAATGAAATACAAGTTTAGTGCTTTCGTATAATAAATTTATATTTAATTTTGTGTGAATGGAATATATCAAAAAGATTAAATTAATTAGAAAAATCACTGAATCATAGGATATTACAGTAATGGTCTCAATGTTTTGTTAATATGTAAGGTAGTATGATCTCTTTTATTATTATATAGAGGATCACATTTAACGTTTATCAAAAGAATAAATTATAATAAATTAACTTATCATGAAAAATGACTCCAAATAGAAGTGGATTTCAATAAAAGATAACAGAGGGTTTTAAATACAAAAACCAATATAATTTATACATATTTTGGTTTCATCAGAAAACATATTATTTTCATTAAACCCTTAGTTATTTTTGAGACTAACTATGAGAATCACTATTTTAATCATAACGGTCTAATAATGTTAATATAAATGAAAAAATGATCATAAATTGATCACATATGATAATATAAACTATAAAAAATTTACATTGATGAATATATAATTTTTATCGATATTGAATAAATTTATAATATATTATTTTTGATAATTATCATTAATGAAATTTTTTTATAATATTTATTTAATTGGAAAACAAATACATCAAGATAAAGGGTGAATTCATCTATAATTCATACAATGAAATACAATATGTTATACTGGTATATATATTTTGTTTCACACATTTAATAATTTAAACTATAACAATATTGCTAATTTTAAATCCATTTCTCAAATTTTTTATTTTGATATATAATGTTTTATAATTTCAAAAGAATTTATAGAAATTAGATAAAATTTAAGAATTAAATATAAAATAAATAATTAATTTCATTTCATTAATATCAATATATACATTTAGGGTTTTCAATATCCTTTATTTTTTCAAATGAGGGGACATTAAATAATTTAAATACAAATGGAGTGATATTTTGTAACTACCATTGATTTAATTAATTTATTGACAATTGTTAGTGAAAATTTACCATTAAAAAAATTATAACATATGGATATTTTGATTGATTATTATTTATCATATAACTTTTTTGGACAACTTTTGATCTTTTTTATACCATTATCATTTTTTTCTTACTCGTATTTAACTCATTTTACTATAACACTAACAACATGTATTTTTACACTCTCACGGATAATATGAATAATGTAAAATATTAAATTTCCATAAATTATTCATTAATTTAATTTTAATGATTATAAAATTTACTCGGATGATATGAAAAATTTTATGAATTTTATATCATTTGATAAAATACTATTTACTATAAAATAATCATAATGTCAATTTTAAGGACCATGCATTACATTGACATTGATAAAATTAATACAAGATTACAACCAGAAAGAAATGTTTTGATTAATCCGTAATTTGACAAAGTAATATATAAATCTTATTTTTTACATTATATGTCTCATATTATAATTATTTTAGTATTTTTATTATCATTTATTATATATTTTCTTCTAATAAATTAATTATTAAATTAGTGTTTTCTATGAATTTAAGGTAATTTTTGCAGTATATATTTATAAAAATACAATAAAAAGTTAAATATTTTATATTTCAAAATAAAATTCCTATTCCAATATATCCTTTTGAATAAATACATATTTAAAATGTTATAGTTATTAAAATAAATAATGTGACATCTTTCACTGTTTTATAAAAAAATATTATAGGGGTTATAAACAATAATTAATGGAATAAAATATAATCTATCTTGAAATTGAATGATTATGAACAAAAAATTATAAACCAATAAAAATTGATATACTCTTATATTCATTTTTCAGTCCTTATCATTTTTAAAAAACCTAAGTTACCATATTTAACATTTACTACAGTTACAAAAAAATTATGATGTTTCTGTTTATATTTCCAAGAAAATAATAGGGTCCTATTTGATAAATTTTTTCTTTTTGAATCAAAATATTTTTTATGTTTTTAAAAATTCATAACACATAGGTTTCATAATTAAATATAAAATTAATACAACCAAATTCAATGAAAAATATTTTTGTTTTACAATGCATTTTTAAGGCAAAAAAAGTACACATTCCAAAAAAGGTATATAAATGATTAAAATGCAATCAACTATATTATATTACAACAAAGTGTATTTATGTTAAAATGTGATCAATTCATTTCAATGTAGAACACTATAATACAATGAAAAGGAAAATTTTATAAAAATCATTATTTTTCAATAATCATTGGAATGCGAATCATTTTAGGAAATTCCTAAATATTAACCATATGATAATTTTAATACATTACATTGAACAAATTTTAGTCTACAGTTTACTAAATTGGATCTTTGTATATGTGAAATCATCTCAAAAGATATAATAGTTTAATATTTTTTGAAAACTAGATACAAATTTGAAATTCAGATTACATTTTTTACATGAAATACATATAATGTTTTCAATGAGAACTCCATTATTCCCATAGATTAACTCATAATATCAGTTACAAAACACTTCCATGTTTCCTGGGTAAAATGGAACATTAGAAAGGGGCGATCTTAAATTTTCAGTAAGGGTAAGAGTTCAACAAAAAAATGTGGATAAATAAGGCACAAACAACATGACAAGGTACAGAACAGATTGGCATAATATTTAATCAATAACATGATAAAATATAGAATAAATAAATTATAATGAAATAATTCCTTATAAATAATCATATAATAAAGATACCTAACCATATATATTCTAATAATCTAATAATCACATTTAATTACAATAACTAATCGAATACTGAGGGACTACATAGTGGGGGTTGTCATAAACATATAATCAAGGCGTTGACTAATACACCATATATAAATGTTCATGGCCATAGACAACACACAGACTAGTTTTTCTATAAATACTCCAACCCTAGTAGCATAAAGATAGAGACAAACATTATTACATTGGTATAAAGAACAAATAAATCAAATCATGAAATACCCTATACTTCAGTTACTTTGGAAAACCAAATACAAACAAATGATTAATATTACATCATCAAATTAAATACCCCATGACAACTCCCCTTGAAACACCCATAGTCTCCTCGATTATCTCTACATGTCATTTGTAATATACATCTTTATGTCATGGAGATAAAATAATATATGAAAAGAGTGAGGTAAAATTCACTTCTAGGGTTTGAAATAAAATAGAATCAATCATAAACAAAATCAATAAGAAACGGTGATGAACTAAAATCCTGCCCCATTTAATCATAAATAGTATCCTAATATTGAAGGAATAAAATCTGAACAAATAATTCCATATAAATAGTAACATGACAATGAATGTTATCCATGTATATTATACTTTTTAAATAATCAAATGGATTAACAATTACATATATAATATTGAGGTAATTCTTAATTCCAGACATCATAAACATGCTTTAAAGGGTTTAACAAAGATACCTTACATAAATATGTAAAAACTCAATTTAGTTTTCTCCTAAACAATTCTGATGCAATGAGGGGATATAGTAGGCTCCACAAATAATTTAATAAGCATAATATTATCTTAATATGAAAGGGGTAAAATATAGTAACACATATATTTGAATGTAAATAAATTTCACGAATCAGTAAACATAATCCCTAACAAATTTGTGTAATATGGTGAATGATTTCAAGACAACAAATCCATTGTCAAAATAATAATTACACATTTAATATAATATAAATATTATGTCATAAAATAGAATTCATATTTAACCATAATATTAAAATTAGGTTTCAAAAATATATTAAAGATCCTTAATAAAATCATCAAGGTACTATTAAGAGAAATAGTCTTTTCTTAATTTAGAGAGGAGTTATTTTGGAAAATCATTTTTATTTTTTATAAAAATATTGAAACATGTATATCCCAAAAAAGATAAGGTATAAATTTTTAAATTATATTTCATAAATAAATAGTTTACAATATAAGTGAAAACTTAAAAAAATTTCATTTATGAAGATTTAGAAGTGAGACATTTTAGGGTTGTTTATGGGAAATTACTAAAGTGCCATTAAAACATACTGAGGTGTAATTTTTTTATAAAAACAATATAATAACAATGTTTTTTTTCTGGATAATGATATTGGTTTTAGATGAATAATGGTTTCATAATTAATATTAGTGATTGTACATAACTATGTGATAAAAACTGGGAAGTTCACATTAATTAGGCTAGCTTATCAGATATAATTGAAAAAGGATCATAATAAAAAAAATAACTCCCCATAACTAAAAGAATGATTTTTCTATGTATATATCTATAAAACATTCACAAATTATTTATGAGTTGTACATATGAAGAATTGATATTTACATTTTGTTAAAGATAGAGAACATTTAACCATAATGAAAAATTGAAATATTGGGGGAAACCATAACATTATGTTCAAAATTGTTCATCACTGATACATAATGTTATAGAAAAATAACATATATTAATTAATAATAAAATAATGAACCTATTAAATATGAGTTTTATTTATTATAATTTCATTAATTTTATTTATGGTATATCTAATGAGTGATAATATTTAATTTCATCGATCAAGAGTGTTCTTTCCTTGGTTTTCCTGACTGGCCCACATTTATACAAGTACATTTGAGAATGTAAAATAATAATAGTTGTATAAATTAAAATATATATTATTATTTAAAATATAGATTATTAAATGGTTATATAAGACATTTTATTATTTGGCATGAGAATGAATCATTGGATAAGATGTTAGTGGTAATTATTAGGATTATTTTGGTGTTTTTTGATCATCACACATTAGTTTTGTATTATTAATAAAAAATAATAAATTATATTGTTTCCATAATATTAATATAGTTTTAATTATATATATTAAATAATTTTGTAACCATAAAATTATTTATGACCCAACATGAAGGTGGAAATGTAAAAATGAAACACATTTTCCACAATGGGGGAAAATCGGCACAACACAGACGATGTTTTCATTTTTAGAATAAAAATTGGTGGAGAAGAAAAATAATATTTGATATTCCATTATCATAATAAAATTCCATAGTATATATTATTCTATAATTACAATAAATGTTTGGATAGAGATGGTAATTAAAGAACAAGAAACAAAATTAAATTGAATAAAAAAGAAAATATCTAAATTGTATTTTCCCCTCAAATTATTCTCATTGAAAACAATTTTAAGGGAACTATAAATGGTAGTTTGTTGAGACCAGTAATACCATAACCTTAGGGAGAGGTTTTGGAGAGTAAAAGTGATGAATATAATAATTATTCAATGCTCAAAGTGTGGGAGGATATGAGGGGGTGATGGGTGGTATTTATAGTGGAGAAAATGGATGTTTTTTGAATATTTTAATCATTTTTTTTTATTTTTATTCAAGATTAGGAATAGATTTAACAATTTTAGAAAATATATTAATATAATGAAGGATAGTAATATATTTTGCACTTAAATAATCAATACAAAACCAATAACTCCCTAATTTGTGTATTTTGATAAATACTATAAATTTCTATATTTTTAATTTTAACGAAAATTCATTAATTTTTTAAAAATACCAAAAATTCCACATTACAATTTTTCAAGGTGTGGAATTTAAAAATGAACATTTTTTTTGAAAATATTTTTGAAAATATTTTTGATGGAGTTTTTAAATAAAATCAATATATATTAAAAGAATAATTATTTTAAAATTATAACTAATTTTTTGAAACATGGATAATTAATCTAATAAAAAGTGAAAAAATTATAAATTCATGAATTTATTTCATGAAAATAAATTTTAATATAAATAATTATTTTTTATAGAAGTTTTATTTTACATTTATATTTAAAAAAATGTCAATACAATATTTTATGTTTTTAAAATATTTATTTACATATTCAATGAAATAAATATAGTTTATTTCTATTCATAATATGTCTAAATTTAATGTATATATTCATATGTAATGGTACTATTTTATGTGTAATTAAACTATTCCTAATGGTCACAATATTATTCCAATCTTTTTATTTAATTGTATATTATTATTTACGAGTTCGTGTTGCATCAAGTATAAACTATCGATGATATTAAATTTTAAATGAGACATACCATATGATATTCAGTTGTTATATTACGCCCACCTTCCTGAAATTTCATAAATAAAATATTAAGAGTGTCATGTCGAAAAATTATTTGGGTATTACAGTAACATAAATTATTCTGGTTCCTACACCACCTCTTCATTTTTATGATTTTTCCAAAGTACCTTTACCAACTGAGTCATCTGATTCCTTGACACCTATTTTTTAATATCTTGAATCTGGATAGGCTATTTATAGTATGATGAATTAGGTTCCAATAGTATTCCATCAAGACTGAGGACATGCATTGGTTATGGAATGTACTTCCTTAACAATGAGATGTAGAACACATTTTTGTATTTAATAATTTTTAGGTTGTTTTACCAAATGATAATCCAAAAATCTAGTTATCTCATGGATTTGGAAAGGAACAATGTTCATGGGGCTTCATTTACATTTCAATTTAATTATTATAACACCCTACCGGGAAGATAATTTTATTAATATATGATCTCTCACTTAAAATTACACATAATTCCTTCAAATATGGATCATAAATCTTTTATATAATTTTAGATATTTTGATATGTGTTTGAATATCCTTTTCATTTGCTACTATTTCCTCTACACTTATCGCCCTATGAGCTTACTTCCTCCCACTATACCAAAAAAAATGGTATATGGAATCTATTTCCATACAATGCTTCATATGGTGCAATTTTAATACTTGAATGAAATATAATAATGTAGAAAAAATATACCATTTGAAAATAAGGATCCCATATACCGTGAAAGCCAAGTTATCATGTCCATAAAAAGTCTTCTAATGAATCAATGGTTCATTCCAACCACCCATCAGTTTGAGGGTGATAAGCCATACTCAAATGAATCTAAGTGAACTTTTTTTGTATTATTTTCACTATTTTCAAAGAGAATTGTGGATCATTATCAATCGTAATTGAAATATGTACTCAATGAAGTCTAAAAACATTGTTTATATAGTGTTGTGAAGGGTGTTACAGTTGATCCCCCCTATATCATAGAAATGTTCATATTTGGTATGTCTATCAACGATTACCAATATTACATTTTTCATTCTTGGATTTTTTGGTAATTCGGTGACAAAATCCATAGTAATGTCATCCAATTTTAATGTAAAAATAATAAGAAATTGCATGACTCCTCTATGTTGTTTTCTTTTATCCTTCACCTATTTAAAGACTAATCATCTTGATATATAATCAGAAATTTCTCAATTCATATTATCCTAGAAGATAAGTTCATTCAAATATCTATTAATCTTAGTACTTACATGGTGTATATAGAAATTCAACAAATGAGAATCATCCAATAATTCCACTTTCTGATCAGGTATAGAGGGGACAAAAATCATCTTAAAAATTTATAAAATTATATCTTCATATATTAATTGAAATAATTTCCCATCATTTAATAATTAATTTTATTTTCAATATTATCATCATTAGAAAATGAAAATATAATCCTCAATAAAAAATATGTTTTGAAATAATTTAGAAAGGTAGTGAGGTTTAACATCCCATAGAAATTCCCATATATATATATATTTAAAAGATCTATATAAATATGATACTTTTAAATCCTTATTTTGATAAAAACATTGTAATTAATCTATATCAATTCTTTTTATACCTAATGCTCCTTCCATGTGTGCTAGTGTATTGAACCATCATCATCTTTGAGTAGTATGAGCCATCCCCATTTCATTATGTTGAATTCCTTTATGAGAATATATATTTAAAATTACTATGATCTTTATATATCTAACGTTATTTACCATAGAGATGTTGTCCACATATATTTACATAAATAATTATAGCTTCTAACACAATATCAGGAGTTTTATAGTTTTATTCCGGAATTTTTCGTAACATAGTTCATTGTAAATAACTATATCATTCAACATATGGAAACAAAAAAGTACTTAATTTAATGAATTGCAATAAAAAACAAATCCACCATTTCATGATGGTAGAGTAAAAAATCAGAGCCTACAATCATATATTGTTCAATAATAAAAATCATTCATCATATTCAATTTTTAAAATAAAACAACCCATTTATGAGTATGCTTACTCAATGTTCTTCTTATCATAGTTTTTAATATCATCAGTGATGGACTTATGGAGATTATTCTTAATTGGAAAAATAATCATTTCTCATTTTTATGGAGGATCACCTTGATATCATTGGTTCTCTCATCTATCCATATGATCATCCTATTCACATTGGGGGTTAATAAAACTGTTTTCTCATATATTGAGAGTGATTTTTTAACAATTCTATGCTAGGAGAAATTTCATGGAAAATTCAATTTGGAATCTTGTAGTAAGTTGGAAATGCCAGTTAAATATGGAGTTATCCGTATATGGAATTTTGATGATCTATTGGAGGGTTATCATGCCAACATCACATAGAATATGATTTAGGGAACTTCATTTTGGGGGTAAAATATGATTAACACATATGGCTAGGTGGGGAACCATTTGAGACTAAGACCATCTCATATTCCGTGGTTGATCAAGCCTTTTAACCTGGTCTCCAGCAATACTCACGACGATTTATTATAAGGGTGATATGTTCATGTTTTTATTAATGTCCAGGGATAGTTCTTAGGGTTTCAGGATGTCCAAATCATTTTATTAGCTTCATGGATAGTTGTGTACATACCAATATAATGTGTGAGGTCTTGGATGAAATTCAAATGGATCAAATTAACAATTTTTTGTTTACCTGTGACACTGAATGATGTGTCATTACATGATCTCGAGCCATGTCTATATATATCAATGAATTCCTTAATATTTAATCCTTAGGTGTTCTATAGGATGAACGTGGTGATACTTTATAGGGAAAGGAGATTTCGCGACAAATTTCACTTTTTGGAGTTCCGAGTATGAAATACGGATCTTCCTTTAAATGTTAATGTTCAGCATCAAGGAATTAGCTTGGCCTCAAGGTGTCTATGTCTCAGGGAGCCATCGATAGAGTCTATGGAACATCTGTTCTTCAATAATGAGGTGTAGATGATGCTTCAATGTTCTTTTGATAAGTTAATAGGTTGGTCAGATCTGTGCCTATCCACCGAGTATTTCCTCTAGTGGTGGTTTCATAATGCATTATGGTTCATTACTGAGAGAAAAGATAGTGGTGTTATCCCCATAACTACATGTAGGATACTCTGGCCTCTTGGAACAACAACATCCATCAGTAGTTTGGATTCTCTCCCATTAGTATAATTTTTAAAAATCAGAACCTTAATCATGATATTTGCAGGTTATGTAATCATGTGGGAAATGATACATCTATCATTCTGATGTTCCCTTCGCATTAATCCATCAACATTAATCATTCAGCCTAACGATAAAAGATATGATAGAAGAATCCAACCATTATATTAAGATATCATTCTAATGGATCCTATCATATGGTTTATATGTAGTGTGGTGATGTAATAAAAGATATGAGAGGCAGAATTGTTGTCACTTTAATAGCCTTCTGTGGGAGTGGTGATTCTCTTCAAGAAGAATATCATTACTTGTTACTATGACTACTCATATGTAACCAAAATCACATTCCTTTATCAGATATTGAGATGGATCTTTATCATTTTATAATACTTTTTTATGAAAATGATATATTCCTTGGACCATTTAATATTTATTAACAAGCTGAATGGGCCTTATGAATTTTTAGTTGTCCATCATTCATAAATTGGGAGAGGGAAATATGGTTTCCTAATTCCTTGAATAAAATTCCTCCTAGAATGACAATCCCATTAATTTTTATAATTTTGGATAATTTCATATGATGTTTCTTCATTTTTTTGGCTTGATGATCCTGGTTTTTATTAATTTAGGCCTCCAGAAATTGTTTTTCATTGTTTGCTTTTAATCTAATTTTCTATATAAACAATGTCATTTATTATCAAAGAACCAATTTGAATCTTGGTTTTATGATTTATAAAAATATAATTATACCTTTTCTTCAAATTTTATTCATAACGATCTGAATGTTGTTCTCATGTTCCTTGTATATTTTGGATTATATCAAGAATCCATCAATAAATACCATAAAAAATCAACAAGTTATTCCCTAAATAATCTCTTCATAATATCTATTAAAATAGGGGGTTCATTAGTTATTCCAAATGGAATAACTAAAAAATCATAATGTCTAAACCCTGTTTGAAATGCTATTTTTGAATATCATACTTCCTGAAATGCAATTAATCACATCCAAATAATATGGTAAATCATAAAAAAATTGAGATCCTGGAAATTGATTTGATAAATTATAAATGATAGGAGTAAAATACTATTTCATTATTGTAATAGCATTGATTTTACAATATCCAATGAACAACCTATTGGATATATCTTTTTAGTGACCATGATAATAGATGGTACAAATATAGAATCACTAGGGAGAATACATCCCTTATTAATCAATTCCTCTTGTTTTTTCTTCATTTCTACTAAATTATTAGTCTATATTCTATAAGTATTCATTAATATAGATCGTTCACCAAGAATTAAAAAAATAGATATCTCAACTCCCCTAAAATGTAGTATGAACTGGCACACCAATATGCCCAATGATCATGCCAAAACAACTATTCAACAAAAAAATTATTTTTTAAAAATCCAAATTTTAATCAATCCATTTATCAATTATAGAAAATAAATGATTTAAAATCATCATTTTAAATTTTGTAGCCCAAATCACATTTCAAAATAATTCACAATGACATCATACTTTCACTAAAACCATAAATAGTCAATGAAAAAGACTTATTCCATGACTTTCACAATAAATACCATTAAAATAACTCAATTTTAACACAATAAAAAATATTATAGTAAGATTAGATGAGATTGAAGCCAACTACCTTGAAGGTTTCACAAACATGACAACTGATGAAGAATGGACCTGACGACCAACGAATTTCTTATTTCTGGAAAAGCAACAGATTCAGGGTATATTAGGTCTACTCGTTCTTAGTAGCCAATGAAGAAGAATTTGGTTCCTCAAGTAAATAATTAGGTTTCCAAGGTTTTTAATAAGTTATGGATGGACCTAGATAGACCCCCACCAATGCTTAGTGAGGAAGAGCATAGTCTGGTTCAACATGACCTGGTTTGAGTAGAAACACAGGGTTCTAAATATAAAGATGTTGTACTTTAGTTTGAGGGTGGTGAGAAGACTATTGTGTATGATATTCCAAGGTCAGTAAATGGTGATTTGCAGTAGGGGGTTCAATGAACTAATTCAGAGGAGGCTTACCAATACAATAAGAGGACAGTATGGGGTATTCCCCCTGGTACGACACCTCAATTCCTCTAAATTAAAAATATTAAGGGCTTGCTGATGTAGACTTATATGCTGGATTCAATAACATACTAGAGGCAGTCTGAGGATGCATGCATGAGTTAAATAGAGAAGAACATAATCATTCAGTAGATAAAACAACATTCCCAAAGAGTAAAATGAGTCTTATGAGAAGGACATGTAGAATGGACTACTCATCCATACCTCCTCTAATGGATACCGGATATTATAATAAGGTTCAATCCAAAAACGATGACAATGAGGAATTGAGACATTAGGGATCAGAGGATCTGGTGGAGATGCATTTGGAATTAGTGTTATGCTCGGAGAAGGAAGTTGTTGAGCAGGTCTTTCTCATCAATGCATCTGGATAAGAGGCATACAAAATGATGGGGATGCCTCTAGATGCGACCATAAATGAGGATAGATATGCTTGGGTGGAAAAAACATGATCTAATATCTGACAGGGGGTTCAAAAAAGTTAAAATTTCCATTGAGGAGTATATATAGACATGTAAAAATCTATCCATTGAGTTTTAAAATATGGTGATGCAGAATCCTTAAATACATGTAATAACTATTATATCGAAATTGTTTTAGGAAAAGAGACCAGCTATGATTAAGTATCTTTGCAATTACTCTAGTTTATTTTGTGGTGGTTGTTGATTTGTTTAGGTGCATTATGTTTTACTTTAAATATGTTTTTGGATCTGTTATTTGTGTGTTGTTGTTGTCTTTTTGTGTGAGGCATCCTGACATTACTAGATCGTCCTCAAATGGGGTTTAGAACTTGAAGTCTATAACATTGCATGCCATTTGGATTTAGAAGACTGAGAGGGAATGGATTCACCAACGGTACTCGGAATGCACACCATTATGTCGGGTAGCTCATTGCATGGTATGCATCAGTCAGTGTTTATTAACATGGGTTAGTTGTTTGGGAGATGCAGATCCAGTTTTTTGTTTTTTTTTTGGTTTTGGATAGTTATTGTAGTTTTACTGGAATGTGTGGTCTCTCACTTTTCAATAAAAGTGTTTTGATAATGAAAATGTAAATATTTTGTCAAAAATGTTGATATACCCACTATAGGTTCATATCTGGGAAATAATAGGGATTAGATAAGTAGATCTATAATGATTTAAGAAAACGTGACAAATCAAAAATGACTGGCCAAATACCATAAGAATCAGATCAAGAATCCATGAAAATAGCTTAGATCTCTTCCTCTATCATGCAAACAACAATATTTGTTTTATTTTATGTGTAGAATATTATATCTACCCATTAGAGGTGTAGATATATGAAAAAAATAATAGAGAAGAATGATATCTATGAAAGAGTGGAGACAATGATGATCAATGGGCACATATCATGAGAATATGGATTGAAATCACCAAAGGAGGGCACCGGGTTGGCTCCAAATAATGTGGGGAGGGTTCTATAGCATTATTGGTATAGAAATATAGTTATATGGGTGTTTTTAATCCAAAAATAAATATATAGATAAAAAATGATTAAGGTCCTAGAGAATATGATCTAAATTTGAACTCTGCGCACGGTATGACCACATTGGTAAGGTCAACCATGTATGGATTGTGTGACCTTACTTTTGGTCCCAAAACACTTAATAAAACAACTAAACTATAAAATTATTCACCTTTACCTTTTTATGGAAACACATTTTTTATGGAATAATCTGCCTCTATGGATACATCCCACATTATGAAAACACCCCAGTTTATGGAAACACCCCATATAATGGAACACACCACTTTATGGAAACAACCCACATTAGAGAAACAACCCAATTTATGGAAAACACCCAATAATATGGAAATAACCCACTTTATGGAAACAGACACTTTATGGAAACAACCAACATTATAAAAACAACTATCTTAATGGAAACTCTCTATTTTATGGAAACACTCAATTTTTTGGAAACCCAATTACTGAAAGAACATTTAAAAAAACATAAGGAAGGAGTTATTTACCTGAAATCTGGGGTGATAAAATATTTGTTTTCTATGTGTATTTTCCAATGTTTCTACAAAACTTTATACGATACTAACTATAAAGATCATAACCATATTATACTGGAGTCAATGTATAACATTATTTCATTGGAATAAAAAAAAGAAAATATCATCTTGAGGACTAAATAGTTTAGTGGATTTGGAAAACTATATTGAAACATATGTTTTAAAGAAAATTGTTTAAATTAATTACAAAATAAAACTCTTGGAAACATCCATAAACTCAAAGATTATCCCTTCTTGTCATTCAAAAAACAATTTTCTCATTATAGAGGAAAATAAAACATAAAAATGGGTGATCATAGATTCCTAGTTTGTGTATAAAATATAGTGGAAGATATAATAAAATTAAACAATATGACATGATGAATAACTGAAGATAAATTTCTATTAAAACATAACTATGAGAATAATGTTGAAGGAATAAAAATTGAATAAATAATATCGTATAAATAATCATATGAGAATGAAATATAAACATGGTTATTCTAGTAGTAAATTAATCACATGTTTTTCGAATTACTAATATCATAATGAGATAATTCGTAATTCAAGATACCATTAATATTCCATCAGGGATACATCCAAGACACCAAACACAAATGAGTGGAAACACATTCTAGTTTATCTCATAATAGGTAACTATTAATTGAAGGTCTATAACAGGACATTCCCGTCAATTAATAATCCCAATGTACTCATCATATGAAATATGTGAAACATAATAACATATATAATGAAGGTATATAACATTCCCCAATCAAAAAACATTATCAGTAACCATTTTCAGTAATATTGCTGATGGTATCACGATATTACATCCACAATCCAACTAACCATAAACCATTTGATAAAACATGGGTGATGATTTAATAAATTATAAAACCGAGTGAAACATAATATTAAATATGATTACCTGAAATATATTAATATACAATTATAAAATCATTGATAAATCTTGAGAGAAAAACCCTTTTTGACATCGGAAGAAGGATTTATTTTGGAAAATTGTTTGTATATTTTGTAAAATTAGATTGAAACATTTATATAAGAAAAACTTAATGGATCATGAAATAATATTTTGTGAATAAATTATTACCAACTATTGTTAAAACATGTGTATATATAATTGATGAATCAGTAAGATTGTGCCACATATGTGCAGTTTTATGGAAAATAATATAGAGTCATTTAATACGTCTAAGGAATAATTTTTTAGGGAAAAAAGAAATCAAAAAAGACTTCCTTTATAAATTGAGTGTTTTTTAAATAATTAATTATAAAAATTGATTACTGTTTTTAATTGAAAATTTGTAAGAATCCAGGAAGATCCCATTAATCAAGATTTCTTATTGGGATGAATTAAGAAAGGATCCTTATAAAATATTTAATAATGATTTAATAAAGAAGGATTATTTTTAGTATATATGAATAGAAAAATATGAAATATTCTTGTTAGAGAAAATATGAATCATTACGAATTACAATGGGGTAAATAGAGATAAATCATAACCTGAATAAAAAATGTTGATTTGGGGAGAAACCAGTACAATATGCAGATAAATGTTTTACACTTGTACATAATCACAAAAAAAATGAAATTAAATTAATTAATAATTAAATTTAGAACCTATTAATCGTGTAATTTATTATGTTCTAATAAATTGCATTTATGGTCTTTTTGATGATTTATAATATATATTTTGTCATTTTGGAGTTCTATTTTACTTGTATTCCAGGATTGGTTCACTTGTATACAAATATGAATAATCATGTAAAATGGGAATAGTTATCTTTTATTTAAATTATATTATATAAATTAATATAATGCATATTAATTGATCATATATGACATTGTTTTATTTTTAATGAGGAAGAAACATTAGATATGATGTTATTGAGAACCATTTGTATTATTTTGGCTCTTTTCATTAAATGAAAACACATTTTAAAATGAATTTATATAATGTATATTTTATGGTCCATGAATATTAATTAATATAAATAATATGTATTAATATTTAATATAAACATACAAATGGTTTTATTACAATCTTTTAAGTATATATTAAAAAAATGTAATTTGTCGTCCATGATGGCAGAAAATCGACACCTCACAAAATATTTCATCTATATTCAAATAAATAACGGGAATAGATGAAATTGTTGTTTTATATTATATTATTATAAGAAAATTCTTGTATATATAAGACACGAGTGTTATAATGAGTGTTTGGTTAGTGTATGTAAGGAAATGACATGTAACTAAAAGAAATTGAATTAAAATTAAAAGTACTAAAAGTGATTTAGCTCATAAATTATTCTCCTTGACACCATATTTAAGGAATTTAAAAATGGTCTTCTCCTCCGAGAATAAATACAAGATATTAGGTGAGAGGTTTATGACATAAATTGGGTAGAACATTAAAAATCACCATTTATTAGGGTGTGGTGGAAGAAGGCGTGTTATTTTTTCTAGGGGAGAGGCTTTTTATATATTGTATTCATTAGTTTATTATTTTGGTTCAAGACTATTAATATTATATGAATTATAACATAATAAATTTTAATAATCAATTAATTTAAGATTTTATGGTCTAGAATTATCCATCAATCATATATCATTGAATAATTCATCTAATTTTTTAAATACACTAAATTACAATTTATATTCAAAAAAAGTCAACTATTTTAGAAAAATAATATAAAATTCACTTTATCCATTTTTCGATGTGTGGAATTAAAAAATAAACTATATTTTAGGAAAATAATTTTCTTAAAATTTAAGAAATATAATTTTTAAATAAAGTAATCAATAGTACAAAAATTTATGATTTAAATAATATAATGGATGTTATGAAATTTTTAAAAAAAAATTAAATTATAAGATAAAAAATATTAATTTACGAAAAAATTTCATTAAAATAAATTATATTTTAAATATAAATTTCAATTATTAAATTATTAATTAATATTTTTGTTTCCAAAAATACCAATACATAATTTCTTTTTAAAACATTTATTTACTTATTTTGTGATAAAAAAATATTATTTTTTCATTCATAAGATTCCTAAATTTTAGTTATAAATTCATGGGTTAGATTACAATTCTATTCGTCATATTAGTATTCTTAATGTTCACATTACTATTCTAATAGTCATATTTAATATTATATTTGGTTTTAAATTAAAATTTATAAAAACTATACTATAAAGGTTATTTTATTGTAAAAAAGACATACCATAAAATATTATGTTGTTATTTTATGTCATGAGACATGTTGATTCATCAAGGGGATATATCAGGCCGCTCCTTTCAAAAAAAAGATTAATGCATTTCTCCCGTGAAAGGGGGAAATATAATCAACATAAAAATTCAAATTTTGATTGGAATATGAAATGTAAATACTCGACTCATTCAATAAGCATAAACATAAAATATGAATGGAAATATAGTGAATGGTATCAAAATAGATCATCAACAATCAAACCGATCATAAACTATCTATAGAAATAATATTGATCCAATTAATACAAAATATCTCAAGTGGATCATATGTACATTATATGGTTGATTAAATTGATGAATAAAACATTATAAAGAATTAATTTTGGGGAAAATATTTTTTTACATTGAAATTAATTTTTTTGAATTAAAAATTTTGGAATAATTTATTAATTTTATTTCATTGAAAATAACAAATGATACTTAAAAAAGAATAATTATAAAATTTCAGTAGTCATGATATATAAAAATTTATCTCTTTATATAAACATTAAAAAAATAATTCATTTAAATTTTTTGATAAAATAAAATGAGTGATTGATTTAAAATATATACACAGATTTATTTTAGAAAATTATTTAAAAAGTCAAAACAGAATAGTAAAAAATTATTTATTTATGAAGAAAACATGAAAATGGAATTGAAATATTTTCCATTTGATACTTAAAGATATTCAATATTGAATAAAATCTTGTTTCTGAATTAAATATTGTTCTATTATACCAATATTTTAGAACAATAATCATATATATATAACCATGCATTTTTTATTTATAATATATCATCACCACATTACTTCATTTGTTATAATAATAGATATAATAGATATATATCAAATATATGTCATAAATATGATCCAAGAAAGGGTAATTAATATAAATATTTATTTATTTGGTTATATAAAATAAAATAAAAACAACATTCATGCATACATACGACCACCCGTCTGAAAGAATGATATAATACATGAATATTATTTTGTGATTATTATATCTGATCCATTATTTTTGTGGGAATGAATATTATGAAAAACACTCTGAAATAAAATATTGTTCAATTAATTTTTAACTTTTTAATTATGTCCTTGTGAATGTCACATAATTTGTAGTGAAATCATTTCATTAATTAACAATAAATATTATTCAAAATTTGTTTTATTGATTTTAAGAGTAAATAATAAAATAAATTTCAATCAGTTTTATAAATTGTATTTTATAAAAATAATATAATTATTTATTTAACATTATTAAATTTATGTTGTAGCTATTTTTTGATATTCTTCACAATAGAATGATTTTCTAATGAATTGTAAAAAATGATAATTTTTATAAAACAGTCATTTTGATTATATTAAATAGAAAAATAATGAATTTAATTGATCTAAATATAACATGGGTACTCTATAGTTACATATAATCTAATTAATTACATTTTAATAATAATTAGACATTATTTTTCTGAAAATATATTTTTATTCTTAAAAATTCATTTTCAAAATAATTGTTTTTTATTGAATTTTACAAGATCAAATTTATTTTAAAATATAAAACATATATCTTTTATATTCTAAAAAATTGTTATAATATTTCTTATTGTGTGAAAATTTATAAAAATAAACGTTTTATTTATAGCCAATATTAATATAAGCTTTACTAATATATGCTACGGTGATGAAGGGTAAATTCTGTAATTTAGAATAAAAAGAGATAACGAATAGAAATTCATGATGACACAACAAGAGTTAAAGGGGTTAAATAACTGTTAAACCCAATATATAAGGGTACAAAAATGAATAGACAAGTAAAAAAAATTAATAAAGAATTAATATTTTACATTTATCATGCTAAGCTCAAATTTTAATTTTGTAATGGGAAAATTCCCAGGAAAATGACTTATAAATTATTTAAATCAAAGATAGTTACAAAATATCACTCTCCTGGTATTTAATATCTCTTGGGAGTCCACATAAGAGAAAATCATGATTTGAAGGATCCAAAATTTAAATATTGATATTAAATAAATTATTAACATTATAGAAATCTATATATAATTTTATGAAAATTTTTAATATCCTCTAATTCTTGTGAATTTCTAGAAAAATATTTATCTAATTATTAACAAAACAGAATATGACTTTAAAAATATGAACTTTATTTATAATTTTAATTATTTATTGTTTTAAATTGACTTTAATAATTTATATGAAATATCATTGAAGTTGTATGGAATTAAATTCTAATTCCCAATTTGAAATGGTCTATTTTGAGTCAAATAAAATAAATTGTCAAAATTGAGCTTAATTATAATTTATCAGAATAATAATTTATTCAAAACATTAAAATAATTAAAAATACTATATTTGACCATGAAAATGTAATATATATTAATTAATTAATATCTATTAATTTATTATTTATTTTTTCATTTAGGGTATCATTAATTTCAATATATGATTTAAAATGTCATCACCACAGTTAATGTAAAAAATAACCAACCAAGGGGATAATAAAGAGTAAAAGTTATAAATTTATACCTAATCATGTGTAAATTATATTGGATGATATTAAAACAACTTAATAATATATTATATTTGAGTAAATATCCATTTGAAGGAACTTGGTATGAAAATTTAATTTATTATAATTTAATATTTTATGAAATTCTAAATGTTCCCCTCACCTCAATAATAAAATGGAACATCCTCCCTCACAAATTAACCTCATATAACATATTTTATCATGAATAGGTCCTGAATATTTCACTTTTAAACATCGTTTTCTATGTTTTGGAAATTTTTACTTGTCAAAGACACCAACCCTAAATTTCTAAATAATATATCCTAAGGATGTCATCTAAAAAAGAGGTAATTGTCCTTATAGACTCTTTCATGTTTATTTTTTTATAACTACTTATGAAAATTTTTTTCCTAGAGAAATTAATAAATCATGAACCATATATAATATGGTTTATTATTATTATTATTTGAAAAACATATACCACCATTTTTCAATTAAAATAAAAACGAAAGCAAAAGGCGTACGTACATACATATTACCATCTCAATGTAGCGGTGTAATTCAATTTCCCTCACCACTTTAATAAGATGGTTATAAAAATAGAACTAATAATGATATATTACATTTATTAAATAAATAATATTTATTAAATTTTATTTACTATTAATCCTTTTCGAATTCCATCCATCAAATAAAATTAATACACCATTCAAACGTACGTAGAGACTAATGTCACCATGAATGTAGTAATTAAATTTTATATCTCCATCTATATGGATGAATCTATATATAAATTCATTTAATATTTATAATATGTCAACCATTAGTAATATTTGTAATATTATGTAATTATGATAATATAATAAAGACCAGAACTACCAAATCAAAACATAAATGAAAAAAATGCAGTTACCACGTGAAAAAACAATATTAACAATGAATTGATCAAAACGAGTGATAAAATATAATATGAAAATAATATATGGTTTGATATATATTATTTTCCATGTGGAATATATTTATTAAAAAAATATATTTTTTATATAAAAGGTTTTAATCCATACAAATGAATTAGAACATATGTTGTGGATTTATTTCTTTATATCAACATCATTTGAGATTTTTTATGATTATTTCAACAGTAGTGAATACTTCTAATAAATTACTATGTTTTATATAAATGTTTTTAACCTTATACAATGATTTTTAAAATATATTTCCTCCTTTTATTTATTAAATTTATAAAATTTTTTAATTTAATAGGTTTTTAGTTTTCAAAACAATTCCCTTTTGACATTTACAAAAAATAAGAGTGAAATCATTATTTTAATGTGTACAGAATGAATAGAATTTCTCAATATCATGAATAAATAAATGTATTAAATATTATTTTGTTATTATAAAATTTTTATATAAAATAAAATTAATTTCATATTGTATTTTGAATATTTTGTATATAAAAGTGAATTTCAATGTGAAAAATGATATTTTCATTAAAATTAATTTAAACACGTTTTTATGAATCAATATCAAAACCCTATAATATTATTATGATAAAATATAAATATTATGCATTATTATCACAGTTATACATTCAATAGATGGTTTTTGATCATTTTGATTGTGTGTGTTCTATTTTGAAAAAAAATTAGCATCTTTCACTAGATGGTTTATGATTATGAATATTTAATGATGAATGTAAATATATTTCATATGATAATTCTATTAAAAAATTATGTTGACTATGTTTCACAAATTTTATATGAGGAATGAGTTGGTCATAGAAAGTGACTCGTGGGAACTATATATCTCCTCAATTCATTAGTTTATCTAATGATATAAAATAATTTAGGTATTGATCAAATAGAATTTATGTATAATATCATAGCTAAATAATTGATGGTTTATTTACAGTATTTTTTATTATGAATTCCCCCATTACGAGATAATCGATAGATATTCCATGTGATTATTCAATTAATGGAATAATCATGGTTATGTTTCATTCTCATATGTCTATTTTTTTGGAAATTAATCTACCAAGACACCATATATAAATGGATAAGAAAGCAACCAATACCAAAACTTGTTCATCTCATTAGACTAACTGATGCACCGAGGTGTCATAGTAGGCCCCACCCATCCCAATCTATTTCCAATTCATTCCACATATGAAAATAGTGAAACATATTCAACAGAAAACATTGTATTTAAAATATCATGTGTAATATAAATACATTCCCCATTAAATAAACAAAATCATAAACTATCTAGAGAAATATTATATATGGTACTAAAATAGAGCATTCCCAACCAAACTAATCATAAACCATAAATAAAACACTATGTATGATAGTTTTACAACGTATACCTAGTGGATTATATGTACATTATAAGGATAATTTCAATGATGAATGAAATATTATTTACAAACATTGTTGAGAAAATAATATATTTTCAATTTATAATTTAGTATTTAAATTTATAATTTTACAAAATATCTTGAAAATAATGTTATTTGAAAAAAAAATTAGAAACTAAAAAAATAATTTGGATCATTGGATTGTTTATGATATATGGAAATCTTATTTATGATATACATGAAAGAAAGTCATTCCAATTTTTTAATCCAAATGATCATTAATTTGGAAAATTATATGATCATTCATCTCAAAACATTTTTAAAAATGATAAAAATAGGTAAAAAAGAATTTAAACAATCATAGGATAATAATAATAAAAAAATGTCACCTTTCTTGAAATCTTGAAAATGGAAATGAAATATCTCTCATTAGAAACTAGAACATAAAAAATCTCAAATAAAGTTATGATTGAGAAATAAACGCTTACCTCATGTTCGAATTACTTTGAACATTTTTAATACTCATGTATAGTAAAAATATATTTATTATAAATATATTAGAAAATGAAAATCATATATATCCCACTTCATATTATAACCATTTAATATTTTATCACATATTTTTATCAATTAATTGTTAAATTTAATATTTTGTTTGGTAAATACTCATTATTCATGTTTTTATTTATGCGGTAGTTCGAATATTTAAAATTTAATCAAAATTTCATAACCTATATGATATAATATATTTTTTAGATACCATATATATAATATATTTATATATATCTATATATTAGGATTCAACAAATAATATTGACATAGAAAATTGAATTACACTGTTCCTCGAGAAGGTCAGCCATATATACCAATGTGAATTGATTTCATTTTATTCGTTTGATGGTACAAATTAAATTTGAATAGTAATAAAACTTTCTAGATGTTTTTATGTCATATATATCATATATACAAATTATTTCCATTTTTTACCATCTAATTTCACCAAAACGTGGAGATTGTAACCAAAGGTATGCACACACAGTGCATTAATTGTTTATATAACCGTTAAATGGAGAAATACAGTTTTCCAATAGTCATAATAAAATATAATCATATAGATGTTAATTATAATTATTTTTCATGGAATAAACTCAATAATAGAAAGTATGTGGAGAAATAAACTTGAATGGTCGGTAAAGAAAATTAACTCTTCTTTGACCGAATATCATTTCATATATTTTAAATGGAATAGGGGTGGTCTTTAGGATGGATAAAAAAATCTTAAACATGCATAATGAAGTTAGTAGGAGATGTTGGTAAGTCAATGTGGATCAAAATAGATCTATGTGGTTTTAAGAATTTATGGATGAGGTTCCCTTTTATAACTCAGGTGAGGGGAACTTTGGAATTTCTCAAAATAATTTATTATCATAAATTAACATATTAAAAAAAATTAATAAAAATTGAATGTGATTAAAATATTGGACTATAAATGGATGTAATCCCATTAATAAATACAATTTAGATATGTTTTCTTATCATTTTAAACTGTATCCTTTTGATTAAATCATAGGATATATATTTTCATAAGGGTTCTAGTGGTGGTATTTTTGAATGGAAAAACCTACAGAACAAGTCTAAATATGTTTGTAAGAGAAATGGGTTGAACTTGGTCATGATAAATGGCTTAAATTGTTGTTTTGATGTGTGATAGAAGGTTCCTTTTTATAATTGACATGATAAGATCTTTTATAAATTCTCAAAATAATAAATCATAATAATTTAATTTATCATTTGAGAAGCCTCCGCATGTAATGGTATTCAAATATATGATTTCATGGGGTCGTAATAACATCAATAAAAAATTACATTTCTTCATACCATTTATATCTTCATCCTTTTGGTTAATTCCATGTTATGTTATTTTGGACGTTTACTATAACATCCACTTTTATAATCATAAATGATTAATAATATTACAACAAATGAATAAATAACTTATAAATGAAAAATTTATTATTTTTAAAATGATATTCCAATCACATGGGTGAATGTAATATTTTTATGAATTCATAATAATTAAATAAAATATTATTTTGAGTAGAATTCATTATCTTCAAATCTTTAAATTATTTATTTAATATCACATAAAACAAAACAAGATAAATTGTGAAATCAAATATAATTAATTAATGAAACTATTATATTCCATATATTTATATAAAATTCATTTGACACATTAACACATCAAAATTATATGAAAATTATTATTTTTAAAGTCATTCATTTTTTTCTATTATTTCGTTAAAAAACTTATTCTAATTTCACATGAATTTATGGTAATTATATAATTTATAAAAATCGATTATTATTTTAATAATGAGGTAAATATAATTAATATAAAAATATACATCTAGGATAATTAAATAAAAAGAGGGTTATATTTTGTAAATATCATATATTTCAATAATATAAAAAACAATTATTGGCAATTTCCCATTTAACGAATAAAATTGAATCATAACGTGATAAAGATTAGATATTATATATATCATATTTTTGGACAAGTTTTGATGGTGTGGGTGTATTTTTTAAAAATGATTACATTCTCAATTGTATTATGTAAAATTAATATTTTAAAATGATCACATATATGGTTTAACATAAGACTGAAAGGGACCTATGTGCCAATAAGTTGGTGACTGGAGACACTATTTATTTAATAATTTGAGGTTTTAGGGTAATATGAAATAAGATGTCTACTTATTAGTTATTTTATTTTTTATTTATAATATATACAACTTTTAGTGAAACATATATATGAGTTATTATTATTTTTATGATACAGTTTATAATGATAATAAAATACTATGATTATCCTATGTGTAGGGACCATGTTGGATGTAGATTGTTTTCAAAAGTAAGAAAATTTTTCTTTCAAAGTGTGTTGTCTTTTATTATCCCATAGGATAAAACAATTCAAATTGTAAAATACATGGTTTAAAATATGATGATGCTTTGCTGAATATGGATTCAAAAATATCATTTTTTTAAACAATTTGATGCAAGACTTACTAAGGAAAGGGTGTAAAACATAATTCCTATAATTATCATATTTTATCAAAATGAATGACATTTCTGGATGATAGGGAAGTCAAATTACATTCTCTTGAAAAAAATGATTATAATAGAGGTGGTCGATCATTGATTAAATATCACAATTGATAAAGATCATGATGAAAGAAACTGAGAGTCGAATAAGCGAGACGATAGTGAAGCATCATTAGAGTTTTTGTCAAAGAATATTTTAGGGTCGCACCATTTCCAAGCGTTTTCCATATTTTTTGGCCTCAAATTCAAGAAATCGAGAAATTTGTTTTTAGAAATGGAAGGTGTTCACATGTTTAATGATGAATAATAATATTGTATCCTTATGGTGTTCCTTAATTAACACATAAAAATATGAAATAGGAATGAATTTTATTAAAGGATTGAGGTGTTTTGGAATGTTGGACACATTACATTCTTCTGAATCAGAATATCATAAAATGGAAAATTGATAATGTGTGTGAACGATTTGAAATTTGTTTTAAATATGATGTTGCATGAGATAGACATACATGAAAATTGTTAATTCTAAATTGGCTTTGTGTTCATGGAGATGATCATGCAAAAAGTGTCAGGATCTTGAGAATATAGGTTGAAAATGCATATAAATAAGTGGTTCCCCCTTACTTTACAAGCTCAACATATAGATAAATCCAATTATATGAATCATGAATGAATTTTATGTAATGGGAGTTTCACGATAGAACTACAGTTACAAAAAAGATAAGGAATTTTCATACAAGAAGAGATTTTCACGAAAAAAAGTAGTTGTGTGCATGATGTGTTCCACAAAAAAAGTTAAATGTTGAGTTCAAGTCATAAATTTTTTTATAAGATAAATAAATGTTTTACAAAAAGATTATGTGTTCCACAGAATATATTTTTTTTTCATGAGCAATATTATTCCATCTTATAGGTATGAAATTAAAGATGTGTATTTCAATTGAAAAAATTTAAGCAATTGAAAAGGAAGAACATGTAACATAAGTTGTTTCACAATGGTTTTATTTCCCTATATCTTCTAAAAGGGAGCATATGCAATGGAGTATTCTATTACAACATCTACATGTGTTTAATTTTATATCCTACTCATTGAATTCTACATCAAAGGATTTTTATCTGGTGGTTTGTGTGGTATTGGAGTGTTTCCATAACATACCAAGGACATATATACTCTTGTTGTGCAGTGAGCCTTTAAAATTATTATGTGCCTATGGATGTGGGATTGGATTCTGTTCAGTAAGAAAGGAACTATTTTATAGGAGGTCACGGTGGTTTAAAAAGTATGGAAATATAAAATAAAATAATATCACTGATTTAACCCCTCCCCTACTCATTGATACTTGAATAGAATTTGAAAAACCACATTAATTGGATAATGATAACATATTTTATTAATTTCAATTTATATTTGTATCATTAGATTATTTTTGGAGTTTTACTAATAAAGTGTAAGTCAATCCCTAGGTAAACATCTTAGATCCCCAATTCTAGAAACAACACTCTCGTGATTCTAATGTGTACATAATGAAATGTGATGTATCACCTTCATGGTGTGATGAAAATAAAAATGAATTATCCCCAAAATATGAGAGTATATATTTTTATGATTAACTGAACATTTAAAATTATCCATACATGGTCTTAATTTTTTCAATTTGATGTACAATATTTTCATAGGGATTATATTATCCATGCAAGCTATCTATGTATTGTAATTTTTTATCCTATAGCATAATGTTATGTTAGTATAACCTTGAAATCTAAATATAAATATCAAATATTACAATATAATTTCGTTATAACCATTTTTAATATCATAACCTCAATTTTAATTCCCTTATGTGTTGTCATATTTAAGGGAATATCGAAAGTGAATTTTAAAATTCTATATTAATATACACTAGGTCATAAATAATAATTTTTTAACTGATATTTTCTCAATGGATATTATTTTACAATATCATTCCATAATTGAATATATTATCAATTATCTAAAAATTATCAATTTTTTAAAATTTTGAGAATATATCCATTAAATATTGATATCTTGATGTATAATTAAAATATTATATTCATCATTAATAATGATTCAATGGTATATTCCAATCAGTGGGATGAAAGTATTTTAAAATTTTCAATATTATTTAGAATGGTTTTAGTTGGTCGGTAACATTGATCAATCATTGGAAATGGATAATCTCAATTATGATTCATTAGGACTATCAAATATTAAGGAATTCTATTGATTGAATTGTTTGAATGTATCAATCAAATATTTTATCTATTTTATATGAAAAAGTTTGTATCTATTATATGTCTTTATGAAAAAAATATTTTATATTTAGATTTTGGTAACTATAAATGATTTATTTCCCATTGATTTTTAATTATAATAAAAATTTATTTAAATTTACTATGTATGTGGTAAAATAATTTGGATGAAATTCATGCAATGTATCATAAAATAAATATTTTTTATATAATTTAAATTTTAATAAATTTTTTTTTCAAAAAAATTCACTACGGTAGAATATAAAATTCACCATCAAAACGTAATGCTTGAAAACAATTGTTATGGAATAATGATAATATTCATAAAAAATTTGGTCATTGTATTATTTTTTTGTAGAATTCTTTTTTTCATCCCAAGATTCTGAAGAAAAAATTTATGATGGAATTAAATGTTCCACATCAATTGAAGTTCACCAAATACATTAACTGAAAAATTGATAACATCTAACAAAAAAAACAATTATGTTTTTCTTCAAATTATTTCTTCTTTACAACACATTAAGTTGTTCAAAAAGTAAAATATTGTGAGATAGAATATACAATACATCGTATAATGTTGAGAGGTTTATAATTATTTATTAACTATAGAAACCAAAAATACTTTTTAGAAAATGGAAATAAACATTCTTAAAGGCTACAATTTGCAATGGATCTATCATCCCTCACTCATGACCATATTGAGTAATGTTGTATAATATAAATTTATATTGAAATATTAATTGTGTTTTATAGTTTGTTAATGACTATATTCATTAAATAAAATTTGAGGAAAAATTTAAAATTATTTATATAGAATAAAATTGGAATCTTATTTTTAATATATCTTAAATTCTGATAATAATTAAATTAGAAAATGATAAATTTTTTTATAAAAAATAATTTCATTGCCTTTTGATATAGATTAATTTGAAATAATTATTTATTAAAACAATCATAATGAAATTTGTCTCCCTACTCATCTTCTAAACAATTAAATATTGATTCTCTCTTAAATATCTAATTTTATTTGAAAACAATCATTATAAGGCCATTCTATTTCAAATTTTATGCAATGTTTTATATTTTTTATTCAGTTTAAAGTGTCCATCAAAACCTACATTTTAATTGATGTTTATAATTTTTTTCTTTATTTTATTATATAATTTATGGAAGTGATTATTTTATATTTTTTTATACATGTATGTGGTATCACTTCAGAAAAATTTTAAAAAATTACATCTTAATTATTTTTTTCTAATATAAGATTCATTGATAATTGTATTTATGATATATTGACGTGACTATCATTAAAAATTTGGTGGAAATTATTTATGATAAACATAATTTTTTAACAAAAATATTATTCTTGACAAATTGGAAATTCAGTAAAATATATTAAGTCTCATAGTATTTACAACTATAGTTTGTTTCAAGTATCTTGAAATAAAAAATTATTTTTATGGGATTTTTTTCATAAATTTATCTAAATAAGGCCATATAATGGAAATATATTTTAAATGAATTTCTATATAAGATAATTATTTGTCAGCTATAAATATATATTAAAATGTGGAACATTTTGTTTTTTATGATAATGAATATTAATTTATGTGAACATTATTTAGTATTAATTTTATAATATGAGGATTTTAATAAATTTATTTCTTTAGAATGAAATCGTTTATTTCAATAAAATATTTCTCTGTTTGATTATTATTATGTTAAATTCAAATTTTAGTTAAATATATTATCATTAATTTTTTTTGAATTTATTGATTGTTGGATAAGAAAAAACCATAATATTTTTTTGGTATTGTCACAACATGTTCCTAAACTTATTTTACAAATTATTCAATGAGAAATTTTCTAAAAACCAAAATGTTTAATCTGTGGGATGAGTCACTTTGGGCTAATGCATTAGAGAATGTTGCAAGTTGTATTTAAAAGGGAAAATGAAAACACTCTATATGGTTTGATTCTAGTATATATGAATTAAGATCTTACCTTTGTAATGATGCTATTAATGTGAAATATTGGAAATGTTTATGTTCATTCAGATGTAATGTGGAATGAAATTATAAGAAATAACTCTTTTTAAGAAATGAATAACATTTTTATGATATTAAAAAAAATGTTGTTTTTCTACCTAGGTTATAAGAAATATAATTTTTATCCAAAAATCATGGAAGCATTATGTATCCATGATTTTTCTATAATATTATGTTTCGAATATTCAATTATTTGATGAAAATTAACTTTTTATATATTGTTTGGAATAATTTCCATGTACAATGTTTCAAAAAATGTAAACCAACTATATAAATTATATATATTTTAAAATGACTAGTTTTATCCATATTTTATGTTGAAAATTAATTTAGTTCAGAATAGTAAACTATTAATAATATAAAATTTGATTTTCATTGATATAAATTAGGTTATATGGTAAATCCTATTAATTTATAATTACTCCTTATATATAAAATTTGTTATACTTGTATACATGATTCAAAATTATATATATAAAGGGAAGAATTATTTATTCATTAGCGGTGATTTGTAGTTCCATGATACAATTACAGAGGAAAAAAACACTTTAATTGTATGATCATTATATTAATAAGGTTATCATGTATCTTGCCATGACTCGTCCAACGAGGTTCGGACGTTGCTACTCCAAACTCACCTTCCATAGGCCAGGGGTTGGTGACTAGCTCTCGAAGGTTTTCCTGATTAGGGAATTCATTAACGTAGATATTTTTACACACTCAAAAATGGAATCTAAAGTAACAACCAACAAAACTAATGATAAACAACAATAGATAAGTACATCCACAAGAAAAACTGTAATCTAAAAACTATGTGTTGGAATACAAGCCCTAGAAATAGAAAATAAGTAAAATATTCATCTCCTCTGCCCTGGAACACTACTAGGAGGGTAGTAGATGAATATATAAAGTCAAATAAGAGGTTATCAATTGCTCTCATAACACCAAGCTCCCCCAATTCTCAAACCTCCAAAGACTTCCTTGGAGTGTCAAGTGTCTGTAGTAGAAACACACATGCACAGGAAATGCCCTTGCAGGGGTCAATATAACAACTCGGTAGGGGACCTCGAGACCCCCAATGGTCTCTCAAAAATTCTAAAACGTAAACATCATGATAAATACCACAAAGTTAATATCAAAAGCATGATTCAAACAACAATCTTAAGAAAAATATACATCTCACTATAATAGAGTAACATTTTGTTTAATGGGATAGGGATGAGTAGTCATAATTCCAAATCATGATTTATTTAGTAACTCTACTACTCATATGTATAGGGAATTTAATGTGGACATGTATTGGTCGCTAGATGATTACATTTATTGGTTCCTAGGTGTAGACATGTATTAGTCGCAAGTGTGGACCAGTATTGGTCGATGTTGTTGACCTGTATTGGTTGCTGGAATATAGGTATGGGTGATTTTTTGTACCGCTAGGTCATACCACTCTGGAGTTTCTAATGCTGACTCATATTGGTCTCTCTTCTTCTTCATGTCATAGTCATCTACTAGATTACCGCTCATAGCACGGCTGATTCTAGGAAAACTGCTCCTCAACCCATTATTCATATTTCAAATAGTATTATTTCCCATGAAGAAGTATCCTGATGATAAATCATTTCATATGTGTTCAAAAGAAATAGATGGAGCGTCAATTGGACTCCCAGTCTATATGTTATTTTCATTTTAGTTATGAGGTCCATAGTGGATTTAGATTAGATCCAACTCAGACGCACTATAAATTTCTCCAAAACTATTATTATGTTTCTCAAAATGGTCTTCTATCTACAATGATCCCATATCCAAAAATATTTTATAAAACAATCGTCGGATTCACATGTTATGGTCACTTAAGCGTATTTGGGACTGAGAGGGTTCTGTGTGCATGTAGACCCAGCCTGGGCCGACCCAGCCTGGGCCGACCCGACCAGGTTTGGGTTGAACCGACCCATTATAGGTTTGACCCGGATAGGCGTCAACCAGTTTTGGCAAGCCTAGTTTGAATGGGTTGTAGACAGACATGACCCTCCTTGGCTGTGCTGGGCAGTTGACCAACCCATCCCGACAGGTGATGATGCCTTGCCTACTAGTGCGCCCTGTGCGGGGCGCACAATGTACCTCATCTGAACAAATCAATGGAGATGTTTGACTCCATCATGGGATGTTCCTTGAGGCCCAACATGTCACTCATGTAACCTGTAAGAGACGTGTCCCTACCAGCTCTGTGTGGATTCGATCTGCAGAACTCCTTAAATGTGACAAACAACGATGGGCTACCTCAGCCTCCATGACCAGCCAATTGTACAGCCCCTACGATGCCGAGCAGTTCCTTTTTTCATGGTCGCCACACCAGTGATGTGATGGTGGAGATTCCATATGGATTTGGAGATATTTCGGAGCTCAGTTTCTATTCCCTTATTCATCAACGGGCCTCCCAGAATGCCACCTCCAATGCCTGGCCCTCGGTTCCGCATTGCTGAAAATATCATCATTTTCCCATGAATAACGTATCAAGAACATGTTTGGTGGAGGGGCCTAGCCTTGTTCAGATTGGCCCGTGCCCTCCGCGTTAGCGTTATAACCATTGAGTGACACAAAAAACATCATAGGATTTGATAAATCCACAAAATGAATCCCTACAGCAAATTTTTTTAAAAGTAAAGAGTCTCAGATCAACCCATTGGTTGGTTAATCAATGTTCTTAGTATTAATAATGAATAAAGATAGAAATTTCCTTTAAACACATAATAAATTTAATCCCCTTAACTATTGATTTGTTGGGGACAACGCAAATGGTGGAGCTTCCACGTTCAAGGGTGTTGGAGATGAAGTATAAGGTTTGTGAAAATTGTCGTTCGTCATCCGTCGACCATCCGATCGATCATATAACATGCATCATCAATCAAAAATTACCTATTACTATAAGGCATGGCATCACTTTGTCATGGGTTCCTCTCATGGTGATGTCATCCCAAAACACCACCATGAGTTCTATTTAAATAGGTGGGAGAGCAATGCAATGAGGAATTAATGAGAATCATTAATTGACATAATTAAAAAGCTTCATTTGTTGAAGTAATTAATGATCCTCATTAACTAATGTAATTTATGTTTCTTATTAATTATTCAAGGGGAGGTTACATCTTTAAAGTGTTATTGTGCAATTAACACCCATTTATTAACGTTATGACAACCTTCTTGGTCCCTACCATAGCCACTCCACACGTTGTAGGAAAAAAAACTAGAAATAAAATAAAAATTTCTAAAATTTTATTATTTGATTAAAAGTGTGATAAATTATCTTTTCCTCCTAACCAAATGTGGTAAATGAAAACCATCCCTTAATAGAATCTAATCAATTTAGATTGAACGATGCTCTCAAATTTTAATTATGGTTACTGATTCAAAAGATAGAAAACGCCCCCGATAATTTACTGATCATTGCTAAAAATGTTAAAAAATTAATCATGGGAACCTCGGGCCTCAGAATCACACGCTGTCAATTTTCATCGACAAATAATAATGTGAAATAATTTAAAATGAAAATTTACAAGGAATTTTCTGTGTCATTAAATTCTCCACACCTTATGTATTTACATCAATGATATCCAAACAAGGATAAACAAATAAAGAGGGGTACTGGGAATGCATATCTGCCTCTATCACCCATGGGTTCTCATGGAGATTCTTGTGCTGCCATAGAATGCACAACAGAGGTATTGACACCCCATTAAGGAATCGATCCTTACGTTCCTCTAACTCTAGAGGGATCTCTGCAAAGGCCTCCCTCTCTTCAATATAAAACATTCCATGGTCGATTATGTGAGATGGGATAGGCCCATATCTCCTCAGTTGGGATATGCGGAATATGTAGTTCACCCACTCCATCTATGTTGGAAGTGGCAAGCAATACACCACCTTTCCAATCCTCTAAAGTATGTGTAATGGACTGATAAAACTCCGTCAAAGCTACCTTCAATAGCAAAATATTTGTAGTCCATGTCTTGGGTAGTATCACAAGAATACGTGTTCCACCAACTGGAACTCTAGAGGTATCTGTCGCCAATCTGCATAGGAATTTTGTTTTCTCTGTGCAGTCTTCATCAGCTCCCGGATTACCTGCACCTTCTCAATGGAAGCATGTATCATCTCTAGGCCCACGAGTGTTGGATCTCCTAGATTTGACCAATACAAGGGAAATATTCATTGTCATCCATAAAATGTCTCAAAAGGGGCCAATCCAATGGTTGAGTGATAGTTGTTGTTGTACGCGAACTCTATGAATATTATGTGGTCCTTTAAACTGCGACCAAAATCAAGGAAACATGAAGGATTCATTTTCTCTATGGTATCGATGGTCCACTCAGTCATACCATCTATTAGCAGGTGAAAAGATATACTCAAGTAAAGCTGAGTCCCAAAAGCCTCATAGAATCCATGATCGTTATCGAACCGTTCATTCAAATAGAAAGAAAGTGGGCTGACTTGGATAGTCGGTTAATTATCACCATAATGGTATCATGCCTTCTGGATGTACATGGTAACCCAATAAAAAATTCTATATATGTCCCTTCTCACTAATACTCAAGTCTCTCAAGGGTTGGGTATATCCTAATAGTATCTGGTTCCTGGCTTTCACTTGATGTCAAGTGAGGATTGTAGAAACAAACTCTGCAACAACTTTCATTATCCTTTACCACCGGTACTGACATTGGATGTCCTGATACATCTTTATCAAGCCTAGATGTACTTTAAAGGTGGGGGTCTGGAACTCCCTTAGCACATCCTCTCATAGTGCCACTGGTAAAAATGCACATCTTTAGAATAGTATAGATTGTTCCACACCTTCTGGATGTATGCTAGGAGAATGAACTAGGGATATCTAAGAACGTGTAGTCTCATAGGTGTTATCTCTGAGTTGCAACTCCCTAATTCACTGAAGGAGTGGAGGGAAAACTATACTCATATAGACTTAGAAAACATCATCTATAACCATGTAGGATATATGATGTGAGGCCAACTACATTGAATCCTCATTCAGTAGCTGCAAACACGATCTCTAGCAAAGTGCATCTACCACTACTATCCGCTTACATGGATTATATACTCTGTCAATGTTATATTCCTATAGGAACTCTTTCCAATATCATTTTCGTAGATTCATATCTTTATGTGTGAAATTATATCTACGACTCTTGTGCTATAAGTGAACAATGAACCGATATCACTGAAAGTAGTGTCGCCGCATCATTATTGCAAAGACTACAACTACCGACTCAAAATTGCGAGTCTCATAATTCTGCATAAGAGACCTCATCTTTTGTGAGACATAATTAATCACTGCATCACTCTTCATTAGGTTGCAACAAATTCTAGTCCCTAATGCATCACAGTAACCCATGTAGTTATTTCCCTCCTCTGGAAACCTCATGATGAGATTGGTAGTCATGCTTTTGGATAAGCTGTTGAAAGCCCTGCAGGCATGTCTTTGACCATAGGAAATGATTCCCCTTCTTTTTCAAGGCCTTCATAGGTGTTGAAACTATGGAGAAATAGGGGGTTAACCTACTATTGTAGCCCTCTAATCCAAGGATGATCCACACCTCAGTAACATTCCTGGGTGGCTCTCATGAATTTACTGCCTCGATCTTCACATGATCCACTAAAACTCCATCCTCTAAGATGAAGAGTCCCAAGAAGTGTAGCTTATGTATCTAGAACTCACACTTCGAGATCATCCACATAACTCATTCTCCTAGAGTGTGTCAAGATCTATACTCAAGTGTAAAATATTCTCTTCCTCGGATGCTGAGTACACTAAGAGAATACCACCATAAAGATATTGAGGTATTAAAGAAAGATCATATTCATGGGCCCCATGAACACTTATGGATGGTTGGTCACGACAAAATTCATTACTATGAACTTGTAATGGAAAAAAATACATATGTAGGATATCTTCGGAATGTCCACATCTCTTACATTGAGTTGGAGATAGCGTGATCTAAGGTCAATCGTTGAAAAAATGAGCTCCCTTCAGTTAGTTGATGAGATCATAAATCCTCTACATAGGATTCTTGTTCTTCATAGTCACCTGGTTTAGGTGCATGAAGTTCATGAATAGACTCAATATTCTGTCTGCCTTGTTGGATAAAAACACATTGTATTCCCATGTAGAAACAGTAGTCATTATGATTTGATTCCTCTTTAAGTCTTTAAAATGTACCCTCACCTCCTAAAGCATCACATGGGCCATTCAATATGCTTGTGTAGATATCAGTGATGGTCCTGGGTACTATTAATTGGGGAAGTATACCTCTCTACAAGGAGGTTGGAAAAGGAAATATTCTAAAAAAACATCATCATACTCATCCACCACCGTTGGAAACTGTGGAATCACCTCATCCACCATGTTGAAGGCCATGAAAGACATCTGATATATAATATGATGCAACCTCCTAAGTGAAATTCCATATCATGCTAATCTATTTTAATTCAATCTATCAACGAAAAATTATCCTCCATATCGACCCATATGTCGCACTGTACATCTCAACCATTCAATCTAAGCATGAATAGATGACTCCTAGTCTATGAAATGAATGATATTGTAGGCCCTAAATGCTGCTACTAGAAGATCCCATAAAAAACCCTCTCCTCAAAGAGTAGTATCACTTTATCGGTAGTTGTGTATGGCCTCTAAATCACTTCCTTTAAGAGTATCCAAACACAAAGGACATACTAAAAGATCAGTCGGAATCATAGAGTCCCAAACTATTTTTGTGGATAAGAAATAATTGTTAGCATATGTGTCGATAAGAACTGCTGCTAGTGTAGAGAAGATACAGATTGTACCTCGTATAATCTCAAGGACATCAACATCATGATCTTTTACTACCTGTATCTTGGCCATTCCCCAACCAACTCCTCCATGAGCACATGGAGGGTCGCCTAAGTGTGGTGGTGGTAGTGCCTGGTGACCACGACCACCTCATGCTGCATGTTTTTTCACCCATGCCTTGTCCACGCATGGATGATTATCATGCTCCCAACTTTGTGGCTGCCTTAGTGTCCCTACCACAATATAATGATCGTCTTCATAGTTAGTCAAATATTTGAAAGCTCTATGACCTTTCCCCTTTAGGAAAAATATATCATGCCTCATTGGAGTATACCTCAGCCTCTCGGGACACGCACCTCTAACCTTGCATCCCTAGGTCACCCATTGGATGGTCTTGCCTGATTGGGATTCTATGTCATTTGTCTAATGCCTTCTACGGAGGAATCTGATACCCATCACCCGGTAGGTGTACTCACTATCGGTGCACGCTCGACAATGAAGCTCTCAATAAGAAAAACACACTCTAGCACCCCATCATGCATCAGGATGATGAAAGAAATGGTCGGGCTCTAATGTCTTGTCTGAGAACTAGCTCAATGGTCTAGGCCCTATATAAAGGGTCTTGTACCATGTCGGTGGAGTATCAAGAGTGGTCAGAAAATCCTGCCGAGTACTAAGCCATAGTCTGGATAACTAGCTTTAGATGCAACAACTCATGAATACACATAGTGCTTAATGTAGCTGACATGAAATATTCCCTGAAATGGATATCAACATCCATCCAAGTGAGGGTTCTCTACCCATGTACCTTGAGCATCATGCTCTACCATCATCATGTCGATCCCTAAATAAGGCTAGCATCCATGATCTCCATCTTCTAAGTTGGTGTCCCTAATAAGAAAAAGACATTAAAACTACCTCAAGAAAGTCCTTTGCGACCTGGAGGTCCATCATGCCTTGAATCCTTAGAGGTATTTATCTCCAGAACTCATGCAACGCGCTCATCTCTTATTCATGATCCACTGCTAGCATTTGCAGCTCAATGGGTGGTGGTGCTGCTGGTACACCACCTGAAGGTACCATCTCTGTAAGTAGTCCTTATACAGAAATATTATTGCTCGAGGGGCCACTGTAAAGATCACTATCTGGAATCCATGCTGACTATATTTGTGGAGACATATTATAAGAAACAGATCTGTCATGGTAAATAAGTTATAACTAGTGAGCATAGTCATGAAAGATCATGGAAACTTTTTAAAACACTAGCAACCGTTTTTTTCATTTACCGCGTCAGAAAACAAAACTCTGGGACATAGTGTATGTATATGTTAGCCTTATCACCAACCTAAACTCCCATTAATAAAAACCAAACTCAAGATGCTTCATATCATTACCTCTTTAAAAGTAGACTCTTAGTTCTTATAGTGTATCCAACCACCCTATGATAAAACTTTGTCTTGACCAGTCCCACGGGGCCCGGACGTGACTACCCCACGCCCGACATCCAAATTCTAAGGATTATCGACTTTCACCCAAACAATTTTCCCAAATAAGGAATTAATTACCATAGAGATATATACAAACTCAAAATGGGAAACTGAAGTAAAAACCATCAAAAGTAATATATAACCACAAGAGTAAATTTCAATGACAAGTACAACTGTAAACTCAACACATTTGGTAGGAATACAGGCCCTAGATACTGAAATGAATATAAACAGTTTTCGTATCTAACCTAGAGCTCTATAAAGAGGGTATTAGATGTATGTTAGAAGTCGAAGAAGAGAATCTTGATAGCTCCCATTGCACCAAGAACCACCATTTCTTGAACCTTCAAATTCTACCTCGGAGCATCAGTAGTCTGTACGAGACACACACACGTGCGGGGAAGATCCCATGCAGAAGTGAGTATAACAACTCATTAGGGGACCATACGAACCTCAATGGTCTATTAGTAATAACAAAATGAAAACATCATAAGTAATAAATCAATGGTAATATCCAATACATTATTTAAAACATGAATCGCATTGATAATATTCATCTCTATCTAATGGTATAAATTTGTGGCTATTGGGATAGGTATGACTAGTTGTAAAGACAGATCCTACTATATGTACTAAATCAAATGCTGACCCGTTTAGTTCATTATATGCTGACCTGTATTGGTCGCTAGATGTTGACCTATATTAGGGGCTTGGTACTGTCCTGTATTGGTCATTGGTGTTGACCAGTATTCATTATTGGTGCATACCCATATTGGATGCTTGTACTAACATGTATTGGTTGCTGGAACTGACCTATATGGTTCATGGTATAGAGGTAAGTTTGATTATTCATAAAACTAGTTCATCGTACTCTTTTGTCTCTGATGGTGACTTGTATTGATTTATCTTATTCTTTATGTCACATCCAGCCACTGGATTCCCGATAATAGCATGCTTGATTCTGAGTGAAATGCCCCTCATGAAATAGGTCATATTTCAATATGTACTATGTCCCATGAATATGTAACTTGTTGATCCATCATTTCATAAGGGTTCCAATGAAATAGAAGACACATCAACCAGATCCCATGTTGGTATGTTATATAATTATTAGTTCCAAAGGATAGAGTAGATTTAGTGTCGATCCAAGACAGATGAACATCAATTATTTATGGAACACTCATAGAGTATCTCAAAAGAATTGTCTCTCTCCATGGATCCTAGAACCGTAGACAGTTTGTCAAACAAACATATGGTTCGCATGTTATGGTCACAAAAGTGTATCTAAGATCGAGAGGGGTCCTGGTCTAGTCCAACCCAGCTCGACCAGGTCTTGGTCTGACCCTGCACAACCCAAACTGGCTCGAGCCGGCTTTGTTGGGCTAGGTTGTGTTAGGCTTGGCCTGCTAGGCTGGGGACCGGTCCAACCAACAGGTTGGGCGCCACCTTCCAGGAAATGTGCCGCATCCAGCTGAAGTGTCCCGCGAGGGGCGCACAGTCTGCAACAATTGAATGTATCAATGGAGCAGTTTGATTCCATTACGTTTTCTTCAACGTGGCGCCAACTTGTCACCCACAAGACCCACAGGAGGCGGGTCCCTACCAGTTCATCACAAATCTCCTTTATCACAGCAGGACAGGATGCGTCGCCTCTGCCTCTACGGCCTTCCCATTGCCGATAGCTTATTTAGCCACCATGTCGGTGAGTGGAACGGCTCTCCACTGCAGCCAGCGAGCGCTGACAACCATCTACACCACATGCATTGGTCGCTGGTGTCGCTACACCATTCCACGCCGCCGGAGCATACGTAGGGCCCTGTAGAGTCCCTAAATCAATGTTTTTATTCACTTCTATGAATAACGGCCTCCTGGAATGCCACCTACACTGTGTGGTCCTATATCCCACGTGGTAGATAATATCATCAATAGTTTACAAATAATTCATCATGAACAAGTTTAGTGGAGGGTAAATTCTTTGTTTGGATTGGATCGCGCCCTCCACATCGTATTTATAACATATGGGTGAACCTAAAATTAAAATAATATTTCATATAACCCCAAAATCAATCCCCATCACAACCTTCCCTAAAAACCGAAGAGTCATGGGTCATCCAGTTATTTGTTTTATCTTGATTCTTCATGTTAATCATGAATGAAGAGAGAATATTCCATTAATAGCATAAAAAATTTAAATCCCATACCTCGGGATTTGTTGGGGATGTCACGAATGGTGGTGATTCCAAATTCTATGGTATTTTGGACAAAATATAATGTTCACTATCATTGGAATGTGTCATCTGTCGACCATCAGAATGATCCTACAATGGGCTTCGTCAATCCTCCGTTCTTCGTCAGTGTATGGTGTGGTGTCACCTCATCAGGGGTTCCTCGCTTGATGAAGTCGTGCAAAAAACCCACCACGAGATCCATTTAAACAGGAGGGGGATGGTGAGAAACACCTTGAAGGAATTAATGAGGTTCATTTATTGATGTAATTAATGTGCCTCATTAATTAACGTAATCAAAGTGCCTCAATAATTGACGTAATTAAAGTTTCTCATTAATTATGTGAGGGGTGGTTTTGTAGCCAATGTGTAACCATGAAATTAAAACCCCATAATTAAAGGTCTTACCACCTCTATGGTCCCTGCCACCACTGATCAATAGGTGGTAGGGAAATGAAAAATAAATAATGTAAAAATTTATATTATTTTATTATTTCAATAAATGTCGCAAACACTATATTTTTCTCCTAACCAACTAAAATCAAATTGATGCTTTCCTAAAGTGAATCTCGGCTCTAAAGATTCAATGGGGCTCTCCAATTTCAATTCTAAACTCATGTTGAAAAGATAGAATATGCCGCCCATGCGTTTACATATCATACATAATAAAAGCATTATAAATTCATCTCGGGCACATCGGGCCTCAGAATCACGCAAAGTTAATTTTATAAAATTTATTATAATACAAAATAATTTAAAAATATAATTTACCTAGTATTTTCTAGGTTATTACATATCTCATCATTATAATTTCATTGATATATAATTGTATTATAGGTAAAAAATGTTTTTATTATATAACTGTGAAAACATTATGTTTTTTATTTTATTAATATTCATATGTGTAAGTATTTTTTTAGTTTTATTCTGAATGAAAAATTATTACCCATTATTCCTTACATCCATAGTTTCTTGTATCTATCCTTAGGTGTTTTATTAATGTATTTGATTCCATGTGGCATTGTATTATGGGTTCTTGATGATCAGAATCCATTATAAGGGTCTTATAGTACAATAATTTTTTCGAAATTAAAACCATTGGGATTTTCTAGGGATATATTATTATCAGGAACATGTATTTTTTATTTGGAGGGATTTACAAATAAATTTCATTATAACCAAAAACCCTGAGATGAAACAAATTTTTGGGACCCCAAATATTAATTCTATAAATTTTATTCCTATTCACTATGGAAATAATAAAAATGATGTAATTTTTTTACATTTGGATAGAAAATATAAATTATTGGAATTATTCAATATCGTTTGTATGAATTGTCTATCACTAAACATTTAAGTATATTACATATTTACTTACATGAATAAATAAATAATATATTTAACTTTTCATGTAGAAACTGTGACCCCAGAAACTCGAAACTAGTGTTTACTTTATTATAATGGAATAATATACAAGGAATAATATCTAGATAGACAAAATGTATTACTAATTTTGATAAACAAGATAAATATTTTATTCAAATATAATATTTTTATATAAAATATGATACAAATTTCAATCAATAATAATTTTATTGACACTATCTTTTCCATTCATATCATTCATAGTACATCTCTTTGATTCTTTGGAAATGAAACAAAATGAGGTATGACCAAATTTTTAGTAAGGGTTATTTGTAATGAATGTGATCCTCAATAAATAATAATAATCAACATTGAAAGTTAAATAACTTAAAAAACATTCTATTAAATCAATATATTGACTATTGTGAATAGATAAGGCATAGTAGATATGAAAAGCTAAATAACGGACCAAAATTCCATTTTATCAATATGTTGACTATCCAGAATGAATAATGAATAATCAACATCACATGGTAAATAACTAATCACACATACCCTTTAAATAATATTCTTATTATAAATAGATATGGAATAATCAAAATGTAAAGTTAAATTAATTAATTTTATTTACATTTAAATAATTGACTATCATGAATAGATACTGACTAATAAATATGGAAAGGTATGTAATTGAACAGACATGCCATTTTAATAACATTGATATCATGAAGAAATAAGGAATAATAAATATGGAAAGATATATAACTGAAAAAGAATTATATTTAATAAATAAATGAGAATGAAGTGTATCCAAATATAATATCATTGAGAAAATATCATGTATAATAATAACGAAATTCATCAGAAAAAAATACTTAATTATTTTATGTCATGTTCTCAAGCATCATGATAACTATACTGGCAAGGCCATTCACAAGGTAGATTAATTCTATGGGTAAAAGCCTATTTATTATAGTCTTATGGATTCATGTATTCATCCTACCAAATAATTGATGGGAAATATAATTTTCGGCTCACTACTCCCTTCATGTCAAAATCATTCCTCAAATAACGAATAATTGATTTAATTCATGCACTATTTTCCATACAATGAAATATATATATTTATTAATGAATATATATTTATCTATATTTCCCCAGATAAAAATATAAATAAATTTACAATAATTTTCTTAGATGTGATATATCATTTATGAAATAAAAATATCCATGATATATAATGTACATATTTAAAAAAATTTAATTTCAAATAATCCTATAGAAAGTGAATATTCCCATGGAATATTACTATCTAAAAAAAGGAATAAATAATGTAAATTTAAATAATTTTCCTTGTAAAAATGAATGTAAAGAATCAATATAAAGAATATTAATTGAATTAATAAGAAATATCCACAATTGTGTATATGTGAGATAGTGGGTTGTTGTCACTGATGAATAGAAGTACCCCAATATGATCGTTAAAAATATTATTAAGGAAAATATCTTTTTCCAATTGAAAATATACTTTTAGAATAAAATTAATGGTAAAAATAAACTATTTTAAAAATAATTTTATTTTAAAGTATCATTTGAAACACATAATGGAATTTTTATATCATTGAGTGGTAATGACAGTAATAAATTTAGTAGATGCCATATAAGTTAAAAAAACAATCCCATTCACATTTTTTTATAAAATACAAAAAACAGTATATTGGAAAATTACATGGATATAAATTTAAAATAATTATTGAAAAGTAAAAAAATTGGTAAAAATTTATTTGATAATTTATTTGGATAATGAAAAAAAAATTCAAATACATTTTTAGAAAACATGGTTTTGGAAGAAAAATTATTTTTAAATGAAGAGTGAAATTATGTCTTAATTTATTAAAAACATTTTATCAAACATATAAAGTAAAAAAGGGAAAAAACTGTTCTTTGGAATCTAATTTAATGAATAACCAGTATAGATGAAAATTAAAAGCATTTAATATTCAATGATAAAATAATTTTTTATAATGGAAATTTAAAAATAAAACAATCATTTTTGCAATGAGATTCTGATATAAAAACTGAAACAGATTAAAAATAAAATGTGATAATTATAAAATGAATCTATTGTGTGTAACTATTTAAAATTGAATTAAATTTTTTTAAATAAAATAAAATATATTCAAAATTACATACAAACATAAACATAGAACATCAAATACAATTAATATGTTAAACAACCTAGGTTATGAAATTCTTTACCACTTGGTTTATTTAATTCAAATCCCCTTCGATAAAATAATTAAAATTTATAAATACAAAACAATAAAATATAGTGGAATGAAGATATTTTCGGTCAAATGGGAAGTATATACATCATATTAATAATATTAGATGCAGAACATTAAAATATTCCATAATATAAGAACTTTGATATAGACTCCCTTACATATTGTTACTATTTGGTTTAACATGATTAATAATTTTTATAACGATTTTCATAATTTTATTAACTTATAAAGGATATATATAGATTTTTAATTTCATATATGACCCCATTAAAACATTTTATAACCTGATTGTTAATAATAATTAATTATTTTCATTGTGTTTGGTGTTAATTTCTGTGTTTTCTGATTTTTTATTAGCATGAATGTTATTGTATTTGAAAATATTATATTTTAACATAATCCAAAAAATTTATGAATGTTTTATATATAATTTTAATTTCAATATATATAATTTTATAAGTATTCTTAAGATTTAAACAAAGATGGTGGATCACATCACTTTGTGGTGATGGTAGGTCGTACGTACGCCTGAGCGATGCTATAATTTATTAAATGGGTGATTCAAAAAAAAGATGATTGTGATGTATTATTTTATAAAAAAAATATACGTTCATATAACTTACATATATTCTCTAAATTTTTCCTTATTATCGTCCATTTAAATTGTAAGGCAAAATTCAATCGTTTCACTAAATGATAATCTACTATACACATAATAGATGTTATCATATTTTAATTAGATTATAAAGTAAGAAATTTTATTTCATAATAATATTAAAAATAATTATATTTTCATAATAGTCATTATATAAACCATTTAATTGTGGTTATTGGACAGAATATACATCAGTTCATTAGGTGGTTGTCTTTTGTAAACATGATTTTTAGTTTGTTTTCACAATAAAAGAAATTATAGATTGATATAGGTCATAAAATTAACATAAAAAAATTAAGAATATGTAAAATATTGAGTTAAATATTTAGACATTGTATAATATTATTTTTACGATGTTTCAAAAGAATAAAAATTGGAATTCTTACTTTAAAACATTAGCTCCTATTCAGGAAACGACAATATGGTTTCATAAAAATCATTAGTAAGATATATTTATATTTAAACAGAGGGAAATGAGATGTTTTTTTGTGATTAAATAGTTGATTTGGTATGTGATATATTTAACCAAATGTATTTGGATGTGTGAAAAGGAGACCAGAGGGGTGACCTTTTGTATATAGTTGAAAGGAAATACATTAAATTTTAAAAATAATATATTAAACCTCTATTTGTTTAATTCAAATTAATAAAAATGGGCCATTCACATCACGTAGAGGATATTAGGTATATTTATATTTGTTAAATAAATTTTTTACATGTTTTTTGGTCAAATTAACCATTATATATTTTGATCAACCCCTAGCAAATCAATTGTTAATTTAACAACAAGAATTAATTTTTACTAATTTTACTATTCAAAAGAGTCGAAAATTAATTTGGAATTATTGTATAATATTAATTATTATAATTAAAAACTGTTAATTAATTTTTCCAAATTAAATTCATATAAGTGGAACAATACAATTTAAAATTATATCCTGAAACTTGATAAAAAACTGGAATTCCAAATAGAGTTGATATAAGTATAGAAGCATTAAATGTCAAAATTAATTATTAAATTGATTCTAATGGAATAAATTATTTAATATACAGTATAAGTGAAATAATTAAACTTAATAACTAATTTAAAATTCAATTTAACCATGTAAATTTTTTAAATGAATATTGTATTTTTTAAAAGAAATGTATATTTACACTATTCGTCTAAAAATGAAACGATTCTAAAAAATCAAAAAAATGACAATGAGATAATTTTTATATAAAGATCTTAAAAACAAATTCAATTATTATATATAAATTCTGTAAATTTGGTAAAAATTAATTAATCTTTTATTGTAAAATGGGAGAGTAAATTATTTTAAAAAAATATTATTTTCTATAGAACATTTCTTTTTCTATAAAAAGATTATTATTTTAATTCAAATGAATATATAAAAATAATATCATAATTTAGTTATTAATATTAATACCTTCCAATTTAGAATCTAGGTTAGAAGAGTATCCTATATTACGATCCACTTAGGCTCTGGGATATGTATTTTGCATGATGTCTAAGAGGAGGACATGTTTTAATAGAAAATTATCATTATGTCTCAAGGTGTCACATTATATTCTATGAAAGGTTTTTTCTATTAAAAATGTTATTAAACCCATTTCTTCCTTCTTAAAATATAAATTAGTTACACTCTCACAACAATAAATAAATATCATCCTCACTATTTAAAGTATATATTGTCAATCAATGGGTTGTCATTTGGAAATACCGTTATTGAAAAACGTACATCATAAAATAGTAAAAAAATATCCTTCATGATACGTGAGAATGAAAAATATTATTTTCATTTTAAATTATAAATAACAGGTTTTCATGTTGGAGAACATAGGCTGAATATAACGATATGTACATAGATGAAAAACATAAATAATTATAAAGCATAATAGATATTAATAATCCCTATAATTTAAATTATCAATAGAATATTAAGAACATAAAAACCAAAAATATATAATTATTTTAAAGTCCATTTAAGACATAGATTATGAATTTAATATGACAACATTTTTATTTAACAATCATTTTCATTAATTTAGAAGTTCTATTTGTAGATATGAAAATAAAGAAATATAATTACATTTATGTCTATATTTTATATTAAAAATTATTCCATTTGGATGTGCTTAGATCCATTTCAACTTCATATCTTATACTAAGAGGTGATTATGCAAAAATTAATTGTTTATATTCTTAAATAACATAAAATAAATAAAATAAAAACATGACTATGAAAATTTACTGATTTTTTCCAAAAATTTATATCGATAGAAAGCGTTTTCTAATATAATATATTATTCTTTAAACTTAAAAAATAACACAACCAGTTTGTCATTAATATATATTCATCATATTTTATAAGTATAGAAAACCAAAATTATCCAAAACATCAAGTAGACTTGTGGTATGCTCTCATCCATTATTATCCATCAGTTTTGGGATCATTCCAAATGACCTTCACTAGATATAACAAGGTTCGCTTCACCCAAAAATATATTAATATAATTTATATAACTTTTGCAAAGTATAAAAAACCCAAATTTGTAGACATAAATAATATGATAACCCATAAATGTTTCTAATAAATTTAATATTATTCCCACAAAAAGAATATGAATTCATCCTTAAATAACATTTTCCACAAAAATTATACTTTAAAATGGGGGTTTCGTAACAAATTTCACACAAAATATAATTATTCAAAGTAGAATTGGATCAAATAAAACAAAAATATAGTATTTTAAGGATTGTAAAATATGATCAATAAAACAATTATATTCCCATAAAAAATTATTACTGAACTAAGTTATTTTATCCCTATGTATAAGTAATTCAACCACATTAAATCAACAAATTTCCATCCTCTAATTATTGTATGACCAATTGATGAGTTGATTATCTCTGATAATTCATAGTTTCACAACATTCAAGACTAATAACTATAAATACAGTATACAGATAGAATTTATTTACTACAATTATAATATTGAGTTTTTCATATAAATTCATTTCATTGTCCCCTTATTTTCCACGTATAAAACATTTTTCCATTCTCTTGAGACTCTTTCTTCAGTGTCACATTACATGTTTCTAACACATAGGTAATCAAGCCTTCATTCCTATATGGTCTCCACCACTGATGATCTTTGTGAAATCCATCATTATCTTCTTATGTGTGCCAATGATTTGGATATTCTATATATTTTTAATCATATTTTGGATTAACAAATTATGTATGAACATGATATATTTTATCTTATAATCCCCAATTAGTTGATAATATTCCCCATATTGTCCATTATATTAAATAATGCCTTGATTCATTAGAGTTCCAACAAATGACTAAAACTAAATGTTATTCTGTGAGAAAAACCAATCATATTTGGAAAATCATAATATTATTTATATGATGTCAAAATAAATAACCCTTTTATGGGTCCACATTTTCATTAGTTGTTAATAAAAATTAAAAATGTGTATTTTTTGGTATTTATAATTTGGTGATGCTTGAGGAATTATTATAGATTAATTTCATATAATTTTGTTTCATTACTAAAAAAGTGCTATTTTTTTAAAATATGACAATTGTTGATGTGATAATAAACTTGAAGACAACATGTTAAAATATGCGTGAAGAATTTTTTACAAAAAATATTCACCATACAAGAGGTAATTTTAGGATGTATACATCCTATTCATTTAGTTTTCAACGAATTACAACATTAAGAAATATCCAAAAAAACATTAAAATTTTTTTCATGATGATTGATAGATAATTATTAATGAGAAGGTTCAATAAAAAAATAAATATTAAATCCTAATGAAGAGGGTTTGGAATGGAATTATATTTTTTAAATAGATTAGACTTACCTTATTTCTTATAAAAATACTATATATTAGTGAGAGGCTATCATTTTATGAGAAATATTGAGTATATATATAGACTCAAAAAATTTAATGGGTTGAATTTAAAAGAAATTTAAGTCATAAAAATAAATTACTGATTCCCCACCCCCTCTCATTGGTCAATCAAGAATGAGCTACTAAAACCATCATAGATTTTTTATAAACCATGTGTTTAACATAATCATTCAATATCATCTGCTAATCAAATATGATATAATTATTTTTAAAGAAAATTTTAATTATAAAATGTATTCAAAAAATATTTTCAAACATATTACAAATTAATCTTAAATTTTGTGTACCATGTAAAAATCAAGTAATGATTTATGTGAATTTTTAAGATTTATTACCGTTAGGTGCATCTATTCTAGATGAAAATATAATAGCAGTATTCATGAAATAATGAATATCTAGGGAAAACCACAGAATCACTACGTTATCAAATTTTTACTATGTTCCTCTATACATATCCACAAATTCTATCCTAGGGTTATAATCCTTAATCAGTTTTTTCTTAAAATATAGTTACATAGGTTTCTAATAAACATCCTATAATAAAAAAATAGAAACCATGACCCTAGTAACCCAGCGTTGATGTATCGTTTATTATAATGGAATAAGAGACATAGAATCACATCCTTTCAAGCCATTCATAGTAATCTTCTTGGATTATTAAAAATATAAAAATAAAGGTGAAATAAAATGATCTTTAAGGGTTATTTATAATGAATGTTATCAGTATTCAATATGTATAACAAAAAATGAATGTTATATAATTGAAGAGAAATTAAATTTAATCTGTAACATTAATATTATGATTAAATTTGGGGAAATAGATAAGAAAAGGTAAATAAATAAAAAATTAATTCATTCAATCAAAAACATGACTATCGTGATTTTATAAGGAATAATTCAAATGAAAATATAAATAACGAGACACAAATTCTCTTTAAAAATAGGAATATACTTAATAGATATGTTATAATAAATTTATAAATTTATATAGATGAACATATATTCTATCAAAATAAAAATACATTAATGTTTATAGAAAGAATAACAACTATGTAAAGGTTAATTACTGAAAATATATTCATTTATTGAACATGAAAATCATAAATTGTTAATGAATAATCAAAATGTCATGGTAAATCGTAAAAAAAATTATTTTTAATCTATTTCTAGGAATTAAATCGATTTAATGATTATATCATTGAAAAAATATGATGGATAAAAATAAATGAATTCTTAATTTAGTAAATTAATAATTATTTGATTTCATGATCTCATGCATCGGGATACCTCTACTGTGAAGACCTTTAACAAAAATATTTAATACAAATTAGGAAAACCCATTTAACAACTGATTACTAAATTCATTCATCTGACTCTTGATGTGTTAAGGGGATATAAAATTTATTTCACAATCCTTTATTTTATACCCAAATAATTACTGATATATCATATAATTGATCAAATTCATGAAAAATGAATCTTTTCATCTAATATATTAATTAAATAAAGAAAAAAACATTTTATTATTTCCATTGATAAAATATATATTATATATAGAACAACAAACGTATATATGACATAATTTCTTAGAAATAAACCTAACAATGATAAATAATATGGACATTTACTGAAAAAATTTAATATCCAATGATCATAGCAATGTGAATATTTTAATGTAACATAATTATTAAAAAATGATTCATTAAATTCAATTTCAATACCATCCATGGTAAAAAGTATCCTCAACCAACTATAAAAATAATAATGATGGTATAAATAAAATATATTCCCACTAAAGTATAAGTTACATAAAGGGTTGTTGGTAGTGATGAATAAATGTTTGATAAAAAATATTTAAAAAAATTCACAAATATATTCTATTCAATTTGAAAATATATCTTGTAAAAATTTAAAATTTAAAAAAATTATATTTAAAATACTTTTTTTTAAAATATTATTTGAAACATAAAAATTAATCTATAATATATTTATTTGTTATGGTGGCATGGAATTCCATACATGACATATAAGTTAAATGAGTGATTCCTTTCTCATTTTATATAAAAATCAAAATATGATTGTTTTTGAAAATTACAAGAATATTCTTACATTTTTATAAATCAATTATAAATGTGTAACAATTCATTTCATAAATATTTTATTGATTTTTGAACAGAAAAAAAATATTTTGAGAAAACATGGTTTAGTAAGAAAAAATATTTTTAGCATAAGAGGGAAATAAAGTTAAAATATTTATACAAATTTATCAATAAATTCAATAAACTGAGAGTGAAAAATAGAACTATAACATGAAAAATAATAAATATATATATAATTGTATTTTTTATATTTTATAAGATTAAATAACACATTTTAATTTAAAATCAACCATAAATAATCCTGATTAAAATGTGATTTTGAAATATACCCCTAATAATATCATAATGTTGGTGTGTTAATTCACCCATGAGTCCATTTTGTCTACAAAATCTAATTACACATTAATCCAGTAGAAATATATCATAATATATACAAAAATACCTTACATATATAATCTAATAATATCAAATACAATGAAAAAGTAATTGAAACAAATGAAATAAAATTATGAAATGAATTTTTTTACCAGTTGGTAACTTTTATGTAACATCCCAATGGATGAAATAAATAATATTGATACATAAAATAAAATTAATTATTCAAAAATCATGATATTACAATTCAAAAGTTCATTATATTCACCATATCCACAAAATGATGTTCATAAGAATATAATATGCCCCAATGAATGGAAATTAAGAAAAAAGTCACTTACCTCATGCTTCAATTTTGTTTAATTTTATTTATAGTCATGTATAAAAGTTATAAACAAGTTATTAATATATAAAAAAACCATATACATATTTATTATATTATATATGATCCCATTATAACATTTTACCACCTAATTATTAATAATCATTCATTATTTTCTTCTTTTCATGTGTTAATTTCCTTGTTTTCGAATATGTGTTATGTCACAAAAGATCTGGCTATTGAACAAATTAGGTATTTAAATATTATCCATAAATATATTAATTTCATATATAACTTTTTTTTCATTAGAATGTTGTAAATACCCAGAAATTCCATATAAAAATTTTATACAGAATTTTTGGGCCATTACATTCTCACCACATTAGGGATTCACATCCGAGTAAGAAACAAAAATGCTAAGAAATCAAATTTGTGTACTGAGCATGAATCTGTGACTCCGAATAATATGTTCTCTCTTAGATGATACTATTCTACCACCAAACTCGAACCCGAGGTATCGACCATCCACAAAGGACCTTCTCGTGTTGATACTCTATCTCTACTAGGAACTCCACAAAAGTCTCCTCGTCATCAATGTCCAGCTCACCCGATATGATGAATTGCAATGGATCATTTATATATCTCTTCAATTGTGAAATGTAGAAAATGTCATGTACCGTGTCAATCTGTGTGGTAAGAGTTAGGCGATATTCACCCACACTAACTCTATTGAGAATCTGGAAGGGTCATTTGAAACTCCGAGATAGCTTTTCGCCCTGGCCAAATCTATGCAAACATAATCTAGGTGGGACCCATATGAAAACATGTTCATCCTCCATGGACTCCAATGGTCCTTATCTTCTGTCATTATATGACTTATGCCTACTATATGAAGACATCATCTGCTCCTGGAGGACCTTCACCTTCTCAATGGTAGCTCGTACCATCTGTGGACCCATGAGTGCAGACTCCCCAAGGACTATCCAGAATTGAGGTTATCTACATGGTCACTGATAAAAATCCACAAACAGTGCCATGAAAATGGTGGAGTGATATGTTTTTTTCTATGAGAAGTCCACCAATGACATTTGATCTTCTTAGTTAGGCTAAAATCAAGGACAGAAGCACGATGCATGTCCTCAAGTGTCTCTATAGTCAGCTCTGTCTGACCATAAGTCTAAGGATGAATGGCAGTGCTGAAACATAGTTATGTCCAGAATTCCACTTTCAATCCCATCCATAATCGAGATGTGGAACATGTGTCATAGTCTGAGATGATATATGATGTCACCCTGTGAATCCATATCATCTCATGTACATAAAATTGTCCCAATACCTCTAATATTTCATACAATAAGATGGGTATGAAGTCTGCCAAATTTGTGAGTCGATAAGCGATCTTTGAGATGGAACCATGGACCCTAAACCTTTGTGTTTGTTCTGTCATGAAGTCAATAGAGATTCCATCCCATGTTGGTTATACTCCTCAAGTAGGTGTGTTATGGAAGATGGAACATGATGTTGGCCCTTACCTTGCAGACAATTGAGGCATCCTGAAACAAACTCTATCATATATTTCTTCATCCATGTCCACCAGTACTGATACTAGAGGTTCTGGTAAATATTTTCCACACTAGGATGTACTACCAATGGAGATGTTTAGAACTCCCTTAACACCTCCAGTCGTAGTATCACATGTACCACAGTGGATCTCATGTAAAGAATGACGTGATCCACACCTTTAGAAAATCTATCAGGAGCATGCCCAAAGGATATATGAGCAGGTCCTATCTCATAGTCAACATCACCATACAGTGTATCCCTAACTCGCTAAAGGTGTGTGGGAGTGACTCTTATAGACTAAAGGTAATCCTCTCTCTCACTATCCATAAACGATATGGGTAACGTTGCTAGCTACTGTGTCTCCTCAATAAGAAATTGTAAACCACATCTCTGGCTGAGTGAATCTACCACCACATTTCCTTTCCCGGGAGTATAGATTATCTCAATGTAATAGACCTGGAGGAACTCTAGCTATCACCTGTGTCTAATGTTTAGGTCCTTATGTGTGTAGATATACTTAATACTCTTATGATTAACATTAATAATAAACTATTCACCCATCAAGTTCTGCCACAACATCTTCAACGAAAAAACACTACTAATAACTTCAGGTCATGGATAACAAAGTTCTTCTCATGAAGTCTTATCTTTTGTGAGCTGTAGGGAATATCCACCCACTCCTTCATCAAGAATCATCCTATTCTGGTCCTAGATTCATCATAGTAGACTACATATCCAAATCCCTCTTTTGGGAGCCCCAAGATACGGTCACTCTACAGTCATAGTGTGAGCTACTAGAAACTCTTCTAATATCTCTCTATCAATAAGAAAGGCTTTCCCATTTTTTAAAATATTACAAGAGTGTGTATACTTTGGTAAATTCAGGTAGAAATCTCTTGTAGTGCTCAGTCTACCACAAGAAACTAAGCACTTTTGTCACACTCTTTGGTGGCTCCAAAGTAAGGACTACATCTATCTTCTCGGGATCCACCAAAACTGTAGCCTCTGAGATAAAAAGTCCTAGAATGTGGATCTCCCATCCAGAACTAACACTTCAAAAGAATTCCAGAAAGATATTACTCTCAGAGTGTATCTAAAACTTTCTCTAGATGACTGGTGTGGTCCTCCTCTAACATTGAGTACTCAAAGATATAATCATTAGAGACCCCCACGAAGAAATCGATGTAATGTTTTAATATCTAATTTTTGAGTCCCCTGAACACTTTGGGGCATTGGTTACACTGAAATTCCTAAAAAAGTCATTTTCATTATACCGGCTTCTTAACTCCTTATTTGGTACATCCCTATCTCATACCCTGAGAAAATGATATCCTGATTTGAGGTATATCTTCCTAAACCACAGAGCACCCATCAGTAGATCAAAAAGATCATTAAACATCTTGAGTGGATATTTTTTTCTTCATAGCCACCTGGTTGAAGCCTTGATAGTCCATGCAATGCCGCACACACCTGTTTGCCTTCTTTGAGAACAAAATTGGAGATATCCTCATAGAAAAAATGGTCCTTGTAATCCCTATCCCCTACAAGTACTCCTATTTTACCCTCCACTCATGATGATCCATTGGATCCAACTGATATGTTGGAGTATATATCTGTGTCATCCCTGGGTATAGGTTGATATAGAATTCCTCCTATTTGTGAGGAGGTAGTCCCGAAAAATCCTCAAGATTGAGATCAACAAACTGGTCCACCAATAATGGGCATTTAAAACTCCTCATGTCATCTACTACGAGGGTAAGGCTAGACAACTAATCAGTGATCGAAAGCACCCTCATCTGTGATAGTCCATCATTTTCTGAAAAGGTTCCTTTCTCATCGGTGAAGGAAAACCTAGTCCCATCCTTATAGACACACCAGAGATTGCGACTATAACAATCAATCTAATAATGGATAGTGTGTAACCATTCCATACCCAAGATGATGTCATAAGGCCTCGACAGGGAATCTAGGGGATCCCAGTCAAATATTTCATCTACTAGAGTAAGATCACACTACTAGAACCAGTGTGTCATCATCAAATCCTATCTCATAGGAGTCTCTAATCGTAATGATAGAGCATACGACTCCACTATAATATCCGATCACCGAATGAGTGCCATGGAAATAAAAGGTTGAATGAAACTTAGGTCTATATGAACATCATATAGGGGTGAGTCGACATAGATCATACCTTGTAACATATATGGAGAATTTTCATCATAGGCCTCAGCTGCATGAAGCTGAGTTTGACCCGAACCACCAACACTCTGAGGTCAGGGTGGACAACCCAGATGGGGCAGTGGTAGGACATAAAATCTCTGCCCACCACCTATTACACGACCCACTCTGCCAAATCTATGGCCCTGTGAACCTCCCCCCTTGAATATCAGCATATGACATGATGTTCCCTCGATCATCTTCTGATTTTCAGTGTATCGAGTTGGGCAGTCACGAGCCTTGTGAACTTGTCAGCCGCACGAGTACCTCATTCTGCTTCACTACTGGCATGAAAGAGACTAGCATCAAGGATAACCTACTAGTCTGCCGGTGCCTTGACCAAATAGAAAAGCCACACCAAAACATACATCCAGTCTTTATCTGCGTGTGGATTTATCTCACCTTGAATCATTAGATCCCTCTAATCCTAGAACTCATGAAGCACGCTAATTCAGTGTACACAATCTATTGTTTGGGATGGTGGATGCTAATACCCTATGGGTAGTGGTGCTTATGGTTCACCACACAAAGCTACCATCACCATAAGAGGGCAATTCACCATAGCCTCCTTGCTTGGTGGGCTGTCATCATCATCTCTCACTAGAATCCTGGATGGTTGTCAATATAGTTCCATCATGTAATGAAATAGATGTACCATTGTGAATAAGATATACCTACTGATCTAACTCTAATGTGATCAATTAAAAAGAATCTCAAAACACACGCAATCAATTTTTTTCCCTTGTATCGAGTTAGAAATCATAATTCCGGGTCCAGGTGTATTGATATGTTTGTTGCTGCACCAAAACTGCACTACCAAAACTCAAAAATGTACTCAAAACACATAAAACTATTTCCCCATTGAAAAATCAGGGTCATATTTATTTGGTAGAACTGACACGTTTGATACCATTTTCTCAAGACTCGTCCACCGAGACTCGTTCCATGACTACCCCAAAGCAGCCTTCCATAGCCCAGGTGATGGTGACTAGCACCGAAAAGGCATATTTCTAAAATGGGAAGGGATTACCTTAAAACATGTAAATAGACAGACCATGAACACAACAAGAGAAAACCATGTATTATAAATATTGAAAGAGAATAGTATGAACTGAATTTTAATGTATTAGTATACAATCCCAATTGAAATAATGGACACCACATAGGAAAACCACCACCATAGGTTTTCTACAAAGGGCCATACCTAATGGGTTGAAACATATTCCATTGCACCTATCCACATCAATTGGTCACCTCCATGCACCATCTAGTCCTAAATCTCAATTCTCGATAAAAGATTTGAGTCATATGGACCAGAAACAACAATGTGTCGGAGAAGCCTGTACAGGGGTGAGTGTTACATTACCCAGTAGGGACCTTGATACCCCAAAAGGACTCAAAAAATTTCATTAAGGAAAACTCACAAGGCATGAAATCAATCACAAGGAACAATGTAAGATATAGATCACACTGGAAATATAACTTTTATAATAGAAATAATGATGATTAGTTATAAATATGAATCATTTTATTCTGTTGAGAAGTTCCACTAATTAACCAAAATGAATTATTTCTATTACCGATCCACAATGGGTCACGAGTCACTGAACCACACAGGGTCGTAAGTTGATGATCCACACAGGGTCATATGTCATTGACCCATGACGGGCCTCTCTATGGAGGGTCCTGGTCGGGTCATGCTAATTCTAATCTACATAGTGTCATAAGTTGTTGATTCACATAGGGTTGTAAATCACTGATCCTTGACGGGATGCACTATGGTTGGTCCTTGTTGGGTCACGATACTATTGATCCACACATTGTCATAACTCATCGATCCACACAGGTTTGTAAGTCTTCAATCCATAGAGGCTCATATGTCACCATTCCACACAATGTCGTATGTCACTAATTCAAATCCACAAAAGGCCACATTTCACTTAACAGTCATCCATATGATTCTCATACATTGTGCTCTTGAGTTTTGAAGATTCTACTCCTCAAGAAAGTAGTCATATTTTAGCCACCACGAAGTCACAAAAATATGTAACATAATGGAAAACCATGTCAAAAGGGTTCCCACACAATATAAAGAATGACAATAGTACATTCGGTCTCTATGTTATTGGAATTTTAGTACCAAGGACCTAGTTGGATTCAAGTTCGGTCCAACCATTCAATATTAAAAAATCTACAGACTATATTAGAACATCTCAAAAGGAACACCTCATCCTACTAGTTCCAGCACCGTAAACACTCTATCAAACAGATGTCTTATTTAGAAGATATGGCCCATTCAATGAAACCTGGTCAAATTGGGTTCAGGTCTGGCCTGAGTCAGTCGAATCGACCCAACCCGGTTTGGGTCCACCCGACAGATTCCTCTGGGCCCAGTCTAAACTGGCTGGACCCTACCTAGTCTGGTCTGCTGGGCCTCAGGGAGTGGTGCAACCCAACCTATTGGGTGCGGCCCACTTGCGGAGCACGACCCGCGAGCTAGGTGTGGGGTCCACTCCCCTCAAAAAAGGATGTGGTTCATTCGGGTTTTCTAACAATCAATGTAACACCCGGAGATTTTATGAGATATATTCATTTTAATTTCTTTAATATGTTCTATTTTAAGCTACGTCAATATTATCTTATACTATACACAACACCACAATAGATTGCAGTATACGTAAAACTATTCTTGGTTTGTGTTGCACAGAATTTCATGTTCATTTTGTGGAAATTAATCTACGCGTCATTGAGTATAGATTTTTTTTAATGTGTAAATAAAATATGTTTTGATTATGTTATATGCAACACCAAACAGAGCTTTCATTACACGCAGCCCTTACATGGCTTCCTTTTCATGCAATCATGACCTTCCACGATAGCGTGTGTTGTACACAATACCGAGTTTCACAAAACAACGATATGTTATTAAAATATTATATAAACTAGCCGTTATGAATAGTAATACCCCCTTTTTGAATTTTTTTTAAATTTAATCATTCAAAATGGACTTCAATTTTGGATTCAAAATATCGAAATTAGCCTAGGTTGAATTTTTGGTATTTTTCTGAAAACATTCAATTTTTGATGTATAGTGAAAACACAAGGTTACTATTTAAAACCGAATTTTTATTTAAATATTTATTTATTTTATTTATATTTATTTTAGGTCAAAATTGATAAATAATAGCTCTATAAAATAAATATAAGTAATTTGAATCATTTTATAATAATTTTAGATATATAAAAATTTAATTTAACTTTTCACCGTCTTTTACCCACATCCTAAGAAAATTTGAAAATTTACATAAAAAATAATTTTACTGCTTCTTTGAGTAAAATTTAAAAAATTTCATAGGGACACGGTTAATATAAAGGAGTAAAAAGTGGTTCAATAAGATAAAAATAATTTTTGGTGAATAATAACTTTTTTCTATTATTTACCATGGCTATAAGAAAATAGGATAATTAAGGGTAAAATGATATTATTATTACCCTAAAACGTGTCCTAATTCTATTGAATAAGTGTAATTCGACCAAAAACAACCATATGGAAAAAATATTACCCTTTATGTCAACATGGATTAGATTAGGTCATTTATTATTATTTTTATTTAATGAATCTTTGAAATAGTTAAAATCAATGTTTGAAAACTAAAACATTTTCAATGTTGTGTAATACATAAGATAAATTCGACTTTAAATATTCATTAGAAAGAAAAAAATACTTCCTAAATAATGATATTTTATTTATAATTTTTATAGATTAAATAAATTAATTAATTTATGACACAATGATGATGCATTACTTAACTTTTTAATGAAATATTTACACAATTGATGTTATAAATACCCAAATAAATTTAATTTGAACATTTAAAAAATTACACAAATTATTAGGGTTAATATGACATGTTAATATTTTTTCATTTAACTTTGTTTGAACTAATTATGTTGTAATGATTTTCACAAAAACCAATTACCAAATAGTGTGAATATTAACATAAAATAGTTTTTAAAACAAATATTATATTATTAATTGTTATTCTATTCCTAAAAATATATGGTTTGGTCAAATGACATCAATAAGGCTATATATATTAATAATAAACCACTTGTGGTTCGTTTGTCTTGTTATAGTATGTTTATTAACAAAATAGTGTAAGAAAACCATACGACATAGTTAATGTTAAATATTTTAACATAGAGTTAAATCTAAATGATAATGTTAAAATTGTAACCTAAAATTGTCTAAAACATATTGGTTGAGAGAATTCAGATTCATCCCCACTTTTTAAAAAATACTTTTTTTAATGAAATCATTTATTTTTTTTCAAAATAAATAAAATTATATTGTTCATCAAAATATATATATGTTTTTAGTTATTATTTAACTTTTATTCATACATTAACATTTAACATAAATTTTATAAGGTTATATTGTATTATAGTTGGTTTTTTATTGTGGTTGTATGTTCTATAAGCTACCAAAGAGAATGAATTTATTTAAAAATAAATATTTCATCAATCATCAAGGAGTTACATTATCTTTGATTTTTTCTGTGTTATAATTTATATTGAACATAATATCATTCTTGTAAAATAATACAATGTTAAATTTTTAATTGATCATTAGGCTAGTTTTTTTGATAAATATACACCCATAAAAAGATATATCGCTCGTTAAGAATATAACATAGTATTTTCAGTAGTGCAATTCAGGTGGTATAAAACCATGGTTTCCCTATTAAAATTTTAATACATAACCTTTTCTTGAAAATAATTGTGGTACATTATTTTTATTATAATTTTCTCTTAACTATAATGTAGTATCATCCATTCCCCTCTTGGTAAATAGTTTTTTTTACATCAATGGATCATTACATACAAATATTTCTGTTAATTTCAGTACAAAAAAGTGTTCAGTTAAATTCATTGAATAATAATGGCTAATGGGTAATCATGGATTTAGTGAATTAATTTTTTAAAAGGAATTATTATTATTATTATTATTATGTAATGCATACAAATCATATTGTAACTTAGAATTTTTCAAATAAACATATTGATCCCTAGTTTTCTTTGAATGGAAGGCCACTAACATATCATATTCTTGTTTATTACCCTAAAAACTACAAATTTAATTATTACACATATTAATTGATGAATTAAATAATTTTTTAATACCATTTAAGGGAAAATGTAATATCTAGATTAATGTTTTAGAAAATTCATCAATATAAATTCATGACATTCACTATCTCAATATTTTAAAAATATTTTATGATATATAACCATATTTTGAAAAAGGATTCAAAAAAATCAAAATAATAAAATAAATTCATTAATATACGAATAAATAAAAATGAGGATGAAATAATTTATAATAATATTTTAGTGGATATTGATTCATAACCCGATGAATCATTATTTTTTAAAAGGTAAAACAGAAAGAATTTTTTTACTATGCAAGACATTCCACTATCTTTTCTTTCATGATTTGTATTGTTAATGAAAATTCATGGTGATGAAAAATTTAAGGTTGTAGTAGTTAATTTTAGAAATGTTTATATTAATATTTTTCATTCAAAATAAATCCAATAGATTAAAATTTATTCTATGTAACCTAATGAAATTTATAAACATAAGACTAGGATGATGGGAAATTTGAGTGTTATTTAGGAGTAAATAAATTTTCATTGATCACATGACAAAATATAATAGAATTTAATAAATTATGGGAATTCTTGATCACTTGTACAACTGGTAAGACTATATTAAATGGTTCACCTTTTGTTAATAGAGAATAAATTAATCTAACACCTTTGTATATGAATGTTTTTTAAGTATTTGAAAATTTAATCAATTAGTTATGTAATATAACATATAAAGTGATCCATCACATTTCCTTTCAGTGTAAAATAAGTATTGTGGGTATGAATAAATAACCCAATATTAATACATATTTTATTGTTATAAAATGGTGGAATAAAGAAATAGATTACATTATATAATACACTTATGGAATCCATTAATAATGTACTCATGTATCATCATTAAAAAACATGAATATAAAGAGAAAATGTAATTATGGGAGGATATAATGAATTTTAACGTATTGGGCCAAATAAAATATCTATCCACAGAATATTCATATGTCAAAAATTCGTCTTTTATGTAGTATTATTCAATTAAACTAAATTAATTTTTCATAAAAATAAATGTTTGAGGAAACTAACATAGATTAAAAAATAATATGAAAAAACATTTAAAATGATTTCACTATTATGAAATGATCTAATATTATTACAAGTTTTATTGATGTAACACCCTAACCCCAGTAACCCAGGGTCAGTCAATTATTACATAACATTGGCATGATCACATGAGATCAAATCATGAAAGACTAAATAGTTTAATATCCTTGGAAATACTAGTTACATTCATAAGTTTTGCATTACATTATAAAATGATAAAATATAAAAATATAGTTTCCAGATGCACCCTCATTTCTTATAGACTATCCTTGTAGGACATGGATAATATACTTCTTCGCATCCAAGGAAAAATAAAACATAGAAATGGGTGATCTCTGATGCTCAGTAAATAATACTATATAGTGGAAACATTCATAAATAAGGCTAAACAATTAAGACAATGTAAGACTAAAACAATATCCATTTAAACATTAATGCAATCATAATATGGAAAAGCTAATGTCAGATAATTCCATTTACTTATTCACATGGATATTCTACTAGTCGAATAATCACATATTATATAAATATCCAATTTTATAATGATGGAATGTATAATGTCAGACTTCATAACCACATAGTCAAGGCCTTGTGCCAAGACTACAAATATGATTTTGTCATGGTCTTGTTCCAAGTCACTAGTTTGTCACAAGAGACCAATTGATGCATCAAGGAGCTATAGCGGGCTCCACCTGTCACTTACTTAGTCCAATGCATTCCTCCTATGAAAATGTGTAAACATAACATAGACACTCTTGTTAAAACATGAATATGAAACATCAATACTTTATCCAAAAACCATTAATGGTATTAAAATAAAAAATCTATAGTCAAACATATCACAAAACCATGAATAAATTAAAGAATATTTTTATCATATTAAATCAACTTCAGACAATATTTAAATCTATCAAATGATGTTGATATAAATGAAATATGTTTTTTTTACAGAAATATATCTTTCTATTTTGTAATCATTTTAAAGTCATATAATTATAAAACAAAACATTTATTTTTAAGATATTCTTATAATATTTTATGGGAAGATTTGAAGATATTATAATGGCGTAAAATAGCCACATCTACCATATATGTTAATAAAAGACATTTTTACCATAATTTTGTCAAAATGGTTATAAAGTACCTTATTTGGAAAATGATAGAAATATTCATTTCAAATCATATATGGTCAACTAAGGGTATAAATGAATTTAACCCATTATATAGTATCTATTATGAATGTTTTGAAATAAATATTTAAGAAAATTTGGATGAGGATGATAAAGAGGTCCCAGAAGTTACTTATGTAAAAAGAACCTCAGATAATATAGAGGTTGTGAAATTTACCCATACCTTGTACATTTCATTGGATTAGGGTCAGTTAAACTCTTGTATAATGTTGAAATAATTGTTATTAAATTAAACAAGAACCATATACATTAATATGATATCACACATGATCTTCTAATATCACTTTGTTATTGATTTTATATTAGTATCATCATTTCAAGTGTTAACTGATTCATTTTACTTTATATGATTGGTTACATAAGCCACGTTTGTTATGGATATGATGTATTTTATTCATATACAGAATGATATTAGGTTCATAAACATTACTTTGAATCATAAAATGATATTTATTCTTGAATTATTATGATGGGGAGTTAATGTCATCAAGTTCGTGGGGATGTAATCCTTACGAACGCACAACCAAAAATATCATTATTTTGATATTAAAATCATATATAATTGGATGGTATATCATATAGATAGAATAATTAACATGATATATTTATTATTTACATAATTTATACTAATTATTATACCCATCCAAATGATGAAGTGTTTGAATAACAAACTACACTACGATGTAGAGATGGTAATCCGTACGTACCCACGTATGGTGACTTTGTCATTTATAGGATACATAGAATAATGATTATGGTGATAACATCTTTATAATAACATCAAATTATATAGAATATATTGGAGTAATTAATTTTTAAAGGAAATAACATTTAAAGAGGAAGTGGAAGAAGAAAATAACTTGAAAGGGGTGATGAAATATTTATCCTTTTTTCGGGTTCTTTATTTTGATTTGATAAAAATGAGATCATTAGGTGGGATTTATGACTAATGTAATACCTCTAGGATTAAAAAAGGAGAGTTTTGAAGATACTTTAGAAGATTTTTACCAAGCCAAATGCCTTTGAAGGTGTGAATTTGAGATAAAGGGAAGTGCCCTTTTATAAGGGAGGTGAGGGTCACTTTAGGAAAAACATTAAATATTATTTTATAAGAAAATTATTTTAGGTTAATAATGTCTCAAAAATGATTTATTTAATGGATAAGGTGGGGATCGTTTGAAAACCTCTCAGTCAATAAGTTTTAGACAAATTTAGATCAACATATTAACCACATCGTTTAGATTTAACTCTTAGTTAAATAGTATGACATTTACCATGTATCTTTAAATTTTTATATTATATGTTTAATAAACATACTATAAACATCCATGAGAACATCATGTGGATAATTAATTACAAATAAAATATAATTTATGACCTTTATATTATCATTATATTTTAATGAATAGAATATTAATTAATAATATAATATTTGTTTTAAAACTCTTTTATCTCAATTTTGACACTATTTTCTATTTTGTTTTTGGTAAATTTATAACATCATTATTACTTTAAAAAATATATTTTTAATCAACCATAACATGTCATATTGACATATAAAATTAATTTAATAACTAAAAAGTCCCAAAATAGATTTATTTTGATATTTAAATTATCAATTATTTTATTCTTTTATTAATAAGGTAATTTCTGCATCATCATTGTGTCATAATTAAATTTAATTATATTATGTATAAAAATATTAAATAAAATTCAATTATCTAGGAAATTATTTTAGTTTTATACTGAATGTTTTTAGTCTAATTTATCTTATGTATATCCCTATATTAAAAATGGTTTATTTATTAATCTTAGATTTTAACTCTTTTAACTCCACTTTAAATAAAATAATAAAAAATGTTCTAATCTAATCCATGTGAACCAAAGTGGATCATATTTTATTCCTAATGTTTTTTTGGTAAAATTACACTTATCCAATAGAATTAAGACATTTATTAGGGTAATTATGATATCATTTTTACCCTTAATTAAACAATTTACTTTTTACTTTGGTAAATAAAAGTAAAAAGTTACAATTCAAAAATATTATTATCATCTTATTGAACGAAAATATAATTACTAATATCAATTGTGTCTCTTAGAGTTTTGAAATTCAACTCAGAGAAGCGGTAAAATTATTTTTTATTCTAATTATCAAATGCTCCTAGTAGGTGGGAAAAAGACTGTAAAAATTCGATAAAATTTTATATATCTAAACATGTTATAAAATGACTCCAATGAATTTCGTTGACCATATATAGGTATTAAGTATCTATTTTGAAAAAAATTAAATTAAAGTATAATAGCTATTTATTTAAATAAAATGTTGGTTTTATCCAATAATGTAGTGTTTTTCTATTATTCGTCAAAAATTGAATGTTTTTAGAAAAATTCAATAAATTCACCCTAAACTAATTTCGATATTCCTAATCCAAAAATGAAGTTCATTTTGAATGATAAAAATTATAAAATTTCAAGAAGTGAGTAATACTATTCAAAAATTCTTTTTTGATTTGTTGTGGTGTGTTTGAACTCGAAGTGGTGTAGAACACATGCTATTGTATTATTTTAAGGGAAACATATCGTAGAATCTTGGGGTGTTATAATCTCCCCTCATTAATAATAACTTCTTCCTAGAAGTTTGTTGAATACTACTGCATAAAAAGAATCAGGTGTTTATTCATCATAAGTTCCTCGGGACTCGACATTTCCTCTTCAATCTTATGGATTCTCCATAGATCTTTTACAAGACGAGTTGTCTAGTTTCACAGTACTCATTCTCTGGTATCATGAATTTTGATTGGATCTTCCCAATAAGACATATCAGGTTCCAGTTTAGATTTACTGTAGGAGAGTACATGTATTGGGTCAGGAATGTATTTTCACAACAGTGATACATGGAATATATAGTGAACTTTGGAGAGTCATGGAGGCATTTCCGAATGATAAGCTAAAAATCAAATTAGTTCTATAATTTTGAATGGTCCAATGTACTTGTAACTCAATATACCCTTATTATAGAAACATATTACCCCCTTAGATGAATAAACCTTCAAGAAAACATGGTCTCCTACTTCAAATTCCAAATCTTTCCTTCGGTTTTCGGTATAATTATTTTTCCTACTTTGGCCTGCTTTGATGTGGGTATGGATAACCTTCACCTTTTCAATTGTTTTCTCACCAAGATCTGGGCCTATGAGATTATTTCACAAATATCATCTCAACATGTTGGAGTGCGTCATCTCTTTCTATATAACACTTCATACGGTGCTATCAGAATACTTGGATGGAAGTTATTATTATAGGAACATTCCACCATTGGTAAATATTGATCCTATATACCTTGAATGTTTGGTGATAAAGATATCAACAAGTCTTCTAAGGTTTGAATAGTCCTTTCTGATTGTCCAATAGTTTGATGATGGTAGTAAGTCCTCAAACTATGATCAGTATCCCGGGATTTCTAAATACATTTCATGAATTTTGATTTAAAACGAGGATTAGTATTCAAAAAAAATTGATTTTGGTTGTTCATGAAATATTACAACTTTATTAATATATAGTCATGATAAACATTCATGTGGTAAATGTTCACTTATATCATGAAAATCTGCTCACTTGGTGTGACGATCAACAATTCCCAATATTGCATCAATTCTTCTAGGAGTCTTTGGAAGCCCCATGAAAAATTTTATCATAATATTATCCTATTTTTACTCAGGTATGGGAAGTGGTTGCACAAATCATCCGGGTTGTTTCCATCCAGATTTAACTTGTTGAAAACCCATACATCTTGACACAATATCAGCTATCTCCCTCTTCAGGTGGTCCCACAAAAAATGTTCTTTCAAATCTATATACATCTTATTGATACCATGTGGAATAGAGAATTTGGAGCTATGAGAATCATCCAACAATTCCCCTTTTAGATAAAGAATATCATGAACACAAAGCCTCTTCATGAATTTTGATATCCGTATTTATTTATGAAGTCACTCAATCTCCAATCATTAACAAATTTAATCTATTTTTGAAACTCCTCATCATTAGACTATGAACATTTTATCTATTATAGTAAAGTTGTTTGGAAACCATTAGAAAAAGTTTTGATGTTTTAGCTTTTATGATTACTCCCATATACCTTTTCACTAGATCCATGAAAATATGATGCCCTTTAACTCTCATCAAGTTCAAAACAACATGATCCTTTCTACTCCAAGCATCTACCATCTTATTTTCCTTCCTCGAGTGGTATTGTATTGTGAAATAATAATCTTGGAGTAGTTCAAGCCATCAACTTTTCCTCAGGTTGAGTTTTTTTACGAGAAAATATACATCAAACTCTTGTGATCAGTATAAATATCACATTTTCCCCATAGAGATAGTATATCTATATTTTCATAGATAAGATTATAGCTACTAATTGAAGATCATCAGTAGGATAGTTTATCTCATGAATTTTTAGTAGTCATGATTCATAGGCAATAACTGTATCATTTTGGATAAGGACACAACCATTTCCTTTCTTTGATGCATCACTATAAATAAAAAACCCATCGTTAACTGATGGTAGAGTCAAGATAGAAGCATTTCCTAATCTTCTCTTCAGTTCATTGAAAAATTATTCACAATCTTTTGTCCAAACTAATTTAACCCCTTTACGTGTGATCTTGGTTAATGGGTTAGCCAATCAGGCAAAATTATGGACTAAAAATTGATAATAACCTGATAACCAAAAAAACAGTATACCTCAGTTATAATTGTTGGTCTTGGCCATTCATGGATTACCTTGGTCTTTAAAGGATCAACAGAGATTCCATCCTTAGAAACAGTATGGCCATGAAAAGGAATCTCCTAATGCTATAATTCACACTTTCTAAACATATTATATAATTCATTTCGTCTAAGGGTTTTTAGAATAGTGTGCATGTGATTTTCATGATCATCATAGAATTTTGGAGTATAGTAGGATAACATCAATAAATACCACTAAAACGTCATCATGATATTCCTTGAAAACATTTTAAATTAGATCCATGAAAACATAGTGTGCATTAGTCAATCCAAAATGCATTATTATAAACTCGTAATGTTTGTAACCAGTTCAAAATTATATTTTCGAAATGTCATCCTTCTTTACACACAACTGATGATATCCAAATCGAATGTCAATATTTGGATAATATTGAGTTCCATGAATTTGGTCGAATAAATCATCAATGTGAGGTAGGGGATATGTTTTTATTATTTTTATATCATTGATCTCCTGATAATAAATGTACATCCTCATAGATCTGTCTTTATTCTTAGTAGAAATGACAGGGGATAACCATATAGAAACACTAGGGAGAATAAATCCCTTATTACTCAATTTCTCTAATTGATTCTTTTGTTCCTCTAATTCCACATTTGTCGTTCTATAAGGTGTCTTCAATATAGGAATTGAACCAAGAATTAAATCAATGGAAAACTCAATTTATTGTTCTAGAGGATCCCTAGGAAAATCTTCTGAAATCACATCAACATATTCATACACAATAGGGACATCCTCTATTCAAATATTCTTCTCCCCACCCATAATATTTTCATTCTCAACCTCCCAAATAATTGAATTTAGTATAAATACAGTGAGTGGATCTATAAGAGAATAATGTGGTGACGTTTTTTCTCTAAAGATTAGGTACTCCTTATCATGATCATTAATTTTTACATCCTCCTTCTTATAATAAATTTTCACTTCAAGGTCTGAAATCCAATCTATATCGATTATTATATCAAATTCAATCATGGGTATGTTTAAGAGATCAACAGATAAAGAACATTTATATGCCATAATGGGAATGGATTCACAAAACTTGGTTGTGATGATACTTCACTTAGGTGTTTTGATGGACTACTACCTTGTAAGCTCAAATTAAAAATATCTAATTTTCTATGCAAATTGGGATGATATAAAGCAATTCACTAATCCATAATCAAATAATAAATTTTCTAAACATGAGGAATCCCTTAAATTACATGAAAACATGTCTTTAAAAGATTCAACCTAATCATTAATGATAGCAGAAGCTTATTCTTGCTCCCTTGTCCTTTTTGAGATTAGATCCCATGGATCTTATAACATTAATTTTCATAATGAACATATTATAAACAATTGTATAATTCAAAATATTTTTTCTTCCCCTTGCAATCACGTTCTTGGTGGCCTTTTTCACCATAGTTGTAAAAGACTCACATTCCCTTCCAGAAAGTACCATGGTGTTTCTTCACAAATTTAATTCATGATAGATATTCAACATTTCTCTTCTTTCTGTTATTTCCATTTGTAGAGTGTTCTGTCGATCTCTTCTTCTCTTTTTTTTCATTAATGTCATAATACATAGGGAATTATTTTTCAATCTTGAGTGAAAATAAGATAATATCTATGTATGATGAGACGGACTGTGAGACTACTGCTCGAAGAAGAACTTGTTTTAACCCATAAAGGAATCGATCAATAGTGCACCTTGGGTTACGTATATAATTTGCAGCATGCATCGATAACCATGTAATGTTAGCCTCATACTTTGCGACATTGTCATCCTCTTTTAGGATCAGACTCAAAAAATTTCATTCCATATCCGCTTGGTGGTCCTGAGGAATGTATTTCTTCCATGAAAATATCATTAAACTCCCTCCATTTCATGTTATATAATTTTCCATCTACTTTTATGTTTTGGTATAATGAACACCATTGATCTGCATCTCCCGTGAGGTGATAAACATCAATGACAACCTTTTCCCTTTCGCTATGCCTCAAAGATTGAAACATTTTTTCTAAGGAATTTATCCATTTCTCAGTTACTAATGGATTTGTACTCACAGTTAATGTTGGTGGTTATTTCTTCATGAAGCGCTCTAACATTGGTCCTCCATGATGCGGATCATGGTGCTCCGTATGTGTAAGGTTATTATTCATTACATGAGTGAGTTTTCACAGTACGGTGATAAACTAATCAGCACTAGTTCCTCCACCAGCTCTAATATAATTATCATGAGTAGGAGGGAAATCCCTACATTGATTATGTGAATTGATATAGTTTCCATTCATTCACTAGGATCCATTTCTAAACAATGACATTCACTAGACTAGTTTAGGAATCACAAGACATAACATCAAACATGTAAAACACTTAACATAAACTAGAAAATTTATCGATATAATTCATAATCATAAAAATGATTTCTTTGAGTAATTATATACTCATAAACCATTCCTAATGGTTTTTATTGAAAATGATAATTATCCTAAGCATATCCCCAAGAGTTTCCAAACCAAGTGTGTAGTAAGGCCCACTGTCGTGCACGAGATCCCATTGGGGTCTAGCTTAGAGTAGTGTTTTCGAGTTTTACCCCTATGTACATCTGTGCCAGAGGAACCTCAACATGCTCGTATCAAGACAATGATGTATTTCTTGGAAACTCAAAAAATATCTACAATACCAAAATTTTAGGATGTTATTCTATACTAATACTCGAAGTTTATCTTCGGGTAATGTTCTATAATAAGTTTAATTCTAAATCTTTCTTCCAAGGTTTGTACTATACTACCTATGATACCAACATTAACACCTCAACCCCAGTTATCCAGAGTCAGTGGTTTATTACATAACAATGGCATGATCACAAGGGATCAAATTTCAAAATACTCATCAATTAAGTATCCTTGGAAATAAAAGATGCAATCATATGTTTTACATTACATTATAATATTAAAAACTACATCAACATAGTCTCCATAGGTCACACTCTTTTTCTCTTAGACTATTCCAACAGGTCAATCATAATAAACTTCTTTGAATCCTAGGAAAAATAAAACATTGAAAGGGGTGAGATCGGATCCCTAGTAAGGATAACAATATAGAATAAACTTTAACAAATAAGTATAAATATTTTAGGAAATATAATACAAAAAAAATCCTTTTAAACCTAAACATCAGTATAATATGGCAAAGATAAAATCAAATAATTTGATTTAGTTATTCACATGGATATTCAACTATTTGAATAATAACATCCAATATCAATAGCCACTTTCATAATGATGGAATGAATAATGCCAGATTTCATAACCACATAGTCAAGGCCTTGTTCCATGAATACAAATATGATTTTTCTAAGGCCTTGTTCCAAGACACTATTTTTTCTTATCAGACTTAACGATGCATCGAGGAGCTATAGTAGGCTCCACCCATGACTTACTATGTCCAATTTATTCCTCATATGAAATGGTGCAAACATAGAATAAAACTTCATATTAAAACTAGAATAAGCAATTTCAATACATTATCCATATAAAATGAATAGTATAAAAATTCAACATCCACAATAAAGAATATCCCAAAACAATCAATAATATTTGGATGATTTTTATCATAATAAATCAACTTCAAACAAGGTTAAAATCCATTAATAAATGTTGACATCAATGAAATCAAATCATTTTTAGAGTGATATCTCTATCTATTTGAGAAATCATTTTGTAGTCATATAATTATACGGAAAACATTTATTTTGAAAATATTTTTATAAGATTGTATGGGAAGATTCAACGATGTTATAACAGTGTAAAATAGATTCACCCACCATATAAATTAAAAAATATATTTTTTCCTAATTTTGTCTAAAAGGTCATAACGTACATTGTTTGGAAAATGAATGAAAGATTCCATTAAAATCATATAAGTTCAAATATAGGTATAAATGAAATTAACATATTGTATTGTAAATAGTAATTTTTTTGAAATAATTTTTTTTGAAGACATGGATGTGGATGATAAAGATGTCACAGTAGATACATATGTAAAAACAACCTAGGATAATAAGGAGAATGTGAAATTAACCCTTACCTTGTACTGTTCCTTGGTTGAGGGTATGTTAAAGTCCTTTATAATGGTGAAATAATTGTTATTAAATTATAAAATAACCATAAAAAATAATATAATATCATATTTGATCTTATAATATTTCTTTGTTAATGATATTTTAGTAGTATCATCATTTCAGGTGTTAATTAATTTGTTTTAGTTTATACGATTGGTTAAATATTCAAAAAAATTTATAGATATGATGTATTTGATTCATATAAATAATGATATTATGTTCTTAAACATTATTTTTAATCATAAAATAAATATTATTCTTGAATTATTACGATGGGGAATGAATCTCATTGCGTTCATGGAGACGACAATCCGTACATACCCACGAGCGACAATATCAACCTTTTGATATTAAAATTGTATAAAATTGGATGGTATATAATATATAAAGAATAATTATCATGATATATTTATTATTTACATAATTTATACTCATTATTATTCCCATTCAAATGATGATGTGTTTGAATAACAAACTACACGACGAAGGGTAGATAGTAATCCGTACGTATGCACTTATGGTGACTTATTAATTTGTAGGATTGGTAGAAAAATGAATATGGAAGTACCATTTATATAATAACATTACAGTATAAATAAGATATTGGATTTATTATTTTATAATGAATAAAACATGGAATGTGGAAGTGGAAGACGAAAAGAACTTGAAAGAGGGGATGAAATATTTATCTCTTCTTCGGGATCTTCCTTTTGATTTGATCGAAATGGCTCAATAGGATGGTTTTTGGAATAGATTAAGGCCTCTAGGATGAATTGAGGATAATTTATAGGATATTTGGGATAGGGTTAGCCATGCCAAATGGCTTTGAGGGTGTGAATTTGTGATAAGGGAAAGGCCAATTTATAAGAGAGGTGAGGGTCACTTTATGAAAAACAGGAAATATTAGTTTATAATAAACTCATTTTGGGTTTCTAAGGGATCCAAAATAAATTATATAAAAGATAAACTGGGGATGGGTATAAATCCTCTCAATAAAGAGGTTTTAGACAGGTTTAGGTCATCATATTAACCTTATCATTTAGATTTAACTCTTAGTTATGTAGTTTGACATTTATCATTTTTCATTGAATTTTTATATTATAAGGTTAATAAACATACTATAAACATCCAATAGAACCTCGAGATGTAATTAAAGTCATATATAATATTATTTATGAACTTTGGCCGAACCTTAACTTTTTAGCAATATAATACCAATTAATAATATAATATTTGTTTTAAAAAGACTTTTATGTCAATTTTGACAATATTTGGTATTTTTTTGTTAAATACATAAAATCTTAATTACATAGAAAAAATTCATTTAATCAACCCCAAAATTTATATTAACCTAGAATATTAATGTAATTCATTTAAAGTCTCAAATTCAATTTATTTGTATATTTATAATATCAATTATTTTAATCTCTCATTAATAAAGTAATTACTACATCATCATTGTGTCCTAAATAAATTTAATTATTTAATGTCTAAAAATAATAAATAAAATACCATATGTAAGAAATATTTTTGAATTTATAATTAATAATTTTAGTCGAATTCATCTTATTTTTAACCAAAAAAAATAGTTTAGATATTAATCATTGATTTTAACTCTTTTAACTCTTCTTTAAATTAAATTAATAATAAATGTCCTAATCTAATACAGTTGGTTCAAATAGGTTCTTATATTATTACTAACATTTTTTTTGGTTGAATTACAGTTATTTTATTAAATAAATACTTGTGTTAGGATAATTATGATATCAATTTTCCCCTAATTACCCTATTTACTTTTAACTGTGGTAAATAAATGTAAAAAGATACTATTAAACAATAATTATTTTAATCATATTGAACCACATTTTATTTACTGATATCAATAGTTTCATTCTTTTAATTGAAATAAAACTCATATATGTGGTAAAATTATGTTATATGTGAATTTTCTAATGCTCATAGGTGTTGTGTAAAAGACGGTAAACAGTTCGATAAAATTTTATATATCTAAACATATTATAAAATGAATCTAATGAATTATGTTGAACCTATTTATGTATTATGTATATTTTTACATAATGTAAATTAAAATAAAATAACTAATTATTTAAAAAAAATTATGTTTTAACAAAAAAATAAGTGTTTTTATACTATTCATCAAAAATTGAATGTCTTTAGAAAAATACCTAAAATTCATCCTATTCTAATTTCGATATTCTGAATCCAAAAATGATGTCCATTTTGAACGGTAAAATTTATAAAATTTAAAAAAGTGGGTATACTATTCATAACAGCTGGTTTGATTTGTTGTTCTGTGTTTGAACTTGATGTTGCGTACCACACAAGCTATTATATTATTTAAAGGGAAACATATAGTGGAATCTTAGAGTGTTACAACTGAATTTCATGAAAATGTGATAATAATTTTTTTATATGATTAGTTCGAATAAAAGTCATATAAAAATAAAAAAAAAGATTTATCACCATAAGAGAAATATGTTTTTATGGAAATTTATTATAAGAAGACATATGTTTATGGTATTTTTATCTTTAAAATGATTTCATTTGATGCATAATTTTAATGACTAAATTAGTTAAATTATCAATAACAACATATTAAAAAATCATTATGTAAAAATTATATCATTTCAAGAATCATAATGTAAAGATTTATATCATTTAAATAATGGTATTTTTCTGAAAACATTAATTATTAATGAATATTATCATATAAATATTTTTAAATGTTTTCTTTTATTTCAATTGAATAATCCCAATAATATATTGAATTTATAAAAAATAACACACCCTATTTTTTTTTTTGAAATTATGAAATTATTTATATTTCAGTTATTAATATACATGAATTTGGTATAAGTTCTAGTTTTGAGAAAAAGATCCATTTTATAAAAAAATGATTTCATTGAATTTCCTCTTTACAACTTAATTAAATTTATATCAATTGTGTGAGTTGAATTTTATAATTTAGATGAAATATTTAATGATATGCTGTCCAAATTTCTTAAATAAGAACCTTTTATTTTTTATTATGAATAGTATCAATGGTAATGATTTTTCTCCTCGGTATGGATATAATATGTTACACAGGTTTAAACCCTTGATATATAGGGGTTTAAATTTCTCTAACAATATCATTTAACATATTGTATGAATTGATTTCGGCCATTTCAATCCAATTATATGGAAAATGGAAACATGGATCCATTTTTATTTTTTATTGAATATTATTTTAATTATGAAATGACTACATACAATATTTCATTATATTTACATTAATATCTTTATTAGAAATGGGGGAAATAATATTTCTATGGTTGGTAATTTTGGAAACACTAATTCACTAAAATCATTGGTTTCTCATTCTATGGAAGAGAGAATATGAGTAGACTTTGATGATGTTGATATTTCAAGAGGTCCTAAATCAAAATAAAATAGAACATTTATACCAGTTTAGGGTTAAATAAAAATTAGTATTTTTTTCCTTTGATTAGAGACTTGATGAAAAGGTGACATTATAACACATATGCGATATGCTTTTGGAATTATCATTTGTTATTATTTTACTTTTATTGAAATGTTTATAATAATATATTTTTTCCGCTTCTTATCAGATGACATATGATATACCTGATACTGGAGGAGTAAAGAATAAATTTTAATCATTGGATGATAGGATATAGACAGATTTTATATCTTACCTCACATTAAAATTAATTTTTTGGGGATAGAGATCGTCCAAATCCTTGTGATATATATCCATTTACATATGATGATACATAGAATAAATTGACTGAATGTAGATGATAGATATAGTGTTTGTTAGGTTCAATGATAAATTTTAGATGTTTATTTATATTAATTACATCATTGATGATTGATTTATTCTAAATTCATAGATTTATATTAATAAAGTATATCATATCAAGATATCCAATCTTGAAACATCTACCTTCATAAGTTATGTTGGGGAGGGTATACCTTATTGGAAGAACAAATGATAACATAAAAAATTTTATAAAATAAGAGTAGAGTCTTTAGGGATTGCATATGATTCCCCTCTTTCCCCTCAAATAGACCAGAAAATTTTAAGAGGGCACAGATGAAAAAAATGGAAATTTCTTATAGAGTATTCGAGGGCGATAGTTGAGAGGATTTCAAGTTTTTTTTATTTTTTATTTATTTAAGTTAAATAAAATAATTTTATATTGTTATTTATTATAAATTTGTAGAAATGTTCCTTATAGGATTCTGCAGATGAGAAGAGTATACAATGGGTCTTTACTGTTGAGGGCTGAGAGGATATTTTTTCTATAACATTGGGAAATCCAGAACACCCAGGTCTTATACGATGATACCAAGCAGATGTATTAGTAAAGAATGTGTTTCAACAATTGGAAGCTTATTTAATTGAGAATGCTAATTAAAAAAAATATATATTTTGAATTAAATTTAAAATATATTCTTGTGACGATGGAGGATATGATCAGACATTCATTATAGTCATTATTTGAAGACATGTTGTGATTTTTTGATATTATGAAGGTTGGGATTTTTTTGATCTTCTGCTATGACTCATCCACCTCCAACAGTAGATCAGACTCCACCTCTACTAGAAAATCCCACTCCTCCTATTGATCCTACTCATACAACTTTTTCGATAGACCCCAATCCTTCTTATCCAACCTGTCACCACCTCATCCAGAACTTCCCAGTTCCTATGAGTTATATGTTGATTATCCCCATTATTTTTTCCCCTATGTGATGATATTCTATATCATAAATACCATTAATTATCGACATATTAAGATAGAGTATCACATGGACATTGTACATGATATTATAGATAGATCATCAAAATTACCATTTCATATTGACGAGGTGTGTAAAATTATACAAAGTATCAGTCATTTTTAAGTTTGTACATCTTGACTACATTATAATATTAGCATAGAGGAATGTATAAATTTTATCTCTTTTTAAATCTTGACATTAAAATTGTCTTATGTTTTTTAATTTTATATATTTAACTAAATTTTTATAGGAATACATTAATGGTAAAGAAATGATCTATATAAATAAGAAAATATAATGTTCAACATTTTTAGATATAGATTATTTAGTCTTGGTAGATTGTCTACATATTAAAATTTATAATTGGATGTGGATGAGTTTCCCATTGAAGCAACATTTTGTGGGCATGAAAGTACTATGAGGATTTTTAAATGTGTTATCATGTATCTTATTTAAATAAATTAATTGAGTATCATCACATTGAATATTTTTCCATACTAGTCTATTGAAAATATTTTACAATTATTATAATTTATTTGAAATTTAATTTTTTTTGTATTAGGTATATATATAAAAATATTTAATGCAATAAAAGAAAAATTTATAGGGAAAAATGGATCCATATATTATTTCACCTATATATAGGACAATGACAAATGCCGAAAAAATGGTTTATATTTTTGTATGATTTCATATTAATGTAATTATTCAATGTTTGATATTTTCATATCTTCAAATTTTTGGGAAATAGTTCAAAATAAATATTATATATATATTATCATAATAATAACTCAAATTAAATGTTCTAATATATCATTGGGAATTAGATGTTTTTTTAGAAGACCAAAAATGTACTATTTATGCTTTATCCTCGCTGAAGTGAGAGAAAATATAAAAAATTTATTGAACATGTATGTTTTGTATTTTTATAACATCTTTATATTATATTTAGTAAAATTTACTTTATTAATATTAATTTTAAATAGGGAGACAAATTTATTTATGGGGATTATAAAAAATAGATCTTAATGATCAAATTTGTAAAAGATAATTTGAATTTTAATTTTTAATTACTAAATAATTGACATATAAAATAAAATTGTTATTAAATATTTAATATTTTTTTGATGATAATTGTCATCAACAAGAATGTGAATATTATGTTTTAATGTTTATGTATAAAATAATTTAAACTAGGATAGTTATAAACTTTCAAAAGATTATATTTTTTTAGAATGTTTTTATTAATATATAATTTGATTCATTAAAAATAGAAGTTAATTTTTAATTTTTATTTTTATGACCGACATAATTACACTATAAAGGATTTGAGACATTTAAAAATTAAGTGTGTGAATCATTTTTTGGGTTTGACTGACTTCTTTACCTATAATTACATATTGTAAAATTGAATTGTATCTTTCTTTGGCTGTATTTTTATAGTTGATGTTTTTGCTATTTTTCATCTTAAGTTTTGGCTACTATATCGAGACTGATTAGAATGGTAATTTTAAATGAAAATTGAATTTTCCCATCATTTATGTAATAACCAACTTGAAAATGAAAATAGCCTTCTTTTTTCATATCAGTTATGAAATAACCATCATGAAAAATGATGTTTCATGTTTTTTTTAAAAAAACCGACATTATCCACACTCTTTTAGGAAAATTATAAAATAAATAATGAGGAAAATGAATGAAAAAAATTCATTTTTAACATTGGTTTTCCCTAAAGTAATTTAATATCCATCATGAAAATGATATATCACGTTTTTTTAGAATGACTGACATGATCATTAATTTTTCACATCATTTTTTTAAAAACCATCATGAAAAAACACAATGATTTTTAGAATAAATGATATTATAAATCATTTCTCTTGTAGTTTTATGATACAGTCTACGTAAAAAAGGAGAATCCATTTTTTAAATCAGTTTAATGTGAACTATTGTTAAAAACCTTATCATAAATATATTTACAATGCTGTTTTTAATTAACTGATTATAAAAATCATTTACAACGTTTCCTATAAAAATGTTTCCTAATAAATGGAGTGAAATAAGTCAAAAAGAAGAAATAAAAAATTGTTTTCCCCACTATTCTTTAAAAACATTATTGTATATTTCCATGTTTATTTTTAAGGAATCGTATTTCAAGAATATTTTTGAAATATTTATATTTTAATAAAGTTATGTTAATGTGAAAATGAAAATTTACACAATAAATAATACATGTGACCATTAAAATAATTTTTCATTTATCTTGAAATTCATTCATGATTTATTCTTATTTATTATGAATATAGTACAATGACTCCATCATTTATTATTTGGATTATTTTATTATTATGTTGAAAATCTGTTTATAAAAACTTCTAATTTTATTCATGTTAGGCTTTGATGAAAGGTTTATGAAACCTGTTTCTTTTCAGAGGATATGATATGAAGAATTATTTAGGTTTTTTAACCCAAATATAAATTATTTCATTTATTTGATTATTGTTCCTGTAATTATATATCCATTTATAATTTTTTTTAAATACTGAAATTGCTAAAGATAAAATAGACTATAATGGGGAATGAAACCGGTTTAGTTTGGGTCTTTTACCACTGTGATAGTCTGGGGAGTGACCCTTGAATAATTTTATGTTATAATAAGTGATATCAATCCACATTGATAGTCTTGTTAGTGAGAATTTAATTTTCATGATCCCCACCATTTATTTGGTACACCATATAGGAAACATTTTTGAGAGGGGTAATGGTTAATTTTATAGTTCATCCTCATGTTGTTCTCGAGTTGGGGATTATCATCATGGGTATAATTAGCATAAATATAAGGAATTAAAATATATGATAACATGAAGAAGACAAATATATGAAAGATACATATGTCAACACATGAATATACATATATATATAATTAATAAAAATTGAATACATGAAATTTTATACATTAAAAAATAACTAAAAGGCAAAAATCATCTTCAAAAAATTGATCTCATCAGTGACCTTCAATCCCAAAGATTGTCTCCAATACCATGAGCTATTAATATTTAGTCTGATATCCAACCTTCTCCTTCTAAACTCAAAATAGTTTTTATATTTACTAGGGGAGAGAATGATAGTATAATCAGTATGATTTTCCCTATACCATCTCATAAAAAATATATTGAAAGCATGTTAAGGAAAATTGAACAACATTGAATCTATTTAATCAACTAAACATTTGTACTATGTTAATATGATCACTATAGATATATCACAACATGTATGACTTCAAAATCAGAATATTATATAATAATTTAAAATAAAGGGAACCCCACTTGTAATTCCACGTTAGTTTTCTTTTATTCTTTAACATATCACATCCTAATCCATCTCTCACCAAAATTAATCCATCTGGAAAAAATTTCATCTAAGTATCACAACAAGCATTTCATGCATCACATTATCCCATATCAGATCATCATATAATAACTAAATAGTTTTTGGTATCCAAAATTACCCATATGATGTGTATAATACCTGTGGTATTATACGTCAAGTCATCATGACCCATACTCCGAGTGTGGTACCTAAACCCCCAACACGCTATACAAATCATACTTATAATAATCCATTAGATATAATATATATGAAATCATGTGTTTGAAATAACTACATGATTTTTTTGCCCTCAACACTCATATATGTAAAATTAACCCTCTTTCAAACCCATACATTTAACTATAATGGGACGAAAGGGAGTCCATAGGGGGTAGCCTTCAATGCATCCTCAGTAAGGATAATAATATATTGAAAACATTCCTAAATAAGAATAAACATTAAAGGAAAAGTATAAGTGCATAACCAAATCCTTTTAAACATGAACATTATAATAATTTAGAATATCTAAAATCAAATAATTCCATACTTAATAACATGTATATTCATCTAGTGCAATAATCACATGTGATATCAGTAGACACATTCATAATGATGGAATGCATAATGTCAGACATCATAACCACATAGTCAAGGCCTTATATGAAGACTACAAATAATGTTTTCCTAAGTCCTTGTGCCAAGACACTAGTTTGTCTCATGAGACCTACCGATGCATTGAGGAGCTATAGTGGGCTCCCCTTATCACTTACTAAGTCCAATTCATTCCTAATATGATACAGTTTAATCATAACAGAATCATTAATATTAAAACTAGCATACGAAATGTCAATAGTTTATCCATAAAACAAGAATGGTGTAAAAATAACACATCCACCATAAAACATATCACAAAACCTTCAATACAATATGGATGTTTTGTATCATAATAAATCAACTTCATATAAGCATAAAATCCATCAAAGGATGTTGACATAGATGAAATCCAAACCATTTTTAGAGAAATGTCCCTTTCTATTTTGAAATCAGTTAAAATTTATATAATTATAAAGGAGAAGATTTATTTTGGAAATATTCGTATAATCATTCAAGGGAGCCTTTGAGGATGTTATAATGCTGGAAAATATCGACACCCTCTGTATATGTTTAAAAAACATTCATAAATTAATTTTGTTGAAAATGTCATAAAGTACATTATTTGGAAAATGAAAAAAATGATTCCATTCAATACATATAATGTCAAATAAGGGTATAAATGACATTAACCCATTTTCTAGTAAATAGTAAAATTGTTTTGAAATAAATTTTTTAAGCAGACACCAATGTGGATGATAAATAATTCTCAGTAGATAATTACGTATAAACAACATTAGAAAGTGAAGAGATTGTAGAATTAACCCTTACCTTGTTATTTTCCTTTGTCAATGGTAGGTTAACCACTTCTATAATGGTGAAATCATTGTTATTAAATTATAAAATAACCATATACATTAATATGATATCATATATGATCTTCTAATATTTCATTGTTATTGATATTTCAATAGTATCAACCTTTCAGGTGTTAAATGATTTGTTTTCCTTTATATGCTTTGTTATGTAATTAATGTTTGTTTTGGATATGATGTATCATATTCATATTCAGAATGATATTATGTCTTTAAAAGTTATTTTTAATCGTAAAATGAAAATTATTCTTGAATTGATACGATGGGGAATGAATCTTATAGCGTTCGTGGAGACAGTAATTCATACGTATGCACGTGCGACACTATCATTGTATTGATATTAAAATAATATATAATTGGATGTTATATCATATATACAGAATCATTATCATGTTTTATTTTTTATTTACATAAATTATGCATCATTATTATAACCATCCGACTAATAATGTATTGAATAACAACTACACCACGACATGGATACGCTAAGACATATGTAAGAAAGTATTGTGACATGTCATTTAGAGGATGGATAGAATAATGAAAATGTTGTAATATATTTTTAATAACATCATATTATATATAATATACTGTATTAATTATTTTATAATGGATAAAACAATTAAATAGGAACTGTAAGAAGCAAAGAACTTGATAGAAGTGATTAAATATTTACCACTTATTCGGGTTCTTCCTTTTGATTTGATCAAACTGACTCGTTAGGTTGTCTTTATGACTAAAGGAATACATCTAGGATCAATAGAGAGAAGTTTATAGGACATTTGGCTAGGGTTTGGATAAGCCAAATGGCATTGATAGTGTGAATGTGAGAGAAGGGTAAGTGACTTTTTTTAAGAGTGGTGAGGGGAACTTTAGGAAAAGTAAGATATGTTATTTTATAAAAAACAATTTTTAGTTTCTAATGGCTCTAAAATGATTTATGTCAATTAAAAGGTGGTTATGGGTCTAAAACCACTCAACCGATAGGTTTTAGATAGGTTTGGTTCATTATATTAACCTTATCTTCTATATTTAATTCTTAGTTAATTCGTATGACATTTACCATGTGTCATTGTATTTTTATATTATATGGTTAATAAAAATACTATAAATGTCAAAGTGAACCTTGAGTGGTTCATTAATGAAATATATAGTTCTATTTAATACTTTTTTGGATCCTTATATTTTTAGGAATGGAATATTAATTAATAATAAAATATTTTCTTTAAAAACTCTATTATGTCAATTTTGATACTATATGATATTTTATTTTGTTAAATTTCTAAAAGTATTATCACTTTGAAAAAAATTAATCTCATCAATCCTAACATGTCAAATTAACCAATAAAATATGATAATGTTATCAAAACTGTAAAATTATATTTATTTTAACATCTATAATACCATTTATTTGATTATTTCACTAATAAGGAAAATACTCAATCATCATTGTGTAATTAATAAATTTAATTAATGAATGTCTAAAAATTATATATAAAATAAAAATATGTATGAAATCATTTTATATTTCTATTTAATATTTATAGCCAACGATATAACATATATAACCCTATTTAGAAATTTTTTTACTAAAAGATATATGCTTATGTCAATTTTGTATTTACTTTAACTTAATCCATATAAATTGTTATTAACAGTTATAAGTTTCTCTATGGGGTCCCAAAATCGACCCAACGATGCCCATGGACGGACATGTATCATCCTATAGGGTTACGACACATGTTAGGGTAATTTAATATTATTATAAAGTTATTTTTACCCTTATTTGCATGATTTACCCTTTAACAATGGTAAATTAAATATTTACCAATGTAATTATTCAAAATGTCTAAAAATAAATCATATCTATTTTAAAAAAAATTACCTCCAGAATCTAAATACAGAATAAATTTTTCTCAATTCAAAACACAAAAGTGGCGGAAATTATTTTAAAAATAATTCCTATGGTCAAAACATAAAACATGTTTTTTATAAATAGTAACTATCAAAAGATTGACACAGGGTTGTGTACAGTTAAAATGTAAATTTACATCCAATTACAATAATTTTATTAAATGGTTAAAAAATATTCTAATTATGCTTATAAACCAATCAATATTTTAAAATATCACTAAAAATTATTTTGATTAAAAAATTTTTTTAATTAAAATATAATATTTTTCACTATTTATCAAAACACTGAATGTTTTCAAAAAAATAACTAAAACTCACCCTAAGTTAATTTAGATATTCCAAATCCAAAAATGAATTCAAGTTTGAATGGTAAAATTGATTAAATTTCAAGAAGTGGTTATTACTATTCATAACGGCTAGTTTGATTGGTCATGAGGTGTTATAATCTTGAAGATGCATACAACACAAACTATTGCATTATTTAGAGGGAAACGTACCATAGAAAAATGAGTTGTTACATTATCCTCTCCTTAAAATAATTACATGTGAAAAATTTCAATAATATTACAACATAAAAAGAATTTTGTGGTTCTTCATCATAATTTTCTCGGGTTCCCACGTTGCCTCTTTAATTTTATGGTTTCTCCATAGAACTTTTACCAGACAAGTTGTCCAGTTTCTCAAAACCTGTTCACTTGTATCAAGAACCATGACCGGATCTTTGAAATAAGAATATTGGTTTTATGTTCTAATTACTCATAGGTAAGTAACTGAGTTGGGTCAGGAATGTATTTTCCAAATAGTGATATGTGGAACACATCATGAACATTGGAGAGACTTGGCTACATTTCCAAATGTTATTCTACAACCCCATCTAATTCTATAATTTCATAATTTCCAATGTACATGGGACTCAATTTATCCTTCTTACCAAATCGTATAATTCCCTTCCATAGATATACCATCTAGAAAACAAGATCTCCTACATGAAATTCCTAATCGTTCCTTCGATTATCAGCATAGCTCATCTCCCAACATTCAGCTACTTTGATGTGGGTTAGGCTTACCATCACCTTTTCAATCATATCCTCAACATGTTTTGGGCCGACACGATTTCTATCAATAACATCATCACAACAGGTTGGTGTACGACATCACTTTCTGTATAATGCTTCATATTGTTCCATCTGAATACTTGAATGGTAGCTATTATTATGGGAAAATTTTACTAGAGGTAAATATTGGTCTCACATACCATGAATGTTAAGTGAGCATGATCTCAACATATCTTCTGAGGTTTCAATAGTCTATTCTGATTGTCCATCAGTTTGGGTGTGGTAGGCTGTGCTCAAAAGAAGTTCAGTATCTCGGGATTTATGAATACTTTTCTTGAATCTTGTAGTAAAATAGGTATCATAATCAGAAACAATCGATAGGGGTACTCCATGAAGGTTTACAAAATCATTAATATTCATACTTGTTAAACGTTTCAATTGAAAATTTTATCTTATAGCAAGAAAATGTGTTAGCTTGGTAAGACAATCAACAATGACACATATTTTATCATTCCTTTTTGAGGTCCTTGGTATCCCCATGAAAAATTCCATTATAATGTTATCCAATTTCCATTCAGGTATGTGAAGAGGATTCATGACTCCTCTGGGCTGTTGTCTTCCAGCATTCAATTGTTGACAAACCATACATCATTATACAAAATAAGCAATCTTCGTCTTTATGTTCTCCCTCCAAAAAGGTTCCTTCATATCTCTATACATTTTTGTGCTCCCAGAGGGAATTGAGAAATTGCAGGTATGAGAATCATCCAACAATTATCTTTATAGATCAGGTATATCGGGAAAACGTTGTCCCTTCCCAATTTTTAAAATCATATCTTCATATACAAAGTCACTCAATCTCCCATCATTGAAAACATTAATATTCTTTATAAACCCATCATCATCATCCTGAGAAATTTTTATCCTTTCTAGGAAAGATGGTTTGGAATCCATTTGAAAAAACATTCACGTTTCACCTTCCATTGTTCTTCTCATATCCATCTTTACTATATCCATGAATATAGGATTCTTTTCTACTCTATTCTTGTTCAAAACAACATAATACTTTCTACTGAAAGCATATTTCACCTTATTTTCCTTCAATGGGTTGTAGTGTATAGTGAAATCATAATCCTTGAGTATTTCAAGCCATTTCCTTTGACTCATGTTGAGTTATTTTTGTGAGAAAAATATACTTCAAACTCTTGTGATCAGTATAAATCTAACATATTCACCATAGAGTTAATGTATTCATATCATAAAAAAGTGATTATAGCTTCTAAATCAATATCATGAGTAGGACAGTTCTACTCATGAATTTTTAGCTGTCATGATGCATAGGAAATAACCATATCATTCTGCATAAGGACACAACCAAGTCCTTTCCTTGAAAAATCACTAAAAATTACAAACCCATCATTCTCCGATGGTAGAGTAAATATAAGATAATTGACTAATATTATATTCAGTTCTTAAAAACATTTTTCACAATCATTCTTTCAAACAAATTTAACCCTTTTAAGAATGAGTTTGATTAGTAGATTAGCGAATTAGGGAAAATTATGGGCGAAACGCCGATAATAACCCGCTAAACCAATAAAACTTCATACCTCAGTTATACTCATCCGTGCTGGCCTTTCTGGGATTGCCTTGGTCATTGATGGATCAATAGATATTCCATCCTTATAGATAATATGTCCAGGAAAAGAAATCTCTTGAAGCCAGAATTCACACTTGTTAAACTTCCCATAAAATTCATTTCCCCTATGAGTGTTCAAGATAATGCGCAAGTGATTTTCTTGATATTCATAGATTTTGGAGTATACCATGATATAATCAATAAATACCACTACAAAGTCATCATGATATTCCTTGAAAACCTTGTTCATTAGATCCATGAAGACAAATGGTGCATTAGTCCATCCAAAAGGCATTACTGTAAACTCATAATGCCAGTACCTGGATCGAAATGCAGTCATTTGAATGTCTTCCTGCATTAAGAACAACTGATTTTATCCAGATAGTAGGTCAATCTTTGTAAAATATTGAGCTCCATGATTTTGGTCAAATAAATCTACAATGCATGGTAGGGGATATTTTTTCATTATTATTATATCATTGATCACCATGTAGTCAATGCACAACCTCATAGATCCATATTTATTATTAACCAAAATGACTGGGGTTCCCCATGGAGAAACACAAGGGAGAATAAACCCCTTGTTACTCAATTCCTCTAGTTTTTTATTTAGTTCCACTAATTCCATAGTGGAATTTCTATAATGGGTCTTCGAAATGGGTCTTGAATCAAGAATTAAATCAATAGAAAACCCAATTTCCCGTTCTAGATAATGTCTAGGTAAATCCTCTATAAATACATCAACATACTCTTTCACAATAGGTAAATCCTATGTATTCACATTCGTTTCCTCAACCATCATTATTTCATTCTCTTACACCCCAATAATTCAATTTAGTTTAGCTATTGGGGGTGGATCTAAATAAGAATCTGTTGGTGATGTTTCTGCTTTAAGATAAGGTGTTCTTTATCATAATTATCATAAATAGTAATTACTTCTTCTTATAATATATGTTTGCATAATGTTCTGAAAGCCAATCCATATTGAGGATTATATTGAATTCAGTCATGGGTATGATGATGAGATCAGCAGATAAAGAACATTTATATGTCCTAATGGGGATTGATTGAAAAAGCATTGTTGAAATTATACTTCTCTTCTAATTTTTGAATGACAATTCCCTTGTTAAATAAAATTGTAAATATCTAATTTTCAAAGAAATCATGGGAGATATATGAAACAATGAGATGATATAGAATCAAATAAATAATTTTCTAAACTTGAGGAAACTATTAAATTACCTTGTGCCACGTTATTCGGAGCTTAAACCTAACCAGTAGTGATAACATTATTAAGGCATTGAACCCTTTCCCTTTTTCGAGGAATGCTTCGTTGGAACATTAAAAATTCATTTTCATATTTCCCCCTTTCACTAAAATTTTAGAATTCAAAATTGACAGCCACTTTCTTCCACTTGCATTCACGAGCATGGTGGCCTTTTTCACCACACTTGTAACATACTATCATTCCATTAATGAAAGTACCAGGGTGTTTTTTCCAACATTTACTATTAGATGGATATTTAAAATTTTCCCTTCTTCACCTTATTTACATTTTCAGAGTGTTCAGTATATCTCTTATTATCTTGAATTGCTTTAAAGTCATATGACTAAGAGAATTCCTCTTCTGTCCTACTTGCACATGAGTCGATATCTTCGTATGAAAAGAATGATTATTAGAATAATGGTCAACAATGAAATACATTTAACCCATCAATGAAATGATCAATTTTACTTCCTCTTTTAGGTATATAATTTGCAGTATGACTTGGTAAACTTGTAATGTTAGCTTCATACATTTTGACATTCTCATCCTCAATTTTCCTCAGACATAGAAATTGACAATCTATATCTGCTCGATGGTCATGAGCAATGTATTTTTATAAGAAAATATCATTAAATGTTTTCCATTTCATATTTGTTACTTCATCATTTTTATTTGTGTTTTGAGTCAATGACCACCATTGATCATCTTATTCAATGAAGCGGTAAACTGCCATGACAACTTTTTCCCTTTCACCACACCACAAGTCATGTAATATTTTCCATTTGATATTTAACCATTTCTCATTTACTAGTGGATTATTACTCCCATTTATTTTTGTGTTTGTTTCCTCATGAAGCAATCTATCATTGATCATCCATGATTTGAATCAGGGAGCTCCATACGGGTAAGGTTATTATTCATAACTAGAGCCAGTTGTGCCAGTATGGTGATTAGATGATCAACACCAATTTTTTCACCACCTCCACTATAAATATCTTGAGTTGGAGGGTAATCCCTACATTTATGATGTGTGTTGATACAGTTTCCATTCATTCCACTAGGAACCATTTCCAAATAATGGCATAATGTATATTAGTTTATGAATCGAAAAACAAAATTACAAACATGGAAAACACTTTACATAAACTGAATATTTTATAGATATAATCCATAATAATAATAAAAATTATTTGAGGAAGAATGTACAAATAATCCATTTATAATTATTTTTATTCAAAATGATAATTTTCCTAAGCATATCCCATAGAAGTATCGTAACCAAGAGTGCAGTAAGGCCCATTATCGTGTACCTATTCCCGTTTCAGTCTATCTCAATTCGACATTTTCAGGTTTTACACCTAGGTAGAGTTGTGTCAGAGCTTCCTCAACATTCTCGTATCTAGACAGTGATGTATTTCATTAAAATCACATAAAATCTCTATAATACCAAAATTATAGGAAGTTGTTCTATACTAATCCTCAATGTCTATCTTAGGGTAATGTGCTCTAATCAGAGTTTATCTAAATCTTGATTCAATGGTTTGTACTAAACTAACTCTGATACCAACTGTAATGCCCCGACCTAGTCACCTAATGTAATTTCATAATTATATAACATTGGCATGATAAAAGGAAATCATGTCCCATAAGACTGATCAATTTAGTAGCCTAGGTAATACTAGATACATTTTTGAGTTTTACATTAAATTATTAAATGAAAAACTACAACAAAATTATTTCCCTAAAACAGACTCATATCCCCTTAGACTATCCCTACAAGTCAGTCATAAAATACTTCTTCACATCCTGGAAAAAAAACATATAAAGGGGTGATAATAAATGTTCCATAAACATAAAAATATAGCAGAAACATTCATAAATAAGCCTAAACATTTATGACAATGTATAATACTAAAATAGTATCCTTTTAAAAATGATTGTCACCATAATATGGACATTATAAAATCAAATAATTCCATTTACCTATTCAAATGTATATTCTAATAGTCGAATAATCACATGAAATATCAATATCCCCTTTCATAATAATGGAATGCATAATGCCAGACTTTATAACCACATAGTCAAGGACTTGTGCCAAGTCTACAAATAAGATTTATTCATAGCCTTGTTCCAAAACACTAGTTTGTCTCATGACACCGACCAATGTGGTGGGGAGCTATAGCGGGCTCTGCCAGTCAATCACTATGCCCAATACATTCCTCAGATGAAAAGGTTTAAACATAACACAAACATTCATATAAAAACTTTCATATAAAATGTCAATACTTTATCAATAAAATATTAATGGTGTAAAAATAATTCATCCACAATAAAAAATTACACAAAACCTTGAATACAATTTATATGTTTTGTATTATAATAAAACATCATCTAATAAGCATAAAATCCATCAAATGATGTTTACATTGATGAAATCAAAACCTTTTTTAGAGAAATATCTCTTTCTATTTAGAAATAATTTAAAATTCATAAAATTGAAAAAGGAAACATTTATTTTGGAAATATTCTAATAAGATTTTATGGGATGATTTGATGATTTTATAACAGCAGAAAATAGTTTCTCCCTCCGTATAAGTTAAAAAAACATTCTTACCTTAATTTTGTCCAATAGATCATAAAGTACCTTCTTTGGAAAACGATGGAATGATTCTATTAAAAACATATAAGGTCAAATAAGTGTATAAATGAAATTAACCCAATGCCTAGTAAATTTTAAAAATGTTTTGAGAAACATTTTTTATGGAGACACGGATTTTGATGATAAAGAGGTACCCGAAGATAATTACTTATAAACAACCACAAATTATGATGAGATTATAGAATTAACCCTTAACATGTTCTATTCCTTGGTCGAGGTTAGGTTAGCCTCTTGTATAATGGTTAAATCAATGTTATTAAATTATACAAGAACCATATAAATTAATGTGATATCATATATGATCTTTTAATATTACATTGTTAATGATATTTCAATGTTATCGTCAATTCGGGTGTTATCAAATTAATTTTCCTTTATATGCTTTGTTATGTAAGTAATGTTTATAGTGGATATAGTGTATCATATTCATATTCAGAATTATATTATGACTTAAAAAATTATCTTTAATCATAAAATTAAAATTAGTCTTGAATGGATATGATGAGGAATGAATCTCATCACGTTCGTGTAGACAGTAATATGTACGTATGCACGAGAGATAATATCATTCTTTTGATATTAAATTAATATATAATTGGATGGTATATCATATATACAGAATCAATATCATGTTATTTTAAATATTTATATCAATTATACATCTTTATTATAAAAATCCAAATAATAATGTATTGAATAACAACTACACCACGATGTGGAGACAGTGTGCAGTACATACCCACGTTTGATGACATGTCATTAAAAGGTTGGAAAAAATAATGAATATGGTTATACCATATTTATAATAACATCTCATTATATTGAAGATAAATGAGATAATATTTTAGAATGGAAACAAAAATTATAGAGGATGTAGAAGGAGAAAGGAACACGAAAGAGATGATGAAATATGTAATTCTTCTTCAAGTTCTTCCTTTTGATTTGATCAAAAGGGATCCATAGGTTCTATTTATAACTAAATGATGGCCTCTAGGATGAAGGTAGGACTATTGAGAGGATATTTGGGTAGGGTTTGGCTGAACCAAATGGCTTTGATGGTGTCAATTTGAGAAAAAGGTGATGTTCCCTTTTATAAGAGGGGTGAGGGGCACCATAGGAAAAGATTGAAATATTATTTAAAAAAATCATTTACGATTTCTAATGGTTCCAAAATAATTTATTTCGAGGATATGGTGGGGATGGGACCAAAACCACTAAACCAAAATGTTTTAGAATTTTTTGGGTTATAAAATTAATATTATCGTCTAGAATTAACTCTTAGTTAATTAGTATGACATTACCATGCCTATTTATATATGTAAATTATATGGTTAATAAACATAATATTAACATTCAAGAAAACATCAAGTGGTTAATTAATTAAAAATAAAATATTATTTATGACCTTAATCTGAACCAATAATGTCCCGGACCTGGGTGCCACGTAACGGGTGCCCCGAGCCCGGTTCGCCACGTGACCTCAAGGGCATTTCAGCAAACGCCAGATGCTAGTGACTAGCAGCAAGGGCCCAGGTCTGATAGTGGGGAAACAATTCCCTAATTTTTCAAAGTTTAGCACAGTAGAATACCAAAGTAAAACATACAACAAACAACGAAAGTAGTAAACCATACACAACTGAATTACACAACAGCAATGGATATAACCAACAATATATAAATGATGATGCTACATGTCACAAGTTATAAGAAAATAGCCAGAACATGTTATACATCAATATGATACAACCAAAAGAAGAGTAACTCAAAACAAAGCAAACAGCTGGCAGTGGCATCGTGAGCCTAGGCTCGGTCTCATGCCCTCATACTACTCTGCAACAATCAAGTACCAGTATAGGGACTGTTTCCCCTATCTACACCTGCAGAAACGTAATCTGTTTGGGCCGATAAACATGACCCAAACAGGGTGTGAGACATATATCCCAGTAGGCACCCACTTAAGGCTCGTTCCCAACTACGTGTGAGCATGCAATGAGCAGTGTGCAATAGTAAAATGTAATAAATTAATTAGTACTGAAAAGTAACTAACTTAACAATTAAAAATCCATTTTATTATTCATTTAATCCATTTAATTTAGTATCTTTTCGTTCTTAACAGCACCAAGCCCTCATGCCAACCAGTATCTCGCCCTCAGGCTAATATAGTGAACCACTCCCTCATGCTATACATAATCTCAACCTCAAGCATTGTAATAGTATTATCGCCCTCAGGCATAGGAAGTGTCGCCCTCAGGAACAGAAGTCAAGCCCTCAGGCACAAATGGTTGCCCTCAGGCGGAAACTGAACATCGCCATTAGGCTAATATAGTCATGCCCTCAGGATAATCACAACAACTCCCTCAGGCTAAATAGGTAATTGGGCCATGCCCAACAGGTAAAAAAGTAGTAACAACCAATTCCTCTCAAGGCAACTCTACATTTACTATTATAAAGGAATACACTCAGGTATCCTGGTCAAATGGCTAAACAGTGAAACACACCCTGGGGGTGGTTCCGGATCCAAGCAACAATCCCAACCATCATTTTATTATCACAATTTAACCACCTATGCAATTATAGGCATTAAATATAGCAATGACCTCAGCCACACGACACCCAAACATTGGTTCGTGGCACAAAAACGCACAAAAACGCACGGAAGTTGGAAAATAACACAAAGACACCTACCTTATATATCAACGAACGCTATACCCGAATGCCGATTCCCGAAACGCCCTAGAATGGCGTAGATCTGAGGAAGAACAAAACCCATTCAAATGTAAATAACATTCTTTGGGAGAATAATTGTCAACAACTGTACCAGGAGGAGGAAGGGCTTACCCGTGCGGTTCCAACGAGATCGTCTGAAGCCGAATCGGATACCAGACGAACTCCCGGTGGATCTTCAAAGGTCTGGCCTCCTCCTTTGGCTCCAAAATGGCTCAAACGCCTCCTATGCCAAATGAGGAGGCTACTTCCTGTTTTAAGCAGAAAAAACAAAGTACATAGTGTGTACTTTTGAGTACACTGTGTGTAATTCATTCATTTAACTGTTCATTTGGCGGCACCGACACTATTCACATGCCGACAAGAGTACACGGTATGCACTCCAGAGTACACGGTGTGTACTGCCACCCAGCTGGCGGTGACTCCACCACCTTACTTTTTAACATGCCGACTGACTACACAGCGTGTAAAGGACCACTAAACCGAGTGTAGTCGGTTCCTACACTCTTTGTCTTCGGCAAGGCTACACACCCTGTGTACTTTTCCCAACACGGCCAAATGTACATGGTGTGTGGACAAAGTACATGGTGTGTAGTTTCAAAATTTAGGATTTTTCCCCATTTTTCCATATTTTCTCAATATCACTTAAGGAAAATGAAAAGAAAAATCTCGTACCTCTAAAAACAAGAACCAGGTTCTTACAAACTTCCCCCCTTATAGAAATTCGTCCTCGAATTTCCCTTTCAAGGGTGGCGAAGAGAAATCTCAGAACAGCTCTAGCCACTGAGCACGTACATCAGCCTCCCGCTCCCAGGACTCGTCCTGCACTCGACCATGCTTCCATAGCACCCGTATGAGAGGAACTGACCAGCCTCGGAGAACCTTCGTGCTCCTGTCAGCGATACGGATCGAATGATCCTCAAAGGATGCATCATTTTGAAGCTCAAACTCCTCTAGAAGAAAGGTGTGAGATGGGTCTGAATGGTAGTGATGCAACTGAGACACGTGGAAGACGTCGTTCATGGCTCGGTACCACTACGGTAACTGCAACCGATAGGAAACCAGCCCGACTCTCTCCAGAATATCAAATGGTTTGACATACCTCGGTGAAAGCTTACCATGTCTCCTGATCTGTTTGTGTCCCAGCCTCGGATAAACACGCAAGTAAACCTGATCCCCGACCATGAACTCCAAAGGTCGTATGCAGAGATTAGCATAAGACTTCTGACGAGACAGCGTGGTAGCCATCTGCTTCCGAATCAACTGGACCTGCTCAGATGTCTCCTGCACGAGCTGTGGTCCCAGTAATGCTACCTCACCTGCCTCTAACCAGCACAAAGGTGATCGGCATGGCCCCCCATATAAAGCCTCTTATGGTGCCATCTCAATAGTTTCCTGAAAACAATTGTTATAGGAACACTCGACTAAGGGTATATGATTCTCCCAAGAGCCCCCAAAGTCTAGGACGCATGTGCGCATCATGTCCTTTACCACCTTTATCGTCTGCTCTGACAAGCCATCCGTCTGAGGGTGGTATGCTGTGCTCAGAAACACCTGTGTACCCAGTTCCCTCTAAAAATTCTGCTAGATACGATATGTAAATCGGGCATCCCTATGTGAAATGATAGAACGAGGGACCCCATGCAGACGTACGATCTCTCGGATATACAGACTTACAAGCTCGACCACACCAAAGGTCTCCTTGATCGGCAAGAAATGAGCTACCTTCGTAAGTCTGTCCACAACAACCCATACAGCGTCATTTCCTCGAGGTGACCTTGGAAATCCTGTCACGTAATCCATCGCGACATCATACCATTTCCACTCCGGAATGGGCAACTGCTGTAACAGCCCAGCTGGTCTCTGATGCTATGCCTTCACCTGCTGATAGGTGGAACACCTCGTAACAAAACCAGCTATCTCTCTCTTCATTCCCAGCCACCAGTACTGACGTCTCAAGTCTCTGTACGTCTTGGTAAACCCAGGATGAAATGCCCAAGCTGAAGCACTAAACTACCACATCAGCTCCTCACGTATATCCCCTGGTACCCATACACATCCTTGAAAACTCAAAACCTCTCCATCTCCTATCGTCCAACTGGGATGAGTGTCCTCAATTGCCACCAACTCCCGTAGAACTAGGTCTTATGAAACTGATAGTTGCCTCATCATCACTCTGTCTAGGAGGGTAGAAGTCACAGCTAACGAGGAAAGATAAGTCTATCCCTAATTTCCATGCACCTCCAGATGCATCTAAGAGAACAAAGACATAAGCTGCCACTCACCACTGGCCTCCCGCACTGCATGTATCTGAGTCTTCCTGCTCAGTGCATCGGCTACTGCATTACCTTTAACAGGTGTATAGGAAAGCTCAAAATCGAAGGACTATAGGTACTTGACCCACATTCTCTACCTCAGATTCAGGTCACACTGAGTAAAGATATACATGAGGATTTTTTGGTCGGTGAAAACCACAAAATGCTCTCCCAACAGGTAATGTCTCTAAAAGCGCAACACATGCACAACTGCAGCCAACTCGATATCGTGTGCCGGGTAATTCCTCTCATGTGGCCTCAACTGCTGAGACCCGTATGCCACAACTCGGTCGCCCTGCATCAAAACAGCTCCCAGCCCAATCCCTGATGCATCACAGTAAACTATATATCTCTTCCCCTGCTCTGGGAGTATCATGATTAGTGATGATGTCATCCTTCACTTCAGGTCCTGAAAAGCTGTCTCACAAGCTTCTGACCAAACGAACTTCACACCCTTCTTAGTCAGACCTGTCAATAGTGCTGCTAAGCGGGAGAAGTCCTATATAAAACGTCTGTAGTAACCAGCCTGCCCTAAGAAAATCTGTATCTCAAACACGTTCTTGGGCATCTCCCAGGAATCTACTGCTCTTACCTTCTTTGGGTCTACTGCCGCTCCTTCCTCTAAGATGATATGTCCCAGGATGTGAATCTAGTCCATCAAAAAGTGGCTCTTCGAGAGCTTAGCATATAGGTGATGCTCTCTCAGTGTACACAATATGATCTCAAGATGGGTGGCATGGTCGTGTCGAGAGTGAGAGTACACCAAGATGTTGTCCACAAATACTACCACAAATGAATCAAGATATGGATGGAACACACGATTCATCAATGACATGAAAACTGCTTGCGTGTTCGTGAGTCCGAACGGCATAACTGTATACTCATATAGACCATACATGCTCCTAAAGGCTGTGAGAGGTATATCAGATGGTCTAACGCGCAGCTGATGATATCCGGATCTCAAGTCAATCTTCGAGAACACCCGTGCTCCACAAAGCTGATCAAACATATCATCTATCCTCGGCAAGGGATATTGGTTCTTAACTGTCAACTGGTTCAGCTTCCGATAATCCACACAAAGCCTAAGGGTACCATCTGCCTTCTTCGCAAAGAGGATCGAAGAACCCGAAGGAGAAGTACTGGGTCAGATAAAACTCTTCGCCTAATGCTCCTCTAACTGCCTCTTGAGCTCCTTCAACTCAAGAGTGGCCATCCTATAAGGAGGAATGGACACTGGTGCTGCTCCTAGAACAAGCTCGATAGGGAAATCCACCTCACGCACCAGAGGTAGACCTGAAAAGTTGGCCAGGATGACATCCCTGAACCGATCGATAACTAGAGGGAAATCCGTCTGAAAAGTCCCCTGGTCATCCAGATATAAGCTCGAAATCTGGGCTGTGACTCCACCTCGCCCATGATGCACTGGTCCAGCTCGACTCTCCTGAACATCCCACTCGCCCTTGTATAGAAAATCCCCGCCCTCTGGTGACGTGAAATGCAACCTGCGACGATATCAGTCTAAAAAGGCTCAAAAGGGAACCAACCAGTCCATCCCTAGAATGACATCACACTTGTCATCTCCAGGACATATAGTTTCCAAAGATGTGACACCCACCAACCTCAAGGGAACACTCCTTGCTGCAGCACACACCAACCGTCCTTGTCCCCAACAAAGTGCCTGGCGTCAAGATATCAGATGAAGTAGAAACACAGAGCCCAAGGCTCTCCACAATGGGTAATGATATAAAACTATGTGCAGCACCCATATCAAAAAGTACTGAAGACAAGACAAAAGTTACTAGAATAGTACCTCTGACTATAGAATGTCTGGGATCCTGCTCATGTGGGGTCTGTTGCACTGCATATGCATGTCCAGTGTCGCGACCCTACGACACAGCCTGACTACCCTGAGCTATCCCGCCCTATTGCCTCTGAGATCCTGGTGTCTGGCTACCACGTCCAAGACCACCATCTCTTCCTACACGCCCTGACGTATTCCAGTTCCCTGACTAGTAAGAAGCCACTGGTCCTGCTCCCGCACGCGGAGTCTTCATAGAACCCCTCTCACTAGCCACTAGTAGAACCTCCATGCAAAAGCGCTGCAGATGACCCATCTTGCCACAAGCTCATCACTCCACTGGGTCTCGTGGACACTGCGGTCTCTTGTGCCCCTTTATACCACATTGGTAGCACCTGATCGGACCACCTGAAGAAGCTGCCTTGCTGGTACTGCTGCCCTGAGAGAAGCCCATCTGTCTCTTCCTCTTGCCAGTAGAAATAGTACCAGTAACTAGTGCTGAACTGCCCTGGGCCACACCACCAACTTCTCGCAGGATCCTCTCTGTAATCAACACCTGGTTCCCAATCGCATGTACAGTAGGTAGCCTGAAATCGTTCACCAGCACTCGGATGTCATACTGAATACCATCCTCAAAACGTCTGGCTCTCAGCGTCTCATCACCCACTAGCATTGGTGCAAAGCGCTGAAACTCCGTAAAACAAGCAGAATAATCCATCACTGACATGGCGCCCTACTGCAGATTCATGAACACTCGAGCTCTATCTTCCCTCAGCGTCTCGGGAAAGAAGAAGTCATAGAAGACTGTCTGAAAATTCTCCCACGCCATGTCCCTATGATTCTCTGACTTGGTGGTAACATCCCACCACCTCTTGGCTGAATCACGCAGCATGTAAGTCACGAGCTTGACCCTCCACCCTGGAGGCATCTCAAGAAGCTCGAAAATAGTCTGCATCGATCCTAGCCAAGACTCTGCAGCATGTGGTCTGCCATCCCCTGAAAACATAGGCGGATGCTTCTGCTGAAAGATACGTGTCAACTCGGCCATAGATGTGGCAGCCTGCGGTTCTCCTTGAAAGGTCTGCATAAACCGCATAAAACCTTCACGGAACTGCACCTCTGCGCCTATGTCCGATATTAAATCTGGTACCGCATCTGGCTCTGCTGGTGGATCCACGGGTAATCCATGGCCCACCAGCCCCGGAGTATAATCTTCACCGCTCTCTTGGCGAACAACTCGAGGTCGTCTAGGCGGCATGACTCTAAAATGTCAAAATCACGCCTCAGATTCAAGATTATTAAGACTGAAACGTAGGAACCACAAAGGAACAAGAGGAAGAATGCGTTTCATAATTTTCAAAACAAGACTACACGGCGTGTACACTGACTACACGTCGTGTACTTGACTTCCTTTCCCCTTCCCGGGTCCTTCCACATAGCTAAGCCACATGGAATCTGTTCAACAAAACTATACGGTGTGTACGGTGTTATTTTCCAATTTCTTGTGTCGTCTGTGACACGGCCAACTACTCGGCTTTGCACTACACAGCGTGTTACACCCGCACACGACGTGTACACCATCCCGTTTCCCAGCCACACAGCTAATCACCACACGGTCTGTCCTCGGACAAGACTACATGGCGTGTCCCACAGGTACATGGCGTGTTCCGGGAGAGGTGACACCAGCCCGTGTTGTTAGTTACACGGCTGAGTCCCCAGTTCACACTACACGCCGTGTCCATAACTGACACGGTGTGTTTTGTCAAGGAGTTCGCCGAACATTGTTGTTTGTTACATAGCCGAACTCCAGGTCAACACTACACGGCATGTACAAAACTACACGGCGTGTTTTACCCAAGACTTCCTTACCCCGTGTCATTGCCCACACGGTTTGTACATGGGAAGAGACTACACGACGTGTACTCAAAAAGTTCATTTTTCTTCCTGAACAGCAGAATATACACGGCGTGTATAAAAATAATACATGGTGTGTATACTAGGTTTCCGAAAATATGCCTCAAAAACTTCTCTGGAACCCAGAAAATACGGAAAAACAACACATATGTTTCAAATTATGACCCGTGGGGGCCCATACACCCCACGAATCAAAGTTTGACAACTTATTTGTGTTATAACCAACAACATGTCAATGATCCACCAAATTCCGGTCAATGGGGGCCCTTACTACCCAAATACGAAAGTTTTGAATCCATTCTATAAACAAGCTCAAACAAAAATACTATATCACAAGGCAGGTATTTATCAAGCAGCTATCACAACAACATGCTTTTCTAGAACAACAACTATCACAACAATATGCGAATTTCTAATGCACCTAAATGGCATGGAAATTATGAATGGCATGTGATATCTAGCATGTGCCTATACGATGCATGAGACTGAATACCCTCATCTCATCGGGTTGCAAATAAATAGAACCCACAGATAAAATATAACCAGCACAATCCAAGTGTGTCACCCAATGATGAAATCATATCAACCGTAAAATTGCAAATCAAATAATACAAAATACGAGGTAGACTGTATTTTCCCTGTACATAGGTTAGCTACGCCCAGGCACAAATTATTTCCAACTACCGTTATGTCCTATCCCTGACTACGACTCCAATTAGTAAGTCAATGAAAAGAAACTCCTCTAATACCACTTTGTAACGTCCCGGACCCAGGTACCACGCAACGGGTGCCCCGAGCCCGGTTCGCCACCAGACCTCAAGGGCATTTCCCCAAACGCTAGAGGCTGCCGACTAGTAGCGAGGGCCCATGTCTGATAGTGGGGAAACTATGCCCTCATTTGTCAAAGTGTAGCGCAGTGGAATACCAAAATAAGACATATAACAAACAGCGGAAATAGTAAACCATACACAACTGAAATACACCACAGCAGTAGATATAACCAACAATATATAAATGATGATGGTACATGTAACCAGTTCTATGAAAACATCCAGAACATGTTATACATCAATACGATACAACCAAAAGCAGAGTACAACAAAACAAAGCAAACAGCTGGTAGTGGCATCGCGAGCCTAGGCTCGGTCCCATGCCCTCCTACTCCTCAGCAACAGTCATGTACCTGTATAGGGACTCTTTCCCTTATCTACACCTGCAGAAACGTAATCTGTTTGGGCTGAAAATCATGACCCAAATAGGGTGTGAGACATATATCCCAGTAGGCACCCATCGAAGGCCCATGCCCAACTGTGTGTAAGCATGCAATTAGAAGTGTGCAATAGTAAAATGCAATAAAGTAAGTAGTATTGAAAAGTAACTAACATTACAATTAAATTTCCATTTTATTATTCACTTAATCCATTTAATTTAGTATCTTTTCGTGCTTAACAGCACCAAGCCCTCATGCCAAACAGTATCTCGCCCTCAGGCTAATATAGTGAACCATGCCCTCAGGATATACAGAATCTCGCCCTCAGGCATTGTAACAGAATTCATTCCCTCAGACATAGGAAGTGTCTCCCTCAGGCACAGAAGTCAAGCCCTCTGGCATGAAAGGTTTCCCTCATGCGGAAATAGAACATCGCCCTCAGGCTAATATAGTCACGCCCTCAGGCTAATATAGTCACGCCCTTATGCTAATCACAACAACGCCCTCAAGCCAAATACAACAATGCACTGAGGCTAAACAGGTAACCGGGCCATTCCCAATAGGAAAACAAGCAGTAACAAGAAATTCCTCTAAAGGAAATTCTATATTTACTACTTTAATGGCATACCCTCGGGTATCCTGGCCAAAAAGGTAAACAGTGAAACACACCCCGGGGGTGGTTCCGGATCCAAGCAACTATCCCAACCAGCATTTTATTATCATAATTTAATCACCTATGCAATTCTAGGAATTAAATATAGAAAAGACCTCATCCACACGACACCCCATCATGGGTTCTTGGCACAAAACGCACAAAAAAGAATGACAGTTGAAAAAAAAACACAAAGCCACCTACCTTATACGTCAACAATCGCTATACCCGAACGCAGACTCCAGAAACGCCCAAGAACGGCGTAGATCTGACAAAGAACAAAACCCATTCAAACGTAAATAACTTACGTTGGGAGAAGACTTGGCAAGAACGGTTCCAGGAGGAGGAAGGGCTTACCCCTGTGGTTCCAACGAGATCATCCGAAGCCGAATCAGATTCCAGACAAACTCCCAGAAAATCTTCAAAGGTCCGACCTCCTCCTTTGGCTCCAAAATGGCTCAAATGCCTCCTCTGCAAAATGGGGAGGCTACTGCCTATTTTAAGCCTAAGAAACAAAGTACACGGCATGTACTTTTGAGTACATGGCGTGTACTTCTTTCATTTAACTGTTCATTTGGTGGCACCAGTATTGTTCACCTGCTGATAAGAGTACACGACACGTACTCCCGATTACACGGCATGTACTGCCGCCCAGCTGGATGCGACTCCACCGCCTTACTTTTATACCTGCCGACTGACTATATGGCATGTAAAGGACCACTACATGGCATTTAGTCGATTCCTACACCCTTTGTCTCCGGTGAGGCTACATGCCCTGTGTACTTATCCCAACATGGCCAAAAGTACACGACGTGTGGACAAAGTACAAGGAGTGTAGTTTTAAAATTTAGGATTTTTCCCCATTTTTCCATATTTTCACAAAATCACTAAAGTAAAAGGAAAAGAAGAATCCTATACCTTTAAAACAAGAACCAGGTTCTTACAGAACCATTGATTTTTAAGAACAGAATATAAATTAATAATATAATATTTTCTTTAAAAACTCTTTTATATCAATTTTGATACTGTTATTATTTTATAATTACTATCAACCTTATTACTTTGAAAAAAATTAATTTAATCATTAATAACATGTCATTTTTATCTAGAAGATTCTTGGATGGAATCAAAACTTTTAAATTATATTTATTTTAACATCTATAGTAACATTTATTTGAGTCATTCTTTATTAAGTAAAATATCGCTTTATCATTGTGTCATAAAGATATATAATTATTCAATTTCTAAAAATAAAAACTAAAATACAATTATATAGGAAATATCATTATATTTATAATGAATAATTATATTCTAATAGGTAACATAAAAAACCATGATTTTTTTTACTAAAATATATATACTTTTGTCTTTTTTGTATTTACATTAACATATTTAATATATATTTTCATTGTCACATAAAAGTGTCTCCATGGTGTCCCAAAATCGACCCAATTATTCCCACGGTCAGAATGTATCATCTAATAGGGTTCGGACAAGTTTTCGGGTAATTTAATAATATTATAATATTATTTTTTACCCTTATTTTCCGTATTTACCCTATAACAATGGTAAATAAAATATTTACCGAAGTAATTATTCAAAATTTCTAAAAATAAAAGTTACATATTTACACTTTTTGGACCTCTTGATTCTAAATATTCAATCCATTTTTCTAAATTCATAACACAGAAGTGCCAGAAATTAATATAAAATTAATTTCCATTTCTAAAAAATGATGTTATTATGAAATAATAATTATCAAAAGATTAATATTTGCTTATGTTCAATTCAAATGTGAAATTACGTCCAATGAAGAACATTGGATTAAATGTTTAAACTATAATCAAATTATACTAAAAATCTTTTCAATAGTATAATTTAGCACTATAGATTATTTTGATTAAAAAAGATGTTTATAATTTATATTTATTATTTTTCAATATTCCTCAAAAACTGAATGTTTTCATAAAAATACCAAAAATTCACTCTGAGATAATTTTGATATACTAACCCCAAAAATGAAGTCCACTTTTAATAATAAAATTGATAAAATTTTTAGAAGTGGTTATTACTATTCACAACCGCTAGTTTGACTGGTCGCGATGTGTTAGAATCTCAAAGTTGCGTACGACACAACTATTGAATTATTCAAAGGGATACTTACAGTGGAATACTGGGGTGTTAAAATTTTAATGTTAGTATGAAAAAATCTAGAGAAACTTTATGATCTATGAGGGATTAATGTAAAAATTATAATAATAAAATTAGTGACCTTATTTATAAATTTTTTAATTTTAAATTTTTGGAAGGTTGATAAGGATAACCATTTATAAAATGTATTAAGATGAAATATAGATTAATCATTATATATTAATGCTTCACATCACTAAATAATGATTTATCCATTTTGGATAACCTATAATATTATAAAAAATTTATATAATTTATTTGATTAAATCGATGAATATTTATTCTATTTATTGATCTAATGATCTGTTAGTGCACCTGGATAAAAAATCATCTTTATTTATAGGATTTTGTGAAGATGTTGAAACAAATTAATGAATTACCAATGGATTATATTTTGATTATGAAATAGTTTGAAGTCAAGGATTTATATATTCTCAAAAAAATTATTTAACATTAGGAAAATGATCTGAAAATAATTTTTTTATTAATTTCATAATTATTTTGTATATAAATGATTTTTCTGCCTGTTTAGTTTATGGTTTTTTGAATTTCAACCATGTATATAACAACAAAATTCATTTTATCAATGATATCTATCAATCTCGGTAATTATCTATTCTTTTCATTAATGAAAAAATATTTTCATACCACATATGTTCTCCTATATTAAAGCCTAATAATGAGTTAATTTAAGAAATCATTATGATTCAAATTTACATTTCTATGGGAATTTTTACTATTAATATTTTTTTGTGGTTTTCATTATGAAAATTTTCAAGTATCAATTGTTTGACTATTATAAGGATGTTGAAAATAAATCTGTGATATATTGGGAAATATTTATTCAATTAAATTAAACCTTCTCACTGTTTTACAATATAGTCAACACTATGTTAAGGGTGTGGAACATGAAATAATTTGTTTATAACATTTTACATGAAACAATGATAACAATATTGAATGGATACATCAATATTGAATGAATCACGAAGTTCTATTATTTTAAATACAACTATTATAACATATTAGTAAAATAAGAGGTCATGAAAAGTATTAACAACTTTATGAAATAAAAATATAAATTTTCTAATCAATATAACCTCATCTATAAATTTATATAAAATAATTAGTCAATATTTATTGGTGTATTTATATTAATCAAAAATATATTTTCATAAAAAATAATTTTTTAAATTTTTTGGAAAAACAATTGTATATAATTTATAAGGATTTATTATAATTTATTTGAAAAAATAATATTCATTTTTTAATCAAAATATCAATGTTATCATATGGTGAATTATTTTAATATTTCAGAAAATATTTATTTTTAAGTTAATTTTGAAAAATGAATAGTTTTTTAAAATTATAATTTACTTTCATCAAAGAATGTAATTTATATTCCCTGATTATGTTTTAATGTACCCTATTTTATTTTGTAGTTATATTTAATTCAGTTAATTAATTTTTAATCAAATATTTTTTATTTTAATATTATTTTATTTTTGTATTTTAAAAAAGGGTGTTTTTCTATAAAAAAATTAATGGGAATAATACATCTAAATTTTAATAAACTAAAATTAAACATAATGATGATTTTAGGTATGTCATAGCATATTACAGTTATAGGGTTAATAAAATTATTATAAAATTATAAAATAACCATAAATTGGCCATGTTTATTTTAATAAACCATATACCACTTACATTTCTTAATATAATATTTTTATTAATTTAAAATCATTTAATAAAATATTATATATTACAAAACATCATTAGGGTAGATTTTGTAATTAGTTTATTATTAGGATTTTTTAAACTACAATACCAAAGTGTTATTAGAATAAAATTAATCCAAAAAATTATAATAAGACATTTTTATAAAAAAAATAATGTAAAAAATCACAAAAATTATATTATTTTTATATTTTTCAATATCATTTTATTTATTTTATTAATATTTCATCATGTATTATTGTAGTGATTCTTAAGCATTTAAGATAATTATATCATCTGTAAATATTTTAAAAAAATTACCGTAAATAAAAAAAATTCTTTTTATAATTATTATTTATATAAAAGATATTCATAGTTCATCCCAATGTGAAAAATTATAGAGAAGAAAACAAAGAGATTAAATTTTTTTATTTTTTATTTTATAAAAAAATATAAAAGTAAAAATCACTGCAAAATGGAAATAATAGTATATATATTTAAATTTTAGATGATTATTTATTATATATAATCATCTAATAAAATTAATCTTTGATTGAACATCATTATTTAGATCTAATACTTTTATCTTTATCCATAATAACTATATTAACCTATTGTTGTTGAAAAAAATCACTACATTTACTATTCAAATTTCCAAAATGTGTTATATTTACAAAATTTGGACCCCTAGAATAATAATTACGGATTTAATTTTCATGATTCAAAACTATTTTGTTAGAAAATTTATTTCAAATGTAAACCCACAAAATGTGATGAATTTCATTTTTTAGATAGATTCTATTTTTAAGTATAAAATTATTTCATAATAAATTTATTTATAAAAATAATTTGAAAAATTTTTTTTTGGATAATGTTAAATAAAATTGAAATAATTAAATATTTAAACTAATCCAATGAATAGTTTTACCTTTTAAAAAAATTAAATAATATTTTAAATATTAGAATTTTCACAATTCATAAAAAACTCAGCCATTCATAAAAATTAATAATAAATAAACCTATGATAATTTTGAAATTATAAATTAAAAAATTTAGATTATATTATAAAATTAAAAATATGTAATTTTCAGTAAATATTTTAATTAATATGAAAATCAAATTTTGTTTGATAAATAGTTGTTTTACTTTTGACTTAAAAATTATCTAATATCCAAATAATGAGTATGTCACGACCCGCCCTCGGGGTCCGTGCCGTGACTACCCCAAGCCCGCCTTCCATAGGCCAGGGGCTGGCGACTAGCACCAAGGCGTAAATCCCGGTAAAAAGGGAAGGCATTGCCTTTGAAAAGTAAACACACACCACAGAGTAAACAAGCGGAAAGTAAACACTAAACAAGCAGAGTACGACTGAAAGTGCGGAAAAGTAAATGGGCCAGAAAACAAACCCAAACTGAAAGTAAAGTACAACTCGAAAAGGAAAAAAAACAGCAACTGAAAGGTAAAAGCCGCTACTCCGAGCTGTCCACTGGAAATCCCACCTGAAGGGTGGGTACAGATAGCTCCTCTGCTCCACGTGTCCCACCGTCCGCTCCATGCACGTCCCGCCCAGTGGTCCACCTCCGGGTACCGTCCCGCTCTGCAAGCCTCGGCTAAGGTCAACGCTGTCCGTCGTCTGCAACCAACACAACGTAGTGCGGGCAAAGCCCGTGCAGGGGTGAGTATAAGCTACTCAGTAGGGACCCCGAGACCCCTGAAGGTCTCTCAAATCGACAAAGGATAAACCACGAAGAAAAGTACAAACACGAAGTAACAACCGACACTGCTTAGGTATATGCCCATACATATACCTAAGTCATCAATTAAAATACGCTCCAACCTCCGAGCCCAATTACAACTCAGTCCACGCAGGAAAGTATACGTATTCCACATAGGAAAGCAAAACATAATCCACACAGGATTGCACAACACAATCCACACAGGAAAGTAACAGGATTCAGCTCACACAGGTATACTTCTTTAAGGACGATAAAGATGATCCCTGATCCATCTAAGTCGTCGGACCCACGAAGGATCGATAGGTAACTAACCCCCGCAAAGACCCACACAGGATCGGGCTCACACAGAACCTGTAGGCGCTGGCTCACACAGAACCGCTGAGCGCAAGGACCCACACAGGATCGGGCTCACACAGAACCTGTAGCACAGATCCACATAGGATCGCTGAGTGCTGTAGTCGTCATCGTCGAATCCACACAGGATCTCTGTACTGTCGTCGTCGAATCCACACAGGATCTCTGTACTATCGTCGTCGCAGTCACAGTAGCAGTCGTAGCAGTAGTAGCAGTCGCAGCCAGCACTAGGGTTCCCGCACACAGCAAGCTCGTTCGGGGGGTCCGCTCCACGAGCCGAGAGGCTGATACATCAACTGTCACGAAGACCGAAGTTGATGTATCTAAAAGTTCCGTATCGTCAACAGGAACTCAACGCAACAGACGGCGCGTCGATCGGACGCCCGGTCTGAGAGTTATTGGCATTTTCGTCTCCGGGGCCCGGTTGGTTTTTAAGGCAAAACCAACCCGACCGTACTCCACCTGCGTCCAAACCTCGGTCGGAGTATGCCAAAAGATCCGTCTCACTAAGAGGAACACAACGCGACTAACGGTGCGTCAATCGGGCGTTCGTAGCTCAAGATATGAGCGTTTCCGCTCCGAAAGCCCGGTTGGTTTCGTGAACGAACCAACCCGGCCGAACTCAAAGTTTACCGAAACCTTGAGTGCGATATACCGAAACGACCGTCTCGATCCAAGGATCGCGTTGCCACTGACGGTTCGTCGATCGGAGGTCCGAGGCTCAAGTTATGAGCCAAAAACCAAATCCGGTTCGAAACGGGGGGTCCGGGTCCGGGCCGACCCAGCCCGACCCCCCCCTGGGCGGCGCGTTGGCCGGCGGCGGCGGACGGCGGCGGCGGGCGGCGGGCGGCGGCGGCGGCGGGCGGCGGCGCGGCGGCGCGGCGGTGCGGCGGCGCGGCGGGCCGCGGCGGCCCGGCGCCGCGAGGAGGCGGCGCACGCGGGGGCTAAGCCCCACGGTTTTGACAAAGCGGCACGGCCTTGTGCCATGCCTTTGCTACAAACGGCCCCCACGTGGGGGCCGATTTAAAAAAAAGAACCGGGGGGCTGTTGCCCCCCCCCCCCACCCCCTTACATGGAACCGCCCCCCTCTTAAAGAGGGGGGTTTTACAGGCTGGCCGGGGAATTAATTTCCCCGGTTTAATGCCTTCCGGCCGGCCAGCTGGCCGGCCGGTTTTCTCCAACGGAACCGGTAATTTCCGGTTCTCCCTTCGGCTTCCGACGCCGGCGGCCCGGCCGCCGGTTTTCTCTTCCGCCGCGGCCCAGAACTGGCCGCGGTCTCCTCGTCCCGCCGCGGCCCGGAACCGGCCGCGGTGTTCGTCGTCCGGCGCGGTGCGACGGCACCGCGCCCCTTCGCCGTACCATGGTTCCTTCCAACGCGGCGCGACGGCGTCGCGTTCTTGAATATTCTCCTTGGCGTAGCGTGACGGAGTTGCGTAAATTATAAGCACGATCATCCGCGTGGTGCGACGGCACCACGCCACTTGCTTCCACCCGCATGAATAAAACAAGAACGATGGAGGGGGGTTCGGCCGTGTTCGTGCGGTCCGGCCCCCCTCACGTTAAAAATAATAACGCAACTTAAAATAAATCAAGTCACACGTTAGTCTTGATAAAATCACGATCAAGAATAAAATAAGGAAACCAAAAGAAAACGACAACCCCTACCTCGGGTTTAAGATTCGAAGAATCGTCTACGTTCCGCGGAAGACGGCGTCGCGGAGGTCGGGCGTCGCGGTCGTCGTTCGTCAAATCCGTTGACGAAGTGTTATGCCCGAAGAGACACGACGTTGGCGGATCTTCGTTTGCCGACGAAGAAGGTCCGAGGAGAAAGAAGGGGTCCGAAGATACCGGGTCGCCGAGTCGATGATCCTTGACGAAGTGTTGTCGTTCTTCGTTGAGGATGAAGACGTTCTTCGCCGGAGAAGATGAAGTTCTTCAAGAGACTTAGAGCTCTCTCCTCCAAACCTCAACACAACCAAACTAAACCCCAAAAATAAAATAAGCTATTCTTATTTTATTAAGTCATTCTGTGAGTTCAAAATTCAAAAACTTAAATCCATTAATTGGATTAGTGTGTTGGCATGATTAAAGTGAGGAGAGGGAAAGTCACCCAATTAATGGGAAGTTTAAAGGTTAAGATGAGTTACACATCTTAAGTGGGGGGTTTAGAGGAGTTAGGGAAGGTGAGGGGTTGGGCTCGTGTGGGCCCCACCCCACCTTTATTCACTCAAGGGTAGTTAACAACAAGTAGGTCCCACCCAACTTCCACACATAGGTTAACAACTTAGAACATGAAATAAAATTGTAACACAATTTTATTACTTCACATTTAACTCCCCTTTTTTTTAACAACTCTTCCTCAGCAAACGCACCTTCGGGAAAAGTCCACTTAAGCAATTACCGGTGCTGCGGTTTCATCGGTGCCCTCAGATTTCAATTCCGAGCACCGGATCAAAAGTTAGGAATTCCCGCTCGTTCGTTCACTGGACGTACCCGAGCCAAACTTCGGAAATTAATTCCGGGCACTCCGGGCCTCGGAATCAGGTGCCGTCAGAAACCGCGCTCTTGTAAAATTCTAAAGAAAATTAAGAAAAAATTTCCCTTGAATTTTACGGGTCTTTACATTACTCCCACCTCAGGACTTTACGTCCCCGTAAAGTTACAACAAAAACTAGGGAAACAAAAGAGGGTATTGAGCACGCATCTGAGCCTCCCGCTCCCATGTGCTCTCCTGGAGATTCCCGTGCTGCCATCTGATGCGCACAAGAGGAATCGATCTCCCACGCAGGACCCGCTCCTGTCGATCCTCTATCTCCACCGGGACCTCCGTAAAAGTCGCCTCATCGTCAACGTCAAGCTCCCCATGGTCAATGATGTGCGTCGGGTCGTGCACGTATCTCCTCAGCTGGGATACGTGGAAGACGTCGTGCACCCGGTGCAACTGAGGTGGTAGAGCCAGGCGATAAGCCACCTCGCCAATCCTGCTGAGAATCTGGAAGGGTCCGATGAAGCGCGGAGATAACTTGCCGCCTCGACCAAATCTCCGAATACCACGTCGAGGTGAGACCCGCAAGAAGACGTGGTCGCCATCCTCGAACTCCAGTGGCCTCCGCCTCCTGTCAGCGTATGACTTCTGCCGGCTCTGAGCTGTCCTCATCCGCTCCTGGATGACCTGAACGTTTTCTGTCGTGGCCTGGACCATCTCCGGTCCCACCAGTGCTGACTCTCCGGGGTCTGTCCAGCACAAAGGAGATCTACAAGGTCGGCCGTACAACGCCTCGTACGGTGCCATCCCGATGGTGGAGTGGTAGCTGTTGTTGTACGCGAACTCCACCAAGGGTAGTTGGTCTTCCCAGCTACGACCAAAGTCGAGGACACATGCGCGGAGCATATCCTCGAGAGTCTGAATGGTCCTCTCCGTCTGACCATCCGTCTGAGGGTGAAAAGCTGTGCTAAGACGTAGCTGCGTCCCGAACGCTTCCTGTAACCCCTTCCAGAGCCGGGAAGTAAAGCGGGCATCTCGATCGGAAACGATAGATGATGGCACGCCGTGGAGCCGCACAATCTCCTGAACGTAGAGACGTCCCAAGCTCTCCACCGAGCCCTGCTCTCTGATGGGTAAGAAGTGTGCCGACTTGGTGAGTCGGTCAACAATCACCCAGATGGAGTCGTGACCTCTGGAAGTGCGTGGAAGTCCAGTCACGAAGTCCATAGATATGTCGTCCCACTTCCACTCCGGAACCTCCAAGGGCTGTACCAAGCCTGCTGGTACCTGATGCTCTGCCTTCACCTGCTGACAGGTAAGGCATCGAGAAACGAACTCTGCTACTGCCTTCTTCATGCCCGGCCACCAATGCTGTCGTCTGAGGTCCTGGTACATCATCGCCACTCCAGGATGTACCGCCAAAGGAGAAGTGTGAAACTCTCTCACCACTTCCTCTCGCAATGCGACAGGTACCATGGTACGTCCTCTGAAAAGGACATCGTGCTCTGCTCCAAGGGAGAAACCATCAGGTGCCTGTCCCGAGGATATCTGTGCACGCCGTGTCTCACAGTCAGTGTCCCCATGCTGTGCCTCCCTGAATCGCTGCAGTAGTGGAGGAGTGACTGTGAGAGACTGAAGAAAGGCTGCTCCATCTCTATCCACGAAGGATATCTGCAAAGAGGCTAGCTGTTCTGTCGCCTCCTCAAGTAGCTGAATGCCCGTCCTCCTGCTGAGGGCATCGGCTACTACGTTCCCCTTCCCAGGAGTATAGACTATCTCAAAGTCATAGTCCTGGAGGAACTCGAGCCATCGACGCTGTCTCAGGTTCAGGTCCTTCTGCGAGAAGATATACCTGAGACTCTGATGATCGGAAAAGACTGTAAAGAGCTCGCCCATCAGATAGTGTCTCCATGTCTTCAGAGCGAAGACCACTGCTGCTAACTCCAGGTCATGGGTAGCGTAGTTCTGCTCATGCGGCCTCAACTGTCGTGACCCATAGGCGATCACTGCCCGCTCCTGCATCAGAACACATCCGAGTCCGGTCCCTGATGCATCGCAGTAGACTACGTACCCTACTCCCTCCTCAGGCAATCTCAAGATAGGTGCGCTAGTCAATCTCTGTCTCAGCTCCTGGAAGCTCTGCTGACATCTGTCTGACCATACGAAGGGTTTCCCCTTCTTCGTCAAAGCTGTGAGTGATGCCGCAACTCTGGAGAAGTTCGGCACAAATCTCCGATAGTATCCAGCTAGCCCAAGAAACTCCGAACCTCAGTCACGCTCCTGGGTGGCTCCCATGCTAACACAGCCTCAATCTTCGCGGGATCCACTGCAACTCCCGTCTCAGAGATAACATGTCCCAAAAAGTGGACCTCACGTATCCAGAACTGGCACTTCGAGAGCTTACCATAAAGCTGGTGCTCTCGGAGTGCGTCAAGGACAACTCGCAAGTGATAGGCGTGCTCCTCCTTTGTCGTAGAGTAAATCAAAATGTCGTCGATGAAGACCACGACAAACCGATCGAGGTATGGCTGAAAGATCCTGTTCATGAGAGCCATGAACACTGCTGGAGCATTGGTTACACCGAAAGGCATAACCAAGAACTCATAGTGGCCATACCGACATCTGAAGGCCGTCTTCTGCACATCCTCGTCTCTGACTCTGAGCTGATGATAGCCTGACCTGAGGTCTATCTTCGAGAACCACCGTGCTCCCTTGAGCTGATCAAAGAGGTCATCAATCCTCGGTAGCGGATACTTGTTCCTCACTATCACCTGGTTCAGGCGACGATAGTCAACACAAAGTCGCAAGCTCCCGTCCGCCTTCTTGGCGAACAATATCGGGGAAGCCCAGGGTGAAACACTGGGTCGGATGAATCCCTTGCCCTGCAAGTCCTCCAACTGTACCCGTAGCTCTCGAAGCTCGGCGGGGGCCATCCGATATGCTGGAGTGGATATCGGGGCTGTCCCGGGGTACAAGTCAATATAAAAGTCTACCTCTCTGCGAGGAGGTAGCCCTGGAACATCGTCGGGAAAAACGTCCGCAAACTGATCCACCACTGCAGGAAAACCAGGACTTCGCACGTCAACTGCTCCAAGGATAAGGCTAGCCAACTGATGAGTGATGGGCTGTCCTCTCCTCCGCGGAAGTCCATCCTGTGCTGCTAAGTCTCCCTTCTCGCCGGTGAAGGTGAACCTGCTCCCGTCGGTGCGTACACATCGCACCTTGTGCCTAAAACAGTCAATCTGTGCATGGACCGTAGACAGCCAATCCATGCCCAAGATGACGTCGTAAGGCCTCGACGCTACTACAAGAAGATCCCAGCCGAAGCTCTCGCCTCCTAGAGTAAGCTCACACTGCCGGTACCAGTGCGTAATCGTCGAGTCTGCTCCCGTAGGAGTCTCTAGCCGTAAGGATCGAGCCAACGGCTCTGTCGGAATCTCCGAGCTCCGAACAAGGGCAGCGGCTATGAAAGAGTGACTCGCTCCTGTGTCTATAAGAACTGCAGCAAGGGTGGTGTAGACACAGATAGTACCTCGAATCATCTCAGGTGCGCCGTGGTCGTAGGCCTCTGCTGCCTGGAGCTGTGCCTGTCGCTGCCCGCCAGCTCCCTGTGGTCGGGGTGGACCTCCTGGTGGTGGTGGTGGTAGAGCCTCAAAGCGTCGGCCACCACCAGCTGCTCGTCCAGCTCCTCTGCCTCGTCCGCCTCCTCCCTGCGGACCTCCACGGTCGACCCTCTGCCTCTGCCTCAGTGTTCCATCAACTGACTGCTGGTCCTCGGCACGACGGGTCGGGCAGTCGCGAGCCATGTGGCCCTGCCCGCCGCACGAGTAGCACTGTCTGCCTCTCGTAAGACTGGCTCCGCGCTGTGTGCCCCGCACTGCTGGGCCAGTGCCCTGAGATCGTCGGCCTGAAGGTCTGGTCTGTCTGGACCCCTGAGTCATCCGTCGACTGCCTGCTGCAGATGACTCTGCCACGTGCCGCCCTGCGGTGGGTCTCTGTGCTGGTGTAGACTCAGCAAGGAAGCTCTCGATCAGAAGGGCCCGCTCCAGTACTCCTGTCTGAGTCGGTATGCTGAGGGAGATCAGTGATGCCCTGATCTCGTGTCTCAAACCCTGCTCGAAGGTCCGGGCCCGGAAGAATGGGTCCCGTACCATGTCGGTCGAGTAGCGCGAGAGATCGGTAAATCTCGCCGAGTACTGGGCGACCGTCATGCTACCCTGCCGCAGCTGTAGAAGCTCCTGGATACGCACCGCACGTAGGGTGGCTGGGACGAACTCCGAGCGGAAGAGGCTCTCAAAGTCCGTCCAAAGAAGAGATGCCTCATCGTGCACCTGGAGCATCAGGCTCCACCATCGTCCTGCTGCTGCGTGTAGTAGGCTCGCAGCGAGGATCACCATGAGGTCTGCTGGTGTCCTCACTAGCCTAAACACTCGAACCACTGCCTCCAGCCAGTCCTCTGCTGCCTGGGGATCCGTCTCCCCGTGAAACCTGGGCGGTCGCTATCGCTGAAACTCATGTAGTGCGCTGAGGCGACGTGCATCGTCAGCGGCTGCTGCTGGAAGCATCGGGGAATCGGCGGGTAAAGCTACCGCCGGTGCTACTACTGGAAAAGGGCCCTGCACCGAGGCCTCGTCGCTCGGTGGGCTGTCGTCTCGCTCGACTCTCGGAACCCTAGCTGGCTGTCGTCGTGGGGCCATCCTGAAAAGGAAACAGGTGCGCCACGGTTAGAACAGTATACCTGGTGAGATGATATAAGTAATCACAAAGAAAACATTGAAACACACACGCAATCAATGTTTTCATGCATTAAGTCGGAAATCAGAAGTCAGGGTCCTGGTGTACGGATACGTCAGCCGCCGCACCAACACTGGACTCCCTGGACTGATATCCACACTCAATACGCTAAACATTATTGCTTCACATAGAAAAGATCAGAGTTCACGGTAGAACCGAACTTCTCTGATACCAATTTGTCACGACCCGCCCTCGGGGTCCGTGCCGTGACTACCCCAAGCCCGCCTTCCATAGGCCAGGGGCTGGCGACTAGCACCAAGGCGTAAATCCCGGTAAAAGGGAAGGCATTGCCTTTGAAAAGTAAACACACACCACAGAGTAAACAAGCGGAAAGTAAACACTAAACAAGCAGAGTACGACTGAAAGTGCGGAAAAGTAAATGGGGCCAGAAAACAAACCCAAACTGAAAGTAAAGTACAACTCGAAAAGGAAAAAAAACAGCAACTGAAAGGTAAAAGCCGCTACTCCGAGCTGTCCACTGGAAATCCCACCTGAAGGGTGGGTACAGATAGCTCCTCTGCTCCACGGGTCCCACCGTCCGCTCCATGCACGTCCCGCCCAGTGGTCCACCTCCGGGTACCGTCCCGCTCTGCAAGCCTCGGCTAAGGTCAACGCTGTCTGTCGTCTGCAACCAACACAACGTAGTGCGGGCAAAGCCCGTGCATGGGTGAGTATAAGCTACTCAGTAGGGACCCTGAGACCCCTGAAGGTCTCTCAAATCCACAAAGGATAAACCACGAAGAAAAGTACAAACACGAAGTAACAACCGACACTGCTTAGGTATATGCCCATACATATACCTAAGTCATCAATTCAAATACGCTCCAACCTCCGAGCCCAAGTACAACTCAGTCCACGCAGGAAAGTATACGTATTCCACATAGGAAAGCAAAACATAATCCACACAGGATTGCACAACACAATCCACACAGGAAAGTAACAGGATTCAGCTCACACAGGTATACTTCTTCAAGGACGATAAAGATGATCACTGATCCATCTAAGTCGTCGGACCCACGAAGGATCGATAGGTAACTATCCCCCGCAAAGACCCACACAGGATCGGGCTCACACAGAACCTGTAGGCGCTGGCTCACACAGAACCGCTGAGCGCAAGGACCCACACAGGATCGGGCTCACACAGAACCTGTAGCACTGATCCACATAGGATCGCTGAGTGCTGTAGTCGTCGTCATCGAATCAACACAGGATCTCTGTACTGTCGTCGTCGAATCCACACAGGATCTCTGTACTGTCGTCGTCGCAGTCACAGTAGCAGTCGTAGCAGTAGTAGCAGTCGCAGCCAGCACTAGGGTTCCCGCACACAGCAAGCTCGTTCGGGGGGTCCGCTCCACGAGCCGAGAGGCTGATACATCAACTGTCACGAAGACCGAAGTTGATGTATCTAAAAGTTCCGTATCGTCAACAGGAACTCAACGCAACAGACGGCGCGTCGATCGGACGCCCGGTCTGAGAGTTATTGGCATTTTCGTCTCCGGGGCCCGGTTGGTTTTTAAGGCAAAACCAACCCGACCGTACTCCACCTGCGTTCAAACCTCGGGCGGAGTATGCCAAAAGATCCGTCTCACTAAGAGGAACACAACGCGACTGACGGCGCGTCAATAGGGCGTTCGTAGCTCAAGATATGAGCGTTTCCGCTCCGAAAGCCCGGTTGGTTTCGTGAACGAACCAACCCGGCCGAACTCAAAGTTTACCGAAACCTTGAGTGCGATATACCGAAACGACCGTCTCGATCCAAGGATCGCGTTGCCGCTGACGGTTCGTCGATCGGAGGTCCGAGGCTCATGTTATGAGCCAAAAACCAAATCTGGTTCGAAACGGGGGGTCCGGGTCCGGGCCGACCCGGCCCGACCCCCCCCCCTGGGCGGCGCGGTGGCCGGCGGCGGCGGCCGGCGGCAGCGGACGGCGGCGGCGGGCGGCGGCGCGGCGGCGCGGCGGGCCGCGGCGGCCTGGCGCCGCGAGGTGGCGGCGCACGCGGGGGCTAAGCCCCGCGGTTTTGACAAAGCGGCACGGCCTTGTGTCGTGCCTTTGCTACAAACGGCCCCCACGTGGGGGCCGATTTAAAAAAAAGAACCGGGGGGCTGTTTCCCCCCCCCCTTACATGGAACCGCCCCCCTCTTAAAGAGGGGGGTTTTACAGGCTGGCCGGGGAATTAATTTCCCCGGTTTAATGCCTTCCGGCCGGCCAGCTGGCCGGCCGGTTTTCTCTTCCGCCGCGGCCCGGAACCGGCCGCGGTCTCCTCGTCCCGCCGCGGCCCGGAACCGGCCGTGGTGTTCGTCGTCCGGCGCGGTGCGACGGCACCGCGCCCCTTCGCCGTACCATGATTCCTTCCAACGAGGCGCGACGGCGTCGCGTTCTTGAAGATTCTCCTTGGCGTAGCGCGACGGCGTTGCGTAAATTATAAGCACGATCATCCGCGTGGTGCGACGGCACCACGCCACTTGCTTCCACCCGCATGAATAAAACAAGAACGATGGAGGGGGGTTCGGCCGTGTTCGTGCGGTCCGGCCCCCCTCACGTTAAAAATAATAACGCAACTTAAAATAAATCAAGTCACACGTTAGTCTTGATAAAATCACGATCAAGAATAAAATAAGGAAACCAAAAGAAAATGACAACCCCTACCTCGGGTTTAAGATTCGAAGAATCGTCTACGTTCCGCGGAAGACGGCGTCGCGGAGGTCGGGCGTCGCGGTCGTCGTTCGTCAAATCCGTTGACGAAGTGTTATGCCCGAAGAGACACGACGTTGGCGGATCTTCGTTTGCCGACGAAGAAGGTCCGAGGAGAAAGAAGGGGTCCGAAGATACCGGGTCACCGAGTCGATGATCCTTGACGAAGTGTTGTCGTTCTTCGTTGAGGATGAAGACGTTCTTCGCCGGAGAAGATGAAGTTCTTCAAGAGACTTAGAGCTCTCTCCTCCAAACCTCAACACAACCAAACTAACCCCCAAAAATAAAATAAGCTATTCTTATTTTATTAAGTCATTCTATGAGTTCAAAATTCAAAAACTTAAATCCATTAATTGGATTAGTGTGTTGGCATGATTAAAGTGAGGAGAGGGAAAGTCACCCAATTAATGGGAAGTTTAAAGGTTAAGATGAGTTACACATCTTAAGTGGGGGGTTTAGAGGAGTTAGGGAAGGTGGGGGGTTGGGCTCGTGTGGGCCCCACCCCACCTTTATTCACTCAAGGGTAGTTAACAACAAGTAGGTCCCACCCAACTTCCACACATAGGTTAACAACTTAGAACATGAAATAAAATTGTAACACAATTTTATTACTTCACATTTAACTCCCCTTTTTTTTAACAACTCTTCCTCAGCAAACGCACCTTTGGGAAAAGTCCACTTAAGCAATTACCGTAGCTGCGGTTTCATCGGTGCCCTCAGATTTCAATTCCGAGCACCGGATCAAAAGTTAGGAATTCCCGCTCGTTCGTTCACTGAACGTACCCGAGCCAAATTTCGGAAATTAATTCCGGGAACTCCGGGCCTCGGAATCAGGTGCCGTCAGAAACCGCGCTCTTGTAAAATTCTAAAGAAAATTAAGAAAAAATTTCCCTTGAATTTTACAGGTCTTTACAGAGTATAACTCTAAAAAATATACATGATTATTGATAATAATACCTAAAAATGATTTATTCTAACATAGAATGAGTTTATATATTATTCAATCATTTCTATAAATTTCTTCATCAGAATAAAAATCTCCTTTTAGACATGAGAGGATTTCTTTCATGCATTGCATTTTCAGATCCTCCTGTTTTTTATTAATCCACAACGTGTCTCTAAAAATAAATATCCCAAGGAATTATCTTGTTCAAATATAAATTCTCTATATGGTTTGGAATATAATCATTATATTTCTCATTTCCAAGGATAACTTTCAACTAAAGTGACACATGTATCACACCATGAGATGAATCTAGAACATATATTCTTATAATCAAAAAATGAAAAAATATACTAGGGATAAATATAGAGGTATGTTTTCTAGATAATAAATTGATCCTACTTTATCTAGGGTTTCAGATTGTTTAATAAACAATGGTTTTATATGCGACTTTAAATAAAAATGGATAACACTTGTTGATAGAGAATCAATAAGAAAAATATGACCACATATATCGAAAATAAAGATCTTTCCTATAGTTATTATCATAGGTTTTCTTCCTACTACGATCAATCCAAATTTTTTAATAAAAACCCCTCAACATATCAACAATTTATTCTACTAACAATAGTCTCATAAATATCATTTCATATACTTCATCAAAAAATGATAGAGTCTTACACCACTTTACAAAAATGTCCTCGAAAGGATTCATCTATATAATGTGGTTCTGAGCCCAACTAGGTTAAATAATATGAAGGGGTGGGGGTAAGGGAGAATTAAGGTATGATGTATAAAAAAATAAACTTTGTATGTTGTTTCTTTAAAAAACACTCTTTAATACCTTTCTTGTTGAAATATTGGAACTCAATTGAAAACATGAATGAGATGTAACCATTTTACCAAGTTCACCCACACTAGGTTACATCTAAATAGAATAAAAATGTAATGTGAATATTTATCTAATAAACTAATATTCAATTATAGTAAATTGTTTTCAGTGGAGTCACAATCTCTTCTAGTTTTCAACCAATCACAACATTAAAGCTCAATATTCTCTCAAATGACATGTGATCACCACTCCTTCATAATATTTTTAAATAAGGTGAATCAATATATTTTTATATCATTCGGTGAATCATTAAGTTCCACCTTCATCCACTTAATCATTATCCCATTGCAACTTGTTTAATGTGAAATACCTTCTTATTCATATAATATTTACTTTCATGATAACCCTTTACCAAAAATTTTATGAACTAAAGAAGTTTTATAATACATTCTAATTAAATGAAAAAAAAATCATTAATTAATATTACTACTTTCAAATTTCTCATAATTTTAAATAATCTCAAAACATCACTAAATAATACATTTACATTATGAAAATCATTTTATTATGAAATAGATGATAATGTGAAAACTAGTATGCCAAATAATCCTTCACTAAAAACCTTCATGAATTAATATCCATTTATTTTAGTTATGTCTTTCACAACTAAAATAATGGGGGGAACCACCTATTTATAGATATATAAATATGATACATCATCTTCTCAATTATTTCAATATTTCCAATTACTTTTTATGAATCCCTTTATTGTAGTATATAAAGCTCATTTCCTTTAAAAAACACATAATGAAATTTCCAATTCAAGAATGTTCTCGTAATCACTAAACTTATTTTCATTGTGTGCCAAATCATTTATTATTCCTAAAACTGTACAACTTCACGAATCATCAAAACCTAGTGAAACAAAAAAATGAAAAATAATACTTTCATGTATTTTATACCATTGCTACACATTCATAAGGAAACCATATAAATACAACATTCATGAAGAATGAGTCATTGTAAAAAATTTTAAACCCTACAAATTTGAAAAACACTGAGAAAAAATACCTATTTGGACACTAAATATTATTTTTTACATCAAGAACATCAATTTATTTGTCCTAAATCATTGGTAACATACCTTTTCAATTATCATGTTAAAACACCAAAATTTTCTTTGCCATCATGTTTTTTCAACAAACACAATCAACTAAATACACTTGAAAGGTACCATGAAATAATTTTGAAAAAAAATAATTAAAAATATTATTATAAGAAAAATAAACTAATTAATTGTTATGATAATAAATTCCCTTTAAAATAAATAATCAAGAAAAAATAATGTACTACAATGACTGAATCCTTCACTTAGGTATTCCATTTGAATGATCATAAAATAGTGTATTGAAATTTAATTCATTAGACAATTAATTCTAAATTCCTATAAATAAAATTTTTGATAACCAATTATCATGATCAAATACAATAGAAATGGGAAATACATGTTCCCCATTTATCACAATGTGATGAAATAAAACATTTTATCTAAGGATTAATTATTTAAAATTCTAATGAAATGCAATGATTTAATTAATCAATCAATAAAATCAAAAATCAATATATTAATTTGATATATATTTTCAAATAACAACCTAAAATTCATAGATATATTTTCTCGTTACATCAATTGAACATGAAAATTCTAAATTATCCAATTTAAAAATATTTATTCTTCTTTAACCTATCGATTAGTTATATAATTTATTGTCAAATTATCAATATCTCTATTTATTCAATCCAACTAGTAATACACTTAATGATATCAATGAATCCTATATTCTCCTGGATGAAAATAAAAATGAGATCTTTTAGATTCTGTCTTAACTTATATCATAGACTAGGAGTCACACATCACACAAAATATAATTTGAAATCATAAAACATTTTCTTTTTCGATGTTAAATTCCAGCAACATACCAATATTAATAAATTTTACCTTTTCTTGTAACTCATTGTTTTCCTTCTAAAAAAACATACATTTTTCTGATATATACCCTCATAATAATACAAAAAAATATAAGAACATCCAATATCTATAACATGAAGGCCATAAATCATCAAACGATTAACCAAATTTCCATTTTACAAAAATAATGTGGATAAGGCATTGTTATTTTTTCATCATAAACTATTAAATATAATTTTTACATCATACATGATGGTAATGTAGTATAAAAGCATAATCATTAATCATTTTCACCATTTATATCTTCCTCGTGTGTAATTATTTATGAGTAAATATATACATAAAACATTTGTGATCAATATATATTTATAATTATACTCTTTATAAATAATTTCATAAAATTTAAAATGAAAATATATTATTTTATAATTCTAGAGCATGTGTAGTATAACATAAATCAGGGGGTTTTAGTTTCAAAGAAGCATTAGTATTTACCAGATCATTATGCTTTAGTTCATAGCTAATACCCTTCCAAATAGAATCATTATTGATGAAAATGTTTCCACGATTGGATGATAGAAAAAACTAGAGAATTCCCCATTATTCATTTTAGTTTTTTATAAAAAAACCCATTATATTTATTCATCCATTGGAAAGTAATACATTTTTGAGTTATATAATTAAGTGGGATATATATCCATGTAATATTTTTATCAAAATACCATTAATGAACCTTTAATCCATGAAATATAAAAATATATATTAAATTTATAGGTATTTCCCACTCACCAACATTATTTTTAGAAGGTTCAATAATTATATAACCATTACAAAAAAAATTAACGTATTAAAAAATATGTTTTCACAAAACAATTACACATAATAAATCTTCAATATAGATTATATTATTTTATTTCTTGTATGAAAATTCATATTTGTATCATGATCTTCAATTATTAAAAAATAAATCAATATATAATTAAACTACACTACCATAAAATTATCCAAGAACTCCTAGTAAACACAATTCTGTAATCTAATACCATATCTAGTTTAGTAGATAACCTAACGAAAATAATCGCAATATCATAATTCCCATATCTAGTGTAAAATTAAATATTTGGAATATCTCCATCTTAGACCGTCATTTTACTTTAATCCGGCGTAAGATAAGACATTGAAATGTATAAAACTACATATGTTTTATCATATAAATTATATACCTTAAAAAAGGGGTACATATTGAAAGTTGGTTTGTTTTATAGGGCTCTATAATCAATGAAAATAATTATATATGTATCTTTCTTTAAAAAAAATAAGATAACCACATAGTGAATGGAAAAATGAATAAAACCATTATATAGAAACTCATTCAATTCATTTCTCTACTCTAAAATAATTAGATGATGTATTTAATGGGGGGATTTTGAAATTGGATTGTAATGCTGAATTATTTCAACAGTTAACTCCACCTATATAATAGGAATAAAACCCTATAAATCATCATGAAAAGCCATATATTAATTATATAAAATTACATAAAATATCATAATACATTCATTATTTTCAATTACATGAGCTACGTAACATTCATTATCAACGATAATAAATTTCTCTACTTATTGTTATGTTATCAAAGGTATGAAGTCATTCAATAAACCTATCATACCGTTTATATCTTCTATACCATGATTAAATAATATCTTTTAAAATCCGTAATTAGTATCTAACTATATCATGGGTAGTTTATTATAATTTTCATATAAAAACATTCAAATGATAATAATAGGAAGATCCCTACAAATCATAAGTCCATTAATATTTATTCACAGGGATTTAATGAAACGTTATATCATACATTCATTAGGTGATATTTCCAATTCTATTGAAAATTAATTGGAAATGAATAAATGTTAATAAACATAGTGATATAGGGTATGTAATAATTCTAAAAAACAAGTAACATACATGCCACCACCTCATTTGAGGATCCATAATAAACTGTTATAGTGGAAGACATTTATTCAACCCCAATTTCCTTTGGATCATGATGATTTCCATCTCTAGTAACTAAATTTGTACACATATTAAAAGAGTGAGCTCTTTTTTTATAATTAATGAATCTCATAATAAAACATTCATTATTGTTATGATAATTTCCAATGTATTATTGATTCATATTTCAAACAGTCAACAATGAATGAAGTTCCCATATTATGGTAAATAATAAATATAAAAATTTACATCAATACCTAATCCAAAATCTATTAATCACATAATATAATTAAAAGGATATATAAGTCTTTATTAGAGGTCAATAAATAACTACAGTAAGATATAATTCTCATTATATTTTTCACATCATAAAGGAATTGATTTTGAATTTTATGACACGTGTGTGCATGAAAATAATGAACTTAAGAGTTACTAGACCCATTTTGAAGCCCCAAGTCATTGTGTTCGTTGTAGTGTGTAATGAGTATGAAATGTTATATCATGGTTTCGGGTGAGCTAGATGTGTTCTGAGATAGGATTTGGATATTTTGTGGGATTCTTCACAGGGATAACGATTTTGGGATGCTAGTTTTGTTGAAATCATGTGATGACCTAAACCTTAAAAAAATATTATGTTTCCTATGAAATGGTAATTGTTGGATCGATTAGATTGAGTGATATTATGGTAAAACCACATGGGGTTATAGAGAGAAATGTGAAATGCTTCAATGGGGTTGCAGAGCAACCTTTATACATTATAGATTGTTAGGTAAACAATGTTTCTAAATCATGGAAGTTATATGGTTTGATATTACTGAAAACAACATGGCTGGTGAATTATTTTCCAAAAAAAGATTAATAATATTATGATCATTAAAGATGGAAATTTTCTCATTCCGTATGTAAATTTCAAATGTTCATTCCCCATTCTCCTTCCCCCTCATGTAAACATTCCACACTAGACCATATCTCCTCCATCTATAGCATATTTTTTGATGAATGTGTGTTTTTTAACAATTCTATATTGATTTGGGATATGATAACACTAGATGTAGTAAAATTTCTTCTCCCCATAAATTTATTCTAATTTTTTTTCCCCTATAAAGGAATTAATTTCCATTCACTAAAGTTTGTAGATCTACTACACATAGAGTGTATTTTATGGGGATTTTGTAGAAGGAATCGTTGAATGATGTCAACCCTTCTCTATATATTACTTCTTTAATTTATATCATTTGGTAATGTTAAAATGTATTTTATGAAAAACATAAATTAAATTTGTTTTTTACATCCTAATTAGTTTGATATATTGTTTTGAAAGAATTTGGGTGTTTCTATTGGACCTCCCATAGGAAATCAACTTTTTTAATATTGCAACATGGCTACCTGATGACATTTCAAGCATTACCCCATGTTATAAATTTAATAAATTAATTATTTAATGATATTTGGACTAAATTATGATCTAATTTTATTAAGACCATATTTTTTTAACATGTATGTGGATGGAATGGACACCATGAGAATTAAATATTTCTACTAACACTTAGGAATATATGTTTAATGATAAAAATGATGTATAGAGTCTCATATAATTTACATATATAATTTATGCTATTGGTTTTTTGGAATGATATTTTTTATCAACCCTTTTTCTTATTCAAATTATAAAAATATTTATTTAAAATATTATTAATGTTTAAAAATTAATATGAAATTGGTGTCATTTTAATCACTTTTGGGAAAAAATGCTTCCCAGAATATGGATGTATGATGCTAGGATAATTAAAATATCATATAAAATTCGATCATCAGTATAGGATTTTCTGATCCCAATATGAACTTTTCCACCTATTTGGGATATTTTCACACCTCCATGATTGAGGTGTGAGTAGGCTTTAGATTATAGGATTTTTAGGATTTAGTTTATCACATTTTTCAGTTCTATGATTTTTCTGAGACATAAGGAAGAGTGAAATATGATTGATAATTTCCAAATAATGTTGACTATGAATAGGAATATTTTTTGTGGGTTGAACGAGATTAGGTTGTGTCAGAACAAAAATAAAAAGTAACCCTAAAAACAAACAGTGCCTCTAGACCATCTTTTCAGTATTTACTCTATCGAGATACCATGCATAGATAGTGAGGTCATTCTATCATTTTGAAAATGTTTAGTGAAACAAAGTGTTTCTATCATAGTTGTTTATATAGGATCATGATTAAGGAGAAGGGTTATATCATGGTTACCATTTGTATAACTAGTCCTATGGGACATAGTGAGTGTTTTATTTTCATACTAACATAGTGAAAGTGTATATAATATGGAAAAAATAACATAATTTAACCCTTACCAAAATTTATGTATTAAGGTTGGTGGGAAGTGATATTATTAATATAAAATCATCCATCCATCATTTTATTATTATTTTTATACAATTATAGGTTGAGGTATATGTTATTTGAATTGGCTTCTAGGATATGGAATCTTTTAAATGGATGAGAATCCATGATTTTGTCATATATTTTTATGGGACTTTTTATAGACATGGTGATCCGTGATTTGATATACATTGGAGTAAGAGATCTGTATAGATTTAGATCATCATTTTATTAGAATGCCAACATTCAATTGTACTCCCTGATATTTTGAGGTATGAATATAGATGTATTTACCATGGATTTGGATATCGGTGTTGGGGTTTATATGGATTTAGATCCAATATAATTGTACACCAATTGGACGGAACCATGTTTTTATGAGGTTAAAAATTGATTTTCCAATAACATAGAGAATGGTGTTGGAAATTACATGATTTGGAGCCCACATTTTTCTATGAAATGATATTAGACACTAGATTTATGGGGATTGATTGGGGATACCAATGATCTGAATACTATATGATACATTGGATGCATGGTCAATGTGACATTCTCTAAGACTGACACAAACATACCAATGTATGTATGGATTATTGGGGTCACTCACATGTTGATCAATGTTGGTTTTATTTATTAAATGATATAAGTGGTAACAAATATTCTATATGAATGTAACATGAGCATATAAATACATACTAGTTAGTAGGGGATTTAATTTTTGATTTTGAACTAATTTTTATATGCACACCCTCCTTGTTCCACTTCAACATTAAGGGAAATGATTAAATATTAATTTGGTATCATATCCATGTTTTTATGAGTCTTGAAATTCTTTGAGTTTGAAGGATGGGACACAAAACTAGTTATTTAGATGAGTTTTGGATCATCTATGTTATGGATCCAGTGTCATTGATTATTATTTCTGTTTCACTAGTATATATAGGTAATTATCTACATATTTAGGCAGATGTTTGTATGAAAATGATGTTTTGGGACCTGAAAAATTTAATGATTTATTAGGATTTATTTTATTAATATTTTTCCATTTTCATTGTATTTTTTGATATATGAATCTTATTTATTGTATAATCTTACACAAACTGATTTAGGGGGTTTAGTCTCCCCATATTTCTACCATAGTTCCTCACTACTACTCATAAGCGTCTGGATTAGGAGGATGAATTGTGGAGGTCATGAAGCATTTTGTGGATCTGAGAACCAATCAGAGGTCCGAGTAGGTGATACCGTAAAATGTGGTATCAGAGGAAATTTTTCATTTTTATATTATCAATTTAAAATATTATTGGGAGGAAAATTAAGAATGTATCTGATCATTTAATGGATATTGGGATAGTTTAACATGAACTATTATTTTCTTAATGATACTAGGTCACCATGGCTATAATTTATGTTTTAGATTTTATTTTTAGGGTTTACTTGTTTTTCTCAAATATAATTACATATTTTGTTTTGAATTTTATATTTATTATGTATTTAGGGCTCATGGATCAATATAAAGAGGCTAGTGACATGATTATACTCATGGACTATATAAGAACAAGGATTATCTAGAATCATATAAGAAACATATGATTCACATGACATATAAAAATTTTTGTGAGTGATTTCACTATTTTTTGATGCATTGTTAATTGAATTTTCTATGACTTATCATATATAATTTTCATCTAATAATTACATGGTTGTATTATACTCAACTAGAGTAACATGTGTGTTTTTATTTACTTATTATGGAAGGTCGTGAGTATATACTATGAGGTTCTCATGAAAATTATTATATAATCCATTATTATATTTTACTATTAGTGACCCTCATTGTTTAATTAAGAATTTGATTCCTTCATAGTAATCTACTTTTAAATCATAATTATGTAATCATTTTATTTATTAATACATTTATATTCTATAATTTTTTTTTCAATTACCAATTAGAGTAGAATTCTACTCAACCAAACCATGGTTGTGTGTTTCCCATGATATGGGTTAAATAGGATACTGGATTTTGTTATCGAAATAGTTAACTTGTTAGATATAATCAATTAGGGAGATGTCAGATGAGATGATGCATGGATTAGATTTTTTCACTATTTTTTTTGTGTTTGTAATGCGATGTAATCGTACATTGAATGCTATAGTGGTTTGAATTATATGGGAGGTGACGTTGGATTTTGTGATGGGTTCATGATTATTCCCATTTAGATATGACATCATATTAGTTATGGTCGGGGGATATATGGAAGAATTTATTTACCATTAAAAAGAAAAAACTAGCAGGAATATGTGGGTGACATAGAAAACATTTTTTATTTGACCCTAAATGAGCTGCAATTTAGTATGATTGAGATTGACTTGAAAGAGGGGTTATCAACAGTTGGTGGTTTTTTTTGAGATAAAAATGTTTTTATATGTTCTATGTTATTTAATTAATCATTTTTAGTTTTATTAGGTATGTGATTTTTGTATGGGGATTCCAGGATTTTTATTTGGATGATAAATGTTATTTTCAGTTCATTTGTTCAATTTAGTGGTTTATAGAAGGACCATTAATGGCTTGACCCTATTTACAGTGGATGAAAATTTTGTAGTGTAGTCCAAGGATAGGTGGATGTTTTTGTCTAGTATAACACTAGTTGTCTAAAATGAATGTAGTTATATTAAAAATGACATTCTATGGAGAAGTGTGAGTTACTTTATCACATCCTCTGAGTGTTTAGTGTGTGAGATAAAAAACATTATTTCTGTATTGAGATTGAACGGTACCTGCTTATTATGAATGGTAACAATATTAATTTTAACATATTGATATGTTAGGATAATTTCAATAATAGATGGATTTAGTCAAAATCGTGTAAGAATTGACTCATTTTCATGGTATGAATTCACAAAAATACAATTATGGTATAGCAGACATCAGTTTTGGATCATGTGTAGTGACACAAAAAACCTAGGTCAATCCAAGTCAAGTCTTGACATGAATTTGTGAGCATTGTTTTGGAATAATGGAATGTGGGATATGATTACTCTTGTTGAGATGATTTTAATGGGGTATTATTTAAGAATTGTTATGGGGAGAGACAACTATATGTTGTTGCAAGTAGATCCACATGTGGGGAGGTTAATTTTCATGGTTGACTTGTGTTTGGATGGTTGAGGTGGAATTAAAATGTTAGTAAATAAATGGATCGCATCCATCCAGTTTTACTTAGTTAATGTGAGGTAAAAATGGATTTTATTTTTTATAGAGAAATTGCATTTTTGTCGGGTCTGGATAATTTTTTAAATGGAGTGAACATTATTGGATTTTAAATTTTTAATGCTCACAATTGATTCATGAGGTATAAATAGGTATATTTTTTGTTTTAATGTTGAAATTATACCAAATCATGGGTTGATACATTGGGAACATTACAAGAACGGTCATAACATACCTCTTTTAAAAAAGTCAACATTATTGGTTTGGTGTGATGTGTAAGTGGATTGTTCTAATCAATAAACAACAAGTCGGAATGAAAAAATATGTTCAGTGTGTTTACAAGTGTTGGATATGGAGATCCTAAAATATCATTATATATTGTCATTTTAGACATGATAAATATATTTTTAGGAGCATCATATTTTATTTCAAGGAACATAATTTCCAACTATATTTTCACCTTGAATGACTAGTGTAAAAAAAATTATGTCTGAATCAAGATTAGGGAGGAGTTATCTAAAATTTTATGGTTTTGGTATTTGGATACCATGAATGTAGTGTCACTATTAGGTTAAAATCTAGTTTTAGTTTTATGTTCCAAATTTTCTGGTTTCATTGACTCAGGATTTCCCTTATCAATTATTCCCTATTATGGGGAGGACAATGAGATAGATCAATGAGTATGAAAACACTTTTTTTTGATTTTTTTATGGTGAATATAAATATATTAGATTTAATGAATTAGATTTCTTCATGATAAAGTCTCAAGATAAATGGGATTGGGTAATAAAATTCTCAATATATTATTGGTTTCAAGAGATTTTTCTCTAGTTTCAGAGTTTTGGGAAAATTATATTGGTGTTTCTTCCTTGGATTATCTATGAGTGTTTGGAAATAGAAATAAATGATAGAACTAGAATTAAAAAACCACATATATCAAGAAGTTTAGATAGAAATATATTAATACATAAATATGGATAGATGTAACAAGGTGTAATGGTTGGAAACCACGTTATTTATAAGAGGGTTATAAATTCAATATGAATTGAAATTTTCTATTTAGTAAGATAATCATGTTTTTTATAAAGAAGTAGAATAGAAATATGATGGTTATAATGCCTAAAACGGTTGTTTTAAGAATTGGAATGAAGATATGAAGTTATCTCATGTGAATTGTGGGAGAATAGGGTAGGTTTCAATTGTTTTGGAGGATTTTACACTAGGATCACAATTTGGGGATCATGGTTTAGGGGAATCCTTGTGAAACCCAAAACCTCATTAATATTTTTATACATTTTTTATTGAACAATGTTGGATTTAATAATCAAATTCAATCTTTTCATCCAAACCATGCGAGGTAGATGGAATGGATGAAGATTTGACTGCCAAGTTGGCTAATGGTTTGGAAAATTGTGCATCCAAATCATGTTGATCATATTTTAGGGAAAATTACTCTATTCAATTTTAAATTTTTATATGGAACCCCCTTTTTTTGTCCCCATAATGTTCTCACAACCTAGATTACCATCCACTCCAACACACTTATATCTTCAATCAGGGTGAGTTTTAAAGCTATTCTTTGGATATAAGTTGTATGATTCAAACATCAGTATACAATTTGATTTTTAGCCAAAAACATTTCAAATTCATGGTTTTTCAATAATAGGTTTTAAATGTTGATTCAAATGAGTAATGGGGGATTCATCAATATATATATTGGCTTCCATACATCATTCATAGAGGGTATCCTAATATGATTTATTACCTCCACCACTTACAGTTCTATTGTGGAATTTTATTTTGGAAGTAATTAAAACCATTTATGATTTAAAAAAAAAGTAAATTGTTTTTTTCACCACATGTTTGGGATATGCCATAGAATTATGTTTGTAATTTCTTTTAGACAACCATGGAAAATTTTATTTAGTGTGGGTGCAATGCATACCATGTTCATTATCAATCATTATTATGTGTATAAATTTTAACTAATTCATTAATTATATATCATATAATTAAATAAATATTTATGATTGGACATAATTAATAGATTATATTGATGATACGCTTTTTTTTATCATGTATGATGATGTAATTTCTTTCACAAGCCAAGTAAGATAGTGAAATATAATGGGGATTGATGTGGAATTATCATTATGAGGTTTGTGGTATAATATACCAACCATATGTATTTAATTAATTTTATTTTTTGTAATATAAATTAAAATATCTCCACTATATGTGATTTCCGATTTTAACTGATTTATTTAATTTAAATTGAATGTTTAATATAAAGAGGAACTATGTGTTATGAACAACTGAAGTGTGGACTACTTTTTCCCCAGCCACCGATTGCTAATTAAAACAGTGTTGAGATAGTGGGTGTTATCATGACCACTTGAGGGGTGAGGTCCGAATTAATAAATTAATTTTCCATTTATAATTATTAATGATACCTCCAAGTTGGAGGAGAGGGAGTTGATGGGATGTTGGTCTGTATAGGCCATAATGGACATCCTTGAGCACTGATGTGCTATTCGAGATCCCCATGATCACTATAAGATAAGCATTATTCTAATGATCATGGAGACCAATCCTAGTTGTATTGAGTATGGATATAATGGGATCATTTTATAATATAATACATATAATTAGTGACCCTATGGACTAATATGGGATACAATAAAATAATTGAATATAACTTATATTGTTAGACCCAGCATTTCATGCATGGTCATTCTACCTTATTGATGACATTGGGTGACACCACTTCATTGGGAATTAGGTGTTTACAAAATACCATGACTAAGAATAAGAACCACAACAAATGTGCCTCTAATAAACTGATATTGTGGAAACATAGTGGGTGTGACATTGGTAGACCAACTAATAGTATGTATACATAATATTAAAAGGAGTTACTTTGTAACATGTACATATTTTTGATTTTAAAAAGAAGTGGATTGAGTTATTTTTTTAATAATGTTCAAACACCACATGTTTTAATGGTATGTTAATGAATTATCCCTCGAGGATGATGTGATATAGATGTTATACCATGATATGGAGTCAGATATATCTATATGATTCCATTATTAAGAGAAGGATACATTATTGTTATACTGGGAACACGGTTCAATGTGGGAGATGCAACCTCATATTAGGATAATTTTCATGAACCAACATGGTTCTACCCTAAACTGGCCAACTGAGTACGTCCACAATGAGGCCCAAATAGTGTTCTATATCCCAATGGGCTGGAAAATAATGCTAAGAATCAAAATAAACTAATTTGGAATGGATTGACCCTTTAGAAAATGGGAATATCAACACTTATAAAATGTTCAATAAAATGATAAAAACAAGTACTGGAAATAGAATAAAACTACACATACCTCTATGTGAACTATTGTGTCAACACCGACCTTTATTCCAAAGTCTCCCCACTATGATCGTAACCGATATGGAAGTAGCACTCAGACTAAAGTAGAAAATAATCTATGGGAATTAGTAATAAAACATAGTAGGTGCCCCAAAAATATCTATTCCCAATTAATTTCCTTTACATAGAATAGTATTTCATTTGTAGTTTTTGAAATAAAATATTTAAAAATAGGGTTTTCACACATTTCATTTACAAAAAATCATAGACCATTTACCTTTTTTATAACATATTTTTTTTCAAATAAAAAAATTTAAATTTTAAATAAATATATAAATAAAATATGTCTGAACAATATTCAAAAAAAATTTCCAAAAAAACATGTGAAAACCATTCTAACATCTTTATGAAAGAGATACACCATACATGGTGTTAAAAAAATACCACACAATGAAAATGTAAAATAAAAATTATATGTAAACATCCAATAAATTAATATCAACCATCCAATACAGATAACTAATTGCCAAATAAAATTAGATAAACTACAATCCCAATAGATAATCTAGAACATACTATAAATATGAATCATCTTAATGTCATGACTCATCTCATGTCATCAATTATTTCCGACTTGCTCGATCATAGCATACTATGTCCGACTATGGGAAATTTTGCTATTGAAGAAGAAAAACAAAACAAATCCCTTACTATTTCTCACTATCCAAAGAAAAATCCTAACCGAATGCATAATATGTTCTCTAATAATGGACTATCTATGAAAGGATCCAATCTAAATAGTAATGTGGGGGTGAGCCAATAATCCCAACGAAGCATCTGATCACATGAAAATATATAACAATGATTATAATCACATAGAAATGTCGCCCATGAATCACCCCAACGAACTGGTCTATTGGTTTTTTTCCATTTGATCCAAGGAATTCCTCATTTGTAGACCTCCCACAGTATTCAACAAAACCAAGGAAATAGGACAAACATAGGAGAATTTTAAAGACATCCAAACTTAAAAAAACATCAAATCATTCCAAAAAAAACTGTCACATGTCAAACATATTTAATGATCCTAACACAGACCTATTTCAAATGTCAATACACTTGGAATAACCATTAAATTATTAAAAATTACTTTTAATAATAATAACATTCGGCATTCATAAACTCCACTTTGTAAAATTCAATTATGACAACCAGGCCCCCATTTTATAAATTTTTGAAATCGAAACCATTATGTTCTCTATTTAAGAAATCAATATATATTTTAAAACAAATAAAATAAGATGAAAACCATAAACCACATACAAAGACTAAAAAAATAATTTTTAAAAAACATAGTCTGTGATGCCCAATAATTTTCTTTAATGAAGTAACATAAAAATTTCATATCTTAAAATTTCTTTGAAAATAATACATAAATATTTAGAATTAAAATGATTATAAAAAAGAAATCAATTAATAGTTCATAATATTAAAGGCCATATATAATGGGAATCATACCTCAAACAAGCATTTTTTGAAGATGACCACTCGAATTCCCATTTTCCTTTGAGGCTAATGAATATTCACTAATATGTAAGGACACATAACAAATCTGTACCTATATTCATGGATAAATAAATAAAAGGGGATCCTTAAATATTCACATACATTTTCATAAACACCTTTTCTCTCACAGAAAAATAACGTTTTCATATATATACCTAATCACACATGGCCACAATATATAATTTTTTACAACACTGTGTGGACATATATAATAGGAGAAATTAAATATATATATATATATATATATATCTACAAATGCATTAACATGCATTTCATCATTCATAGTGGAAAACCCAAACCCCTGCAGTGGTGTCCAGTACACTAAATTATAATATTAGGAACATAAAAACAACAAAAACACAATATTTAATGTTGAACCAAAGTGAAAGAACCAAAAACCCTTTCACAAAATTTAATATAAACATACTTTTAGTTATTATTGTGGCATGGATGGTTATCAACAGGGCCAAAAAAACGAATAAAAAGTAATATAACAAAACAAAAAACCCCAAATGAGTTCAGGTTTGGACAAACTATACACACCCCATGGAAGTGAACAAAACAACAAAAGAATGAATAAGAATGCAGAATAGCCTTGCCAGATTTTAAATAACCAAAAAACATGACAATAATTTTCTACCTTAAAGTGGGAGGCCCTGTGGACCAAAATAAATAAGAGGGGTTGGTTTGTGTGGGAGGAAATATGGGGGAGAGGGGGTTGGGTTGCATGGGGGAAAGGGATGAACCCCTCTAGGGGTAATGAAAAAAAATAAAAGTAAAATATATTTAAATCACAAAAATAATTTATATTAACATAAAAAATAATAGTAATGGAAATAACAATATTAAAACACATCCATTTATTTAATTTATTTATTTTCAGTTTTATTTCATTTAATTTTAATCTTCTGTTAATACTGGGAAGACCATATAGTTTGGACATAGTGTATTGCCTAAAGTGCACCATCTATGCACACACTACTGGAGAGAAGGGAATGTCACATGGGATAAACACATGGTTTGAGATATCATGCACCAACCAAGGAACACAACACTTTCAATTGACAGAACCATTTTGCATGCTTGTCACATGGTATCAAATAACTATATGCAATCCATGATCCACTAAGATATGTGTGTATAATCACTATTTGGACTCACAATGGTTGGTAGAAATAGTGTTAAAACCATTCACATGTTCCAAAACAACCAGAGGACTCACAGAGTAAATTATTTTACAAGGAACCTAACCCAATCATTGACCAAAGGATCCAACACCAAGAAAAGGATTACAAATAAAGTAAAATCTCAGTCCGATCGATAAAATTATCCATACCCAAATTTGTTTCCTTAATTAGTCACTAGTAAAATGATGAATACTACAATAATCTAAAACTACATAGGTCCAAACAGAACCACATTCCATGGTTAGACATTTTACCTCAACTAGTCACATTGAACCATCCCTACGAAATAATACATCTATTTACCATCAGTAATGATGATTATTATCCCCACTAATATAATTAAAATATTGTGGCTAAAATTGAGACACAAAACATGGGCCAACTCTAAAACTACCATCATGAACAAAAACAGAAACCCCTAACACAGACCCAAAACACATATACAGACCATCTTTCCACCAAAAGGGGGCCCTAATGAAGGAATATCCAAACAATGTAGAGAACCAAATCAATACTATAAAGTTTCCAAGACCCTCACATCTCTAAATGAGCACAAAACAAAACCAGAACATGTCCATAAAGGCTAACCAAATTGAGAAAACCGATCATATATTCACATTCATTAAGGAAAAAATCATAGTAATTATAGTAAATTGAGACCACGCTGATTTATTACCATCATATTATACCCATTTAGGAACTCACAATAGAAATGAAATATATAAAAATGATAAATACAATTTGAACATAAATTGTCTCCACTCTAACCTAGGAGAAAAAACTGAACTATAGTTCCCCAAACCCACGCAATTTCTGACTATGTGCATGTTTAACTATGGGCATGTGGACTATGCCATGATGTCATGAATTGTCGACTACCTTGCATTCCGAAGGTGAAATACATCTAACAGAACATCCTCTTTTGATGACAGAACTTTGGGATAAATTTTAGGTGACCCAAATGGCCACACCTATAAAATGTATTCAGAGGATAATGACTGGATCGATTAGAGTTCTTCCACAAACAACATTTTATGAAAATAAGAGTGTGGTGTGATGAACTAAAATCAAAATCTAATAAAAAAATTGTATAGAACATGTTCCACTGGTTCACACTCCTCTATGAATTGGTATCCTTCGTGAACTCCAAAAGTGACTGGTATTCAAACCCTGATAAAAGACCACAATAGAGGGATGAAATTATAATGGATATCTTCTCACTATCAATAGAAAAATGAAACCAGCTCATTGAAATTATCAAAATACACCTTCAATATTAGATTACCTTTTAGATCATCCATGAGCATCAGAACATTATTCTCTTCCAATTTCACAAGAATGTTCCACTAGATGAATTTGATCTTAACGGTCACTCGAGGCATCTAACTTTCCAAAATAATGGAACAACAACCTCCCAGTAGTCTAGTCATTGTCTTTAAAATATACCCAAGAAAACTCACACCATTATAGTATCTTTTGTTTTCCCAAAAAACAAATACATTCTATTTTCCCAAGGCAATTCAACAACCTTCAATAGACTCTGTTGTCTATTGATGACATGTAACAATTGAAATGATATCGTCTCCACCATTCCGATAATATTCCGAGTAGAGTAGTCAATTAGAATACTCATAGAACAACCTTTTCATAAAAATTTCAATAATCCTAACCACCTATGTTATTAAAAGTCCAAACCACTAAATGAAGTAAAAAAATGAATCCCAAAACAGACCCTCACATAAACACAGAGGAAGGAATCCTAGAGTCTAATAGTCCACTCCTTTTTATGAAAATTCTATAGAATATTAAAAAACTAGAAGCATGAAGATAAATTAAAACACATACTAATGAAAAATTATATACATAAATCAAAAAATAAAATGAGAACTCAAATCTCTATTCTGGCATCATTTCAATCTCATAAAAACCAAGATCCTATGTAAGAGAATCTTGGACTTGTAAATAAATCACTTAGTAGTTTCTCACTAACATATCAAAACACCGGAATCACCCTTTTTAAAAAACAAATCAGAAAAAAATAAATCACCACCGTTATAAATACATGAATTCCCTCACCCCACATATATATCCTTCTTTTAGATAATACAGTCATCCACAAATTCCAAAAATTATCCACTTTCCACATGCCTATATTCATATATCTGATCATTAAAAAAATACCATGTGTTATTTCAAATCATTTCTCATTTTCAAAATAGATCATTCTACTTAAAGACAAAATTATCAAACAATGTGATGACACCCCATTTCATTATAGAAAAACATTTCAAAATATCTCAAGTAAAACTCATTTCATATAACAAAAAATATTCTAAAAGCCTAAAATTATTTAAAAAACTCTTAATTTTATTCCCATTGAATCCACAAATTCCATTATTAGAAACCATTTATAGAAATAATTTTAATTTCAAAACCAATTTTCCACTCTAAAGACCATATTCTATTGATGAAATACCCACTCAATACAAAAGTATTCCTAGAATATTACTCACACCATAACTACAGGAATAAAGAACTAATGTAAATGCCCAACATGACAACATGGATTAGAAGACCATGATATAAAAAATAATTAACCATTATAAGTATCTCAAATCATGAATTCACGTTACACATGGGATACTACTCCCTTAATGTTTATCTTGTAGAACCAGCTCACATCCATTTTCATTCCCTATACTCACAACCCAAAGAAAACACTCTGATCCTAGAATACTACTGCAAACTCAATTCTCAAGATGAGAAAGGGATCATAAAATACTTTCTTAACCTACCATTTATGACTTTAATGTGCTAATCTATAAGCAACTCGACACCCCCATTGGCTAGGCCATTCAATGATACCATGTTTTCATGAACCAACCTACCTAAGCCGTGAACCGTTCACCTGAGTCATCCTACAACAATTTCCATAGGGTATTCCTGATTCCCATCAGATTATAACTAATACTGGGAATCAAAATAATGTAATTGGGAAACATTTGGACCATAAAAATGGATAGTTAACCAATTATTAATTGAAAAATATAAATATAAATATTAAACAAAGAAATTAAACATGACTACACATACCTCTATGTGACCCTATGGATCAACATTGACCACTAAACCAAAATAACATCTACAATGAATAAAACAATGAGAGAAGAAGAAGAAATGATAAAAAAATAATTGAAACAATAAAAGTGAGCATTAAAACTCAGTAGTCCAAACTTTATAATATATTCCCAATTCATTTAATTTAAATAAAAGATTCATTATTTTATGGTTTGAAAAATATTATATAAAGCTAGTTTTCTTACACATTACTTTAATTCAATTCTCGGTCCATTTCCATTTTTATTTTAATCTATATTATTTTCCCAGAAATACACAATAATATTTAAAAGGCAGAGGAATCAAGAAGAAATAATTGTATAATGTATATCAAACCATTTTCATCATAAATTTGAACCCATTTTTACACATTTAGAAATGAGATACACTATAAAAGGAGGAAAAATCTATAGTCACATAAGGGAAATGGTAAATTGCATGAAAAAGAAACAAACCAATAAATTCATCTAAATCAACTTCCATAGATAACTATGTGATGGAAAAAAAGGAATACCCTAGGATCTTAGTGGATAATCGTGAACATACTATAAATCTTACTCATATTACTGTCATGGCTCACTCGATGACCACAATTATCACCCACACACTCTATCTCACTATATATGGTTTTTCTGAGGGGAACTAACCTATAATAATAATCCACAATTCCTCATCAATTTGACATGACCATAATTAAATACTATTCCAGTTCAACAACCATTCACTAAAAACTGGCTAGCTATTCCATTTTCCCAGGTTAAGAGTATAATGGAGGTGGCCAAAAATACCACCCAATAATCACATCACATGTTTAAATATAACACACAAGAAACTCATATATCAATTTCATTCCATAGTATCCAAACCAACAAGTCCCATTACCTTTATCCTTTTAATCTCAAGGCATTATACACAACAAAACTCCAACAATATTCAAAATATCCTAGGAAATAAGACAATAAATGATCAATTTTTAAGAAAACCAAATTTAACAAATTTTATATCCAAGAACAACATCACCATCACATTAAAATCCATTTTCATGTTCCATAAAACCACCTTTTTTAAATCCAAAATCAATTGGAAGACCTGTTAATGAAATCCATAACATATTCAACAGGATTCACTCACACCATTTATAATATCAACATCTTGAAATCCATTAAATAAATCAAAAAATTCATTAAATAATAAAAATATATTTATGAAAAAGAATCCATTAATTGGTCCATTTATGTAATCTATATACATTTAAAAACCAAATCCATTATTTTGAAATCGTAAACCCCTTAAAATCTCCAACCATGAAATTTAATAAAAACATAGTACTTAATAACCAATGAAAAAATTTATTACAGTTCCATAAAAATTTCACATCAAACACATTATTAAAAAACCTACCTAGATACATAGAACTAATATAAATAGTGAAATGAATTAAATTAATGTTTTTTAATTTTACATGAAAAATGAAATGTGAAACATTTCAGAAATATTCCACTATTGATGAAGACCACCCGAATTCCATTTATTCTTGCACACAAATGCATGTTAACTTATATATTGGGACACTTATCCCCTATGAACATATTTTAACGGCCTTATTTAAAGTAGGGGCTCCTTACATATACACATACATGTGAATTTTCCAATTTACATCATATAGTAATGAATTTTTCATATGTATACGAATGTAAACCTCGACTATATATATATATATTCATACCACCATAACAAAATATTTATATAAAGTGAAAATTTATGTATATATATGTCTACTAATGAATTCCCTCATGAGTGTCTTTTGAAAGTGACAACTCGTACCTAGTGCAAATGTTTCTAATACCCGACCGACATATTGAGGTCATCAAAAACCTAAAACAACTAAATTAAAATTTAATAAAATTAAATGAAATGTTTTTACCCAAATTATATTTAAAGCTTACTATTTTTGAATACCATGACATGGATGGTGCTTAATAAGGGAAAAAATATAATCATAAAAAATCGACAAGAAGAATCCCCCAATGTGTCAGGGCTTGGCCAAAAAAAAACACACCACATGAAAGAGAAGAAGTCCATGAAATAATGAAGAGTAAGGAATAATAGGATTACAAGAGATTGATGAACTATGAAATTTTAGAGGATTTGGTCACTTGAAAAGAGGTATTCCATGCCCACTGAGATTGAGATGATGGGGTTGGGATGTGCAACATGAAGGATGTGGTGAGGTGTGTGTGTCACATAGGGGAATGGGGGAACCACTTTTGGGTAAAGTTGTAAAATAATATTTTAATGAAAATATTAATAATATTTATAAGTAACATAGTAATTACGATAATAATAATTATAGTAATAATAAAATTATATTTAAAAAGTTTCCTTTTTATTTTATTTTTTAATTTTATTTTATTTTAATTTTATTTTCATATATTTTTTTAATAATGGGAACAAGTAATTATTTTTCCAAATGGTCTACCAGACCGTGTGCTAACCATATTCATCCTACTGCTGATACGGGACCCCTACCTGGGATGGCTTCTTAAATTGAGAAACCATGTACCAACCATGTAACTCATATAATTCATTTGACAGAACCATTTCAAACACTTTTCTCTTTGTTTCCTCTAATCATGCTCTAGTCATGCTTCAATAGGAGAGGGAAACACAGTCACTATTGGTCCTATTATGGCTTGGGCCAAACCGTTCTGAATCCATGAACATAGCCAAAACCCACCCTAAGATGCAAAAATAGATAAAAGTTATTTCGGAACAAGTCCCCATCCTCATCCAAAATATAAATCATTAAGATAAAGGATAAAAATAAATAGAACCATGGACTGGTTTTGAAACACAAGGAATTGAATTAGAGTTTCCATAAATGAAACTATATATATACATCCATAATTTAATAAGACATATTTATATAGTTTTCACTTTCATGTATTTATAATTTGGTGTTAGAGATGCCGTATTTATTATGACCCTATGTTTGGAATACAATGGAATGGGGGCCTGGAATTCTGTAGGTATAATTTGAGATACCATAGATTTTGATATTTGTATTTTCGATTCATTTATTTAGACCATATTAGTTTTTTCCTTCATTGGATGGAAACCCATAATGATTAGTATATTTTGGGGATACTACAGATCCATATTCTTATTGATAAATGAGACTCTTTGTAACTATGATATTCTTTGAGACACCACAACAATTGTTGAAGAAGGTATAATTTATTTTTTTATATACCTACAGATCGTCATTTGGTTTTTTTATTTATCACATGGATTCATCCTTTATTTTAGTTGAACATGTCACATGAACATATCAATTAGTGTTGGTTAGTAAATAACTACATTAGTATAACACTATTTTTTTGTATTCACATACTTCAAGGGTCACCATTTCACTTTGGTACCATATAATATGTTCATTTGATTATAATTATAAGTTGGTATAAGGTCTTAGATTGTTTTTGTAGGATTCCTCTGTCATATGCATATATCATTGGGTTAGAAATAGATTAGATATGTAATAGAGAAAATGAATTTTCACATTTTTCTACTTTTTATTGGTATATATATAATTGGGCTTATGGTATGTTAGATGTATCTATAACATAGATCTTTAGGACCTTACATTACATTATATTTTATAAAAATTGTCTATAATTATCATCATCTACATTTTATTAACATTTGGTATATGATACATTTTTTTTCAAATTAATGAATGTGATATAAACTACTCAAAAATACACTATATACCACCTCTTCTAGTCGGATTCCTCTTGTTTATGGGGAGGCATGGATATAGTTATTTGGTTTCCTTCTAGTGTGGAAACTGGTTAGTCTTGAAGATAATAGAAGTGTTACACATAACTATAATAATTCAATGACTACAATAGTATATTTCTTCTGATTTAATAAACATATATTAAAAAGGAAAGTGGGAGTGATTATATTATAAAATAAATATAGAATGAATAACATTGAATGATCATTTAGAAATAAATACAATAATTCAAAAAAAATAAAATGATTATATTATTGGAAAATAATAACCATTTGAATAATTAATATAATATTGTATTTGGAATAATTTACTATTTTCTATAATCATATTGTAGTGATATTTTTATTGAAAAATATATAAGTCAACCACATATGGTTACGATGTATATTTGAAGTCAATGATTTTGATGTTGAGATAATATATAGAAGTGCAAGATATAATTTTATTACAATACAAATAATCATAATGTAACACGTAGATGATTTAGAATGAAAATTAATTCTATTTCTGTAAGAAAAACATTGAATTTAAGACATTTAACTATGATTCTCATATAATACATTAGTGTATTATTTTTCAAATAACCTATTACATCTCAATTTCCTTGAAATTTAAATAAACACAAATATTTTATACTCAATTATTAGATTAATTATTATGTGTGTGAATTTTATTGATAACGAAAATTTTGAATGATTAAATAATACCAATATTCCATCATAAAGTGAAACAAAATTCCAGTTATAATATTCTCATAAATAAGATTTAAAATGAAATGTTTTTCTATAAATAATTATGATAAAATTATTAGTCAATATATTGTTGGTGTATTTTTTTAATAGTCATGAATAATTAAGAACCAAAAAATGGATGTTTACTACATTCACATGAATTAGTTGAGGATTAAATCAAAAAAAATTAATCATATATATAGCATACTAGGATGATCATTCATGGTTATTATATCTTTTTTATAAATAATAATTACATTACAAAATCACGTTTCTAAGGATGGTAATTTGTATTGACTTTAGAAACATTTAAAGTAATCTTCTTAATTATTGTAAGATATTAAATATATCCCATAATAATATTTCACATTAGTTGTCATTGAAATTTTTTATCCATAAAAAGGGGAAATGAAGTATAAAAACAGAGATATTAGATTCTATGAATGGTTAAATATATGATAAATGTAAGAATAAGGTGAGAATAAGTTTATATGAACATTAAAATTATATAAGAATACCATACTCTACATATCGAAGATCATTATCAAGGGACATTAGAAAATTATTAGTAGTTAATATGACATGAATAATAATGAAATCAATGACCATGAGGCCTGAGAGTATAACATTTATCATCATTCATTGAATCGTGGAATATTAAAATTTTATAAAATATAATTTCACTGCTATCCATAATGAAATTCATAACATGTTAAGAATAGGATAACCACCATTGTACCTGTGTTGGGATTGTGATAACCACACATGTACCCTATCTTTTGGAATTGGGATTCCTAACCATGTACCATAATATTAGGGCATGGTATAACAATATTAGTTTTCCTCCAATCACATAGAAAATTTATCATTATGAAATTAGTTAGAAGGATATATAGGTACCATATTTCATGGAATGAAAATCATTCCTTGTGTTCAACTTGATCCTAAACAATTCATTATAACATAACCCATGAATGTAAATGGGGTTTAAAACCTTTCATCTTATAATAAATTCTTGTAAAGAGGTAGGTTTTAAAATACTAACATCATTTCATTATAGCATAGCCTTCATAATAATAATAATTAATTTTCATAAATAATTTCTCATTTTATAAACCATGGGATAGAAACGAGTTTCATATATATTTAGCCATCATAAACATTAACCATTTAGAGAATGATTATAATAGAATCTTGGGAAAATTTCACATGTAAATCATATGTACCTTCAATGGATGTGATATTTTTTATGGAAGGGTTTTGAATGAAAAATCATTGGGAACATTTATTGAGGAAAATAACTATTCTTTGAAAATAAGTTTTTAAAATATAAAAAAAATTAATGGTTATTTTCTTTTAAAATGAAAATGAAAGTATTTATGTTAATATTAAAATAATATAATCATTAAGAGAGTGAAAATTTTATTCATATTTCATATATTAAAAAAATATTCATTTTATATTTCTGGTTAAAGATAAATAGCCATCATTTTTGAAAATCATATGAATATTCATTTTATATTTTTTTCTCAAAAGTAAAAAATGGGTAAAAATGTTTACAAGAAATCTCTTAAAAATGATAAATTTTATATTGATAATATTTATTAAATATTGTTTTGGATGAAAAGGGGATTTTACCAAAGAGATAAATGATTATAATTTTAATGAAAATTATTATTTTTGACACTTGAATACATAATGAGGGGATGAAGAAGAGTAATGATGTTTTCTAATTTAATATAAATAGGTCAATAAGTGTCAAGATATTCTTGAGAGATGGATCATATGGTATCTTTGTCCAAAACATAATAATAAACCATATGGTTGAAATTTTATATTGCAACATAAAATATTTACTACTATTATAAATTTTAAAAAGAAGACATATGAAGGAATATAATTAAATGATAAATAAAAACATTAATATAATGAATAAAATCATGACAATACATGTCAGTGGGGTTGTCTATATAGTTTATATTAGATGATAAGCATATTACAAAATACACTAGTAGAAAAATTGATTTATATTTATCGACCTACTGCCAAATTGTTTTATGTCTATGGCTATAGATTAATTTATACCAGGAATTTAATTGGAAATATAATTTTAGATTTATCTAAAGACGAGGATTAATAAAAAAAGTAATTTAGTAAAAAATTAAGGACTTTTGCATGGTTTTCCTACCCAACTTGCGGAATTATGATTACACTGTCTCCTGATTCCTCCCCTTCTCAAACAATTCCTCAAATCCTTATTCACACCATTGTGATTTATCAATACATCATAAGATTTAACCCAAACACTTCATCTCAAAATAATACCCTCCTTAATACCCTTATTCATTCATTGATTCTATCTTTGGTGTGTTAGCCAAACCCTTTTCCTTTTTTGAGTGGACCATCTAGCAATGATTTAAATGAGTCCTCCTATATTCGATTTTTATATGATATATTTTCATACTACAAGTGGAACAAACATGTTTTTCAGGTGAGACATTCCATAAGAGGGACATGGGATGGAAAATCCCTACATTTTTGTCATACATGATACCTCCGACTCAATAAAGTGAGTCTTCTTACTTCATCCATATTATTGTGTTGTAGTTCCATCATTTTTATCAAGAAATGCATTTTATAATAAAAATTATATATGTTTTAATTCATGTAATTTTCCATTGATAGTTATTTTGGATCAGGTTATTATTATTTTTTTGGTAAATCTATTTAATGATTATATTTGTTTCTATAATTAAATTTTTAATCAATACCACTTTAGGAAGAGGCATACACCATTGCAAAAGATTCTGTGAGGGGTAATTATTTTTACACCATGATGATTAATTTCTTCACTAAGGGGATTATTTTTTGTAATATATATTGAAATCAATTGTTTCACGCCTCCATAAAAAATTGGGATAATAATTATTAATTTTTTCCACAAATAATTATATTTTTGGCATCATAGTTTTAAATCCTAAATTCTTATATTGATATGACTTGTCAATAAAACAATAGTATCTAAATATCAATAGAATTATTGAAATCATTGAATGACTAAAGAAGATCAATAATGTTTTTGAATTACTATTATATATAATATATATATATATCTAGATTTATTAACTATTGATTTTGATTAATTATTCATATAACTTGACAAATAATATCATGGTGTTCAATCATACATGTTTTTTTTCATTGCCTATACCCAATGATCATAAAATTAAAATTGATATTTTTGTTTTATATTAAATATCATTATTATCTAGAATCATATCGTTTAATATAGTAAATAAAACATTAAATTTGGAGTTAATAAAAAAACAAGTATTCATGATATGTAGTTTTTTTCTTCTTATAGTGTTATATATGTGTAAAAAAAATAAAATAAGTTCATCTGTAGAAAATTTATCAATTTATAAAATATTTTTTGAAAAATATAATTTTCATATTCATCTAGTGTTTACATTTTCCTAATAATATCTATATCATCATATGAACATGTTCCAATATATAATGAATATTAAAATGTATAGTTATTCAACAAGAAACAAGCATGACCATTTTCTATACAGTTGGTACCACATCAGTAATTTTGATCAATTTAATTATAAGTCATATGTTCATCTAGTTTAGTATGGCCAATTTTTTATAAATATATTGAAGAATTAGACACATGATTCATGAAGGATCATTCACATTGATAATTGGAAATTTAATTATCAATTTAACATCTTCCTCAATCTGTCTATTTATATGATTATAATACACCCAATTTATAATCATATTGATCATTTTTTAGAGAAAATATCATTAAAATATTTATTATAATTGATATATATATATATATAACAAAATATAATTTCATATCAATATATATGTGATTACATTTCTCTATTATATATATGTTTAAATTCAAATGAAATAGAGCCTGTATAAAAATGTAATATAAATAATATATATATACACACACACACACTATAACCATATGTAAAAATAAATATACTGAGCATATAAAAATAATTAAATATATTTATATTTTCTAAACATAATATTAAATAACACACACACAAATATATATATATATATATATTATATATAATAAAAATTATTTATAAAATATATTTACATAAATAATATCAACTCACACACACACAAACTACATAAAAATATATATAATAATAATATGTATATATATTTTTATATATGGTACAAAAAATACATATACATATATATAATATAAAACATATATTAATATATAAATATCTATTTATTATCCTTTAAGTTAAATATATAACACACACATATAAATTCATATACAATATAAGAAATATACATGAATTTATATAATAAGTAATGGATGTATAAAAATAATTTTATACAAAAAAATATTAAAATATATATAAATATATTAATATCTGTATATATAGAAGAATACCTTTTTAAATGTATGATTTAAACTAATGTAATAACATAAATAAATAATTTTATGATAATTTATATATATAACTATATATTAAATATAAATATAAAGTAATACATTTGTGCTTATATAAACATCAATGAATACATATATCTAACTAAATAAACTATCATTTGTGTGTGTGAATAAGAAATCAAATCCAGGAATCATAGAATGCCAAAAATAACATAACGATTATTGATAAAAATAAATAATTATGAAAAATGGGATTTTTGTTAAATGATAGGTTAAATTACAGATAAATTATGGGATAATTTTATATAAAATTATGTTAATATTTTTCAATAATGAGGCTCCCAACATAGATAGAGGCACTATGAGGTGAACCTAGAGTGCCTTCTCAATTGTAAGGCACTATGTCCTTGCTATGGCATTCTGAGGCACACTCCATGTGCCCCATCATAGGTGGTTCCATGAATCCAAAATAGAATAACACCAACAAATAATAATGGGATGCTTTATTATATGTAGGACCATCATGAGTGGAAATATGTTAATACAAGAGTGAAAATCATTGAAATAAGGGTGCAAATAAGGGCTGCATTCTGAGAAAAATGATAATGGGTGGGAATCATCCTTAAATATATCATTTGACATGTTGTTAAACATTCTGCACTCCTATTACAGTGATGTTGTCACCTCTTGAATATTTCTTCCTCTTTGTACCTTTACTTTTGATTTAATAAATTGTGTCACCATGGATCCCAATCCATGGTGGATCCGCTTTGGGTTATATCATTTGATGTGTTTTTATAAAAAAATAATGATGCTCTAAAGCATATATCTGAACCCAAAATATATACAACAGATCCCCAAACATCTGAGTATTAAATTTGTATAATATTATTTTATTTTTTTCAATAATTTAAAATATTATTGAACATTTAGTATACTTAATTATATCATGAGACATGCCTTAGTTTTGGGAGGTGCATGCACTGTGAGCACCTCACACCGCATCCCTAATTATCCATTCCGCAATATCTCACTACACACCATGGACAAAATTTCCTATAATTCAAGAACCCAATCTATGTAGTTAGAGAAACATATAATTTTTTTACAGAATGTGGAAAATATTTTGAAATCAGAAACAAATTAATCATATTGGAGTGTTTACATATGGGGTTGAGTATAATAACTATGAAGTATATTCCAACAATATGTTCATATAGTGAAAACATTAACAAAACAATATATATTTATAAAAACGATTTACCAAATTTATGTTGATCAAGATGTACAATAACACATTTTAAAATAATAAATAAAAAAATAATGTATTGTATGATAAGTAAATTGCATGTATATTAAAAATTTTCAACACATAATAAGATATTTTAATTTCCATTTATTATATTTGTTATGATATTTTTATAAACATGTCATTGATGGTTAGATTTTTTCTTAGGAAACAATACTTATCATGTTAAGTCATATTCAAGATTTCTTTCTAAAGCATATTTATATTCAGTATTATTAATAAAACATTATTTTACAACATTTATTGGATCGTCGAAAAGTTTTAAAAGGAGTAAAATTGTTTTTTGAATTTTGTATTCAATAATGATTTAGATCATTGATTGATTTGATGGTGGTGTTTTTATTATGTTTGAAGATCATGGTTAACTAATGTGGAATCTAGTTACCATATAAAATAATATGGTTTCAAGGAAACATAGGTGGTATTAATATGGAAAAACCGATCTTGGAGAGAATGACATTGATTCAAAGGAAAGGATTGGTATGAAAAATTATACATCAAATAAGTTTTTAATTATTTCGAAACCGAGATCCACATGTTGAACTATAGAGGAGGCATAGAATATTGGAATTCAATTTTCTTCTATTGGTCAAAATGAATATGTTTAGTGTTTTTAAAGGGGTAGTGAATATGAAAATAACATATTATTTCCAAATTGTGGGAAAATTAGAAAATTTTATTATATAATGTGGTTATATCCTTGGAAAGATGTGTATATATTTTTAAATATTGTGTTTGAATATATAATAAAATTAATTATGTATTTTGTACATACTTATGTATATATTCCAGAAAATTATTTCATGGAATCAATGTTAATTTAAATTTTATGATTTTTATATATAATTATCCATTGTGGAGAAAATGATTACAGTCTGTTCTAGATGGATAATCTGTAGTTAAGACATTGAAAATATTATTGTACATCAATGGGGAAGTCTAATAATGAAGTAGTTCAATATTGAATAACATTGAACATGATGTCACACATAACATTAACTCCTAGGATTCCAATGAAAATTATGTTAGACCATATGGCACAAAATATGTGGTGACATGAAGATGAAATAAATAAGGATGATAAATAAGGATGATAAATATTTCTTAGAATAAATTTTATTAGTTACATCATTATTTTTCATTTTATCTCTGAAATCGTATATTGGGATTATCCTATAATGGGTTCAACCCATTTTTTAAAATACACACTGCACACATTACAAGGTGATTTTTTGTTCACATTTATAAATTTTAATCATATATTTGAATGAACAAGCTATTTATTAGATTGAGTTTATTGATATTTGGACCCAGTGTTCTTAGAATTGTTATTGAAATATACCTCTATAAGATAATCGATGTGTAAATTGATATTTAGATTAATGGTAAATATGCATATCAGTCATTCAAGGATGTGTAAATTTTGTCTCATGAATATTTTTTTAGAAGAAAATTGGGTGCTCTTCTTATAGAGTGATGTATGGTTAGAGTAAAAATTGGAAACTATGATGATTTATTTGTAAGAAAAATCACATTTCTATTGATTAATGGGTAGATGAAGTTTTATATTCATAAAGAATCAATTATTTATATTGATTTTATCACCAATACATGGAAAATAAAAGGCAATTTGAAACTCTTTTCGAGATAAATTAAACAAAATAATGTATTTCGAAGAATGGCATTGTTAAATAACATTATGTTCAGAATTATCTTAATTGAAAAAATCAATCAAATATCATAAATAATAATAATTTTAATTAAAATTCAAATAAAAATATGATAAAAAATAATATTCATCAATATTTTCTATTGATGGTTTAATTTCATGCTTTTTTGTTTATATGTAATGCAAATCATGAATAAAATTTTTTCGATTTTACTTTTCATTATATAAAAATTCATGGGAATATATACTGTTGATGGCCACATTATTATTTGATGGATAGGGGTATATTATAATGACATCATCCTGATTAAATTTTCCAAAATATATGGAATTTCACTTTTCCCTAATTTTTTTTGACAAAAATAGAGAACAAATAGTTTGTTAATATCTAGTAATGGTTGAATGCCCTCAATGATTATTCAGCATACATTTTAAAAAGGTTGAAAACATAATATGTGAAACTAAAATCTCTTTATACCTAATATTTACATATCTTTTAACTTGATTTGATTCCAATTTCTATTCAAATTTTATTCCTATAATGTAAGAGTTGTTGTTGTTATGTTAATTTATTTTAAATGAGGAATTTTTAACAAATTACTAAGAATAATTGTAGTTATGAAATTGTAAATAGTTTATTCAATTTTTCTTAAAGACATGAACATTATTTTCCCAAAATTATTTTAAACATGTATGTTACATATTACATTGAATCATCCCAAATATATTATTTTTAGTGATCCATTTTCATGTCAGTAGATGTATCTGATAGGGAAAATGTTGTTTAAATAGAAATGTTATGTGAGAAATAAATATCATTCCAAATGATCTATTATGAGTGGATTTATATCACATGAATTCTTGTATTTAACTTCATTTTATTTATAAAATGACACTATGATACCTAATTAAGTAATCAAGACTAAGATGATCAATATGATAACATTGAGCCAACATTTTTTTCACTAAACCAAAATGGGTTGATATCTGATCTTACTCATCTTGTACATTTAACCGAGAAGAGTGGGGAAAGGATCACCATAAAAAATTATTCAACTATTTTTTTTTAATTATTACATCATGTTTGAAATCTAATTTATAATAAATTTTCAATTTTGAGTTTTGTTTAGCTCCAAATATTATTAATATTTCATTTATATAGATAACATTTCAATATTATAAAGAAGATCCATCTTTCAATCTTTATTAAGAGGATGAAACAATTTTACAATAATGATATTACTACTTTCTAAATTTCAAGGTAAAAAAATTTATTTTCTTCAAATTATACAAAAAAATGTATTTGTTTAATATTTTATGTTGGTATCTGTCTAGTTCTAGCTTTACCATTGAATGATTTATCAGATGAAATAATAGTATTGTCCACTAGTATTGAAAATATGCTATGAGATTTTTTGGTAATGCTTTTAAATGACATTAAATTTATTATAAATATATGTGAATTAAAAATGGAAACATATCATGACTCTGTATGATATGTTCCATAAAAAACTATTATGTGAGTGCATCAAGGAATAAATGGTTATATAAAAATACAACCTATATTGGAGTTATTGAAATAATCATTTTATTAGTTTACAATACACATGTACATGTGGCGGTGAGAAAATACAGGTCAGTTGATTCAATGATATAGAAAGGCGTGCATTCACATAAATGTGGATTTCTACTGATTGATATTAACCTTCAACAGCATACTGATTAACTAAAAATTCTGGGAATTTTTTTTGGATATGTTGTTTTATATTGATAACTTTTTGAAATAATATTTTGGTGTTATTTATTATGTCAATCATAGAAATGTTTTGATGAAGTCATGGATTATAATGATGTTATGGATGAACCAATTATATTTATTCAAATGTTTCATTTTATGAAATTGATTTTTGAGTTGTTATAATAGATTAGGATATAGAAATTTTCATAGGGAAAACATTGTATTGAATCATTTTTAAGAATACACTTTATATTATTATAACATATTATGTTTTTTTAATCATTAATATATGATATCAAATTAATTGTTATTATTTAATGAAACAAAGCGTGATGACAAGGAAACCTACAACTGACCCTGTCTGAGTCATGGCCACAATGGAATTTCCTATCCCTATAGGCTAGAAACTGGTGTCAGGTATCAAATTAATCAATATTTGAATGATTTCTTCCAGTAAACCATGTTAAATTTATAATATAAATAAATAATAGAACTATAAATAACTGAATCCCTAATAAATAAATATGTAAATGGATTATATAGAACTACTCCAAAATAAACTAAATAGAAAACTAAAAACAAACATCTACTAGAAGAGTATCCATGTGACATAATGGTCAAAACCTTTCACAAAATGACTAGAAATAAGGATAACCTAATCCAATGATGATAACCAAAGATCGAAATCCATAAAATCAAAAAATATTGATTCTACTAACATCGAATGGTATATGTTAGTTGTGATTATAATAGCTCAGTAGGAAACCCCCACAAGATACGTACATTTCCATTCCCGAAAACATTTAACAAAAAGTAGTTTTAAGTAGATATATAAAATAAGACATTGCTTCAATTTAAGAAAACAACATAGTCTTCTAGAATTTCACATTCTAATCTAACACACATTGTATTCCATTTTTAAAAATTTATTTTCACTTTACACATATTTTTTCATTAAAAATAATTCCAGGCCCCAAATCCATTCAGGTGTCCAAAAAATTCCTGTGTAGAAAAATAAAGGGGACCAAAATAAGAAGATAAAAACGTGAAAGAAAAATATCTTACCTGAAAAAAAATAGACAGAACATGTACAAATCATTACCGTTCTATTTTTCACAACATCCCTAGAGTGATTCCAAGATGTACCCAAATCTGACTCACATGACAGTATATGGGAATAATTTATAGTTTATAACCAACTATATTCCCTAAAATAACCAATCCAGTGGCATATCCCACCATGTCCTACCATGTAAAGGGGGTACTGACCTGTCTAATCTTGGTTGACAAGAAACTGTCACTTGACATTCTAAAAGATTCCTTGGAATCCCATTCTAATTAAATAATATATAATTTTGATTCTCGCACACGTTTGACTTAACAATCATACTATTACCACACATTACTACCCCAAACACTAACTCCACCTATAAAATAACCTATTTTAGGAAATTCTTTATAGGGGTACCTATCATATAAAAAGTTATTAACAACTGCCAACTAAGCCATAAAATCATGTGATTTTTGAAACCATTCCTGAAAACAGGATAACATGAAAACCACGAATTTTCATAATCAAAACAACTTTTCATTTCCCAGAAACTATAAATACCAAATTAATTTTTATAGTGAATATTTGGCCATTATGGTTTCCAAATCCAAATATACTTACACAACCATATCCATAATCTAGTAAAACCTACAAGCTTATAAGATTTTCTGAACATTCATGTATATGAACATTCAAAAAAAACATGTCCCTATTTTCGAATGGGTAATGAATTAAAGAACACTATTTAAAAGATAATATAGATTGGAAAAATTAATGGGAATAAAAAAATCATTTATAAACGAATAATATTATTTTTTAGAAATGAGAATCACACATAGTTATTATAATAATCTGTATGTCCATACATATTTTCACATCATGAACTCATGGATGTGCCAAAATTGAATGACATAGTTTGAGTTTCATGTAGATCATTTGAAATCGATTTTACAGAATACCTAGATTCTTTTAAACCAAGATAACCAATAACAAAATTCCATGATCAATAATTAGCATTTTAAAACCTATAGAATCTTTTTAAATCACTTTACCACAAACCAAAATAACATAAAGAAGAATCCAAACAACACATCAAAACCAATTTATAATTTCACCCATGTTAATAAAACATGTGGAAGTCCAAACGACCCTAAAATTTCTCAAATTCACAACAAATCTAATTTGAATTATAGATAACACCTTAAGCACATAACTATTCAACATATAAGAAAACCCCATTTAAAACCCACTTAAAAAAATTAAATAAAAAAACCCAACAAAACAATATAGAACAGTGGTAAACACATATTCATATTATTTAAAAATCCACAAGCATTAATGTAATGAATCAGAAGGGGAAATAATGGAAACACAAACCTCAACGGAGTGTGGAAGCAATGAAACCCTTAGAGAGGGATGACAACACATTGAAATATATCATGAAGACCCTAAACATTAGGAATACCGAACAACATGTCAACTCTAACATCTAGGGTTCATCCAAAAGAAAACCCCACCATGAAAAACCAAAAAATCAACAGTAGATAAAAAGAAGAACTAATAATCAACAAATAATCTAAATATAATCCACAAAGGAACCTTCAAGGACTTCAAATGGTGGATGGGATGTAATGGGGTCTTAGTTAGTTTGACCCCTTGGTGTGCCTAAGCCATGAAAAGTTGGATAAATCTGATTTAGTGTTAAAATAACAGAGGTGGAAAGAGTTATTTTAGAATTTTTAAGGAATGGGTAGCCTGAATTGTTTGGTCGCACAGTTTCCCAAATCGTGCAACAAATGTGTTCACCCTACTATCGAGGGAAATACCCTACACGATTTAGACACACGATCCCCACACCATGTTGCAACTGTTCCATATTCCACGGGAAAATCTAGAACCAATATTCATGTTTGCTGAATGGTTCACCAAACATTTAAAATTACATGATATTAACCCCCATCCCCAAAATAATATTGGACTGGTACCTCGGTTGGGTCACACTGTTACACCTAATCATGCACCCAAACCATGAAAAAGACTATGTCGACCTAAAATATCCTAAAACATATAAATTTAAAACCACGACACAACACAATGTTCTAAATCCATGAATATAATAATATAAAATAATCTCAAAGTTATGAGTATAAAAATTCTCTCTACCATAATAAGTTTTTGACCCTAAAATGTCACCCAACCAAATGACAGTGAAAACCTATATCAATAGCTGATCAAAATCAATCCAAACCATGAACCAAAGGCTGACCATTCTCTCCATATGTCACAACTGACTGATCATGAAGTAACCACATCACAATAATGCGGTGAGAATATAAGAGGGTTTTCCCCACAATAATAAAAATACTATCCTGGAAACATTAAAACTCCCGATTATATTGGGACATAAAGGGGATGTAAATTAAACTCTACTATACCTGCTAAGGAACATTTACACCACAACCGTGAACTTCCCGCAATACCAAACCCCCAACAATAGGGGAACCTATGAATAAAAAATAAACAAAAAAATGAACTTGAAGAACTATCCATCAATTAAAAAAAATAAAAACTTCTCCAAGTGATCACTAATAAATTCGAAACCAAACCATATAAGGGATAACAACATTAAAATATTATAAAATTATTCAAAGAGCCACAATTATATAAATAATTTATTTGAAGTACTAAAGGCAGGGTTTATCAAACATTTAACATGAAAATATGAACATAAAATAGACCATAAACAAAAAAAAATTGACATTGAACATCTCCACTTAAACATAGGAGAGAAACATGGATAAAAATTTATACACACCTCCTGAAATTCCCTGACTATGTGTGAGAATAATAGGAGGTCTATGACGTGAGGTTTGATGACTGAAGCATTTTATTCCTCACATTTTCGAATAATAATCCAATGAATAGAACATTATCATTAAGAGGAACCACTTGAAAACTTCTATAGATTAAAGAGGTAGTTAAATCTATGGCATGTTTTTGGAGGATTACTATAAGATGACTTTGAATTCTTGAACTGGACACAATTTTGGCGTTAATCCAAAAGGATAGAAAAAAATGAAGGATAAACCAAAAAAAGAGTCTCTTTAATCATAGGTTTATCAAGAACACATTCTTCTCCATATAAATATATTTTATATGAAATAAGAGACATTAGATTTCAATCTATCTACGCTTCAGAGACCAAATCGGTTAAAAAATCATCCACCATCTTCTCAAAATGATGATCCATGTAAGAGAGGGGTCACCCATGGAAATGAAGATGAAGACCCCAAAAAAATATAATCATTAAAAAGGTCCTTAGATTCCACAATTGGATAATAATAAAAACATATCATAGAAATTTACAACATAATCCTTCACCATGTGATTGTGTTCTTTAACATTTATGAGCTCTTCCTTTTTCTTCATCTTCACCTCCTCTGGTATAAACCATAAAAAAAAGAAAAAGATAAATTCTTTACAAGTCATCCCAAAATTCATCTATGTAATTAGAAAAAATATTGATTTGTCCAATTATGGTCCCTCAAAAAAGCCAAGAACAAAATGAACAATAACAAGCTCAGTAGTTACCATAATTAAGAAATTATACTCAAATTTCCCAATCCACTCCACTGCATCAAACAGACCTCGATCCCCATCATAGATAATAAAAACTCAATAAGATCAGAAAAATTTTCATGATTCTTTAGAAACATTACGTTCCTATCTAAGAGGAAAATCTCGATCAACAATAAACCACAATCAATAATCAACATCAACCTGAAAATTAATCAAAAGTAACATCTCAAGCAATAACAATAGACTGACAAGCTAAACACATATAATCAAATTTGAAATCGTCATTTAAAAAACAATCATTTTCATTTATATATCAAAAATTCATTATTCTAACGAAACTATCTCTACACAGAAAATAATTTTCTCAAAATTAATCCCACATTATAAAACAAAATCAAATTTATAAAATCCATTTGGTACAGTTTATCTCAAATAATCACCCATGGAATCCTATGAGCCATCACATATGTGGCCATCCATTTTAATCCAGACATGGAAACATGTATTTCACACACATTCCAACAGATATATGAACTTTCAAAAGGACTACCAAGGGTCACACATACCATTTCATTATAAAAACTATTATATTTTCCAAAGCTTCAATCCGAATCCTTTTCCTTAAAATCCCATTTTTCCAATACAAAACATCATGAATTTTATTTCCATTTCAAAGGGAATATTTATTTAAAAATATTACACTCTTAAACTAAGAACTAATTGAAACTCAGTCAATGGAAACCAATAGAGTGAGGGACTACTATAAATGCCTAACATGGATACATGGTAGTGGGAAATGTCCCATGTAAAAATCAACACGAAGAAGACCTTGAATAGTTTAGATTCACTAAACATTGGACTGTACTGCATGAATGATCACAACATTACTCTGGCTCACCATCACTATCATATCTCACGTAAAACAAACCAAAAACAATAACAATGACTCAAAAGATAGACTAACCCAAACAACTGAAGGACCAAAATGAAAAAGAGATTCTGATGCTTTTACCATACCTACCGTACATGATCTGATAGTACTAATATCAAAATACCTTACACCAAAAATAATAAATGGATGAATATGATACCATTATTTGATGAACCAATTTGGTATTCAATATAACCTAGCAGCTGACCCTATTAGGGATATGGTTGAAAGGGTTTTTTCGATCCCCATGGAGTGGAACAGTAAATGTGAATCTATGCATCTGTATTGGAAGTGTTTTTTCCAATAAAGAAAGACCTATTTAATAATATAAATGTGACATATAACTAAAAATAATAGAATCACCCATAGACACACACACACACATACAAAGTCGTTCTGATAAAATAGCTAAAAAACATAAACTAAATACAAAACTGAAACCAAACAACCATTCACATAATATCCTTACTACCTCTTGGTCAGAAATGTCCACAAACTAACCACCCACAAGGTCAAACTACTCCAAATATGAACAATTGAACTATAAAACCCAAACATAAAATATATACTGGGTCTACCATCACCGAATAGTATAGCTAGGGTGTGAGATTCACTGCTAAGTAGGAAAACTCCACAGAAACCATATATTTCCAATCCAAAAAATACTCAATAAACGGTAGTATAAAAATACATGTATAAAATAGGCCTTTATATAATTTAAATTAAATAACTAATTATTCAACATGTTCCAATTTTAATACAACACACTCACATATCCTTTTTGAAAAAAATATTTTCCCTTTATACACCCCATTTTCTTTCTATGTAATCCCAACCACCAAATATGAACATGTCTCCAAAACTATGATGTGAAAAAAATAAAGGGGCTCATACATGTTGATAAAAACTACCAAGATAATATCAAACAAAAATAATAATAATTTGAACATGTATATATCTTAACCATGGCCTTTTACTTAACATAACTAGAGTGATCCCATGATGTATTCGAATCAGACTCAACTGTAAACATATGGTGCATCTCCATGGTCTATAACTTACTATACACACTTAACTAACCAATCTATTAGAACATCCAACCATGATATATCAAGTGAAGGGTTTGGGGTACCATGCTATCGAATTTGGGTTAAAATGAAACCATCAATCGACCATCTAAAAGATGTCCAGGAACACCCATGGTAATTAAATATTGTGCAAGTAAGAGGCCTTTGCAAACATGACTCATATTACCTTAAATCACCACACATTCCTACCCCAATCAATGAAACCACCTACATTATAAACATTATAGGGAAATCCTCTATAGGGATTTTATGTTTTACAAAAAGTAATTCATTTATTCGAAATGTTTCATTAATGAACCAAATATTTCAAAAGATTTCTCAAAAAAGTTCAAGCATTTCAACATGTTATTTTGACATAAACTTCTACATTTCATTTCCAAACCAAAATAAAACACCACCTTTCATTTTTTTTCAATTCAAAATAGTCCATTAATGTTTCAAATACAAAAACATTTAAATACTGTTTCCAAACTCGAGTAAAATAAAAACCATTATAAAATGTTCCAAATAAGTCATTATGCCATCATTCACCAAAAAATGTCTCAATTTCAAAATGGAAAATGATTTGAAGAATTTTTTTTTAAAAAACTATTAACAATAATAAAGGAAAATGGAAAAAATCCATTTAGAAACTAATGATAATTTTGAGGAAAAGAGGAATCACTCTTAGATGTTATCGTCATTTTTTTTCACATCTGTCTTTGTAATTCATGATAACATGGATGTGAAAACATAAAATGTGTAACATCCCAGACCCAAATTCCACCCATTGGTTCCCCGAGTCTGGTCGTCCACATAGCCTCATGGGCATCTCCCCAAATAGTAGAGGCTACCAACTACCAATGATGGCCTAGGTGGGACAATGGAGAGACTATGACTTCATTAACAAAGTATCATAGTCAAAGTAAAATATATATTAAATATTGGAAGTGAAATAAATGGCATACAAGTGAATGTAGGATAATAAGACAAGCATACAAATCAATAATCAGAAGTGTCTCATATATTAAATGATACGGAGGGTACTTGTTTCTAGAAATCAGCAAGAATAGTACAAGGAAATACAATACAATAAAAGTATACCAAGAAGATGAAAAGACCAAATTGTATCCCTACATCTCAATCCTTAGCATGGTCCTATGATCCCTTCCTCCAAATCCATAATCAGAAAAATGTACTATAGAATTTTCCCATATCATCAACTAAAAATCATATAATCTGTTTCGGTCCCCAACGAGGACCAAATAGGGTGTGAGATAAATATCCCAGTTGAAAACTATCATATTCTTTAGAGTTATAACAAAAATTATACAAAGGTGGTAGAAATTGTAAAAAAAATAAGAAGTACATATTACCATGGCAGAAGTCTTCTATAATGTATAACTGAACAACCCTCAAGGATACCTAAAAAAGTTTGTCTTCTACTAACTAGGAAGAGATAAAAACATTCATTAAATTCACAAGACCACTCCACACATCCACTTGTTTCCTACAACCCACAACCAAGCTGTATAAATAAATCATGTATCCCATGACCACACTATATAGTGAAATTAAATATCAACGACCATGACTTTTAATGAAGTGTTGATCACAAGGTCCAGATCAATGGTGTCAGCAAACAAAGGCATACATATAATAAATTTCTATACCACTGAGGTCTAGATCTATGGAGCATGTCCATGGAATCCCATCGAGTCCAATGGGAATCCACGACAGAAAATAGGTTATGAACTATTTGGGGTCTTAAGAGCAAGAAAACACAAATTCATATGCAAGCCTAGGAAAGTCTGATCCATGAGGTAGAATGGCCCGAATAATCTGACTTAATCAAGACCCAAGGGGCAGTGTCATCCCAATGCATCCACTACCGTGTTCTAAATCAAAGGCGAGTAGTCCAAGGCATTTTTTAGACCATTCATTGAAGAATTCAAAATATCAAATTAAAAATTCATAAACACATTAGAATACCCACTCACATTAACATGTACAATACATGAGTATACCCACTCAGGCAATCCATTTAACATTTACCAAGAATATGGGCCTACCCTCCTTTATGATCCATTTGGAATGACATTATTAATTTATATATATGTGTAGCCACTGATATAAATGGATTTCATTTGCTCTAGGCTATTAAAATAGACAAGGCATAACATGATATTCAGTGTTCCAGGAGGCAATTCGTCTCCTAAACTAGATACTCAGGCTATAAAGTCATCTATGGACTTCCTCTAGTAAGAAAATCATAAGCACAAACCCCTTTTTTGGATTAAATAGTCATAAACAAGATATTATCTTAAGTCTCACCCCTCAGGTGACCTCAAAATGAACAACGAGTATTAACACATCAAAAAAACCCATGGTTAAGCTCACTTAGTCAATTAATAGCTACTAAAATCAAATCACTCAAAAAATGAGAACTCAATAGAAATCCTGATGAATGGAATGTCGGACGAAAGCCCAAAAAACACATAGAAAATCAATGAAAAATTATAGGCCATCTACCATGGCTTGGTATAAGAATTCTTATCCAGGATGGATTCATGATTTTTACCGGTTTAGAATAAATATAAAGAATGGATGTAGAATGGAATATTAGTTCATATGATCCTAATTACAAATAGAGCATTCATTTTTCTAAAAAAACAAAAATGACTAAAATTGAATGTAGGTCGTACCGCTGTGGATTCATAGAGATGATCAGAAAACAAAATAGAAGTTGGATGGAGGATCTGGATAAAAGCCTATCCTAGATGAAAAAGAGATATCCAATGAGAGCTTCTTTCTATTGTAGAATAAATCCAATTTGTGTTTAAATTTTTATTTTTTAATTTATAATTAGAATAAACAAAACAGGGGTTGCACATTTTACCCTCACGTGTTCCCAAACCGTGTGTAAACAATGCACACCTATCGACCTCAATGGTGGTACTTCCCACATTTTCCCCAAATAGTTTGAATAATAGTTTGGTAACCATGTGGAAGTACTCTATAAAAAATACACTATTCTCATACCCCTCTCATGGTTAACCCAACCTATTCCCAAGCCATGTGAAAACTGATCACCAAGCCATTTCTTTTTCTAGACATGGTTCTGCCCTCCGAATTTTCCCTAGACACCTTTGAAATACCTGTGATCAAGATAACCATTCACATATGGCAATAAAAAGGAATTTAAACCAAAAATAAATGTATATTTACCAAATAATAAAATTTGATTTCTTATAATCTTCCCATTTATATCAATTCATCTCTGAATTGCTCTCTCAAGGATGGTCATGATTCTCTTAAGAACAAATTTGGCCAATGTGCATGTACGTAGAACTCCATCCCCCAAGCCTCATCCTAAAAATGGGCATGCTTCTATATAACCCATACAATATGAACTGAGAAACCTTCTAGAACTTTTGTGTGCATATCAATGATATGAGTTAGATGATCCACATAAAAGAAATCAACTGGAAGCTGCACCTCCACTGTCTTAAAAATGTTAGATGAGTCTGTGAGATAGCGGCGTAGAAGAGAAACATGGAAGATGACTTGAATTAAAAGGTACCTTTGAATTAACTAGATAAGATAGGAAAATAACCCAACTCTCTCCAGAATCTCTAATGACCAAACATTTCTTAGTGAATGTTAACCTTGTCTGATGATCTACCTATGTTTCCATCTTGGTGAAACATGTAAGAAAACATGATCCCTAGTAATGAACTATAGAGGTCATCTACAACAATTATTATACAATTTCTTATGATACTTTACAGTTGTCATCCACATATGAAAAAACATTACCTTAACAGATGTCTCAAACACGAGATCTGTTCTTCGTAAAGCTGCATCACCTGCATATAACCCGCACAGGGGAGAATGGAATGGCATACCGTATAATTCATCATGAGGTTTCAACTATATTGTCTTCCAATAAGTGTTGTTGTTGGAGAAAAATACTAGGGGAATGTTCCTCTACCAAGATCCCCCAAAATATAGGATACATGATCGCATCATGTCCAAATTCCCATGTATTGTAATCATTGATTGGCTATCAGTTTGAGGGTGCAACATTGGGCTTAGAAGTAGTTGTGTACCCAATACCCTCTGAAAACACTTCCAGAAACAAAATGTAATGCTGGCATCCCTATCTGAAATGATAGTCAGATAGACCCCATGATTTTTTCCACCTCTCAAATGTAAAAAATTACAATATCATGAACACTATTGGTATCCTTGATTAGAATGAAGTGTGTGACCTTCCTATGCATGTCAATGACAACCCACATAACATCATTATCTCAATGCGACCTAGGAAAACCTATCATGAAATCCACCGGGACTTCATCCCATTTCCACATAAAGATGTGAATTCTTTTTAAAAGAACATCTAGTCACTGATGATCCACCTTCACATACTAACATGCGGAAAACCTAGTAACAAAACCAGCCACCTCATCCTTCAATCCCATAAACTAGTACTGACGTCGCTTGTTATAGTACATCTAGTAACCACAGAATCACATCCAAATATAAAACATGAAACTCCGACATCTACTCCTCACAAATGTTCATTTGAAACCAAAGACAGACATGGATACATGGGATCTCATCATCACCTATCATCCAACCAGAATGAGGGTCCTCACCATCCACACCTTCCCATAGAACTAGGCCTTCTGAATCAGATAGGTTACTAATACTAACACTATCCATGTGGGTAGAGGTAACAAATAAGGATGAAAGAAAATTATTCCCCTGTATGTGGTGCATCTTTAGATGCATATCAGAAAATAATTCCATAATCTTCCACTCACTACTGGCCTGTTGCACTGCCTATATTTGAGTCCTCATGATCAATGCATCGACTACTGAATTTCCCTTACCAGGTATGTAGGAATGCTCGAAGTCAAAGGATTGTAGGTAATCCACCGACCATCACTACCTCAAATTTAGATCAGTTTTCGAAATGTTATATATGTGGATTTTTTTATCTATGTTTACCACAAAATTCCCCCCCAATAAATATTTTTTCTTACTGTGAAATGCCTGAACAATCGTAGCGAACATGAAATCGTGTGTAGAGTAATTCAACTTGTGAGGCCTCAATTGGTGAGACCCATATGCCATGAATTAGTCCCCCTACATTAGCAATTCCTATATCCAAATACCTGATGTTTCCCCGTACACTATGTATCTTAATACCGGTTATAGTAGTATCATTACTGATGACGATTTCAACCTCCCATTCAGCTCCTAAAAGTCCATCTCACACAATTCTGACCAAAAATACATCCCACCATTCTTTGTCAAGAGTGTTAATGGATCTGAAAAGATTGAATATTCCTGAATAAAATTCTTATTGCAACAAGATATCACACAGAAAATCTGTATGAAAAAAACATTTTTGGTCTATTCCAAGGAAATTATAGATCTTACCTTATCTGTGTCAACTAACACTACTGTATTTGAAATTATGTGACCCATGATGTGAATCTAATACATCCAAAAATGGCATATTGTGAGAATAACTTATAACTGATTCTCTCTCGGTGTATTAAAAGAAATATCGTGATGGTTGTAAAGGTTATGTCGATTGTGAGAATACACTAAGATATCAATATTTGTCTTATCTATACTGTATGGAGGAATGTATACCAGTGCAGCTCCTGGAAGTAGATCAATGTAGACCACCACAACAATCTAAGGAGGTAAATTAGAAAAGTCATCTAGAAATAAGTCCCTGAAGCTCTCAACCAAAGGACAAAAGTCAGCCTGACTCACTCCCCAATCATCCAGAAACAAACTAGCAATATGGGATGTCATCTTTCCAAAACCAAGATTCTCTAGTCCAGCTATGCTCACATGTACATCCCATTCACCCAAGTTAATGAACACTACAACTCATGCTCATGTGAAAGTAACCATCTTATAATTACAGTAAACATACAATCAATAAGCAAAGAGAAAATTTATTCTAATAAGGACATCAGTCCCTGTCATTTCTAGGACATATAAACACCATCGAAAGTGTCACCCACCAACATCAAGGGGCACTCATTAATTTGGCGTACGTCGCTCGTTCAAAATTCAAATATTGTTTCTAGTGTCCAAACTCTCACATAAAGTAAAACCACAAACCCATGACTTTGTACTACTTTTTCATAGATATTTTTGTGAGATACACCTATATTGAGAAGAGAAAATACAATAGTAGAAGATATTAAAATCATAACTCTCACTGTAGATGGTCCGGGTTCCTACTCATTATTCGTTTATTTCACTACATAAGTATGGACTGTACCACAACCATGTGACCCTACCTAGCTTCCCTGAGTGGATCCACTCTATTGTATCTAAGAATAATGTGTCTGGCTCCCTTGGCGATGACTATCACTACCATGGCTTGAATGGCCTTCACTGCTCTAATATCTATCATGATGTTGAGCTGATGAACCGTCTCATGAACCCGACATCAGATTTGAATCCCTACAACTCGCATCTAGAAGAAGGTCCTTGAAAATAGCTTCATGTGACCCATCATTCTATAATCTAGGCACTCGACTTGTTCAGAATCACAATAATTTTTCTATTTTCCGTGCATTCCTCACCAATGAAAAAACACCAATCAGTCTACATCAAAATCCTGACTAGAACTCACATCATTGGAAACCTCGAAACATTCATTCTTGTATGATGTCGTAGATCCATTGTGGTGAGAATAAACACTCCAATATTCTATACCCATAGCTTCCATCATGTTCCGCTCTATAATCATTTCCTAGTTCACAATTTGAGTGATAGAAGGCATCGTGAACACATTGACCAGAGATCTGAAACCATGTGTCAAAACATCCTTGAATTTCCTTGCACTCAACATCTCACAAGTAAGATAAATTAACGAAAAAAGATGAATCTCTATACATTGTGTTTAATATTTCATAACCTTCATCGCACCCTTCTCTAGAAGCATAAACTAACAATCCCTCTCTTCTCATAGTGTCACATGGTAAAATTTTTTTCAGAGAAGCATGTTTAGAATTCATCCCAACCAATATTGTGCAACCCAATAGCCTGGTTCAAAACATTAAAATATCCCTTTTAATCTTTACATATCATATAAATCACGATCATGAACCTCCACATCGGAGGCATCTCCAGATGATATAAATTTCTAACGCGGTCTGTAGACATATCTCTATAGCATGTGGTCCACAATCCCTATATAATGTAGGGGGATGCTACTACTAGATCAACCATGTATGCTAAGCCATAGTCTAGGCTGGTTGCGATGCTCCATGAAAAGTCTGCATATAAAGATAGAATCCCTCGTGGAAAATTGCCTAATAATTTTTATCTAGAACATACTTAGGTGTCATAGTTAGATTTATAGGAGGGTCAATAGGTAGATCGTATCTCACCACAATTGAATTATGGTCATCACTTCCCTCACAAATAACCACAGGAGGTCGTTTTGTTAACAATTATTTACAATTCCAAACACATGGCTCTAGAAGAACAACCTCATGACAGAAATATTAAAAGCGTTGGATGAGTAAAAACCCTCATAGAAATAAAGACAAACCCACAAACTTATCATAATTAAAAAACATTATAAAGAAAAACCATCAAACCACTAGAAACTATGTCTATCACCCACTCTAATATATGTTCTAGGTCAAGTCTCTATTAATCATTCATGTACCATTTCTATTTCACATTCAGTTATTCAGGAAAATATACCTAGGCTTTACTAATTTATGAATCCCTGAGGGCCTATAACACCCCGTGAACACAAAATTTGGATCACATTCAAATCATACATATAAAAAGCTCATTTATCATATACATTTCACTGGTGTATTATTTCCAAATTTATATGGGATCATGCTCCATATGAATTTAAAGATGATGTCACCCATTTATATATATTTCACCCAACTAACACAAAGATATGAAGAACTATATTTTCATTTATGACAAAAACATTAAATATGTAATGCATCCATGATTGAAAGACAAAATGCAAGCAATGTGATTCTAACAAGTGTCTATATGATGTATGAGATGCCACACCCTCATGTCATTGTGTTTCAACTGAAATAAAAACCAAAATTTAATAATATTTAATATAATATATCAAGATAATCACTCAATGGTGAAATAAAATCAACTGTAATAGACAATAAATAAAAAATCATAACTCAATTTGAGGAAATTAGGAATTTACCTCTACCAGGGGTAGCAACAACCGAAAAAAAATTATTAACAAATTACAATTCATGCTTATCCCAGTCTATTGTCAAAAATATAAAGAAAAAAAAGTAAAAGAAAACACACAGATCCATCATTGTAATGTCCCAGACCCGAATTCCACCCAATGGTTCCCGATCCCTGTAGGCCACATATCCCTAAGAGCATTTTTTAAAATGCATGAGGATGCATAATAGAAGTGATGGGCTATGTGAGTCAGTGGGGATATTATTCCCTCATTATGAGAGTATCATAGTGGAATTAAAACAAACAGTAAATAGTGGATGTAAAATAAATATAATACCACTGAATGTAAGACAACCAGACAGGAATACATATCAATATCTAAAAGTTTCATATATAAAAAATGATGTAGATGGTACACGTTTCTAGATAGTTACCAAAATAGAAAACAAAAATAAAATACAAAACATGAATCCCAAAAATAAAAATAACCAAATGGTATTCTAGAATCGCAAGCCTCATCTTGGTTATATTATCCCCTTCTCCATATCCACTACCAATACATGTAATAGGGTGATTTTACCTATCATCACCAACAATCATATAATCATTTTGGTTCCCCACAGATGCCAAAACAAGGTGTGAGATAAACATCCTAGTACGGAAGCACCTAGTTCTATATAGTTCTAACAACAACTCTACAATGGTTATAGAATGTGTAAACAATTGGTATGTAAGTTCATATACCCATGGAATTTGTATATTGTAATGTAAAACTGAATATCCCTCTAGTCTACCTACAAAAGAGTGTAAACTCATAATAAGGTAGCTATAACAAGTATTATGAAAATCACAGAGCCTCACCATACATACATCTATATCATATAACCCACAACCACACAATCTAAATCAATCAAGAATCCCATGATCACACCATATAGTGAAATCAAATATTCATGGACAAACTGTATAATGAAGTGTAGACCAGAATGGTCGGATCCATGTTTTCATAAGTCCAAGGAATCTAAATAATAAATTTCTAGACCATTGAGTGACGGATCCAAACATCATAACCAAGGAATCCCATCAAGTCCAATGGGTATCCCTAGTGGAAACAGGGTTAGGCTCTGGTTGGGATCCTAGGAGAATTGAAATAGCAAGACCTATGTGATGCCAAGAAAGATGAATCCACAACATAGCAAGGAATGAGTCATCCCAAAGAATCGAGACCCAAGGGGCAGAGTCATCCCAAGTAATCCACTACTATGTTCAAGATCCCTGGAGATTAGTCTAAGAAATTTATGAAACCATTAAATCAATATTTCAAAAATTCAAATTTATCATTCTTAAACACGTGAGTATACCCACTCACATTAACATGCACAATCCATGAGTATTTCTACTCATGCAATCCATTTCACATTTACCACAGATAAGGGACTAACCTCCAATATAATCCATTTAACATTTCATTAGTCATTTACATATTGGTGTACTCACCCATATAAACACATTTCATTTAATACATGGTATCAAAATACATGAGTCCAAACATGAAATTCATAGTTCAAGGAGGCAGTACATCTCCTAAAGAAGCTACTCATGCTCTCGAGTCTTCTAAATGATTCCTCCTACTAGAAAATCACATGTTGAGAGCCCATGGGTGGTTTAAATTGGAATAAACAAGCAATTCCATTAAGGATCACCACTCTAGTGACCTCAAAACGAGAAACAAGTACTAACACACCTAAAAATAACACATGTTCATGCTCACTAGGTCAAACTAAAGATACTAAAGGCTACTCACTCAATAATGAGAACTCATCAAAATTCATACGAATGGTATATCGGAAGAATACCCAATAAAACACCAAAAAATGTTGAACGGAAGATTATAAAAATTACCTTAAATCAATTTCAGAAAACTCATCCTTTATGGTTTGTTTATTTATCCAAATTTGGATGAATACTGAATAATATATAAAGAATGGAATATTATGAAATAAGGGCCTAAATCTAAATAGCACAGTCCTTGTTCCGAAGAATCATGAATGACTAAAAATAAATATTGGACATACTGATACAGATATGTTTAGATAATCAATGATCATTGCAGATGTCAGTTGGAAGATCTAGCTCTAAGCCTACCCTAGGTGGAAATGATAATGACACAGTGAGCTTCTTCCCATGGAAGAAGAAACACAATTTTGGTTTAAAATTAAAAATAATTTTTTATTTACAATTACAAAAAAACATACTATAGGGGTTTCACAGTTTCCCAACATGGTTTACCAAACCGTACAGAAACCATGCACAACTCTTTTCCTAATAAGGATTCCTTTCATGGTAAAATGAACAATTTTATTAATCGTGAGGTAACTGTGAAGAACCTCTATATCCAAAACCTATAGTTTTTCAGACCCCTTGAACAATTTTGCTAAACTGTGGGATATCCATGCGCAAATCGTGTTCCTGGCCATTTCGAGCCCAAAACATGCTTCCCGCCTCAGAAAAATCCTCGTAAACCTCCAAAACACCATTGATAAAGATACAAATTCACATAAGGCCATAACACGGTACTTATACAAAAATGAAAAGGATTTTTACCTCGTATGAAAAACTAGGTTCTTATACACTAACACACTAAAAGTGTCCATGAGCTCATCTAAAAACCATTTAAGAGATTCATCACATTCCATTAAACCAAGAAAAAGTGTCACACAATATGAACATAAATAATAATCATTCTAATATCAGAATAATATTTCTAAATCATTTAACCATAAAACATTTTACAATAAAGATTCATATGAACAACATAACAATCCCAATTTAAAATTTCACCAATGTCACCATAGAAAGGGAAAGGAAAAAATGAAACTACATGTTATCAAAATCACGTTAAAACTAAATAATAATTTTATAAAATAATTTATGTGCATTAATATTTAATATATTTGAAGAAACCAATTTATAAACCACTTCCACTAAATTTTTTCAACAAAAAAATCCCATGACAAGACTAAAAAATATTCCACAACCACGCATAACCCATTTGAATATTATTTAAAAATAAAAAAAATCAAATGGAATAAATAAAAATGTAATATAACGTAAAAATCCACCTAAATGAAGTAAAAATGCAATGATACCCATTTAGAATGATGATAAAACTGTAAAATCAATTTGTACACACTAAACATCATGAAACTTTAACCACACATTAACTGTAGAATCTAGGGTGTGAGAGTTGGTGCCCTTGAACCAACTTCATTTCAATTTCTAAGAAACAAGTATTCATTGTTTTGAATATTATTAAAAAATCATATCACATCCTGATTCTTCTTATGTGTGACATTTTATGTGATAATTTACTTAGAGTATCTATCACACTAAAAGGTCATAGAGGTTCCCTACTATCATAAGAACCCAAAAGTACAGTGAAATTATTTTGGAATATATGTTCTCTAGATAAATTATATCATTTTATGGTCATAAATGATATTTTATATCAATTATGGAGACTCATAAGAATTTGTGGTATATTCTGATGGTGTAATCCCTTGGTAATATCCAAGGGAATATTATTCAAACAATACCACATAGTAGGAAACACACATTTATATGTTTCATTGGTTGTTACTATATACAAACAAGTTTATTGGTCATTATAATTGGAGATTATTATTAATGTGTACCCCAATTCATGTAGTAAGATGCATTGATGAAAACCAATATGACGTATTTTCGTGGCAGCTATGATACCTTTGGTACATCAAAAGCAATATTGTTTTAATGAATAATTTTAAAAAAGGATTTATCCTTGTTGTTAGTTGACAGAAGTTAATATCTCATTACAAATTTTGGAAATAATATAACATAAATAAATCCTTGGATGTTTTATTTTATAGGCATGTTCTATTTCTATAATGCTATATAAAGAGATATCAAACACATAGATTGGTAGCATTGGAATGAAACCTACTCAATTATATATATTTTCATAAAGTGATTATATTACATGGTAAGAATCCTTATGAGGTGATATGTCATTGAATCATTATGTTTTTCTTTATGGGTTCCGTGGAATATAGGTAGAGGTTATCCTTTGACATTAGGCTGCTTCACCAAATTATAATGAGAATGTGGCCCAGAGGTTTGGAAACTAGATGAAACTATAATCTTAGTTAAATAATGTATTATTATTATCATATATTTAAAGGGTTGAATAAATATTATTCAAAAATGTGGTTTAATAATTATTCATGTATTAATGATCTCATATATTATTTCTCTATATATTCATGAGAATAAACTATGAGTGTAATATTTTAAAAATATTTTGTTCTTTAGTGAATATGAAATTTATTTATTTATATAAAAAAAGTAAGTGATATTAATTTTGTAAGTAAGTAAAAATTAATCAAATCCTTATATATACTATAGAGGAATATAGAACAATTTATAATTATCCAGTGAGAAATAATAAGTATTTAATATTATTTTATTAGAAATATGTAATTATAATTTTCATTTTAAGAACACATAGAGAAAAAATAATATTATTGTAATAATTTTACATAGATTTTCTCTAAGATTAACAAAATTATTATGGGATCTTATAAAATCACATTATTTTAAATGTAGAAATATAATGAACCAATTATTTTATTTCCTCATGACAGAATTTAGTTTTTCATAATGAATCATGGGGGATCCTCTCAAGACTAAAGGGATCCCTTCTCCAAGAAAACTCTAAAGAAAGGAGAGTAATCAAACTCTATTATATAAAGGAGAATGCATGGGGATAAATTCTTTAGGTGGACATGGTGAATGAAATATGTGCAAGGATATCTTATTCCAACACCCGAAGACTCCTATGGCAATATCTGGAGATTCCTTGATCACATGTAGATCACCACATGGGGAAATATACACATGGTTTCTACAACTCAATAATGGTGCACCACATATCTTTCTTTAGATTCATTAATGAAGAAGTAATTCCTTAGAGGAATTATTTTTTCAAATTAAATTAATTATAAATAATATATGTTTATCACATCTCTCTATGAATGCATTTTGATTATTGTAGTCTATCATCGAATCAATTGTGTTGATCAAGGTGATTTAATATCGTACAGATCATGGATTGATCATCGATTATGGGAAAAACTAATATTGTGAACATCCCATCACATGATTCCACTATACCAAGAACCTAAAAATTGTATCATTGGGGGGATATTACTATTTATTGTTATTTTAAAATTATTACTAATTTATGCATTTTAATTTTATTTTTAATTTTATGTTTAATCATTATTTTAATTGTATTTATGATATCTATTCCATCCACCATAATTTCATATAGATCTAATTGAGTCATTTGTTTTTGTTATGAAAATAAAATTGAGAATCTCATATATAGGTACCATGAATACTGGAATGATAAGAATGGATTAAATGCAGTGTAATCAGAATTACCCACTCTGAACTCATTGTAAATGCACAAGGAGTTAACTCAAAATTTACCCAATCCATTTGCATTGATGATACATGGTGTTGTTAATTCGTACACCACATGTTGACTATGATAGAATGCAACACAGTTATCTGAAGTAAAATACACATAGCCAATGTAAAAGTTTTGCCATACCTTTAGACTAGAGATGATATTCCTATTTCATACATGTCCTACCTTACTGGTGACCATGTAAGATGGATTAAAAATAGTGTCTAGGCCACTGGACATGTTGTATACTCGTATTTTTCTGAGGTACATTTTACATGCTATGTCCCTAGGTGTGATCCTCAGATTGATAATAAAGAGTATAGATGCCATGTTGATAACCTATACACAACCTCTTCTTTTAACAATATATAATGATTCCAACATTATATATTTGACTTTGTAAACAATGAGAGATGCACATGTGTGTGGTCATAATTCCAGGACACTCTATCTAATAGGTTTTAATATAAATTATTTTTATAATGATTCATTAAAATATATGTAATGTTCATATTTTCATCTCATGTATGAGATGTATTACAAATCAATAAAATAGGAGAATTTTACCATTACACATGACCAAAAAATCATGTAATTAATGTAATCATCATTGAAGTTCATTTTGTATAAGCACAAGATATGTCGTGTATGCCGTAGGTTGGAAGAGTTAAACAATATAGGAGTATAATACATTATAGGAATAATCAGTTGATTATTAACCATGTTATCTCATAGGTACAATTAATGTATGAAGTTAAATTTAAATTAATTTATTAAATTCATTTCATATTATAATTTATAAGAATATCAAGGATATTTAGATAAGGATTAATATAAATTTATTAATTAGTTCATGATAACAATTAATAATTTGGATTGTGATTTAATTAAATAATGGAGGATTATGAATTGAATGATGGTTTTATTAAATTTTCAATTAGTTGCATGAATGTTCCTGATCATGAGTTTGAAAATTTATTTTGTATGTGATTGGTTTTGTTTAATTTATTATTAAAGTAAATTGTTTGAATCTGTTCCTTCTATCATTATTATTATTTAGGGACTATGTGGACATCGTTTCATTTTTGTAAACCTCTTATACACCCACTTTCAAGTGAGAAAAAAGAATATGTATTGGAATGAACTCCCAATCTAGTTGATGTGACTCTAGTTAATAGTAGTGGTAATGCCAATATTAGGAGACATAAAGGTGTAATAGTTGAAATAATTGAACACAAACATCAATTGGTTCATAATGCCTATCCACTAGGTCAATGGTTAGATTAACAACCCCAAGATAAATTGACCATTAGTAAAAGCTGATGACTATACATTTTATTTTATTTTTGTCCCTTTCATGGTCATTTCATTATGAATTTATTATCTAGATCACATAATTAATAATTTAACCCGAATTCAAGATGGAACTAAAATAAACAATATTACGCATAAATAATATATAAGTCATGGTTAATCACTAAGGTAATCCAACATTACATTAACAAGAATGTGCTAATGATAAATATTTTAAATTTATGGATAAAAGGATTAAATTCTTCTATATAATATTATGACAGTTTATCCTTCCATTACATTGGTTAGAATCATACAATAATTTAATGGGATTGACCAGCCAATGATTGGGTGATTTCAATTATCTAGGAATTCAAAAATGAGATTATAGGTTGACAAAAAAATCACATTAATATTTGACTTATAAAGTTGTACATAGTGTAAAATTGCAAAAAATAATATGGAAATCAAAATACACAATTTTAGGATTGGGGAGTCCAATCATCATATCAAGGAATTGTGTGTTAATTAATTTGGCATTTCTAATCCCTACAAAAAATAATCTGTGTTACATTACCTAACAATGTTTTGGTAATGATAAGGGGAATATGGATAATTGAAAATAGATTACACCAGAAACATTAAATTTCTAATCTAATGTAGATGGCTATAGGGTTTCAATAAAATTGTTGGAGAATAACATATATAGAATTTATTTATTTGTATAAAATTAATTAGACAAATTACTAAAAATTTTTATTTTATTTGGTATAAATAATAATCAAATTGTATAAAACAAATCATTATGATCCATAAAAGTGATGCAAAACCTTCTGACCAACACAGATTTCTATCAATGTTAATGGTGCCTACATGTCATCCTTTTTAATGAAAGAAAATTTTATGTGCTTGAAGAACCATTACTAGTCGCACCTAAAATGGTGCATGTGATGAAGAACTGTATCTATTTAATAAACATCAGAATGATGATAAATATGTTCAATGCTTCGTGATATCATCCATGGTCAATGATATTTTAATGAAACATGACCGTATGGACTCTGATAGCTTGATGTCTCAACTTTAGCATCACTATCATGAGGAGTGAGGGGATTTGTACGAGATATTGAATGATCCATTGTCAACTATGATTAGAGAGTATATGCCAAATGGGTGTCATGTATTCAAGGTTATAAACCACATTGATTTCATTCACAAATGATGGATTAAATTCCTAGATGAGTTGTGTAGAAATATCATAGATTCATCACTACTCAAATAATTTTCTAGATTCTTCATTAATTATAATCTGATAAATAATGATAAGAATCTTTCAAAACATCTTTCATTGATTCTCCATGTGGATAAGGACATGGGGTAAGATATAACCACATTAATTATTCTGAATAATTAACGTAAGAACATTGAAATGGGACCCAATTCATATAAATTGTCTAATGATCATAACAACCATCCGTCTAATATGAAGATGTTCTAGAGATAGGGAATGAAAAATGAGGATGTATATTGTGCATGTGGCTTGTATATCCATTGGAAGATGAAGTGAAATTAAATGAAAGGGGAAGCTAAATGTGAAATCATTATCAAGTGAAAAATGTCCAATTCTTCACATTGAATATTAGATATATCTTGTGCTACACACATCGATATCAAAATTTAATAACCATGTATAATTTGAATGATTTCTACAGGAGAGGTGGATATGGGAGTATATAATGGATCAAGGATATCTGTCCTAGCCTTTGGGTACAACCACCATTAATTTTACAATGGTAATGCCTTTGGTTTAATGATATTGTTATTATGTACCTAATTTTTCCAAGAACATAATTAATCTAACATGTTTAGATATATATAGTTTTATTTTTGAAATTATAAATAAAAGTTGTTTATTTTTTAAGTATAACATATTTTATGGCATAAAATATTTAAATAATTAAACATGTGTATTAAATTACCAAATCAAAGTGTCATCAATTGATAAATAATTATGTTCACACGACTCATATAACAGCAAGCTATGACATCACTATCATGGTCGTGTAAATGATAATCCGTTGATAATTTTTTATCAATATAGATATTTAGACTATTCAAAGATAAAACAACTTGATAGATTCCATTCATTATTAAAAGAAAAAATGACTAAACACTATTCATTATATTGGGTGAAAGGTCCATTAAATATATTGGATTGGTACACAACAATGTGTGTATAAATTTTACATTAAAAACTAGAGATTGATATTATGACTTTGTTACATTTACTAATAACTTGAGAAGATATGTATATGTCTACATGATGTGGTCTATGTATGATTCCATTAATAAATTAAATGAATTTAAGAATGAAGTGTAAGATCATCTTGTTTAGAAAAAAATTAATATTAAATAGGATTGAGGTGTTGAATATCTTAACCAATAATTCATCGCCCTTCTATATCATTTTGGTATTCTATTTCAACTCACTCCACCATATACATGAAATTGGAATGGTGTTAGTGAAACTAGGAATCATTCCTTGTTAGATATTGTAAGTTCGATGAGGAGTCATGAAAATAACCCAACATGATTTTGGGGATATGAAATACAAACAGAGGATCATACATTAACCAAATACCAACAATATTTTAAAATAGTAGTCCCTTCTTGCAATCGAGCGGAATGAAACCCATTATATCACATACACATGTATTGGGATGTGAGACATTTTTTAAGGCCCTATTTGGAAACAAAAAATTACCCGAGGGTATGAGGTGTATTTTAATAGGGTATTACAATGGAAAAAATTTATACAACCATGATAAATCATCATAAAAAAAATGTGAATCTCTCTAGAATTTTCATCCTTCATGAGATGAAGTAGATACTAAAAAAGGATTGTGGGAGAATGATTGTCTATAATGAAGTTGATGCTCAAGATACACACTTTTTGCTATGGGAACATATTCCACATGACCACATGGATGAATTAGTACAAGAAACAAAATTACATCCATAGAGAATAATAGAGATAAGAGAACGATTGATACTGGGTTTTCTGGTCATTGAGGTGTGTGACTCCTTATTGATTGGAAATGATAAACCTATATCTGATACGAATGATGTAGAGATCTCAGAGGCTTCATTATGGTTACAAAATATGAATTTAGATATGAATTCAATGTATTAGAACATTGTTTACTTTAGGGATAATGTAATAGTTGATGCAAATCCTACTAGTAACCAATGGGTATTCAAGAGGAAGCTGTTTATGGAATGTAAAGTATGTACCTATAATGTAAGGCTAGTAGAAATAGTTATTAATCAACAACATTGAGTTTACTATAACAAAACCATTTTCCTCATAACCTTGTTTAAATCCATCATAATCATACTTGATAAAGCATATTTCCAGCACTGTGAGATTTTGAAGATGGATGAACACAATTCATTCCATAATGGCATCCTTCATGAAGATTTCTATATGACACAACCAAATGGTTTTGTGACTCTAAGTGATGTCATAAATAATTTAATTTTACATTGACCCATTTATGTTTTCAATCAATCATCTTGGTGATAGGACATTTGATTATATTCCTCCATAAAAGAAATTGTTTTATTAAGAATGTATGGGAGCCATGGGTTTCTATGAGGTTTAGATGGAATTTGGTTATTATACTAATATTAAATGTTGATGTAATGTTAATTTTGTGGAAATTACTTCCCTACCATAAAATCTATTAAAGAATGGTTAAATTAGTGTTTTGTCATGAAGGACATAGGCGAAGTATCCTATATTCATGGGATCAAGTCCATTCATGATATATTTAAGAGGCCTCTTAGACTACGTCCAAGTACATATTAATACCAGATAGAAAGATATTTTGTATGAAAAATTAAAATAGGGGATTGGTTAATGTTTTACATGTTTTATATATTTTTGGCACAATAATTTCTCACACACAACATGATAAAGAGATAATGAGTATAACCCCATTCACTTCAGAGAACTGGTCAACCATGTATGCCATGTTATGTAATACACTTTATGTTACCTATGCACTGAAAATGGTTTGATGATATTGAGAAATTCTTGGAGAATAGAATCAGATTACTGTTAAGACTATCCTTATGTATCTAAGAAGAACTAATGATATGATTATGTTATATAGATGAGACAATGCCTTGGTGGTTTGAGGATATACTTTCTCAAAATTACATAATTCTTATAAAGATATGAATATTCAATTAGGATATGTTTTCTATCTCAACGAAAGAGATAGAAGTTGTAATAGTTCAAAGTCACCAATTTTTACTGATTCTACAGAAAATTCCTAGTATATAATGACTTAAAATTTTGCAAAAGAATCCATTTGGATATAGATTTCTGTTGGGAATCTTGATGTGGTGCATATTATTAAAGAAATAATATCATTGTACTATGATGATAACATTGTGTTGGATCTTGAAAATGATCCCCAGAAACACAAACATACAATGCATATACATCAGATGTATCAACTCTTGGGGGATTTCAATAAGAGGGGTGATGTTAAAATATATAGAGTACCTATAGATGAAAATGTGTAAGACCACTTGATAAAAGTAAAATATCAGTAGAGGAATGAGTATCATGTGAGATATAGTGGACCTAATGTTGTTAGAAGTTGGCTCTAGTTCAAGTGGATGTATTTTTGATTTGGTACCATAAAAGCAACATATTTTTACTTTTTGATAAAATAGTATTAATTATTTTGAATAGTAACAAACAAATAATCACATCATTGTTATTATTATATGTGACATAGTATCTGATAATGACATAAGAGTAGTTGTCGAACTAAAACCTCATTTCAGTACACTATTATGATGACAAATCGAATGTTCTATGAAACTAATGATGAATATATGTTCTATAACCAGATGATGAAATATTTAGGTACAAATAATAAATTTTTTCAAGGATTTTATCTCGTATCACTTTGAGGAAACTTCTCATGGTGTATTCCCTTGGTAATATCCAGTAGGAAATTAAGATATTGATACATGCTGGTAGGGTGAACCAATTTATATGTTTTCTTGGATGATTTTATCTACAGACATGTGTTTTGGTCTATAGGAATTAAAAATAATATTATTGAGTATTATGAGTAGTTCACCTATGTGTGCTTATAGAATCCATGAGATAGATGTTCACGGAAGGTTGTTTTGTATTTGGTGCGTCATTAGTAATATTGCATCAATGAATAGGGAAAGAAATGATTTATCCCTTTTTTCATTGATCGACGTTAATAACAAAGGACCATTGATGGAAATTATTTAGCCAAAATAAATCTAGTTATATTGTTTTCTATTTGTAATTTCTATTTATAGAGAGTCATTCAAAAATATATCAATAATATGGATTAATGGGACATTATTTCAACCTTCTCAATAAAAGATATTAAGATAAATGGATTATATTACATGGTAAGCATATGTATGGTGTGAAATTTCATTATAGAAGTAACACATTTCCCCATCATGTTTCTATATTCTATCATTGGATGTTATTCTCCATTACCTAATGCAATTTAGAAATAGGCCTAGAGGGTCACACACTATGTGTATCTAGAATATCAATTAAATAATGTATTATTATCTATTATTTAATGGATTGAATAAATATTATTCCCACATGTTTGGTAATAATTATTTTTCTATTCTTGATCACATTTATTCCACGACTATTGTTTTGAGAGAATATATTCTGAGTGGAATATTTAAATTTTTTTACTATTCAGGAAATATAATATTTAATTATTTATTGAATAATAATGTAGTGATACTTATTTTACAAAAAAATTGAAATTATTCATATCCTAATAAATAACATTGAGAAATGGATCACTATGTTGAATGGTCTAGTGAGAAAAAATAAATATTGAATATTATTTAATTAAATAATATTTAATTATAATTCTCAATTTAAGAACATGTTGAGAAATAATAGTATGAATTTTATTATTTGACATGGTGTTTTTATAGGAGTAAATAAAAAATTAAGTGTTCTTATGAAATTACATTATTTTATCCCTATCAGTATAAAAGGTTAATTTTATTATTTTCTTAAGACCTAATTCATTTGGGATCAACTAATCTTAGAGGTTCTTCCCAACCCTAGATGGATCCTTTCTCTATGTACTCCCCCATGAATCGAGTGAAATCCAACTCCAACAGAAAAAGGGGAATGTTTTGGAAGTGATTTTCGAAGTGATCAAGGGGGATGATGCAAGTGAAATGATCTTCCATGATAGCACCCAGAGGCTTCTTTGGTGCTGTCTGGGGATTCACAGAACATGCTTGGATCACTGCAAGGGAAAATATACACTTGGTTTCAACAATATAATGACAGTTCACTATAGATCTATCTCGACAATTCATCAATGAAGAAATAATTTCTCTGAGGGATTTTTTTATCTAATTAAATTATTTATAAAAAATATATGTTGATCTCTTCTGTCTCTCTCCATTACTGACACGATTAATGTTGTCTAAATTTGATTATTTTAAATTGATCATAGTGATTAAAATTCAAATAGATCATGGATTGACAATAGATTATGGAATTAAGAATAGTTTGGAACCACCCATTTTAGGCTTATGCATCCTCCAAAACCAACATAGGGATTGACCAATGGAAAACCCCACTAAGAAAATATAATAAATCAAGATAAGAGAGGAATGAGAAGAGGAAAAAAACCATATATCTTATGAAAACTCAACTAGGAACCACCAATGTCCTCTAATTGAGATTGTAATAAAATTAAAAAGTGTCGGGAGGATTCCCTGGTGTGCCTAGGATTTTTTAAAATAGGATTAATATGATTTAGGGTATATATAATTTTTCGTCAAAGAGGTAATTTTATATTTCTCATGATTGGGTAGCTCACACAGTTTGGTTGAATAGTAACCAAACTCTGCTCCAGCCATGCCATATTCCACTATCCAAGCCAAAATCGATCTACACTATTGCCTCATGGTTAAACAAATTGTGCAAATGTCATGTGCTAATACTCTCCCAAAAATAATGATGTATGGTTTCAATAAATTGGTCACATAGTTACACCTAACTATGCACCCAAACCATGAACATGCCAATGACAACCCGAAACATCCTAAAACACAGAAATTTCTATCTGTGACTCAACCCAATGATCAAAATCCATGAAAATATTATAATAAAATATTCTAAATTGTTTGGGAATGAAAAATTCCACCCATGTAATTGCATGATATATGATGTGTTTTAATAAATAATGTACTAATTATGAGTTAAAAATATCAATCATTACACTATACAATTTATTTTATAAAATTTAATATTTTCAATATGTTCATATGATTTATTTGGAATATATAATATTATATTATTATTGTGATATACATAATCAAATATTTTTGGCATACTCAATTTAATTAAATATAATTCCACCTATTTTAACACATTAACAATATTTGGAATTTTTTTTGAATTTAAAATTTATTGAATATTTTATACAAATATTCATATTGTAAATTAGTCTAATTTTTTGAAATTTGCTACTTCTAGTAAAGACCATTAATTATAATAGAGGTATTCAGGATCATAATTGAGGACATAATGTTGAGAAACTTGATGGTATTCTAAATATGTTATATCCACCATTTTGATTCATGGTAACATTATTTAACGTGTTTTTTTCACATAAAATAGAAATGTAATGGGGATAAAGTAGATTTGTAATGGATTTTGTCAATAACTAGAATTAAGGCATGTTCCTTACATTCTAAGCCATAAATAATATTGTTTGAAACATCGTGTACATCCCATTTTAAACTAAAACAAATGATATTTATATGAACTACCCCTACAAATACATTGTCCAATATTAATAGTGTTGGTAAAAACATCCTCATACATATATATTACGATATGTATTTCCAATAACATGTCCACCATGACCACTAAAAATAAATAAAAAAAGTTTTATTTTCTAAAATTATAAAAGGATCTATAAAATTATACACTTGCATTGTATCCAAGTTGGTATGTCGTAAGGCACGAGGAACAATATTGGCTTCTAGAAACATAAAATATGTTATTATTATTCAGAATATATATTTTTTGAATAATTTAACCTAAAAACTGTTATCAATGAAATCATTCACATAATTTATACTTAAATTCACCCTAATTAATATAATTACAAATATAATATAATAATAATTGTTAAATAATCAATAGGAAATTAGGAATATGAGTTATGATAAAGATCACGAGACCTAAAAAACTAATAACATAGGAAATATTATATTAAAATCAATATAATATACTTTAATCATAACCGGAAAATTAACCAATGATAACATTATTGTATGGTTGAAAAAGAATTACATTAAAAAGATATATAAATAATTAACTAATTTGAAAAAAGTTGTGGAATATCACCGAAAACCCCACCAACCATATGAATCATGAAAAAACTACACCTAAAACATCTAGAATATTCATAAATTGATTAGAATCACATAATACATCAAATAAGAAAATGTACTAAACATTCATCATAATTCATGAAGTTTTTGATACATGAACTATGATTTTGTATAAGTAGATGAAGAAAACTCTTTATTTATCCTCTCCAAATACAATACCAATAAATTTAATATAAATATATTTCATTCTATTAAAGAAACTATGCATGTGTGTTGATACATTTTTAAAAAACGATGTGACGCATAGTAAAGGAATTATAACATAGTATTGATATATTATCACTTATACTAATTAATAGGAATATGTTAATATGTATCACCTAAAATTAATCACGGTAGTATAACATTTTTAAAATGATTACATTGATTTAAATATTCTCATTGGTTGTAGTTTTCTGTTATATTTGTATTATGTTTTTTTCTTATTTATAATTACCTCATAATATTAATTTAAATTTCAAGGCAAGAATTTCTAATTTTTATGATATTAGAAGGTGAATAATAAAGGTAAATGAACAAAGTATTAGATATTTAACCATGTATCCTATGATGACCAAGGTATATGAAGTTTCCATTTTCATATTATTTTATTGCATGTAATTTTTATTGTTATCATTCTCATTATTGTAGAATCCATATTATATTAGTCTAAATAATGTAAGGTACGATTGGATTACACTATAGAGGTTGATTGTATGGAGGGGTACTAGTATGTGTGGTTCTATAGTTCATCCTACCACCATGGCACATTAGTCACAGGGTGGTAATTTACATTACCTTCCCTAAATATCACACCAGCCTCTAAGAGGTTGACCAGTGATTATTCCATATCCAAATTTTCTAGGCCCACCATTTCAATATCACATTCCACCAACACCAACAAAGGATATTATTTATCAGGATATCGTCTCATTTTATTACCCATAACCACTATACATTGTATTAGGAACTTATCCACCCTATATCTAAATGCCTTATCCATATCAATATCCACCCTCAATTGTATAGTATTATTAAATTTTTTTCTCTTTACATCATAACAGTTATCATCATTGACTATATTGAATAATATTACATTAGATATCGCATATACCATAGAGGATATTCCCCCCCTCTTTTAGATGCAACTCTTATAGGGTACGTGAACCCTTATATTTTGGTTTCTGTTTAAACATTACTGATATTGATTAATGATAGATTCATAAATATTATTTTTATTATTATTTATTAATCAAGATTATACAGAACCTCTACCATACAATGACGGAGAACAAAACTGTGAGGGGAATACAGTAGTTGGGGGAAATGGTAATTAATGGAATATAATTATGGGAAAACATTCTAAACACAAAAAAACATTTCATATCAATAAATATGTCTTAGGGTAGTTGAGGGGCGAATAAACATAAATGTCTTGGAGGATATTTTTTCATGTTATGTTTTCAATTATATATATATATCATATTAATTTATAATATTTTCATAATAATTTTTTTCCAATACAGTTATGATATAATTTTCAGAGTGGAAAAAATTCCATGTATAAAATTTTTACTGAATTAGGTGATAGGTGGAAGGTATACAAGTAACACATGTTGTTGGATAGAAAAATATATTTGATATATAGACTGGAGAAATACAAATCATTCAAGATTTTTTAATACAAAAATATAATGGGATGAACAAATATTTAATGATTACAATGTTTATGGTATTTGTTAAAATTATATATAAAATAATTGGTTAATTTGAAATATATTTTAAATCTTATATTAATTAATTTTTTAATGTTAACTGAATTATATAATTTTTTCCTTAGAGAAATCATATTGAAAAAAATTATATTAGTTTTCAATGAAATACACAAATATACTTGAACACACATCACTACTTGGTCTGAAGAAAACATAGGTAATTCAAAATTTGAAATTTTAGTACTACTAATTTTCAATATATCATGTGCTTTTTTTCAATATTTAGTTACATGATATTAAATTTTGTTGAAAATTATATTATTATGAATTCACATCCTCTGGTTAGGAAACTATTGGGGACTACGAATCAATATTAATATACCATAAACCAATTACATAGAAATATAATCTTATAACAGTGATTAATCTATAATAATAATGATTTCTAATCATAACCTAAATCAATTTGGAAGATGATTATGAATAGTTAGATGATTTAAATGCAGATAGTAAATTCAGATTTAATCTAAAAATTTATTCTATTACCATTCCATTGTTCATGAGTAAACACATAATGTGGAATGGTATGTTACATTGATTACCATTGAAATGGATGGATTATACATTGTGGTAAAGAGAAAATTCAACATTCTGAATAACCACTAGAAATTATCTTCTAACCTTATATGTAATAGGTAATGACATAAAACTCCTTTTTTCAGATTATATCAATCAATATTCCATTTGTTCCTCGAGCACATAGGTGCCTTATTTAGTAAATAATGAATATTATGTGTTTCCTTATTATTTTTCCTCCCCTTATTACATTTTCAATAATACATAACAACATATATATTCTTCACCTCCTTTCTTACACTTGAGGTAATATTTTATTCAATATATGTAAATATAATTGAATAAAACCTATTTATTCTTCTTCATAATTAGTAACTGGTTTATTTTATAATCATCTTTAGTTCCATAAAAAATAATCCTTATCTTCCTTATTCAGTCTTTATGCCAACATTGAGTGTATAAAAAATATTCTTATCTTCCCTTTTCCCCATTTTCTCATTTCTCATTCATCAGTACATCAAAAATAATTTTCGTTTTTTCTTCTCTTATTTTTTTGGAATTCACACTACATCTTATTAATTATTTTTTTCAATGAATCAACAACATCACTAGTTTTATTAATCATCACATTGACAATTATGGTTTATTCATTTTAGTTACAGTTGTAGTTTTTCTATCATGATAGTGTTGGTAATGTATTGTCTTAATAATACTATATAAATATTATAGATATTGATCCTCACAAATACCGATATTTGTTTTTCTAATTATTTTATTTTGAGTGTATTTTAGGAAATTTATATACTTTATAATTATTATCTTGAAATCATGTTAAATTATTTATATTGCGAGAAATATTCATTAAAATGTTCATGACACTATTAAGACTATTCATGATTTTTTTTCACTATTTTTCATTTTCTAGAAATAATATTCATTTAATACGTCAATGAATGTAATATATGGATCAAAACATAAATTTATGTTGAAGGATTGGTGTGTATGGTTAATAAACCTCAAATATGATGAAATTTATGGTCACTGAAAATTACAATTGGATATGAACCTTATGTTTGTCCGAAGGAAAAATATGGTTAATGAAACCAACTTTATTATATAACATTATTGATGTATGGATGATCATCCTTAATTTTGTAATAAACCACATCTTGTGAACCCTATGTTTGGGTAAAGTAAAAAATTCGGATAAAAATTTTAACATTCAGAGTAATATGTTGACATCTATAATCAAATTGATCATTAAACATATGTAATAAAGTTGAACCCCACATTTGTAAATTTTTCGTTTTGTGAAGGAATCATATGTTTTTATTTATAATGCAAAAAATTTGAATACGCGTTTTTATGTGATCATTTTGAAACAACCTGTGTAGAATATGAGGATGAATAAATCATTTTTTTGATGGATTCAAGGGTCATTATATATGATTTAAAGATCCTTTTACAATAGATATTTTTACTCTTACTCTTAATGGAAGTTACGCCTTCTTTGATTTTTCTATTTGATTTTGAATCATGAATATTTATGAAGAATATTTAGTCGATCTATAATAGTGATTGAGATATATCATTATATAAATGTCTAATTATCATCTTCAAAAATGTCGGATCTATGAATTACTCTCAGATATATGTGTAAATAAAATTCTTTTAGTTTTTCCTGTGAAAATAGATTACAGTGCTATAGCGATCAAGTATCACAAAAATGAAAACTTCATTTCGATGATCTATATTTCATTACAATGAATGTGAATCTTCATTTTATTTTATGATCATAAATAAATCTTTCTTTTGAGAATTGAGGTCCCTTCATAAATTATTCTATGATTATTTTATTCTGATAATGAAGATCCTTCATTTATCAGTTCCAAGCTGCTATAACTACATGATACATATGTTTCTCAAAAAAAATATATTTTATCAATATAGTGTTTGGAATTCTCGTATTCGGTCATGGATATGTGTGATCTTATAGCACAAAGATGTAGTTTGATCAGTTCCATATAAATGAACCAGGGAACTTTATTTTATAAGCCTTTGTTTTTAAGGGTGAAAACTATCTGCACTAATTCATGGGTCATTATTATGATACGAGACCATACTTGTGAAATTAACCAATCCCATAGATAGAATAATTGGTAGAGTGGAATAGGATATTATTGTTCCACGAACCACTACAAATTGTTGTTTTTTATTTATTATTCTTATCTTCTTCATATACTCTGTTACCAAAACATTTCCATTTATTGCCTTATATTTGTGGGAATCAACAGAATCGTAAAATTTTGAAATGGACACAATTCAACCCCGCTTTGTGACATCTGTATAGCAATTCAGACCAAACATTTAGTAATAAATGGTGTGCTTTTAAACAGATCCATAATAAGTTAATGATATAATATCTATATTATTGTTGTCAATACATAATCTCATGGAAGTAATATAAATATTTCATGATATATATTGAAATTGTGATAATTATGGATACTGGAAGTAAAAAATTATAATCTAAAAAAATTCATTGATTTATATTATTAAAAATGATTGGTACTCTTTATACAATTCCTAAAAAACCTGAAACCTGGTCTACTACTACATAGGCTGAGTATGATTGGAAATAAAAAGTAATGAATGCTATTATTTGTAGTCTTAGATAGATTAATTCAATCGTGTTTCACAATTCCTAATAGCCTATGAAATGTTGTATAGAATTGTTTTATCCTTTGATGGTACTAATAATGATTGGAAAATGAGATATGCTACAAGAAAATTTATTTTTGATACTTTTAGAATGTTTGATGGAGATAGCATTACACATATGAATAAAAGGATGAGAAAAATTGATTTCAATATAAAATATATAGGTGATCCTATCTTCCAAAATGATCATTCTTTGAATGTTGTATGTGTTATACCTATGAAGTGGAATGGAATTTATGATGCAATCCTCTAATTAGCAGATATTAATAATATGAAAATGATAACATTGATTGGAAATTTAATGATGTAACAGGATGAAATGAATGATGAAGTTGAAGATCACAACGTCTTTGTGAAAAATTATAACACTTCCTGAAATGTAACTTCCCAAAAGCACAAAAGATAAATGAAATAAGAAGAAGAAAATTGGACTCACCAGATTTATAAATTAATCATTCTCAATAGGCTAGAAAATTTATTAAATTTTATTAAAGAAGAAGGAATTCATAAATCCCTTCACTATGTATTAGAATGACTTATGATAAGTGATAAGCTATGAGTTCAAGAAAATTAGTCGTGTAAGACCTGACTAACCGATGTTGACAGGTGAAAAGAAAAAGAGATTTCTAAAAATACTAAATATGAGCAGAATGATAATGAAGAAATGAAAGCTACATAGAGTGTTTTTAAAGTCTCCAACAATTCATCAATATCTGACTCCGAAAATTATGAATCTATCCAAAATGAAAACATATGCTTCAGGGTATAAAATGATCAAGTACAATCCAATTACTCATCTAATTGGGATTCTGATTCTAGTTGTTCAATTAAAAACCATTCTACCTATTGAAGTATAATTGCTGAAAAATATGATTCATTATTAATGAATCAAAAATGTTAAAAGACATTCTTAAAGCTATTATCAGTGAAATTTATACATAACCAAAATATCTTCAACATCTTGTTAAAAAATTTAATTCAACTACTACCAATTTCCTTCTTCATGAATGTAGGATAAAGACTCTATAGGGAGAAGTAAAAACCTATAAATATGTTTCTCTTATTTTCACAAATACAGAAAATAAACTAAAATATATTCTTTAGAATAATGTTGTTAAAAAGGAAATGTTTGTTATTGGGAGTAAGGGTGAAAACCAAAAACTAAAAAAAACATTTTCATGGTTTTATCAGAAAAGGCCTGCCTACTATTACATTTTTTAATTATGTTATTAATGGACATTATGCTAATAAAAACTATTTAAGAAAACCTCAATTATGAGTTGTCAAGTATGCTCTTTATTCAAAATATATACCTGGTTTTAATTATAAGATTTTGGATCAAAAAAATATATTTGGAATCCAATGCCTTTGAAATATAACAAAGCTATACACATTAATAAATGGATACACAGTCAAATTTTTATTTAATTATTCCATGTAGGTAACATGTCGTAGAAGAGGAAAAGAATTATCATATAAGTATAGTGGTTGTTCAAGATATATGAGTTTAAATTCCTGAAATTTATCTACTGTAACAAAAATAGATGGAGGCCTAGTCATATTCAGTGACAATGGAAAAAAGAAAAATTATTAGAATTGGAAGTGTTTCAGATCTAGATACTATCTCAGTTTAAAAAGTACTCTATGCAAAAGGATTGAAGCACAATATGATAACTACAAATCAACTCTATGACAGTGGATACTATTTTGATTTTTATAATAATTTATTATATGTTTTTAATGTTAATTATCTTCAATTTATTGAACCCAAAATAGATAATTTCGAAACATTGGATTTTAATTCCCTATTTAAAAAGAAAGGGAACTTTTTCACTTCTAATGTAAAAGATTCATGGGTTTGACACAGAATACATGACCATTTAAATATTTTATCTTTAAAGAAGTTATATATGAAAGAATTAGTTTCTGATTTACCAAGTCTCAAATTTTATAGTGATAGATTTAGTGATGAATGCTTGAGAGGCAAGAAACACATATCTTCCTTCAAATATATTAACAAATATTTTACATCAAAGCCCCTAAAACATATTCATGTGGATTTTTTTGGACTATCTTCAATATAATTATTGACTTTTAAAGTATATGTTTATGATTTAGTTGATTATTATTCTAAACATACATGTGTATATATTCTATAACTAAAAAATGAGTTTTTATTTTATTTTTGATTGTTTATGTAAACGTGTTAAAAATGAAAAAGGGATGAGATGATTTCATTAATAAATGATCATGGTGTAGAGTTTGAGAACCAATAATTGTTTTTTTTTCTCAATTATGTGTATTAAAAACACTATCTCTATACTAAGAATGCCTCAAAATATAGGAATTATTAAAGGAAGAAACAAAACTATCCAATAAATGGATAGGACTATGTTAAATGAATACAGTCATCAATCCTAATTTTGAGAAGGTGTTATAATAACAACATGATATATTATAAATATTATTTTATTTTGACGTTATTTAAAATAGACCCTTTATGAAATATGGAATAATTGAAAGCCTAAGTTAAAGTACTTTATGATTTTTGGATGAAGGGTATATATCTTAAACACCAAGGATAATCATGGAATGTTCGATCTAAAAGATGATGAAAGAATATTCATAGGATATATTAAAATATATAATGTTTATGTTTTATTTAACTAAAAAGTATAGGATTGTGTAAGAATAATATCATGTAATGTTTAATGAAACTATTGCTTTTAATAAAGAAAATCATCAAATAGATAAAGATGATGATTCTTCTAACGACATGATACTTGATAACATGAAAAATTATTTTGAAAATATGAACACAATTTAGTCATGTTCAAAAGAACATAATACTAATGATGCTGAAATTACTCTTCCTATATAGTCTATAATCCTAAAGAATCACTATTTAAATACTATTACATGAGATCAATAAACAAGAATAAATATTAGAAAATGTTTACAAAATCATGTTTATTTTTTCCTTTTTATCTCAGTTGGAGCCTATGTTTTTTGAAGAATCATTAGAAGATAAAAGTTGGATGTTATCAATGAAAGAAAAGATAAATCAGTTTAAAAGAAAAATATGTATAGAAGATAGTTGAAAGAAAATAGAATAATGAAGTTAGAAGAACTAAATAGTTATTTATGGATAAACCATATGATCAAGGTATTATAATTAAATACAATTCTCGAATTGTAGCCAATGGGTATAATCATTAATAAGGTATAGATTATGATGAGACAATTTCTCTTGTAGTTATACTAGAAGTAATTAAATTTCATTTGGCCTATGAATCACATGTGAATTTTATATTATATTAGATGGATGTAAAATAATCCTTTTTAATTGGATATTTAATGGACAATGTTTAAATTGAACAACCTCCTAGTTTTGATAATGATTAAAAACTATAATTTGTGATCAAACATAATAATGAAATCTATTGAATTAAAAAATCACATCAAGCTTTGTATGAAAGAATAAGTTCATTTGATCTAAAAATTGGTTTTATAGTTGGTTTGGCATACCCAACACTTTTTAAGGAAACAATTTGTTCAAAATTATTATTAGTTTAAATATATGTTGGTGATTTTTTTGATCAACTAACAAAAAACTTTTTAATTATTTTTCAGAACATACACAAATATAATTTTAAAATATCATGATGATATAATTAAATTTCTTTTTTAAGACTTAATATTTATCAGAAATATTTTCGATATGTATTAAATCTATGTAAATTCAATATTTATTTAATGAAAAATATTTATTTTAAGAAAAATAAGACATATTCAACACCTATGTGTACTAATATTAAACATGTCTTGGATGAAGCTAGAAAACTAGTTGATAAAAGGTTATATAGATGTATGATTAGATTTTTAATATATCATATTGCTAAGAGACCTGATATTATGTTTTAATTATGCCTTTGGGTTATATTTCAATCAAATAAAAAATAATCACTTCTATCTGGTAATGGCTTGGACATCTCCAATCCATTCCATTGTAAAAATATGGGGCTAGAGGTTTTTTGGTAAATCGAAGTTACTTGGGGGTGCGTTTGGGTGGACCTTTAAGGAAAACTAAAGGGGTAATGGCCTTCGCACAGGTGGCGCACGATTTTCAAACTGTGTAGCCAAACCGTGCGAGATTGGGGTTGGAGGTTGTGGATAATGCACAGTTAGCACACAGTTTGTCTAGCTGTGTGGACTAACCATGTGTGGAGTGCTTGATGATGCAGAAGCTAACACACAATTAGCTCGTGGTTTGCTAAACCATGCAGACTAACCGTGCGGGAACATACATTTAGCTCCTAAAATTGTGGATCTGAACTCTTTTACCTCTAAATGGTTCATTTAAGCCCCTAAGTGACCATAACTCAGGATTACACTTACTTGGAGGTCGCATTTTGGAGGCGATCTCGAGGATCCTCTTGGCAAATCAAAGCTGGTTTCTCAAGGTATGTGATCATTTTGTTTTGTTCTTAGATCTTTGTAGATATACTCATCCTCATCTCTTGGGATCTTAGATCAATGACCGTTATGGGTAGATCTAAGATTGTGGATGTCGAATATGATGAGTCTTGGTCTTCATCTTTCTAGGAGGAGTGATCTAAGGCAGGGTTTTGGATAATCAACTTAGGTTCCTTAAGTGTTCCTTGACCATTGTGGTTTTCATCAAAATCTATTGAGGTAGGGATTTTACCTTCTCCTCTCTCATTTGTGCATCATGCAGGATATGTGTCCTCTTGCTTTCACATTACATAGTTGAATCAGTTTAATGAAGATAATAACTATCTTAAAGAATAGGAATGGGGAGAGTAGTTATATTTTTCTTTGTTTATCCTATTGTTATGTTGTGAATTGAATATGTTTATGCCTACTGAAAATCACGGTCGTTGGGGGCCTTTTCTTGCACAATTAAATGTTTCCCTATCTTTATAGACCATTTTTTTATGGAAACCTTGTGGAATGTGGAAATTAGTAAATCACATAATGTTGGATGATAAAATGAATATCGGGAACCCTTGTGTGATAACCCCGATTGAGAAAAAATGAATAATGAACATGTGGGTGTCGGTTTGGTTACGTGGTGTGTGAAAATGGTGGGTGAATCCTAGGTTATTACGAATAGGATTGGTAGTGGGGATTTGGTTAATGATATTAAAGGTGAAATGATGTGGAATGAGCCTTGTTTTGTGATACCGTTGTGGAGATGTGGTTATATTGGCAGCAGGGCTGCAGTAATGAGTTGTGATATTAAAAGAATGTGGAATGTTCACAAATGAACTGTGGGGAATGATAATTAATTATACGTGGGAACAGTCAATTGGGATTTATTGATGATACAAAAGTTTGGTTTTGTGTTTCTTGTGTTCTATCTAACTTGATTTTTGGTTGGCAAGGTTTTTTTCTACGAAACTCTTGATCTGGATTGATAGATTTCCAGTAGTTATGGAACTAATAAACTAAAACTGTTGAAACATGAAAATGTAATTGGGGTTGGGTTTGGTTGTTGTATTCATGCTTTTTAGTAGCAGTGTTGAGGCATGTGCTTAGTTTCTCTGTTTTGAAGCCATAGGTTGGGCTGTGTGTTTGGTATACACATTTGTATCTGTATCTTTGTGTTTGGTCGCACCCCACCCATTTTTGGAACCTAGTGATGAACACTCCCATTTTATGGGAGAGGGTGTTTTCCCCTTAGTTACTAGCTCATTATTGCTCTTCTTCCATAGGATGTGATGGATTGAGGTGACCTTAAACCCAAGACTCTTTAGGTGGGTTTCGATAGGATCTGATGGCTTGAGGTGACCTTACACCAAAGATTCATCGGGTAGGTTTTGATTGGTGTGATTTTAGCCGAGGACTCTTTGGGCATGTTTTTTTTTCAATAATCTTCGTGATGAGGCCCAATTGTGTTCAGGCGGGCATGTGATTGTGGTTTCTGAGGCCCAGGTGTGTGTAGGAGGGTTATGTGGCTTGTGATGCCTAAGTGTGTGAGGGTGATATATGTGGTTTGTGAGGCTCTAGTGTGTGTGGGAAGGATATGTGGTTTGTGAGGCCTAGGTGTGTGCAACCGGGATATGTGGTTTGTGAGGCCCATGTGTGTGTGGGCAGGAAGAGTGTGGTAGCTTCATGACGTTCGCCGTTAGGAAGAGCAGCTACCTAATGGGGGGAAATGGTGCAAGGTACCCAATATTCATGTTCTTATATACTAATACCTGTTTTTTTTTGGAGAGTGTGGATGGTGTGGTTGGGTGGATAGAACTCCATGCTAGGTTTTGGCTTCATCTGTTGTTCTCATGGGACATTAGGATGTCTCCCCACCTGTGCACGAGTGCTTTAGGTTTCCCTTATGAGTATACTTGTATGCTCACCCTACGAATACATTCAGGTTTCCAGGAGGAATAACAGGGTCGTGCGGGGCCCTACTAGTCGGCACAGTTGGAGTTGTTGCAGTTTGTCGTTCTATTGTTTCATTTTGTATTGTACTATTGAGTTTTCTTGTACTTGTAGTTTGTTTCAGAATTGTTTATACATGCATGTGGGATTGGGTTGGGTTTATGTTCATTTACATATTACATATTCTTTTGATGTTTGACTCATCCTATCTCTCTATATGAAATAATAAAAAGGGTAATGCCTCCCATATTTGTGGAAACTCATACCAATTTTGCTAGTCACCACTTTGGGGCCTACTAGAGGCGGGACTCGGGGGCCATTATCTCCCTTTCACCATTGCATGCTCAGACGGGGAATCTTTGGTGGGAAGGGGTCATGACAGAATGGTATTAGAGCTGATGGTTAAGAGATATGATGGATTCTAGAGTTAGGCACAATGAGGATTGCATGGGATGGTAGGGAAACATTGTTAGGTGATCTTGGTGCATGACATAGGATAGGAAAGACCAGCTAGGACACATGATTTTAGGGCCCCACCGTGATCTGATGAAAGGACTCTGAGCCTACTGAATGACCAAGTGAGACTACATTGATTATAGGGTAGAGACCCTAGGGAAGGTACATGCATCATCATGATTCTGTTTTACTTGATTTGGGTGTTCTGGGAAAGGAATTGAAATAATGTGATGAAATAAAACCTTGAGAAATTTCCTTACTACTTGGGATTAGGCGATCTTCGTTTAACTTACAGCTATGGCACCTGGACGTCGTCCTTGGGTGACTCATACAGTCGAGGCCCACTAGATCCAGGTGGTCGATCTGTTGATAATTAACTGAGAGGAGGAAGATGATTAGTGGAAGAAGACTCTACATTCTTTCCACCAGTAACCCATCACAATGTATGAGTGTAGTACATAGGATATGGAGACTGAGGGGTCGCTTGAGGATATAGGGATCGATTTTACGATGATATGTGTTCCGAGGGTGTAATGGGTTCCTCTAGAAGTAAGTCAACTGAGTGGTGCGGCATGTCAGTGGTGGATGCTCTACCTCGGGGAGAGGTCAGAGGCAGAGGTTCTGTGGGATGTCTTTGAGAAAGAGTTCCGAGAGGAATTCCTTTCATCCATGATCAAGGCTGAGAAGCTGTAGAAGTTACTCTCCCTCCAATAGGGGAGTATGTTTGTAGGAGAATTGGGGATCATGTTCAAGGATATCCTACACTTTTCTTCATAACTCTTTCCAGATGAGGATTCTCAGGCGAGACATTTGGAGGAGGCACTTCATCCTTCACTCTAGTATGTTGTCACTCCCTTCTCTGTTCCGGCGTACTTGATAGTACAGAAGAGGGCCATGGTTTTAGGGAGGATTCACTCGTAGGGAGGTGAACCACGAGAGGGGATTCAACAGGGTTCGTTGAAAGGGAATCCAGTCAGCAGCAGGTCTCCCGTTAGAGGACCTACCAGATTCAGGCCAGTAGGGAGCAGGCCCTAGCAGTTGAAGTTCAGATCTTCCGGTTCTCATCCCTTTTTCATGAGCCCAGTACCGAATTTTTTCTCTTGCAGAGTTCTCAGTCACATTCAGAGTCAGTGCCTGGCCCGATTGTAGTACGGTGGAGGTGTGCAGGTTCAGCCCCTGCCTCAACACCACCAGTTTCTTGTAAGGCCCTTCCAGCAGCAGCAGGACCCTTCTCCTCTGAGGCCAGACCTTGTCGGTGGAGGCCGACCTTAGGGTTCTCCTCAAGGACCATGACTAGGGCATGGTTAAGGAGGTGGTTGACATCATAGAGGTATATGAGCTGGGCGTGGAATGTTTCATGCAGCATATTTGGAAGCTCCAACAGGACCATAGGTGGTCCGAGGTATGATTTGTTTGTTCAGCACTCTCGTTTCTGCTTTGTACAATTCGGGAGTTTTGCATTCATTTGTTTCACCTGGTCAGTCCATTATTTGGGTCTAGATGTTGAGAGAATTTTCATACCTCGGGTGCTATGTACACCAGTTGAAGGTCAAACCATTGTATCATGTTTTTGTCGGGGATGTGTGCTGGTGATGGGACCACATTGATCTAGTGGGGATATACTTTTGCTACAGATGTAGAAATATGATGTCATCATAAGAATCGAGTTTCTATTTTCTGTTAGTGTCGTTATCGACTGCATACAGTGAAAATTCATTCTCTCCATTGTGGATGGACATCATGTAGCTTTTTTTGGCGAGAGGAGCTATCATGTGGGAAGCCGGAATGTGAATCATATCCTTTCCTTTTATGCGGGTTATCAGTGGTTTCAGGTGATGATGAGATGATGGTTGTTCCAGAGGTTGTTGGAGAGTTCCTCGATTCTTTTCTTGGGGAGGTAGTGACTCAAACCCCCCCCCCCTCGACGTGACGTTAGGTTCGGGATAGACTTACAACCTGGTGCTCGTCTGATTTTGATGGCCCCTTATCAGATAGCACCTTCGGAGTTGCGGGAGTTGCAGATTCAGATTGATGATCTGATGGAGAAGAGTTTTGTTCAAACTAGCATGTCACCATGGGGTGCTCCATTTTTGTTCATGAAGAAGGAAGATGGTGGTTTTAGGCTATACATAGACTATTGAAGGATGAATCAGGTAATGGTCAAGAACTATTACCCCCTTCCAAGGATAGATGATCTCTTCGACCAGCTAAGGGGAGTAGGTTGGTTTTCTAAGATCGATCTATGATTTGGATATCATCAGCTTAGGTTAAAGGACATTGAAATCTCAATGATGAATTTCAGGTGTAGGTATGGGATAATTGAGTTTGTAGTGATGTCGTTTGGAGTTACTATTGAACCAGTCGTGTTCATGGGACTTATGAACTTTGTCATCTGAGAGATTCTGGAACGGTTCGTCATTGTGTTTATCGATGACATCCTAATCTAGTCAAGATCAGAGGAGAACATGTTGAGCATCATAGGGCAGTCTTGGAAGTCCTTTGACACCACCAGATTTATGGGAAATTTTCTAAGTGTTATTTTGTGAAGAAAGAAGTACCCTTCCTTGGGAATTTAGTGTCTTGGAATGGAGTGTTAGTGGACCCATCTAAAGTTGAGACAGTTGTTTCTTTGGAGGAACCCAAGTGCGTGGCAGATGTTCGTAGTTTCCTGGTGTTGGTAGGTTATTATCAGAGGTTCATTTTGGACTTCTATCGAGTTTCTAGTTCATTGAAAACTTTGACTAGGAAGGGCTAGGTCTTCCTATGGAGCGAGCAGTGCGAGAAAGCTTTAAAATAATTAAAGGAGAAGTTGGTCAGTGCTCCATTACTCGGGTTTCCAGAAGAAGGGTTGTTGTATGAGGTGTTTTTTGATTCTTTTGTCCATGGTTTGGGGTGCGTACTAATGCAGAAGAAAGGTGTGATCTATTATGGGTCTAGGCAGTTGCGCCCTCTCAAGCATAATTATGCCACCAATGACCTAGAGCTTCTAGCAGTAGTGTTCGCACTGATTTTATGGAGACATTACCTCTTTGGGGAGCGCTTTGTGGTATTCTCAGATCAAAAGAGCTTACGTTATATCTTCTCCCAGTGGGACCTGAACATACAACAATGGAGATGGGTTTATTTTCTCTAAGAATATGACTTCGAGATCTCTTACACTGAAGGTAAGGGCAACATTGTGGCTAATGCCCTGAGCAGGAAGTCACATAAGGAAGTGTTTCAGGAATCTATTGATGATTGGAAAGAGATGGGAGAGTTGGTAGCCTTGCACTTGGATGCAAGGGTTGAGGGTGTTAGAGGCTGTTTGTTTTAGATGATGGTATTGTCCTCCTTGTTGCAGCAGGTGGAAGAGTCTTAGTGGGGAGACGCTGAGTTGGAAGTAATGTGGGATCGTATCGATCTGGGAAACACTCCAGAAGGATGGTCAGAGGACAGCTGACATCCGATGCTTTTTCATGGAAGGATTTTTTGTTCCGGAGGTGATGTGTGAAGGAGTTCTCCTTGAGTTCCATGGATCAGCCTTGGCGGTACATCTGGGAGTTTCAAAAATGTACTAAGTCCTTAAGGAATATTTTTGGTGGCCAGGGTGAAACGGACAGTGGTAGAGTTTGTGGATAAGTACCTAGTGTTCGAGCAAGTAAAGGCTATGCACTGTGTTCCCAGTGGTTTGTTGCATCCTTTAGATGTCCCCGAGTGGAAGTGGGATGAAATCTCAATGGACTTCTTCATAGGACTACCTAGAGCTCAGGGTGGTTATGAAGCTATCTGAGTAGTGGTGGATCGACTGACAAAATCAGCTCACTTCTTAGCAATTTAAGAGTCGGCCTGGTGAGCACCTTAGCACAGAGGTGCATAGACGAGGTGGTCCGTTTGAATGGAGTTCTGAAGACTATCATCATAGATATGGATACTCTCATTACATCATGAGTCTGGAGGGGGATACAACATTCTTTTGGCACCCAACTACACCTTACCACTGCTTTCCACCCCCAGGCCGATGGGAAAACCGATCAGACAATCTAGACGTTGGAGGACATGCTGTGAGCATGCGTTCTAGATTTTAAAGGATCATGTGTGCGACAATTTACTTTAGTAGAGTTTTCCTACAAAAAATGCTTCCACTCTACTATTGGGAAGGCACTGTTTGAGGCTTTGTACGGAAGACCATGTCGTTTACCCATTTGCTGGGTAGAGGTTGGTGAGATAGGTGCTCTTGGGACAAAGGTAGTACATAGCACCATAGAGAAAGTCCATCTTATGTGTGAGAGGATGAAAGCATCTCAGGACCGACACAAGTATTATACAGATCTTTTGAGGAGGCCCTTGCTGTTCGAGGTTGGATATCATTTGTTCTTGATGTTTTCTCCTCGACGGGGGAAGTAGAGGTTTGGGAAGGGGAGTGAGATCTCCTCTAGGTTCATCGGACCTTTCAAGGTGCAAAGGTGAGTCGATGAGGTGTCATATCAGCTGGCCCTGCCACCTTAGTTGGAGAAGGATCATGACATCTTCCACGTCTCCCCGCTTCGTCGGTACTTACATGATGAATATCACGTTATCAACTAGGGAGTGTTAGATATGGGAGATGATGAGACCATCGAGGAATGACCTGTTAGAATTGAGGATCGTGAAGAGAAGGTGCTCCATGGAAGAACCATCTCCTTGGTTCGTGTGTTGTGGATGCATGTTGTCCTCGAGGGGAGCACATGGGAGTGGGAGGCTCAGATGCACGCTCAGTACCCGGAGTTGTTTTGACTTGTGTTTTTCTTTATTCTTATGATATTTGTTTTGATATTATACACTTTACTTTTGATATATGGAATGATTGGATTGTTGGGTATGAGACGTTTTGTTTCCTTGTTTTCTGGATGTTTGTAACATGTCCAGATGTGTGGTAAATGGGAAAAACCTGATCCTTAATCGAGACACATTAATGCAGATGCGATTGAACCTGTGCAGGAGAGTTAGTGTCGCCTAATGCGGATAATACATGGACATGGGAGAAGGAATTCCACAAGCCATGTGTTTGGTAATTGTGTTGGTTGTACGGTGTTGGGGGAGTGTAAGTTGGAAAAAATCTGAACATATGGAAGTGGGAAGACCCAATTATTAATGGAGATGAATTAATGCAGATGCGGTTAAACCCGTGTTGGTGAGTCAGTGCCATCTAAATTGAATAATATCTCGACATAGAAGAAGGAAATCCTAACACATATTATTGGGGTTGTTGGTTGGATTCTTGTTATGAGGAGAGCCCTGAGAGTTATCTTGCAGGGTGGTTGGTTGGACCTCCACCTTTTTATGGGTTGGTTTTTAATTCTCATGGAAGAGAGTGTTCTGAGAGGAATATGATGTAATGACCTGGACCTCTTCGGTCCATTCCTTAGTGACAATGTGGGGCTAGATGTGTTTCTGTAAATCAAGGTGACTTCGGTGTGCGTTTGGGTGGGCCTTTAAGGAAAACTAAAGGGGTAATGGCCTTCGCACGGGTAGTGCACAATTTTTCAAACCATACAAGGTTGGTTTTAGAGGCAGTGACAATCTCACGGGTAGTGCACGATTTTGCTAATCGTGAAAACTAACCATGCAAGGAGTGTCTGATGATATAGAAGCTAACGCAAGGTCAATGCACGTTTTGATAAACCATGCAGACTAACCATGCAGGAACTTAAGGATAGATCCTAAAATTTTGGATCTAAACTATTTTGCCTCTAAATGCTTCGTTTATTCCCCTAAGTGGCCATAACACGAGATTACCCTTCCTTGGAGGTAGAAGATCATCTCTCGAGTGTTTTAGAGGTGATCTGGAGGCACCCTTCGCGAATCAAAGCTGGTTTCTCAATGTATGTGATCTATTTGATTGGTTATTAGATCTATTACTCCTCTTCTCTTGGTATCTTATATCTATTCCCATTATGGGTAGATCAATGTTTTCGGATGTTGAATATGATGACTCTTGATCTTGATCTTTCTAGGAGGAGAGATCTAAGGCGGGGTTTCGGATGATTGACCTGGGTTCCTTGATTGTTCCTTGACCATTGTGATTTCAGTCAAAAACCATTAAGGTAGGGATTTTACCTCTACCTCTCTAATTTTTACATCATGTGGGATGGGTGTACTCTTGCTATCACAAGACATAGTTGAACCAGTTTAATGACGATAATAACTGGCTTAAAGAATAGGGATGGGGAAAGTTGTTTTGTTTATCTTTGTTTTTACTATTGTAATGTTGTGAATGGAATATGATTATGCCTACTGAAAATCACAGTTGTTGGGGGCCATTAATTTCACAATTAAATGTTGCCCTATCTTTCTATACTTTTTTGTGGATGGAATTCTTGTGGAATTTGGAAATTGGTTAATCACGTAAAGTTGGCTGATTAAATGAATATCAGAAAACCTTGTGTGATCACCCCTGTTGATCAAACTAGAATAATTAACACGTGGTTGTTGGTTTGGTTATATTTTGTGTGAAAATGGGGGGTGAATCCTGGGTTATTATGAATAGGATGGTTAGCGGGGTTGCGGTAAATGATATTAAAGGGGAAATGACGTGGCACGAGCCATGTTTTGTGATACAGTTATGGAGATGTGGTTATAGTGGTAGCAGGGCTGCAGTAATGAGTTTTGATGTTAAAAGAATGTGGAAAGTTGATAAATGATCTATGGGGAATGATAATGAATTAAAATTAGGAACAATCAATAGGGATTTATTGATGACAAAAATGTTGGGTTTGATTTCCTTGTGTTATATCAAACTTGATTTGTTCCGGGTAGGGTTTTGTTATACGAAACGCTTGATCTAGTTTGATAGTTTCCCTATCGTTACAGATCTAATAAAATAATATTCTTGAAACATGAAAACGTAAATGGTGTTGGGTTTGGTTGTTGTATGCATGCATCATAGTAGTAGTTCCAAGGCACATGCTCAATTTCTCTATTTAGAATCTATAGGTTGGGTTGTGTGTTTGGAATATATATATGTAACTATATCTTTGTGTTTTGTCTCACCCCACCCATGTTGAGAACCTAGTTCTGATCACTCCCATTTTATGGGAGAGGGTATTTTCCCCTTAGTTACTAGCTCCTTCCTGCTCCTTCTTCAATATGATTTGATGGATTGTGGCGACCTTACACCCAAGACTCTTCGGGAAGATTTTGATATGATGTGATGGCTTGAGCCGACCATACACCCAATATTCATCGAGTAGGTTTTGATTTGTGTGATTTTAGCCCAAGACTCATCAGTAAGGTTTGTTTTCCCAATAATCATTGGGATGAGTCCCATGTGTGTTTGGACAGGGATTTGATTGTGGTTTTTGAGGCCTAGGTGTGTGCGGGCAGGATATGTGGATTGTGAGGCCCAAGTGTGTGCGGGTGGGATATGTGGTTTGTGAGGCCCAGGTGTGTGCGGGTGGGATATGTGGTTTGTGAGGCCTAGGTGTGTGTAGTCAGGAAGAGTGTGGTAGCGTCAGGACGTTCACCATTAGGAAGAGCAGCTACCTAGTTGGGGGAAATGGTGCGGGGTACCCAATATTCTTGTTCTTATATACTACTACCTATTTTTTGTGTTTTTGGTGAGTGTGGATGGTGAGGATGGGTGGATAGAACTCCTTACTAGGTTTTTGATTCTTCTGTTGTTCTCGTGGGACATTAGGATGTCTCCCCACCTGTGCATGAGAGTGTTAGGTTTCCCTACTAAGTATACAGGTATGCTCACCCTACATTTACTTTCATGTTTCCAGGAGGACTACCATGGCCGTGCGGGGCCCTACTAGTCAATACAGTTGGAGTTTTTGCAGTTTGTTGTACTCTTGTTTCTTTTCGAATTTTACTTTTGAGTTTTTTTGTACTTGTACTTTGTTTCGGAATTGTTTAAACATGCATGTGGTATTGGTTTGGGTTTATTTTCATTTACTCATTACTTTTTCTTTTGGTGTTTGACTAATCCTATTTCCGGATCGTAAATAATAAAAAGGGTTATGATTCAAATATTTGTGTAAACTCATACCGTTGGTGCAAGTCACCACTCCGGGGCCTGCTGGAGGCTGGACTCGGGGGTCATTATCTCCCTTTCACCATTTCCAGCTCATAAGGGGCATCTTTGGTTAGAGGGGGGTCTTCACATTTCATAAATGAAAAGGATTATTAGATATTTTAAATGGAATAGTTGTTCAATATCTTCTTCAACAAAAAAATACGATTTTAATTTAACATCATATATAGATTTAGTTTTTGGAGGACGTATATTAGATGTAAAAACCACTTTAGGAAACTATCACTTTTTAGAAATATCGTTAATGTCATGGTCATGTAAGAAGCAATACCTGAAAGCAACGTTACCATCTGAAGCAGCGTATGTATTTGCATGTAGTTGTAGTGAAAAAGTGTTGTTGTTGAAAAACAATCTGATGGACTTCAGTATTAATTTTAATAAGTCACCTATATTATGTTATAATAGAAGTGCTATAAACATTTCAAATAATACGATAAGTAATTCTTTAAATATAAATATTGATATTAGATATCATTTTCTAAGATATAACATTCTTGAAAAGATAGTTTCATTATAATTTGTTTAAAATGATAATAAATTAGCTGATATTTTTACTATACCACTTCACACTACTTTTTGTCATTTTATTATTTGAGAGTTAGGAATATTTATGTTTTACTTATATAATTTTTTTATTTACTTTTATTTATTTAATTTTATTTATGACTAAATTTTATGAGTAAATCTAATTTAAAATTCATAATTTTATCTTATGATATTTCATTTTATAAAATTTATCTTCAATCTATTTACACTAAATATTTATTAAATGTTTTCATAATTACTCGTTGACATGAGAATTGAGGACATGTGTCATCTTTCAGAACCCCCTCCTATACCTGACATGTTGTTTACCCAAAAATAGTTTCACCTAACCCAAATCATCATTATTCGTTCGAAACCCAGGAAGATAAAAAATTCATATTTTAATATGTTTAAAAATTATAAAAACTAATATAGTCAAAGAAGGAGATTCAATCTATAAAGACATGGCATTAAACATTACATAATCATTAATTTTTCATGAATTCACATTGAAGATCTTTTCAGGTTTAGAATTTTAGTGAATTAGTTCCTAAATTTTAGAAAACAACTTGAATATTAAATGAAGTCACTACTACCTAGTATCCATTTTTCATAAAAAAAACTCTTGAAAAAAGAGACATGTCTAGTTCCATGTTTTAGACAGCATGACTTTCCCATGATCTCATCCTTTACCCTATTCATATTTACGTCCTCCGAAAAAAATTTAAGAACATAGGATGAGAATAAAAATCTTAGTGATTGTTATAAAATAAGAAAGTAAAATATTATACCATCAATAAATACAAATCAATGATCACATACTTTCCAATGAATACCTACCTCCTAAAATCATAAGATTAATGAACCATATAGAGAAATTATAAATCATAAATGTAACTTATGGAATTCATAATATAATTACATTATATCTACCACAACAACATAGGGAGTCGCATGTGGAATACACATCATATTATATTCTATAAATCTCTTAGGAGAAACATCACATTTTCCTTTGTCACGATACCGAATGCATTGGGGAGCTATCTCGGGCTCACCCTACTTAGGTTTACCACAGAACCACCGATATAAGTAAATAATTCCCAATATCCAATACATATTTAGAAAATTTAAATACATCATAAAGGATGATAACATTTCCACATTTCACTCCAAAGATATTATTTCAGGATATTGACATAATCAATTCATTATCAAACCATTTTCGAAACCATTTAAACCATTAAATAATGTGTTTTTTTAATCAAAGTGTCCCATACCACTTTGATTCTTTTAAAGGAATTATAATTTTAAACCATTAATATACATATAAATAAATACATAATACTATTTTTAAAAAATGTACATTAATGATAAATATTTAGAAGAATAAATCATAAAAAATATTAAAATTATATTTTAGTTAAAAACATTTTAATAAAATGATAGATTCTTGAATACAAATAATTGAGTAATAACATTGAATTAGAACTTTATAATATAATTAGAATAAAGGAATTCATTATATAATATTCCAAAGGACATTATATACACCACATAAGAGTTAATTAGTGCATAACAACAATTATGTCTCAGTGGAATTTAAATTTAGATGAAATCACTTATTGAAACAAAATCCTTAGATTATGGATAAAAAAATTACATAATAATTTTTTACAAATATGAATGAACTAAATATATGTGGATATTAAGTGTGAAACAATAATTTGTTACTAAAACATATATATAGAATGAAATAATCAAGAAGTAGAAGTTTAGCCCAAATAATTGAAATTGGGCGAAGAAGTTCCCTAAACGAAATTTGACAGTATAACGATGTCACATTAAAATTCCGAAAATGAATTGATGATAGTGAAATGGGTATCACTTCACATGGATATAAAATTTACAGAAATAAGGATATAGAAGAACATATCCCAACATATGAAGATGTATATTCATGGTCTGTATCTAAACCACACACTGGAATATAGTGGTAATATAGAATTAATCTCACGGAAATAAAAATTGAGATTAAAACACCTTACCATGTTGTAATTCAATCGAGTCGTATGAACAAATGTTAATAACAACCAAATTAATCACATAGTACAATGAATATAAATATAATCATGATTTAATATATAAAATGGCACTACACAATACACCACATGTTATAAATAAGTGGCGAACAATGTAAATATTGAGGAACTAAATGTGATAAAAAAATTCCCTTACCTCATGTCCAACCTGACATGTATGTTATATATTCTTCTAGAATAATAAAAAAATATCATTTTTAATTCCTTGATAAATTTATTCAGGTTTATTATCCCTTTAATATCACAAATTAACTTGCTATAATAAATAGTTAATTATTTGGGTTGATATCAGACATTTATTCGTTGTTCGGAATTTGAGTTAAAAAAGAACTTGGTATAATTGAAATTGGATCATTGGTCAAAATAACATTATCTCCCGAATTATAATAATTATTTATATATCATATATATCTTATATATCCAGTATATATATGTATTTTTAAAAATACGTAACATTTGGAGATAAGAATGAAATGCACCATACATGGAGAGGGTAAGCCGTACATATACATAAACGCTACTTTCATGTCTGTTTTTACCATTAATGAAATTAAAACAGAATGATACATAAGTATATTATATTTATAGTTTAATATAGTTTATAATTTCCATAATTTCATCCTTTATACATCCCATGTATGGTATGAACGAGTCATATCACTATGATAGGGTGGTTGTCCTTACTCCCTCAAATGAAAATATCTTTTTTTCTCATAATGGTAACCATAAAGGCATGATATAAAGATAAAATACAGAATAATAAAGAAAACATAAACATAATATATATCATATATAAATTCATTTCCATCATAATGGACACTATAAGAGGCTGTAAAAGATAATTGAACAATCATCGTTTCGTGAGGTGTTAGTCTGCCACACACAAAAACAGTATGTTCTTTACCAATTTGATGAAGGTGTGTGTATGTGAACATCTAATAAAACTCATTAAAACGTCATAGAAAATTTAGTTTATAGTTTATGTTATAAAATAATGTAATAAAAATAATTTAGGGGTTGTATATGGAAATTAAACAAAATAAATCAAATGAATTTAGGATAACTATTACCTTTAATTCAGGAAACACCCTTTGCTTTGCACCAAATGGACTTCTTTAAGATTCTTCTGCTAAGGTAAGGATTATAGGTGGAATAGATGGATCATGAGATATATGTTGTGTAGGGGTTGGATGGGAAAATGGACAAGGGGGTGTGAGGAAAGGGATAAATTTGAGGGCTTTTTATAAGGGGGTGGAGTGACACTTTTGGAAAGTGTGAAAATATTATTTTATTATATAATTATTTTCAGTTTATAAAGGTCCATAACCCATATAGATCAATAATAAGATGACTCGTGGTCGAAATAAATTCATCCAATAAGAATTGGACAAGTTTACCATGTTATTGTAAAATTTATAATCTTATTTATTTGAATCATTTATTAATGAGGTAAATTAAACATCAATTTTGTGTCATGAATAATTTAATTTATATGATGTATAAAACTTATAAAAAAATACCATGATGTTGGAAATATTTTTTTCTTTCCATTTAATTTTTATTGTTTAATAGATAACTTATATAACTGCATACAAAAAATTAATTTACTAAAAAAATTTGTTTTTATCCTTTTTTCCTTTACTTTATTTTAATTAAAATAATGTGTCATTGTCACTCTGAAGTTGCTACATAGGGCCCAAAATTTACCTAAGGATGCCCATGGACTTCCATGACTCAAAAAATTAAATTAGTACAAGTTTTAAGGTAATTTTGTAATATTATAATATTCTTTTTACCTTGAATTACCATATTTACCTTTAAGCGTGGTAAATAAAAGTCGAAAGTTACTACTTATTAAAAATTATTTTTATCTTACTATGTAACTCCCCGACCCCAGAAGCCCAGAGAAATTGCTTTATTATGTACCACTGGCATGATCACCAAAGATCATGTCTCAAAGGACCGATTAGATTAGTATCCTTGGACGTATTAGAAATATTAACATGGTTTACATTACATCAAAAAATAGAAAACTAAAACAACATTTTTCCATAAAAAACACTGAGATCCCATAGACTATCCAATCAGGCAATTCATAGTATACTCTTTCGCATCCTGGGAAAAATAAATCATAGAAAGGGGTAAGATCATATTCATAGTAAGGATAAAAATATAGAGGAAATATTCAAAAATAAGTGTAAATATTTACGGCAATGTATAAGACTAAAACAAAATCATTTTAAACATGAACTTCATCATAATATGGGAATGATAAAATCCAATAATTCCATTTACTTATTCACATGGATATTCTACTAGTCGAATTATCACATGAAATATCAATTTCCACTTTCTTAATGATGGAATGCATAATGAAATAAAATCATAACCACATAGTCAAGGACTTGTTCCAAGACCCTAGATTATATAATGAGACCTACCGATGCATCGAGGAACTGTAGAAGGATCCACCCATCACATACTATGTCCAATGGATTCCTTATATGAAATGGTTTAAAAATATAATGAACATTCATATTAAAAATAGCATATGAAATGTCAATACAATATCCATAAACCTTGACTGGAATAAAACTACTACATATATAGTCAAACAAATCACAAAACATTCAATACAATATGGATGTTTTGTATCATAATAAATCAACTTCAAAATAGATTAAAATCCATCAAATGATGTTAACATAGATGAAATTAAGACCTTTTTTAGAGAAATATCTCTTACAATTTTGAAATAATTTAAAAGTAATATAATTATAAAAGAAAACATTTATTTTAAAATTATTCTTATAATCTTGTAAGGGATTTTTCAACATTGTTATAATTGTGGAATATAACGGTACCCGCTGTATATGTTTAAAAACATTCTTACCTTAAGTTTTTCGAAAAGGTCATAAAGAATCTTGTCTGTAAAATGATCGAATGATTCCTTTCAAACCATTTCTTAAAATGTAAAATAATCCAATAAATGATTTTAACATATAGTATTATATATATAAAATATGTTTTGAAATACATTTTTATGAAACATGGATGTGGATGACAAAGATTTCCCCATAGATACTTATATAAAAACAACCTCGGATAATAAAGAGATTGTGAAATTATCTCTTACCTTGTACTTTTACTTGGTCAAGGGTAGGTTAAACTCCTATATAATGGTGAAATAATTTTATTAAATTATACAAGAATCATATACATTAATATAATATCATATATTATCTTCTAATATTTTATTGTTAATAATATTTTATTATTATCGTCGTTTCAGGTGTAAACTGATTCGTTTTCCATTTTATGCTTTGTTATGTATGTTATGATTGTTATGGATAGGATGTATCTTATTAATATTCAGAATGATATTATGTCTTCAAAATTTTTTTAATCATCTAATGATAATTTATCTTGAATGTATAATATGGGGAATGAATCTCATCGCGTTCGTGGAGATGGTAATCCGTACATATGCACGACCAAAAATATCATTGTATTGATATTAAAATATATTATACTTGGATGGTATAACAAATATAAAGAATCATTATCATGTTATATTTATTATTTACATCAATTACACATCATTATGATTACTCATCAAAATAATAATGTATTGAATAACAATTACAACAAAATGTATATACAGTAAGTCGTACGTACGCATTTAAGGTGACATGTCATTCAATGGATGGATAAAATAATGAATATTGTTATCCCATATTTTAATAACATCACAGTAAATAGAAAATACTGGATTTATTATTTTAGAATGGAAACAACAATGAAATAGGAAGTGGAAGAAGAAAGGAACTTGAAAGAGGTGAGGAAATATTTACCTCTTCTTCCGATCCTTCCTTTTGATATGATCAAAAGTTCTTCATAGAATGGATTTATGACTAAAGTAAGGAATCTATGATGAAGGTAGTATATTTGAGATGGTATTTGGTCAGGGGTTTTCTGAGAAAATTTCATTAAAGGTGTGAATTTTAGAGAAGGGTGAGTGCCATTTTATAATAGGGGTGATGAGAACCTTAGAAAAACCTCGAAATATTATTTTATAGTAATCAAATTTTCGGTTTCTAATGGCTCCAAAACGAATTACATAAAGGATAAGGTGGGGATGGGTCAAAAAAATCAACCAAAAGGTTCTATATAGGTTTGGGCCAAAATATTAACCTTATCTTATATATTTTACTCTTGGTTAAATAGTTTGACATTTACCATGTTTATTGGTATTTTTATATTATAGGGTTAATAAACATACTATATACATACATGAGAACCACAAGTGGTTCATTTATGATACAATTATCATTATATAAGTCTTTTCCCTGATCCTTATATTATTAGGAATATAATACCAATTAATAATATAATATTGGTTTTTAAAACCCTTTTACAGATATTTTGACACTATTTGGAATTTTATTTTGGCTAAAATCATAACAAAATTATTACATCGAAACAAATTCATCTAACCAACCATAATATGTCATAAAAACCTAGAAATTTAGTATCGATTCATAAAAATTGTCAAATTTATCTATGTTTGTTTTTGATCGAATTACACTTATCCAATACAATTATGACATGTTTCAGGGTAATAATAATATCAATTTTACCCTTAATTACCCTTTTTACTTTTAACCGTGCTTAATAAAAGATAAAAGTAACTATTTGTCAAAAATTATTTTCATCTTATTAAACCAAATTTCATATATTGATATCAACATATTCTATCAAATTTTGGAAATTCAACTCACAAATGCGATAAAATTAAGTTTTATTTAAATTTTCAACTACTCCTAGGAGGTGCGTAAAAGACAGTAAAAAGTTCAATAAAATTTTTATATATCTAAAATTATTATAAACTGACTATAATGAATTACATTGAACATATATAGGTATTATGTATTTATTTGGACCTAAAATAAATTTAAATAAAATAAATAATTATTTAAATTAAATTTTATTTTTAAACAATAACTTAGTGTTTTTCACTATTCATCAGAAATTGAACGTTTTTGGAAAAATACCAAAAATTCAAAATCAGCTAATTTTGATATTCTGAATTCAAAAATGTAGTCCATTTTAATAAGAAAAAATATATAATGTTTCAAAAGTTAATTATTACTATTTTTAATAGCTAGTTTGCTTAATTGCGGTGTGTTAGAACTCAAATTTGGCACGGCACATGCTATTTTATTATTAAAAGAGAATCATTCTGTGGAATTTTGGGGGTAACATTCTCCACTCCTTCAAATAATTTCATCATTGATATTTCTAGAATATGACTTCATAAATAGACTCAGGTGGTTCAACATCATAAGTTCCTTGGGTTCCCATGTTTCCCCTTCCATCTTATGGTTTCCCCATAGAACTATTAACAGATGAGTCATTTAGTTTCTCAACACTTGTTCCCTTGTATCCAGAATCATGACATGCTCTTCTCAATAAGGCAGATCGGGTTCCAGTTCTAATTCTTCATAGGTGAGTACATGCATTGGGTCAGGAATGTATTTTCTCAACAGTGATATATGGAAGACATAGTGAACTTTGGAATGACATGGTGGCATTTCCAAATAGTATTCTACAAGAAAAATTTATATAGAAATTCAAAAGATCTGATGTACCTAGGACATAATTTTCCCTTCTTACCAAAATATATAACACCCTTCCATGGAGATAACTTCAAGAAAACATGATCTCCTACTTGAAATTCCAAAATCATCCTTCGATTATCGGCATAGCCCCCTACCTAATTTGAGCTTCCTTAATGTGGTTTTGGATTACCTTCACCTTTTCCATTAATTTTTCAACTAGTTCTAGGTGTACGAGTTTTCATTCACCATTCTCATCCAAACAGGTTAGTGTGAAACATCTCTTTCAGTATAACGCTTCAAATGGTGCCATATGAATACTTGAATGGATTCTATTGCTATGGGAATATTCTACCAGAGGTAAATATTAATACCTCAAACCATGAAAGTCATATGAGAATGATCTCCAAATTCCTTCTATGGTTTGAAAGGTTCATTCTTATTGTCCAGTTGTTTGAGGGTGGTAGGCAGTGCTGAAATGATTTTTAGTATCCCAGGATTTCTGAAGACTTATCCAGAATCATGATGTAAAACAGAGTTCATGATCAGAAAAAGTCGATATGGGTACTCCATGATGGCTCACAACTTCATTAATATATAGTCTTCCAAAACGTTCAAGTGGTAAATATTCTCTTATAGCAAGAAAATTTGGTGACATGGTAAGACGATCAACAATAACCCATATTGCATCATTACTTCTAGGAGTCTTTGGTAGTCCCATGAAAAATTCCATTGTAATATAATCTAATTTCAACTTAGGTATGGAATGATGTAGCATGACTCATCCAGGCTATTGCCTTCCAGCTTTCACTTGTTGACAAACCATACATCTTGACACAAAATCAGCAATCTCCTACTTCATGTAGTCCCACCAAAAATGTCCCTTCAAATCACTATACATCTTAGTGATACAAGGGTGTATAAGGAAATTTTAACTATGAGAAGCATCCAATAATTCCATTTATAGATCATGTATTTTGGCTTCACGAGTCTCTTCCCAAATTTAGAAATTCCATTTTCATACACAAAGTCACTCAATCTCCCATCATTCATAGCTTCAATCTTGTTTTGAAACACTTAATCATCGGTCTGAGAACTCTTTATCCATAATAGTAATGATTGTTTGGAAACCATTTGAAATAGTATTGATGTTTCACATTCTATGGTTATCCCCATGTCCAGCTTTACTAGATCCTTGAAAATAAGATCTCTTTAAACTCTCATATTTTTCAAAACACCATGATTCAATCTGCCCAAAGAATATACCACCTTATTTTCCTTCCATGGGTGGTAGTGTATAGTGGAATAATAATCCTTGATTAGTTCAAGACATCTCCTTTGCCTCATGTTGAGTTCTTTCTGTGATAAAATATTCTTCAAATTCTTATGATCAGTATAAATCTCTCATTTTTTACCAAAGAAATATTGTCTTCATATCTTCATAGAAAAGATTATAGCTGCTAACTCAAGATCATATGTAGGATAGTTTTTCTCATGAAATTTTAGTAGTCCTGATGAATAAGAAATAATTCCATAATTCATCATAAGGACATAACCATGTTATTTTATTGACGAGTCACAATAAATAACAAAACCACTATTCCTCGATAGTATAGTCTAGATTGGAGCATTGAATAATCTTATCTAAATTTAATCAAAACATTCTTCACACTCTTTTTTTCAAAAACAATTAACCCCATTTACGTTTGATCTTGGTTAATGGGTTAGCCAATCTAGAAAAAATTTGGACGATATGCCGATAATTACTAGCAAAACCAAAAAAAAATGTGTACCATAGTTCTACTTGTCTGTGCTGGGTATTATTGGATTGATCCTGTCTTAGAAAGATCAACAGAGATTTCATCCGTAGATATGATATTCCCCTAAAAAGGAATCTCTTGCAACCATAATTCACACATGCTAAACTTCAGATATAAATCTTCTCTTCTAATAGTCTTTAGGATAATTCACAAGTGATTTTTATAATCTTCGTTGATTTTAGAGTATTCCAAGATATCCTTAGAATATACAACTCAAAATTCCTCTAGATATTCCTTGAAAACCCTATTAATTATATACATGAATATAGAGGGTGAATTAGTCAATCCTAAAGGAATTACTGTAAACTCATAATGCCTATACCTGGTTGGAAATGTTGTCTAAGGAATGTATTCCTTCTTCACACACAACAGATGATATCAGGATTGCAGTTCAATCTTTGAAAATTAATGAGCACCATGAAGTTGGTCAACTAAATTATCAATGTGAGGTATGGGATACTTTTTCTTTAATATTATAGCATTGATCTCCTTGTATTCACTGAACAAACTCATAGATCCATCTTTCTTCATAAAAAAAATAATAGGCTCCACATGGAGAAACACTAGGGGTAATAAATCATTTATTACTCAATTACTCTAGTTGTTTCTATAGTTTTAAAAATTCCACTATGTCCATTCTATAAGGGTTCTTCGATATGTGCCATGATCTAGGAATTAAAGAAATGGAAAACTCAATTTCTCATTCTGGAGTATGTCCAGCTAAATCTTCTGGAAACACAACAATATATTATTTAACAAAAGGTACATCATTTATTTTAACATCCCTTTCCCCACCCACAATTATTTTATTCTCTTCCTCCCCAATAATTGAATTTATTTGAGCTTTTGCGGTGGATCAATATAAGAATCTGGTGGTGGTTAATCTTCTCTAAAGATAAGGTGTTCATTGTTATTGTCATCAAAAATAATAAAATCCTTCTTCTTACAATAAATTTTTGCATCATGGTCCGAAATCCAATATTTACCGAGGATTATATCAAATTCAATCATGCGTATGATGATGAAATCAGAAAATAAAGATCATTCATATACTACAATGGGAACTGATTTACAAAAATTTGTTGTGATGATACTTCCCTTATGAGATTTGACCGACAACTCCATTGTTAAGTAAAATTGAAAATATCTAATTTTCATAGAAAACTAAAATGAGATGAAACAATGAGATGACCCCGAATCAAATAAATCCTTTTAAACATGATAAAACCATTAAATTACCTACCACCATGTCTTTTAGAGATTTAAACTCAATAGTAGTGATAACAAAAGCTAGTCCTTGGTCCCTTGACCTTTTCTGAGGTAAATTTCCTTGGCTCTTAAGACATTAATTTGCATAATCAACCCTTACTCGACAATTATAGCATTTAACAGTGATAAACTCTTTCTTCCCCTTGAAATCATGAGCATGGGTCCTTTTTCACCTCACTTGTAATAGACTCTCATTCCCTTTAGGTATGTATAGGGGTGTTTCATCCCTCATTTACTATAGGATTGATATTAAACTTTTACATTCCTCTCATTATTTCCATTTCTAGAGTGTTCAACATATCTCTTCTTCTATTTCTTTTCATTAATGTCAAATGAAATAGAGAATTCATTTTCATTCTTGATAGCAGATTAGACAATATCTTCATACGACGATGAGGATTGAGAGACAAATTATCGATGGAGAAATGGTTTTACCCCATCAATGAAACTGTCAATCATACTTCTTGGGATACATATATAATTGGCATCATGCCTCGCTAACATTTTAATGTTAGCATCATACTTTGCAACATTCTCATCCTCCTTTTTCCTCAGACATAGAAATTTCCCTTCCTTATTTTCTTGATGGTCACGAGGAAAGTATTTTTTAATAAAATAAATTTAAACTCCCACCATTATATATTTAATACTTAATAAAAATACATTGTGTTATGAATCAATTCCCTCCATTTTTTAGAATTTCCATTGAGGTGGGAAACTCCCATGACAATTTATTCCCTTTCACTTCTCTCCCAGGCATGGAATATTTTTCTGTAAGGAAATTTATCGATTTATTAACTACTGATAGATTTTTACTACTATTTAATGTTGGTGGTTTTTGTCTGATGAAGTGATATAACATTGATCCTCCACGATATGGATTAGGGTGCTCCATACAATAAATGTTATTATTCATAACCTGGGTGAGTTATCCTAGTATGATGATTAGTTGATCTGCACCAGTTGCGTCAACTACTCCACTATAATTATCGTGAGTAGTAGGGTAATACCTAGTTGGAATATGTTCATTGATATGGTTTCCATTCATTTCAGAAGGATCCATTTCTACAAAATGAAATAAAGGAGATTTGTTTATGAATCACTATACATAAAACCAAAATTTTAAAACACGTTACATAAATTGAACAGTTTATGGATATATTCCAAAATTTTAAAAAAAATTATTTGAGAAGTTATATACTAATAAACCCTTAATAATGGTTTGAAAAGAAAATGAGAATTATCCTAAACATATCACTCAAGAGTTTTTTAACCAAAAGTGCAGCAAGGCTCATTATCATGCACAATTTCCCATTCGAGTATATCTTAAAGCGGTGTTTTTTTACCCCTAGTTACATCAGTGATAGAGCCTCATCTACCTTCACATATCCAAAAAGGGATATATTGTTTGGAAAACTCACAAAATTACTTACAATACGAAACATATAAGAAGTTCATCTATAGAAATCCTCAATGTCGATCTTGGTGATATAATCTCTAATTAGAGTTTATCTAAATCCAATTTCCATGGTTTGTACTATACATCCTATGATACCAACTATAACTCCCCGACCCCAGAAGCCTGGAGTCGATGCATTATTATGTACCATTGGCATGATCCCAATATATATAGTCTCGAAAGACAGATTAGTTTCATCCTTGGAAGTACTAGATACATTAATAAGGTTTACATTACATAATAAAATTGAAAACTACAACAACATTTTTCCATAGATAACACTGAGATCCCATAGACTATCCATATAGGAAATTCATTATATACTTCTTCGAATACATGGAAAAATAAAACATAAAAATGGGTGAGATCAGATGCTCATTAAGGATAAAAATATAGCAGAAACTTTCATAAATTAGAATAATCCTTTAAGATAATGTATAAGACTAAAACAGAGGCCTTTATAACTTGAACATCAGTATAATTTGGAAAAGATAAAATAAAATAATTTCATTTACTTATTCACATTGATATTCTACTAGTCGAATAATCACTTGCTATATCAATAGCCACATTCATAATGATGGAATTCATTATTCCTGACTTTCATAACCACATAGTAAAGGCCTTGTACAAAGACTACAAGTAAGATTTTTGTGAATGCCTTGTTCCAAGACACATGATTGTCTCAGGGGACCTACCGATACATCGTGGAGAAAACGTGGGCTCCACCAGTCACTTACTAAGTCCAAAGTAATCCTCATATGAAAGGGTTTAAACATATCCTAAACATTCATAGTAAAAATAGCATACTAAATGTTAATACATTATCCATAAACCATTAATGGTATAAAAATAACACATCCACAGTCAGAAATATGTCAAAACCATCAATACAATATGAAATTTTTGAATCACAATAAATAAACCTCAAATAATCTTAAAATCCATCACAGGATGTTGATATAGATGAATTCAAAAACTTTTTAAAGAAATATCTCTTATTATTTAGAAATTATTTAAAATTCATATAATTATAAAAGAAATCCTTTATTTTGGAAAACGACAGAAATATTCCTTTCAAACCATTTTATTAAAAGTCCAAAAAGGGTATCAATAACATTAACCCATAGTCTAGTAAATATTAATAATGTGTTGAAATAAATTTATAAGAAATATGGATTTGGATGATAATGATGTCCCTGTATATACATAAATAATAACTATGTTGGATAATAAAGAGATTGTGAAATTACCTCTTACCAAGTACTTTTACTTGGTCGAGGGTAGGATAAACTCTTGTATAATTCTGAAATAATTATTATGAATTTATAAAAGAATCGTATACATTAATATAATATCATATATAATTATTTAATATTTCTTTGTTAATAATATTTTAGTATTAACATCGTTTCGGGTGTTAACTGATTCATTTTTGTCTATATGTTTTGTTATGTATGTAATGATTTTTATGGATAGGATGTATGTTATTCATATTCAAAATTATATTAAGTCTTTAAATATTATTTTTAATCATCTAATGAAAATTCATTTTGAATCGATACGATGAGGAATGAATCTCATCGCATTCGTGGAGACCGTAATCTGTACGTAGGCAAGATATTCAAGATCATTTTTTTGATATTAAAATAATATATAATTGTATTTTATATCATATATACAGAAAAATTTCCATGTTATATTTATTATTTACATCAATTACACGAAATTATTATACTCATCCAAATAATAATGTATTGAATTATAATTACACCACGACGTGGAGAAGGTAAGTCAAAGGCCCACATGTATATTGATATGTCATTCAAAGGATGGAGAGAATAATGAACAAGGTTTTACCAAATTTATAATAAAATAAAAATATATAAAATATACTGGTTTTATTCTTTTAGAATGGAAACAACAAAGAAATAGGATGTGGATGAACAACAGAACTTGAAAGAGGTGATGTAATATTTACCACTTCTTCAGGTTCTTCGTTTTGATTTGATAAGAAAGTGCTCCCTATGTTGTCTTTCTAACTAAATTAATGCCTCTATGATGAAGGGAGGATAGATGAGATGGTATATGGGCAGGTTTTGGTGGATCTAAATTGCATTGATGGTGTGAGGTAGAGAGAAGGGGGAGATCAATTTTATAAGAGGGGTGAGGGGAACCTTAGGGAAAGAATGAAATATTATTATATAATAAAATCATTTTTAGTTTCTAGTGGCTCCAAAATGAATTATTTAAAGGCTAAGGTGGTTATGGGTCGCAAAACCACTAAAATATCAGTTTAGATAGGTTTGGTTCAATATATTAATCATATATTTTATATTTAACTCTTGGTTAAATATTTCGACATTTACCACATCTCTTTGTATTTTTATATTATACTATTATTAAACTTACTATATACTTCCAAGAAAACCCCAATTGGTTGATTAAAGATACACCTAGCACTATATAATTTTTTTTGTCTATACCTAATATTTTTAGGAATAGAATATCAATAAATAATATAATAATTGTTTTAATAACTATTTTATGTCAATTTTGACACTATTTTCTATTTTGATTTTGCAAAATTCATAACATCATTATTACATAGAAAAAAATTAATCTAACCAATGCTAATATGTCATATTAACCTATAAAATTTTCTTAATTCTTAAAAAGTCTCAAATTACATTTATTTGGATATTTATAATATCAATTATTTTAATCATTCATTAATACGACAATTACTGCTACATCATTGTGTCAGAAATAAATATAATTATATAAATTAAAAAAAATATAAATAAAGCACCATTATTTATGTAATATTTTTAGATTTATAATTAATATTTATACTTGAATTTATATTATGTGTAACCTTACATTAAAAATGTTTTATTTATTAAACATTGATGTTAACTCTTTTAACTCTTCTTGGAATTTAATAATAATAAAAGACATAATCTAATCCAATAGTACCTAAAGATGATATTTTATTCCTAAGGTCTTTTTTGGTTGAATTAAATATATACAATATAATTATGACATGTACTAGGGTAATAATAATATTATTTTAACCTTTAATTAGCTTATTTAATTTTAACCATGTAAAATAAAATAAAAAAGTTCATATTCACCAAAAAATATTATTATCTTATTGAACCAAATTTTATTTACTGATATAAACTATGTCTATTGGATTATTTAAATTCAACTCATATAAGTGGTAAATGTATGTTTTATGTAAATTTGTAAATGCTCCTAGGAGGTGGGTAAAAGACGGTATAAAGATCAATAAAATTTTTATATATGTAAAATTATTATAAACTAACTCTAATGAATAACATTAATCTTATATAGTTATTATTTATCTATTTTGACCTAAAATAAATTTAAATAAAATAAAAAATTATTTAAATAAAAAGTCGGTTTTAAAAAATAACTTAGTGTTTTTCAATATTCATCAAAAATTGAATGTTTTTAAACAAAATACAACAAATTCACCATAAACATATATCAAACTTTCATATCTAAATAAGAAGTTAATTTGTAAAGATAAAATTTAAAATTTTAAAAATATTGGGTATTACTATTCATAACGGCTAGTTTGATTGGTTGTGGTGTCTTAGAACTCAAAGATGCAAACACCACATGCTATTGTATTATTCAGAGCAAAGCGTACCATGGAAGATTTGGGTGTTACATATTAAACCAAATTTTACATACTAATAACAACCATGTATGTACAATTCAATTAACAGAAGCGGCAAAATTTCATTTAAATGAAAATTGTAATTTTTTCAACTACTACTAAGTGGTTTCACTATTCATAAAAAATTGATTTTTTACTGAAAAATGCAAAAAAATCAGAGTAAGCTATATTTGATTTTCCAAATTCATAAATTATTTCTATTTTAAAAAATTCAAAAAATAGAAGTTTTATTAATTAATTAATAATTAATTCCCCTTGTCAAAACATAAAGTGTGTTTTTTAAGAAAGATAACTAACAAATTATTAACACTTGTTTATGTCCAATTTCGAAGTGAAATTACATCTAATGAACAACATTGGATTAAATGGTAAAAAATAGATTATAATGAAACATAAAAACCAATTAAAAAGTTAATATAACCCTATAAATTAATTACATTAAAATGTAGTTTTGAATTAAAATACAGTATTTTTCACTATTTATTAAAAAATGAATTCTATCATAAAAAATATGAAAAATCTAACCAAATTAAATTTTGATGTCTCGATTCTAAATTAGAATTTTATTTTATCAAATAAAACATATAAAAGTTACCCAAACTAGATTTAAATAGGGTTCTCCATCAAAAGGTGGTAAATTGACCTTTTAGTGAATATTAGAATATTTATTCATAAAATCGAATTATTTTTTTATTTTATTCCACAAAAATTTATTTGATAAATGTAAAAACATATAAAAAACATTTATAATAATTTATTAGTTCTTTCTGTTCATTGCTGCTATTACAACGACTAGGTGTTAACTACCATTTAAAATAATATTATATTATTACATTCTAATATGACCCAATGTTGTGTGCAATGTAAGATTTCAATGGAACCCATTGTTGCGTATTGGGTATGCTCTAGAAAATACCATCCCTTTTAATGTGAAATTAATAACTTATTTAAAAATAATAGAAAATATGATAAATTCTAATTTTTTATTTATTGGGGAGGTTACATCATTACCCCCTTTTGGGAATTGTGTCATTTCAGTTTAAATATTATTCTCGGAAGCATCATTGAATATCCCACATCATAAAAAGAGTGAATGAAAATATCACAATAAAATAAAGGAAGAGAATTACAGAGGACATCCATGATAAAAGATACTAATATTCAATTAAAACCAGGTTATGGTGGAGTAAACAATCCAGAAAGTTTTGATTGAGAGTAATAGAAAACATGATTAGCAGAATGTTAACCACATGAAAATAACGAACATGTGATGGGTTAAATGGTCTCTGATTCACCAATAGAAAGTTTTAAAAAACAATGTTTTTGTTTTAAGTTATTGTTTATAATGTTGAGAGTTTATTTATGAGATTAACTAAAAGCATATGGTAACATAATTACATGTCATGTAGAGTTTCATCCTTTACTAAATTCCAACCACAAACTCATTTTTTCGTCAAACGATGTGTATTGAAGATGAAAGGTTCATGTTGATAGTTGTATAAACAAAAACATGAGAATCAAATAATACACAAAAGATAAACTATATTTTTTCCATGAAATAAGACATTATCCCAAACTAAAATTGCTCTTAGAAGATCATATAATGCCTAAAAGGATAATATTTTACAAAAAGAAAATCTACTCTTAATCTACATAATATTTCAAACAATACACACTGTTAAACAATGACCATTCAATAAACAATTGTCCAAAAAAATCATCAATGTAATCAAAACAACTATTGAAACTTATATCTCATAAGGATTTATTCACATAGTCTTCCAAGAATAATCTTAACATTTATCTTCAAAAAACATTCGTAACTCTTAAGGTCTCATATTGAAAAGTAATTAACCTAATCATATAATCTTTATGATATGTTACTAATTTACATAGATAATCCAAAATAAACTTATTATAGATTCATAAATTCATATATCTAAATAGAATTATTCATACTACCTAGGTACATCAAATAGTCTATTGGTAGGGGATAAAAACCATCCACACTATGTATGTGGGTTTGATTCCTACTACTATGTCCGACGCAACAGCTTGTCATGGGTTCTGTGTGTTGTCCTTTTTCAAAAACTATATAATTTTATTACATTCCCAAAAAAATTATAAATTCATAAAGAATAACGATGACATATTTTATCCACAAAGATTATCTAATAATGTTTCTTTTGCTTCTCAAAATGTATTAACACGTAATTTCATGAAATTCAAGAATCATATTAACCCAAATGGTTATTTATAACTGTATCCACAAAAAAATGATAATTATTCCATGAATAAAATTTTCATATATCAAACATCAAGGTCACACAAAATATAAATATTATTCTAAGGTAATACCATCATCAAAAGTTCCTTAATAGTTTAAAGCATTTCATCATCCTAAAATCTACCATAACACCTAAATCCCTTATATGTTGACTTCTTACTCATTTAGTGTTTTTCAGGACCCATTAACCATTCCCTTCAAACTTATTCTAAAATACTTCTTTCCAACATAAAAAATAATGATTCATATACAAATATTCAATAATGTCTAAACATCAGTTATGAAATAATATATACCTTTCATTGGTAATTGTGAGTTTCCCTATCCTCAATTGGAATGGAATTAGGTGATGGTAAACATATATTTGTATGATCCTATTGATCCCATTCCTTAACCTTCTTCATAGAACATCTCTTAGTATAATGACCATGCACACCACATTTAAAACATTCAATTTATCATTAAGAAATAACATCATTTCCTCTACAATAGTAAACTAGATGCATTTTTTCATGGTAGGTTTTTGTTGTATGACCTTCACTTCGTCATCTATAGCATCTTCTCGTACCTTTGATACATTTTCCTATGTTTATGTTTCCACATCGTTGAAAAATATGTTTTTAAAAATACATAACATTATAATTATTTCGTGAACCTCTGTGGTGATTTGTTTCTATCATATACGAAGCCTTATAAAAATCACCATGGTTTAGGTGGTCAATCATGAATCCAGATAGTTTGTTGAAAATTACCACAAGAGTTCTCATTGATACTCCCATATCATTTAGTAGCTCATTTAGATAACCATCAGATTTTTATTCACATCCACTATTACATTGGTTCCTTCTTCATCCATCCATTTACTAAAAACATAAAGTTAAGTGTGAGTATATTAGTAAAATCATCATATTATATCATATGAGGATGGTAAATACAAATATATAATTATTCATGTTATCGTAAACTTAATCACATTATCTAAAATAACTAGGAATCATTATAAAATATTAATCATTATGGTTATGTAACTTATTCATAAAGAACACCCAAACATCTAATGTTATCTAATGTGACCTCTTATACCAACTATATGGGCATAACCATAAACATTACATAATATTGAAATTATTCACGAATTTTCATTGAGGATCTTTTTTGGGTTTAGAGTTTAAGATAATTAGGCCATAAATATAACATAAAAAATGAATATTACAATAATTAACTACTAATCATTATCCATTATTCATAAAATAAAATATTTTGAAAAAATAGATATGTCTATTTCCTTGTTTTATATAGCATGACATTTCCATGATCTCATCCTTGGCCATATTCATCTTTGTGTCCTGTGAAAAACATTTCAAAACATTGAATGAACATAAAAATATCTGTAAGGGTTATAAAATAAATAAGGAAAAAATTTTCCCATCAATTAATAAAATTTAATGAAATCATACTTTTCAATCATAACATACATCCTGAAATCATAAGATTTATGAATAACATAAAGAATTCATTAATCCTAAAGGTAACTTATGGAATTAATAAAATACTTAAATTGTTGTTATCACATCTACACTGGGTGTCACATTTTTAATAAACATCAAAGTATATATCCATAATCTCTTTCGAGAAACATCACATTTACCTCTGTAATGTTAACCAATGTATTGGAGAGCTTCCTCGGGCTCACCAGCCCTAGGTTTATCATGGAACCACTCGTATACAAAAACAATTCCAAATATGCATTAATTATTTAGATCATATAAAACAATCATAAATGAAGATAACATTTCCAAATTTAAATCACAATATATCATTTCAAGTTATAGACATTATCAATACTTTATCAAACCATTTTCAAAACCATTTAAAATATTCATAAATATATTTTTAAATCAATGTTTCCCATACCAAATTGAAAAATTTAATGGAATTAACATTTTAAACCATTAATATCCATATAAATAAATACTTAAATCCATATTTAAAACATTGACACTAATGATATATATTTATAAGAATAAATCATTAAAACATTTAAAATTACAATTTAGTTAAAGTGTTTTTAATAAAATGAGTGACTCTTGAATACAAATAATTAAGGAATAAAATTGAATCAGAACCTTATAATATCATGAGATTAAAGGGATTCATGATATAATATACCATAGGAAATTATATAAACCACATAAGGGGGAATTTGTGCATAACAACAATGAAGTTTCAATGGAATGTAAATAGAGAATAAATCCCTTGTAAAAACTATATCATTTGATTAAGGACAAAACTATTACATAATAAGCTGTGAAAAATAAGAATACACTCAATATAAGAGGATATTATGTTTGAAACAAATAGATGATATTCACACATATTCATAGAATGCCATAATCATGAAGTAGAAGTTTAACCCAAAGAATTGAAATTGGGAAAAGAAGATCCCTTAGAGAAATTTGACAGCCTAATGACATCACATTAAAATTATGAAAATTATTATATAGAAGAGAAAGGGGTATCTCATCACATAGGGAATAATATTTTAAAAAATATGAATATAGAATAATATATACAAACATAGGAAGATGTATATTAAAATCCCCAATAAAAAGAAGTCTTCAAAAAGAGGAGGTTGAACGGTTCTCTTACCGATTTGGTAACATACAAAAAATATAACCCTTGAAATATGTATCATAAAATGAAGATGTAAATACCAATAAATTTATATATATTACACAATAAATATAATCATGGTCAGTACATAAACCCTATAAAAGAAAAATAGTGGCAATATAGAATGAATCTCACGGGAATGAAAAGGTAGATGAAAAACCCTTAACATATTCTAATTTAATCAAGTCATATATCAAATGGAAATACACAATACACCACATGATATAGTGGCGAACATTGGAAATCTCACAGAATTAAAAGTGAGATAAGAAATCCCTTACCTCGTGTCGAAATTGAATCATATTTTCTGGGTATGTCCTGAATTATAAAAATATATCAATTTATACTTTATTAGGAAAAATTTCTACGTTTATTATTCCTTTTATATCCCATATTATAATTCTATAACAATTATTTAATTATTTGAGTTCATATCATACAATTTGTTAATGTTAATAATTTGAGTTAAAAACGAACTTATTATAATTACAATTTTTCCTTGTGGTTAATTTTTCATTATCCCCAGAATTATATTAATGATTGAGATTTCATATATATCGTATATATCCAGTATATATATGTATTTATAATAGTACATAAAATTATGAGATAAGAAATGAAATGCACTATTCATGGAGACCGTAAGTCATACATTCGCATGAATGGAACATTCATTTATATTTTGTATTATAATGAACTTAATACATAATGATACATAGGTATATTATAATTTGACTATAATATCATATATATTTTAAATAAATTCATCCTTTATATATCCCATGTATTTTATGAACGAGTCATGTCACATTGAGGGGGCGGTAGTCCGCACTTTCTCAAAAAAATTATTGCATTTACTAATAAATGAAAAAAAATAAAGGTATTATATAAATTAAAAATACGGAAGAATAAATAAAAAATTAAAATAATATATATCATATATATATATATATATTTCAATAATAATGGCCACCCTAAGAGGCGGTATGATATAATTGAACAATCAATGTTTCATAAGGTGTTAGCCTACCACCCACATGAAACATTATATTCATTAGCCATTAGATGGAGGTGTGTGTAAGAGTAGTTAGAATACTTCTCATAAAAACATAATATAATATATAGGATACTAGTGTTGTTATAAAATAAAGGAATAAAAATAGTTTATGTGTAATAGAGGTAAAATAAAACAAAATAACAAGAATAATTTAAGAGAAACGGTTACCTTTAATTCGGGTAACTCCCTTTGATTTTAACCGAAAGGACCTACTGAAGTGACTTAGACATACAGTAAGGAATCTAGGTAGAATATTGGGATCATTATATTTTTTTTTTGGGAAGGGGATGGAGTAGCCAATGAGCTTGAGAGGAGTGAGGAATGTGATAGAAATAAGGGCTTCTATAAGGGGGGGGGAGGGGTTCTTTTTGGAATGTATGAAAATAATATTTTATTATATAATTACTATCAGCATCTAGAAGTCAAAATCTAATTAATATCAAAGATAATATGACCCATGGTCAAAATAAATTCATCCCTTAATAATTGGACTGGTTTTGGTTGTGATTTTAATATTTATAATCTTATTTATTTAAATAATTTATTACTGAGGTAAATACTACATCAATTTTGTGTAACAAATAATTTCTTTATTTGTTTTTTGAAAATTATCAAAAAATACCTCTATGTAGGAAATTTATTGATCTTTCTAATTAATATTTATAGGTGAAAATATAACTTTTATAACCCCATGTAAAAATTATGGTACTAGATGATATTTGTTCTGGTCATTTTTGCCTTTAGTTAATTTTAATTAAAATAAAGTGTCATTGTCACTCTTCAGTGGATCCATAGGGTCCCAAAAGTGACCCATGTATGCCCATGGGGGTACATGACTCAAACAATAAGGACAATACATGTATTAATTTAATTTTGTAATATTATAATATTCTTTTTACCATTAATTAACCTGTTTACCTTTAACCGCTGTAAATAAAAGTCAAAAGATACAATTCACCAAAAATTATTTTCTTCCTACTGATCAAAATTTTACAGACTAATAACAACCATCTCTATTGGATTCAATTCACAAAGGAGGTAAAAATTCATTTAATTGAAAATGGAATTTATTTAACTACTACTTAATGGTATCACAATCCATCAAAAATGATGTTTTTAAGAAAAATACCCAAAATTAAGCCAAAGCTATATTTTATATTCAGAAATAAAAAAAGATGTCAATTTTAAAAAATTAAACAAAAAATAAGTTTGATTAATTAATTTAAAATTTATTCCCTACTGTCTAAACAAAAATCGAGTTTTTTATGAAATAACAACTACCAAAGGATTGACACTTGTTTATATCCAATTTCAAAGTGATATCACATCCAATGACCATCAATTGATTAAATGTTAAATATATAATCTAATTAACCATTAAAATCATTTATAATGATAATCTAAACATATAAATAAATTAGTTTAAAAGACTATTTTGAAATAAAATACAGTATGTTTAACAATTCATTAAATAAGAATTTTATCAGAAAAATACTAAAAATATACCCAAAGTAAATATTGATGTCTCAATTCAAAAAAAACATTATTTTGTAAACTAGAACATTTAAAAGTGATCGAAAGGATATCTAATGAGGTTTATCCATCAAAAGGCATTAAATCGACCTTTTAGGGAATATTATAGTATTTATCCTTAAAAAGGAATTCTTTTCTTATTTTATGCCTCTAACTTTTATTAGATAAATATAAAAAAACATTTAAAAAACATTTATAATCAGTTTTTAGTTATTTCTGTTGATTCCTTCAATTAACACAGAAATGAATTATCTTCCATTTAAATAATATTATAGTATAATTTTTCATTATGACCAAACATTGTGTGCAATGTAAGATTTCAAAGATACATATTGTTGCATATCAGGTACGCTATTGAACATAGAATCTCATTTAAAGTAAAATTATTAATTAAATTAAAATTATTAATAAATATGAAAATTTTATATTTCTTATTTACCTAGGATTTTACCTAAGAATCCCAAAATCACAATGATTTACATGTTAATTTTTAGGGAATCATGATAGATATTGATTGGTTATATCAGATGAACATACTTCTGAAAAAATTGTTATCCTTTCAAGGACTTGAGACATGTTTAAATGAAATCAATTAAGAAATTATATATGAGGTAGAACATAATTATTTTCATATGACTATACAATTTCTTTTCTATTATTCAAATGATGTGATTTTTTCCAGTATCAAAGATAGGGATTTCTATATTACTTTTATGAAGGATGAATTTTTTTAAACTGCCCATATGAACTGGTTTTCCATTTCAATATTAGATATATTGGGGATAATGAACATCCATATAAAGACAATATTTATTTTATATTCAATTTTATGAACATAAAAAAGAGGTTTGTTATGGATTTATAAGGTGACTATAAGATTCAGGTGAATATTATTTAGAAATTAACAACACCAAGCATAGTTGAGATGATGAAAATAATTTTCCTAGTCCTGTATATCATTTTTATTTTATTTTTGAGTGATATTGAATTGAATTTTCTAAATTATTTATTTTAATACCTTCATTATTACTATTCACCAGATACAGGAATAAATTTATATCAATATAGAAATATAATTTCTGGGATTTTATTTATGAAGGACATGATCATATTGGTTGATGCAAGATTAAATTTTCTTCATATTAATGTATTTCAATACATTATCATTGAAAATCATTGATTTTTATAGAGCATTTTAAAAAGGAAATATATGACCTTTTGCAGTGGAGGAAGAATAGAGCTCTAGAGATTTAGCTCAGGGGGAGCATGGAGTTGTTCGAAATGAGGGTGTAGCTAAATCATGAACATTTTTAGTTTCAAAACCATTTAAAATAAGATGTAGATTTATCTCTGAAGTAGATGATGTGGAGAAATGATAAAGTTAATAAGGGGGTATTATGAATCCAAGAAACATAAATAATCCTCAAGTTGAAGTGAAAATGTTGACTTCATGAAATGAAACATGCTTAGTTCATTTGGATTAAAGTATTTTTGATGAGGAAATTCCTATGGAGAGTCCAAATAGAGATATTTCTATAGTACCCTAAGAGAATTAACTAGTACAATAGATCATTTATATATAAATAGTTGATGAAATTAATACAAACAAAAAATATTCAAAAAGGTAATTTCAGAGAAAAAGTTACAGAACACAGAGTAGTTCAAGAAGAGTTGATATTACAAGAATCTGTTATAGAAACTCATCCCTTGATTTTAGATTATACTGTGGGACAATCAGATCATATTTATTTGGCTCAGACTAATTTTTTAGATAATAAGACTTTTTCTTGTGATGAATTAGTAATGAAAATAGTGGATGAACTTTTCCATGCTGATGGTGTTAATCGGGATATAAATGAAGATGAGGAGACATCTAATTCATTATCAAATCATATAGAGGAGAGTGTTGTTATGTATAAAAAATAACAGGAAGAGAATGAAATTTAGAGGAAAGAGCTTGGAAGATCCAATATAATTATTCAAGAACACAATGAGAGTAAAATTTCTAAAAAGTATTTTTATAAATTTTAATGGGAAATGCTGAATGAATTTTTAGAACTAATGTCATAATCAGTTCCAAATAAAGATTTTATAAATTTTAAGTGGTATATGGGTAATTGGTTTGAATCTGTAAAGAGTAGAGATGGTAAATCCAGTACATCTTTTCTTATACCTACTACAATTCATGATTTTATCAGAATATTTCAGTACATTATTTCTATTATGTCTGACATGGAAGTTTGTTTTGAAGATCTACTATTTAATAGCACACCTCAATCAATTATCGAAAAGAATCATAAACTTCATGATGATCTGTTACCGAAAGTAGATACTATCATTAGATTTAGGTAGAATATTTTTTCATAGAAGTTGCATCTATTCATGACGATAGAGGAGATCCTTAATGAGTTTCTAAAGGTCTGCGTTGTTCAGAATCTACATTTCAATAATGACTTCATGTTGTTGGTTATTTATATAGAATACATATTGATGAGTATTCTAAGATTTAAAATGGTTGAGATGAAGGATATTTTTGAAGACATTCAAAATTAAAACCCATCTAAACCATAGCCTTTTTCCTACCTTGAACCATGACAATTGTTGTTTTCGTTTCCTAGTCACTAGAATGATTGTATTGATATCTTTATTGATTAATGACATTGTATTCTATCAGTATTTTACATTTTATTACTTTTTCTTCTTTGATATTTTTGTTTGACTACAGAAATCATATTCTCTTTCTTCATTACAATTACTTATAACTTCACTTATCATTCTGTTCAATATTAAAAATATTTTAATCTATTTCTATAATTTCTTTTTGTTTTCACAATAATAAGGATAAATTTAGATAACACAACATTTAATTAAGTTGAGAAATTTAGATAAGCTTAAATATTCCTTTGAAATATACCTTTGAGAAGAAATATAGATATTTATCATTTCTTGAAATAATTTGGTCAAATCAAAATTATTTTCATTAAATGTTTCAAAATTTCTAAATTATATTTCAATGATTTTATTTTTAATTTATATATTTTTTTCATATAAAAGGGGATATTGTTGGTCTTGTATTGATAAATTAATATACTATAAATATTATTCATTTGGAGGATAATAAATACCCTGGATTGTTTCACAAATGATTTTATTTTGTTATAATATATGTAATTTATATTCATAATAATTATTATCTTGATAGAATAATCCACTATTTATTTATGTGTAATATTCGATAAAGTGTTTGGAATGCCCTAATAGCATATTCATTAAATATTTTTAAACGTTTTTCATTTACTAAAAATACAATTTTTTCATTACATCAGAGAAAGTATAATATTTAATAAAACTTAGGTTTATATTGAAGGATCAACATATATGGTCAATCTAACTTACCTTTGAAGAAACATGTGGTTGTGTAAGACTATGTTTCGGTAAGAACCATAAATTTGTTAGAAGGAAAAATTATGGTTTAATACCTTTATAAAAGTATGGAACCTTATAAATGTATGGATCATAAACTGTACTTTTGTAATCAACCATACATTATCAACCATACATTTAAGAAAAGTGAAGCCATGGAAAATCAATGTTATGATCAGAGATCTATGATGACATAGATAAATTTATAGAGCATCAACACAATGTTATGAAGTTAAACCATACATTTTTTATTTTTTCACATTGTGAAGGAACATTATGTTTTACTTGTTAAGGAAAAAAATTTGAATTTATAGTTTTATCAGTTTTTTCTTAAATAGTTTTTTTAGTATATCAGGATGACTTATATCTCATTTTTTTACTTATTCAATTCTTATTATATATGATTTAATGATTAATTTTCAATGGATATGTTTACTCGTATTCTTATGGGTAGTTAAACCACCTTAAATTTTTTTATTTGATTTCGAATCATGAATATTAATTAGAATATTTTGTGGATCTTAAACTATGATAGTGATTTATCATTATATATCACTCTGAGTATCATCTATTAAAATCCTAGATTAGTGAATACTTCTCGGATATCTATGTAAATATTATTCATTGAGTTTTTTTTATAAATTTTTTCACAATGGTACAGTGATCAAGCATAAAAAACACCGAAAAACTTTTTATTAACTACTTTGAAATCATGTGAGTGTGATGATCTGTTTTATTTGTTTTTCTTAATGGAAAATAAATTTTGAGAAACCGGTTCACATTAGACATTATTCAATTGTTATTTTCTTCTGATATTGAGATCAGTCTTTTAACATTAGAATGTTTCTGCAACTACAAGATATATTTGTTTCTTAACTAATAATATCTTATCTATCTGGAGTTTTGGGTGGTCGTAGTCTGTCATGGGGATGTTTCAGCATCTCACACTATTCTTTGGTTTTATTGCTTCCTAGTAAAAAAACCATAAGTCTCTATTTTTTATGACTTTTATTTTTTTGGGAGCAAATATCTGACACTCAGTAATGTAATAGTCTTATTATTTGAGTACGTTATTAATGAAATTCACCAAGCATGCAGTGACGGAAATTGGTGGAGTGGACTAAGTGATCATTATTCCCCAAAACACTATAAATTTTTGTGATATTTCTCTTTTCATATCAATTGTGTATACTCTATTACAGAAATGCTTATATTTATTATCTTATATTTATTATAATCAATAGAATCGTCAAAATTTGAAAAGGAATCAATTCACCCTCTCTTGTTCCATTATTATAGAAATTTCAAGTTAATAGATAGTAGTATATAATTCTTAGAATAATAATTAAAATTATAAACATATATATATATATATATATATAGAATTATTATACAATTTTTTTAAACTCATAACCCTCTTCACTTTTATTTTCATTCAAATTACTAAATGATATTTTTATTTTAAAATATAAATGTTATAGGATAATAAAAATTTGTAATATTTATTATCATTAAAACCACTGCATTAATTTTATTTTCTATATTTTTTAGTCTTAATGTGAATTATCATTAATTATTTAAAAAATATTTCCCCCACATCGTATTATAGAATTATTAAATGATAAAATAAACGCATACCTTTTTTAAATTTAGAGAATCTAAATATTAATATTTCCACATTTACATTATATATAGACATTTATAGTATACTAATGGGTTCTCTTTTCATTGGGGTTTCATGATCATAGTTGTTCATATCATTTCCACCATCACATTATATTCATGAATATTAGCAATATTTTTATTTGGAAATATATATCAAAAAAATATAGAATCATCATATTAGTGTTGTTGGACATTATATGTTATTCGATCATCTTACCTTTATAGTAATATAGAAAACGTTATATCATTATAATTTTACACCTAATTCATATGATGTAATACATACACATATTTCACATGATCATATATCTCTTAATCCCATTGAGTCACAATTATCATGATGTTATAATAGAAATATCATAAATTTACTATTATTTTTCTGGAGAACATGAAACAATATTTATATAATAAAACCAACATATCACACTACTTTTGATAAAAATAAAATCATCCATTAATAATCAAATCATTCCAATTTATTTTATAAATCTCTTCATGATCATTTAGGATTATCACCAGTCATTTTTCATTGAATATTGAAGTATTATATTATATCTGCTAATATAATAATAATTACAATTTTCTATATTTTAGTTTAACACTTTTGTTCATTGACATACTTTATGTATTTATTAATAAACATTACATATGTTGTTTTATTCCAGGACTACCTTTACATATTTCAAAAATTATATTATTGTCCCCTGGGATTTCTATGTTAACATTATGAGTGATAAATAGAATTGGAATTACATTAACATAGAATATATCATAATGTTAAATTATGAAGGTATGATATTTATATAACTTTAATAAATTATAATATATCCTTACAAACTAGAAGAACTTTTCTGATATACCATTAACCTTGGATCAAAAGTACATTATGTATATTATTCAAAGATACCATTACCTAGAAGGAATAATCACCTAATTATATTTATATAAAATCATTTTCACCCTTACAAATAACTTCATCATAGAAATAGAATCTTATAGGGTATAAATTCTCTATTGGACTCTAAAGAATCAAACAACTATATTTTGGTTTTATTTTAACTTTTATTATGTTAATAATAGTATGATTAATTTTATATTGGGTTTTTCTAATTTAAGTCACTTAAAAAATGATTTATTTTATTATTTCCAATAAAAAGGAATCGAATATCAAGGGAAATGTTCCTTGCTCAACCATCTTCCTTTTACTCAAGAAAAATATTGATTCTATTGTGGTAAATAGTGACTCCTTAGAGATGATTGTAAGCATATTTCAATTATTTTTATTTTTATTAACATTAATTATATATATAATTTTATCATTTGAATTTATGTTATATAGCACACAAAATAATATGTTAGGGACTTTTCTTGAAAAAGAACACATAAATTTGGACTTGAAGGATCATATCCATCAGTTATTCAGAGATGTACAGCCTGAATGACTGTATTGTTGACATGGGTTGAAGATTGTAACATCTTGATACATGTGTTTTAACAAAATATAAAAAATTATTGGTTTTATTATATAAATAGTTAGATAAATTAATTTCGAAACAGACATAATAGTAATAAATAAGAATAATATAATCAACATCAAATGAAGACACATATAATATAGAAAAATCTATTTACACTCTTCCTTTTTCACTTATACCATATGATGCTACAATGAATTATTATTTTTTTTGTCAATATGTAACAATTGGTCTATATTATGTAGATTACTCTTCTCTTGAGGATTCTATGACAATTCTTCTTCGAATACTGATGTTGATATTGCAGCTGATATCCATGATAATGATGATCCTAGTCGTGGGTAAGGTGGTGAGGGTTTATCTAATGGAGGTGTTGATGAGGGTTATCAAGGGTATGACGATACTGATAATGTGGATTACTTTTGTTGTAAATTACATTTTTTCTTTATTTACTTGTTGAATTTTATATTTAGCTAATTATTATTGTTATTATTAATTGTTTTCTAGTTTGACTATTTTTGGCCATATATTCAGTTATTGTATTATGGTATTTGATTATTTCATGAAGGATAATAGGATATGTAAATATTTTTTTCTATGTGAATAATTTTATATCTATATTGGGAAACCATGGAAGTAGACTAACTGACAGTGTTCCCAACGTGGTAGTGCAGTTGTAGAAAGAATTTCTAATTGCGGATGCATTCTTATGTGAATGATAAAATATCTATGTTTGAAACTATATCTATAGGTTTAATTCCCTAGTGTAATCCATGGCTATTAATTGGGATTCTATTATGGTTTCCATCATCAAAATAGACAACCACAAAATTTCATATTTCAATGATTTTTACCATAGCTATAAATGTACTTCCACTGTGGAAATCATGGATATTGTTCTAAATCCATTGATTAAACCCAATATATGTGTCTAATTCATTGGATTAAACCTTCCAACAATGGATATATATATTTATATGGAAATATTTCTATGATAATTGGGAATATGATCTAAAAAACCACAAATATTAAATGTAACCCTGGTTTTGGGGTGAATATTAGCCTTTGTAAAATCTAGTTCCAGCTATTCTTTATTGAAGTGATCATATATCACAAATATTTAAAATTGTGACAAAAATATGATACCAATATGCAAAAACATGAACCACCAATCCCTTGATAGAGATATCATAAATTGGATATGTAAATCTCAATAATTTTCTATAAGTGAATAATATAATTCATTTATTGAGATTATATTCACTACATAAAAGAATTTTTTTATGAAAATGGAATGGGTGTCTACAAATTAGAAAGTGAGAATCCACAAATGATAAGTCATGACTATATCTATATATGTACACACAATATAAAATATAAAAATAATTTCATTTTTTATTATTAAAAAAATCATATATATAAATATATATGATACCATTTGTGATTTACTTATGACCATTTATTATATGTTTATTAACAATTTCATGTTAACTTTGTGTTTTAGGTAATAAAAATGTTGTTTTTAATATAAATTTTATTTTTATGCTTAGTAATATTACTTTGATCATTATTTAAAAATATCAAAAATTTATGAATATATATATATATATATATATATTATTCAATATATAATTATCTATAGTAATCAATCAAATTTGGTGAGAGAAAATGAAATATACCTCTCATGGAGACGATGATATATACAATGAAAGAGTGTTGTTTCATTTTTTTCGGATTTAATTAAATAAATGTAAATAATTAATTATTAGCATGTAATAATTTTTATGTAATATATATGAACTATTTAAATAAAAACTATCTTTATTACTATGCATTTAAAGAATTATTGAATCACACCGCTTCATGAGTTGCTAGTCTATCGTCCAGACCAGCAACATTGTTGTAATCTAAAAAAAATACAAATCATGATTGTATATATGAAAAAATAAATCAATAAGAATAATAATTTCATATATATAATATATACACATTAAATAGACCATAATGTAAAACAATTGTTTTTGTCCTGGAAAATGAATGTGATGATTTTGTGATGGGGCATTCCTCCATACACACGAGCAATGATTTTATAACCCATTATACGGAAGGGGAGACTAGTTGAGGTACTGAAAATCAAATAAGAACATATATTTATATGTAAGATACTATTAACATGATATAAAAATTTATTATATAAATTAAATGATGATGGGGAATAAATAAAACAAAAAAGTTTTTTTTAAGAAGGTTACCACTTTTTTTTTGTATCCTCCATAACTTTGCACCAAAAGACATCCTACGATAGATATCCATTCAAAATAAGGATTACAGGATTAAAATAGTTATGATGGAATGTTATTTGATATGTTAATTACGGATCCAAATGGGGTATAATTTTTTTATAACATGTTATAAGAGGTGGCCAATTATAAGTGAGGTGGGTGGCACACTTTTAATTTTCATAAAATGGATAATTCTACCAATGTTTTTTTAATTTAAAAAGTCACCAATAATGGAAAATTTTATATAAAATAATGGATAAGTAATATATATATATATATATATTTATATCCTTCCAGTGGGTTTTGGTTAATTTCGTGGTTAATTCACCTCTAATCATTTTAATTTACCCCTCGGTAGAACAATTTGTAATGTAATTGTAGTAATTAATTTTAACTATTTTTGCTATTCATTTTGGTAAAAAATTAAGTTTCCCATTGTAGATAATATATATTATTCTGACTCAGATGACTGAATCTATTTTTCTAAAGTCCATTAATATATGTAGTAGGGCATATTTTAAAATTAATATAATAGAAGTGATGATAAAGAGTGTTTTTAAAGATAAAATGGTCAAAAGTATTGAAATATTTGTTTTTCAAAATTCAATTTGATATTGATTCCAATGACCTAAGTTTTATTAATGGATATTTAATTCAACTAATATTAAATAACTAAATTTAAAAATATAAATTATCAATATAACTATTAATATGAATTATATGTTTTCATTAAAAATTCTGTATCTTTAACAGTTCATCAAAAAATGATTTTTTTCTAAAAAAACAAAAAAATCACCCGAGGATATTTTTGAAATGATTATTTAAAAAATTATTTTTATTTTATCAAATTAGTTTTATAAAAATGTAAAAAATTATACTTTTTAATTCTCATAAAAATTAATAAATTTTTTTTAGAGAATGGTATTTTAAAAACATATAATGAATTTACAAAATATTATGTACCATTTTTATCTATATATTTCATTCATATAAAAAGTTTTAATTAATAATTAAATGGTTATTATTTCTATTTAAATTTTTATTTTTTTTAGTTAGGTCAAAAAAATTATATTGAAATAATTAATTAGGGTTTTCCTAAATCATAGTTCCGTGTATAACACATGTCCACCCAATTATTCACATTGAGAAATTTTATCATGGTGTTTAATGTAATTCATTCTGAACATTGTGTTTTGTGTCACTAAAGATAAACAATACATTCCATATAATTAAAATTATATTAATTATTAAATTTATTTTGGAGAAAATTTCAAAATATCATAGCGTGCATTTTCTACCCACCATAAAATGAATTTTACACTTAAAATTCAACATTTTGGTACTAAAATGTATATAATTTAGAAAAAAAATTAATGTGAACCCACATAATACAAATAAATAATAAAACAACCCTTAAAATATCAATATCTAAAACATAAAGTATACCTAAAGTATCTCATAACTGGATTTCAACATATGAACAAATTGTTGGGGTGTGATGATTTGGACATATAAAAAACATGAATATTGATATGAATTTAGTGAGATAATTATTAAAAATATATGGATGATCCATAGAAGGATAATGAAAATAAACCTATGAACCATAAAGTTGTGAAAACGTTCATTGATAATATAAAAATTTACATAAAAAAAATTTAAATCATAATGTTTAGTATTTTTTATTTGATGATATACTAATAATATTCCATTCCATTTCGTATAATGAATACCACCCGTTGGTTATGACTAGAATTTTTTCCACCTTATCTCTTAATATAAAAAATGAACCTAAATTTTTTTTTCTAAATCACTAATGGATAAAAATATCTATAATGGAATGGAAATTCATTATGTCTCTATATAGTTATTTTACAACAATATGGTTATAACATGTCATATAATATGAATATATATTCATAAACATTAATACCTAAATCCTCATGTAATTTATAACATAAATTTTTTTATACATTTTAATTTTTATTACACATACAAAATCATATAATCCAATAGTGTATAATTAAGTTCTATAATTATCATAAACTAATCCACCATATATCATAATGCAACTCTATATTTTCATATACAAAACATGAGATAATATTCATCATGTATTCTCTTGAAGAATGTTAATTACATGAATTACCCTAAAAACATACTGAAAACATACATGCTTCATCATTCAGTTAATAAAATACACATTCTTTGATGTATTCCTTAAATCTAAAAATGTTATAAATGCAATAAATGATAGCATAAATAAATTTGTCAGAAAATCTACAATAATTTCCAGTGATATCAATAGTATCATGTTTACATTATCCAGGTAAATAATAACATCATCTACGCTAAATTTTTTTCCACTATTTAGGTACATGCTATATGTTACATTACCATAATTAAGATCTCACATTTACATTAAATCAATTTTCTACATAATTAACACCATTAAATTTTTTTAATCCATTATGAAAAACCTATAATAAACAATATTTATATATATCATTATTCATATTTCATTATTCATGAATTTAAATAATTAAAAATTAAATAGTACCACTTCCTTCACTCAGAATTAACTAGGAGTCATCATCATATTCCATAATCCATCATTCATTTCCTATCGTATTTGTTTTATCTTCATTGTCAACAGAAAACAATTACCCATATAACCATTGTAATTCTATTCAAAAGCATTACCCTTAAGAAATATACTTGAAAAATTTCCCTATATTCCACATTTAAAACATGAAAAAATGATTATTCATTTTGGATACAAGTATTCTCACATAATGAGTTAACCAAATTTTTCTTTTTTCACAGATTATTACTTAATTTATGGCCATTTCAACACTAAAAACATATTAACATCCCCCTGATACACCATTGTGTGTTCATGTTTCCACGTTCATGACATATAAAATACTATACATTCTTTCCCCTATATATCCATTACCCAATCTCTCAGTGAATATTATCATTATCTTTTATTGTGGGTCTCATAGTTAGTTTGTGTGACTGTTGTTAATATGGTAACATGATAAATTATTAGGAATAATAAATACATAATTCACTCTAGATATAATCAAATATTTATTATCATTATTAATTTTTCAATAACGTTCTATTTTAACCCAGTTCCATTACTTTCCCAACACTAACTAAAAACAAAATCATTAAATTGGTAAACACTAATCATAATGGGAAACCAAATTATTATAAAACTCAATTATATGATTCCCAAATCATAAATCCTTATTTATAATCAATGACCACATAGGATTATCCTAGTTCATTAATATTAATCATCTATTTAAATCCTTAATGATATTTCAAAAATAGTTTGAATTTTAAAGGAATGTCCCACAAGAGTGTAAAATTAGATGTGTAGCAAGGATCTTTTTCATGCAATAGGGGATGATCTAATACATCTCAATGATCCCTTTTCAGAGTTCTTAAACATAGTTATATCTATTCCACATCCATATAAACATATAGTATCCCTACATGGATGATTTATTTTGAAAACCACTCACTCTATCCTTTACAAAAATTCCATTTCAATTTTCTATACTTTTACTATTCCATATAATTTTTCATAAAGAGATAATTAAAATTAACCCAATAAATAACCCAAGGGATCTCAATATAGTTTTCAAATCCATGTATCCAATGCTTAAGTAATAAATTATTTTAATAACAACTATATTTATCAATAATTATTAATAGTGGACTATAACTGATACCAACATGATCAATCCCTGGATGGATAGACCTCCTTGATGGGATACACTGCCATCCAAAGTAGTAGGTCATTTCTCAGTATTACCTTAAGAGACTATACATGATTATTCAAACTCTCAAACATGAGAGTTCTCAAGTATCATATTCCCGCCATTTCCTATGATACAAAGTACATAAACCCATACTTCTAAAACATTGATATTACATATTTTTTGGTTGAATATTCATTTCATTACAATAACACATGCATGTAGACCATAAAAATTTTGTGACTTTGGAATCATACAATGTAATATTTTAATTTATTAAATAATAATTATCTCCCATAATGTTTGTCCCCATTATTGCTTATACATTAAAAAAATTCTTTACATCCTGGGAGAATGAAAACATAACAAATGATTAGTACAGATGATTAGTGAGGGTAAATAAGGTTGAAAAATAAGAATATTTTGAGAATAACTATATGAGAACATGATAATAACATTCAAATACCATACTCTATATATCAAATATTAAAAAATATTGTGTCATCGCATAAATTTTTGACGTTCATAATACACCAATAATAATTGCTAATAAAAGAACCATGAGAAAATTAAATTAGCATAATAAAAATAATTGTGTCATATAAAAAAAAATATGTTAATATAGGTGCAACAACTATTGAACATGTTTTAATCTACGACATACCAACCACATACCCTATATAACAATCTTTGGATAAATAGTCATATTACCCGCTTTTCTGGATTGGTATAGAAATACATATACCCCCTAATCTCAATAAACAATTTTCATTACCCAATTCACCATATATAGATAATGGTCCCACCCATCGCATAATGAAAATCAGACAAATGTGGTCCATAATATCATTAAACATTCATCATACCATAACCAATGTAATTAAATAGGTTTTATAAAAATTTTACATTATAATAAACAATAAAAAGATGAATGTTTAGTAATCATTTCTTCAATTTATCATAGATTAATTAATTGAAATATTTTATGTTTCAAAAACAATTATCATGGAATAACCCATAAAATAGAAATATAGTTCATTAATATTTTTTCATCATAAACATTCAACACATAGAGAAATATTTTGAATTGTATCCCTGAAACGTATCCCTAGAAAATCATATGAAATGTCAAAGGATTTCACCCTATATAGATAATGACATTAACAAAAAATTCACAGTGAACATTTCTTCAAGGAAAAAAATTCTTTTCCTAAAAAAAATTAATACATTTTTTTCGAGAATATTTTATTTTGAAAATTTCATTTAAATTTTGTAGTACAATATTAAAAAAATGAGTGGTCATGGAAGTGGATATTCTAGGCATGTATCACATGTTAAATTAATGATTCCTTTCAAATTTTTATAAAATGATAAAAGGTAATTTTTTATATAAATGGATGGAGATTCCATTTAAAAAAAATTGTAACAATCCAAATAATTGTAAAAATTACTTTATAATATCATTTAAAAATGAAAATAATATTTTGAAAACCTTTTTATAAAATATTCTTATGTATGAAAAATGGTTATCGACCAAAAAAATAAATGTACTATATTTTTTTCAAAAGAATTATTTTGAACTCATGAATATATAAATAGTGGAAAATTATGGTAAAACATATATTCTCATGAAACTACCTAAGGTGAAGATATGTGATGAGTTTTTTTGAGATACATATCATAAGATTTAATCATATAAATATATGTTTAATTTTTTAATAAATGATGAAATTGTGACCTAAAATATATACCAATTTTGATACATTGAAAATTATGTCCACTACGTAATACGATTAAAAAACATTAAATATAATATGGATAAATATAATTAAGACATTACATGTCAATGTGGATCAATAAATTCTTGTCACATGAACATTGGCGTATAACATTATCATAAGTATCAATGAAGAAAAACCAAACTATAAATATTACAAATAGACATGGTTAAAATCCCTGAATATAAGAAAAACAGACATGGATATAACATAGATACATTATTATAGAAGTTCATCACTTGTATTGGCATGACTATAGGTCAAATGCATAGTTTGGCTTTCAAGTGATATTACCAAAATTTTCCATTATGGAAATATAATCTATAGAAACCATTTCTAAAACCATGGTAATAGCCCTACTAGTTTTCTAGTATAGAAAAAAGTATATTTCCTTATATTTAAACCATGTCTATCAATTTTTTTACCATTTTTGGATATAGTGACTATAGGCTAACGAAACTGTGGCTATAGATTTGAAATCAAATACCACCGATGAAATTCCAACCGCTCAACTCCCTGACATGAATATTAATGATTAACCAATAATATATTGAAAATTATAAGATCATGAATATATATATTTATTATTTTGTATATATTTTTTAAAAGTATAAATATGATGGAAAATGTGGAAAGAATTTTACAAGTGTTAAATTCAATGATTAATAACTAAACCATTTATTATATAAGGTTACAGAAAATATAAATTCGAAAATAAATATTAATTAGAAAACTAAAACGATTTTCTAAATAATTGTATTTTATTTATAATTTTTAGGCATTAAATAATATATTTTATTTATGACCCAATGATGATTCAATAATTACCTTAATTACGATATATTAAAATAATTGATATTATAAATACCAAAATAAATGTAAATTGACACTTTTGATGAAATCCAATAATTTTATAGGTTAATATGACATATTAAGGTTGAGGAGATAATTTTTGTTAATGTGATAAGTTTGTTAATACTTTCACAAAAACAAAATAACCAATAGTGTCAAAATTGGTGTAAATTAATATTATAAAAAAATACGATAATATTTGTTGATGAATTTCCCAATAAACCAAAGGATCAGCCAAAGGGATAAAATAATTGTATATATGTCATTAATGAACAACATGGGGTTATCTTCGACATTTATGTTATGTTCATTAACCATATAGTGTAAAAATACTTGAAGACACGGTAAAGGATAAACTATGTAACTAATAGTTAAATCTAAATGATAAGGAAAAATTGGAAACTAAACATTTCTAATACCTATTGGTTGAGAGGATTTTGACCGATAACCACCTAAAACTTGATATAACTTTATTTAGAGCCATTATAATCCAAAAAGAATTATATAATAAATTTTATTTTAATCTCTTCCTAAAGTGACCTTCATCACTCTTATAAAAGGGAACTTCAACTTATTTCAAAATCACACCTCCAATGCCATTTTTCTAGGACAAACACTACCCAAAAATCCTCCCATCATACCTAAAATATACCTATAGTCCTTATATTGATCATAAATCCTTCATGAAGATCCATTTTGATCGACCCCAAAGGAAACACCCGAACATGAGGTAATAATTTCACCACCCACTTTAATGTTCTTTTCTTCTTCGACTTCATCATTATTTGTGATTTAGATACCAAAATAATATCTCATGTAACCTCTACATACTATTAGATTACTATAAATATTGTACACTTACATTAATTATTCTATCCATCCTATAAATGACAAAGTCATCACACGTGTGTAGGTACGGATTATAGTCTCCATGACATGCTGTAGTTTTTTATTCAAACACCTCATTACTTGGATGGGTATACAAATGAGTATAACTGATTTAAATAATATTAATAAAATGTTATTTATTCTGTATATATTATATAAAAAGAAATTAGATATGATTTCAACAACAATGAAATGATATTGTCACTCGTGCGTTCGTACGGATTACCATTCTCACGAAGAGAAAATATTGAATCCCATGTTCACCCTTCAACAATGAATATAAAAATATATATTATAAATAAGTATGAAATATATGACATAATAATTATACAATATATATAAATATATATATATGTACTTACATATAATTATTCACCTACTTTCGTTCAATACAACATGAAAACGGAAATAACGTTTATGCGTACGTATGACCCATCGTCCCTATAAACAATTCCATACAATTAATATTTCTCTCAATGATAAATATTTATTTTATAACTATATATGATATATAAATCACGTTTTATATTTTGGATGTATTTAAATCATGATATAAAGGATATGATCAATAATAAAAAGATAAAACGCGTACGATAATGAAAGCGATTTTTACCCAATTTTTTATTTTAACAAGGAAATATTAGTTAAATTGGTAGTATAAAGTAATAAATGAATAATTTATTATATTATAAATATTAACATGGTTCTGGTATAATTTAATTACATACTATGGTAATTATACTCGAGGTTAAATGTGCCCTTGACTAACGGAAAGTGCAAGGTAAGGGTAGATTCATTAATCTAATTAATATTTGAGATTGTATATGCGTATTATTTTAATAGGACATATATTTTATAAATGTCCTTGTATCAAAAAAATTATTTTCAATTGGATTCATTTTATGCGACTACTTTATTAAAACATCATTTTAATTGTTATAAATATTTATTCTTCTAAATCATTCTCGTTAATGTCCATGTAAAAAAAAGTTTATTTATGATTTATTTATATAGACATGATTGTTTTTAAAATGTTAATTCCATTAAATTATTTCAAAGTGGTATGGGAAACACTGATTTAAAAATTCCTTTCAATGGATTCTTTTCTAAATTGGGAGGGTTTTTAAATTTTTTCATGAAAAATGGATACTTCTCTCAAAGAGTTTTATAAATAATTTTCTTCTATGTCAATATCCATTGATAAATTTTAAACTTGTTTGAAGTTGATTTATTATGATCAATATCTTCCATATTGTATTTAAGGTTCTATGATATGTATGAATGTGGATGTGTTATTTTTATACCATTTAGGGTTTTTGGATAATGTATTGAGATTTCGAATGCTAGTTTTAGTACGAATGATTATGTTTTGTTTCAACCATTTCATATGAATAATATTTTGGACATAGAAAGTGATGGGTGGAACCCACTATATCTATTGGACGCATCAGTAGGTCTCAAGAGACAATTAGTCATGGAATTGGTCGAGGCCTTTCCCAATTTGATATATATTTTTCTGAGGTATTAATAAATTTTAGACGTCTTGGATGAGGCCTTAAAAAATTTGTTTCTGAATGTATGGAATTACACATTCCCTCATTATGAAAATAATATTAATGGTTCATAAGGTTATTTGACTAGTATAATACCCATGACTATGTTTTATTATGGTATTATTTACTGAGCTCATATTTCTTTCATAAAGTGTTCATGTTTATTATTTTTAAAGGCATTTCATTTCAATTCTTCACCATGCCTATGGTTTATGTCATTTTCCTCTAATTGTTTTACCCTTACTGAGAATCTAAGCTCACCACATTCTTCTGTTTTATTTTCTTAGGATTCCAATATGTTTCTTATGATTGATATGAATGGTTATGCTAATGGGAATAATGGAGTTCTCAAAGAACTACTTATGTTATGTTTATGTTTGAAATTGTAATGTAATGTTAATGTACATAATCTATTTTTAAAGAATACAAAATTGATAGGTCTTTTCGGATATGATTTACTTATATAAAGACAATTTTATGTATAAAGCCCCGAGAATGGGAAAATGGGGAAAGGATGTTAAAAATTTTACATAAAGAAAAGTTTTTTTTAATTTTGGTAAAGATACATTGGAGTAGTATTATGAAATCACGAATCTTCAAATATCTTCCAATTATAGTATGTGAAAAAAATTTTGATGAAAAAATTATTATCATTCCAATTATGTAATCTAATGTTATAATGGGTTTTCATTGTTTTTCATTCTATAATGTTATTATAATTTTTTTAGCTCGAGAATTTATTTCTTAATTGATTTCTGATTTAAATATATTAACCAATTAATATCATTGAGAACAAATCCTAAAAATGAGAAGCTGTTAAGTGTTGGAAATGTTGTTTCTATTTCATATATATTTTTGAAAATAATGGAATCATTCCAAATAAAGATTTCCTGGTAGTAATGAAATACCTGGATTTTTTTCCAATGATATACATCATATTATTACTAAATGATATATTGGGTTCACTATTGACATTATTAATACTATAACTTATATATCAAAACACACTTATATAATGCCTCATGTATATCTATAATAGTTTAAAAGTATGTTTCATTATATTCTTTATGAAAGTTTTGTTGATTTTATCCATTAACGTTGAAGTTATTGTATTTTATTTTTTAAAAATAAATATTGATCCATGAGACTTTTTAATTATTATAGTGAACTGATTAACATTACTATGAATTAAAAATATATATTTCCACATATCAATGACTTATTTCATTTAATATTTTAATATTAGTATTTTTATGGTATTCTCCCTATGCTGGGTTCCATCTACTAATGGTGAATGAGGATAGAGTCCCTAATACAGTGTGTCACGACTATTCCTTGGGGTTCGTGTCGTCACTACCCCAAGCCCACCTTTCATAGGCCAGGGGCTGGTAACTAGCTACAAAGGTGTAAATCCCTATGCTGGGAAGGCATTTCCTTTATAAACATAAACAAACATAATCGATAACGAAACATGACGTAAAAATTTAGAAAAACTGAATAAAATAGAGTGTGATGGAATGTAAAATGGGCTAGTATACAAACCAAACTGAACAACAAGTACAAGTAAAAAGAGACAAATAGCTGGAAGAAAAGAGTATCTCCTAGATCATCTTCCAGAGTTTTTACCAGAATGGTAGTTACAGATGGCCACCTTAGCACCCACATCCATCAGTATCCTCTATTTTTCAACTCGTCACAAGGTCCACCTTCGGGAACCATCCAGTCATGGAACTCTCGACATCCATCATCGACGTCCATCTTCTACATCCAATACAACAAGTTGTGGGCATATCCCATGCATGGGTGAGTATACCGATACTCAGTAGGGATCCTGAGACCCGAAAGGTCTCACAATATCCACTAAGGATAAACAAAAGAAGAAAGATACAAACACGATGTATCAATAAACCCTACATAGGTGTATGTCCATACATATACCTAAATTTCCAATCACAATTCGGCTCCAACTCTTAAGGCAAAGCACAACATAGTCCACAATAGAAGAAAAGTCATACACCGTGATGATAATGGTTGAAATACAAGTCTCAGCTCAAATAGGTATGCCACAATAGTAGAGATATATAGATGATCTGATGTATCCACAAGATAATCTAAGCTATCGGACCCACACATGATATAGTACAGCTATCTCGTCTAAGCTGTCGGACCCACATAGGATACAATCCATCTATGCTATGAGACCCACATAGGATACTGTCCATCTATATCATCTAAGCTATCAGAACCACACAGGGTATAGTCCAGCTATTCTGTCGAACCCACATATGATTCTGGTATAGTAGTCGTCCTCATCGAAACCAAGGTGGATTCCAGTACAATTGTCGTCGCAGCTAGCTCTAGGGTTCCCCCACACAGCATGCTCTATTACAGGAGGGTCTGATGCTCGAGCCAAGGGGTCGATACATAAAAAATCATGATGACCTTGTTTTATGTATAGATAAGTTCCTTCTTATCATAATGAACCCAACGCGATAGTCGGCGCGTCAATCAGACGTCAGGTCAGAGAGATATTGGTTTTTCCATTCCAGGGGCCCGATTGATTTCAAGATCGAACCAACCCAACCATTCCCAAAATTCACCAAAACAATGAGTGTGATATACCCTAACGACCGTCTCGATCCAAGAAATAGTACACTACTGATGGTGCATCAATCAGAGGTTCATAATACATGTTATGGGTGAAAACCAAAAGTAGTCCGAAGAGGGGTTTTGGGTCCGGTATGACATGGCCCAACCCACCATGGTTTGGCCTGAACTGGGTCAACCTGACCCGGATCTGTGTCTGGTCTGGTTGGGTGTGACGCAGCCCAGCGGCAGTGGCCCGGTCCGCGTGGCAGGCGGCCCTGCCTGGTGGCCGAGCGAGGACCGAGGGGGCCAGTGTTTCGTAACCGCAGCACCGGCTGGCAGAGCCAATCCCTCACAGAACCCCCGACATGGGTTCCTGTCCACCTCCACGATGGGTGTTGCAGCGGCCTTCTACTGGCTGTGCCTGAGGGGGCTCACTACCCCCAGCTGGCTAGCCGACGCCTCTGGTCACCGGCGACCCGCGCCGTCACACTCTTCCACAGGCCACCAGAGTTGTTCTGTTGTCCTGTTTTGCCTCCCGCCTGTGCCTATGGCCTCGTCGGGTCCTGCTCTTAACAAAGAAGACCTCAGTTCATGGTTTCACTTCTGTTCACCCGTCTCACAACAAACCATGCATCATGAATGAATTGGCGGAGGATCTGGACTTGTTCGTTAGCCCGTGCCCTCCACGATAGAGGATCAAGCAGTAATCCAACATATATTATCCATATTAAGCAGGTACAATTTTATTCAATTAAAAATTATACCCAACTCCCTACCACGATTCAAGAACTTTTTCGAAGCTGAGGAAGTCAGTGTCACAGAAGACGGATGTCGTTACGTCAACGTTGGATGGAGTGGAGCCTGGTGTAGTCGAGTCCAGTTAACACCATCAGTGCACTCCGTGGGTGGCGGTGCTTCCCTTCCCTACTCCGGTTGATGAAGGTTAAAGGTGTTGCTTCACGTTCTTCGAGACGTGGAGTGTTCTTCATTGAATAATGGTATTCTTCATCGAGATAATAATAAATCCAACAAAGGCTCCTCCCAAGAAGTCCTCCCAACAAAATATTTTCTAATGTAAATAATATAAATGGATCCCCAATTTTATATTTCCATGAATTTCAAAACAAATCAAATTATCCAATTAATTGAGGGATCTTAATTAATTAATTTGATGGTGTTAGAACATTAATGAGGGAAAGTGGGAGGTAGAGAGTTTAAAACTCATCAATTGGTGGTGCCAATGGTTTCAAGGGGAAGTTGAAGAGATTGTGTTCGTGTGGTCCCAACAACAAATTATTCTCCCATGGGAGGTTATGTGGGGAGGTTTCCCCACTTCCATCTTTCATTTGGTGGATTTAACCACCATGGTCATTAAAATATCTTAATCATATTTTTATTTATTTTAACTAGAAAACCCCCAAAAATAACATCTAACCACGTGGAAACGCAACTACGATAAAGGAATCCTTATGTAAATACCGATGCTGCGAGTTCAACGGTGCCCTCAAAATTCAATTTCAGGAACCGGTTAAAAAGATATAAAAACACACACGTATGTTTACTAAACGTACTAGAAAAAATCTTCAGAAAATGATTTTGGGCACACTGGACCTCTGAATCAGGCGCCATTAGAAACTACAAAATCTTAAAATTCTAAACAATTTAAGAAAAAAATTCCAGGAAATTTACAGGTATTTACATTACTCCCACATCAGAGATTTATGTCCCTGTAAAGAAAAAACACTCACTAGGGAAACAAATGGGGGTACTGAGCATGCATATGAGCCTCATACACCCATGTGCTCTCTTGGAGGTTCTCGTTCTGCTAGAGAATGCACACCAAAGGAATCGACCATTCACACCGGACCCGCTCCTGTTGATCCTCAATATCCACTAGAACCTCCGTGATTATCGCCCCTTCATCGATATCCAGATCCATGTGGTCAATGATGTGGGAAGGGTCATGCATGTATCTGCTCAGCTGAGATATGTGAAGACGTTGTGCACCCAGTGCAACTGAGGAGGAAGGGCCAGGTAGTGAGCCACCTCACCTACCCTACTGAGGACCTGAAAATATCCGATGAAATGTGGAGATAACTTAATGCCTTGGAAAAATATCTATTTACCTCATTGAGGTGATACCCATAGGAAGAGGTGGTCACCATCCTTGAACTCTAGTGGTCTCTGTCTCCTATCATTATATGACTTATGTCTTCTCTATGCAGTCTTCATCTGCTCCTAGATGATCTTCATCTTCTCCGTCATAGCCTGCACCATCTCTGGTCCTACATTTGATGACTCCCCAGGGTCAGTCCTTCACATAGGTGATCTTAAAGGTCGGCCATACAATGCCTTATAAGGGGCCATCCCAATGGTGGATTAGTAGCTGTTTTTTCATGCAAACTCCACCATGGGTAAGTGATCATCCCAGCTGTGACCATAGTTGAGAACACATGAACGATGCATGTTATCGAGAGTCTGATTGGTCTTCTCAGTATGATCATCCGTCTAAGGATGTAAGACAGTGCTCAAGCGAAGCTGCGTCCCAAAAGCCTCTTGTAACCCCTTCCATAGTCGGGAAGAAAAACTAGCATCTCGATTGGAGACGATAGTCGATGGCACAACATGAAGTTGTATGATCTCATGAACGTAGAGGCATTCCAATGCTCTCTACTGAGCCCTGCTCTCTGATGAGTAGGAAGTGGGCCGACATGGTGAGTTGGTATACGATCACCCAGATAGAGTCATGCCCTCGGGATGTACGTGGAAGTCCCTTCACAAAATCCAAAGATATCTCAACCCACGTCCACTCTAGAACCTCTATAGGATGAACCAACCATTCTGGAACCTAGTGCTCCGCTTTCACATGCTGACAAGTGAGGTATCAAGAAACTAATTCTACTACTAATTTCTTCATACCTGGACACTAGTAATATCTTATGAGGTCCTAATACATCTTCCCCACTCATGGATGTACCACTCTAGGGGAAGTGTTGATCTCCCTAAACACCTACTCTCGTAGTGCAACTGGTAAGATGGTCCATCCTCTGAAGAGTATGACGTGCTCCCCACCTTCAAAAAACCCATCTGGTTCCTATCCTAAGGATATCTTAGCATGTCTTGCCTCACAGTCAATGTTCCCACACTGCGCCTCTCTGAATCACTAAAGAAGTGGAGGTGTGACTGTTAGAGACTGAAGAAAGGATTCTCCATCTCTATCCACAAAGGATATCTACAACACGGCCAGCAGCTATGTCGCTTCTCCTAGCAGCTGAATTCATGATCATCTACGGAGAGCATCTGCTGCAAAGTTCCCCTTCCCAGGAGTATAGACCATATCAAATTCATAGTCATGGAGAAACTCAAGACAACACCGCTTTTTTAGGTTCATGTACTTCTATGAGAGGATGTACCTGTGACTCCTGTGGTCAGAGTAGAATTTATAACCCTCACCCATCAGATAGTGTTTCCACATATTCAAGGAGAAAACCACTACTACTAACTCCAGGTCATGGATATAATAGTTCTTCATGTGTTTTATCAACTGATGTGAACAATATGTGATCGCTACTCGCTCCTGAATCAGGACACACCCATGTCTGGTCCCTGAAGAGTCGCAGTATATTACATACCCAATGCCCCACTATGGTAGCCTCATAATGGGTGCACTGTTCAACCTCAGTATCAACTCTTTAATGCTCTACTGGCATCTATCTGACCACATGAAGGATTTACCCTTCATTTTCAATGATGAAAGTAGTACTTCAACTCTGCAGAAGTCTAGCACAAATCCCTGATAGTACCCAACCAGTCCTAGGAAACTGAGCACCTCCATCACACTCCTGGGTGGCTCCCAAGAAAGTACTACCTCTATCTTTTCTGGATCCACTGCAACTCTAGCCTCTGAGATGATGTGTCCAAAGAAGTGAACCTCTTGAATCCAGAACTGGAACTTCAAGAGAATACTATAATGATGGTGTCCTCAGAGTGTGTCCATTACTACCCGCAGATGGTAGGTGTGATCCTCCGCAGTAGTCGAGTAAATTAGTATGTTGTTGATGAATTATATGACAAATCGATCAAGGTAAGCCTAGAAGATCATGTTCATGAGACTCATGAACATTTATGGAGTGTTGGTTATGCCGATTATCATAAACAAGAACTTGTAACGGCTATACCGACACCTAAAATCCACCTTCTGCACATCTTCATCTCGAACTCTGAGATGGTGATAGGATGATCTGATGTCTATCATCGAGAACCAACGTGCTCACTTGAGCTGATCAAAGAGGTCTTCAATCCTTGGGAGTGGGTACTAGTTCTTCATGTTCACTTGATTTAGGCGAAGATAGTGGACACACAGTCGCAAGATCCCATCTGCCTTCTTAGTGAACAAAATCAATGATGCCCAAGGTGAAACACTGGGTCGGATAAATCCCTTCCCCTGCAACTCCTCCAGCTGTACCTGCATCTCACGGAGCTCAGTGGGAGTCATCAGATATACTGGTGTAGATATTAGGGCTATCCTAGGATATAGATCAATTTAGAATTATACATCTCTATGAGTTTTTTGTCCAAAACTTTGTCAGGGAAAACATCCTCTTACTAATTAACCGCAACAGGAAAAGTCGGACTCCGCACATCAACCGCTTTGTGGATAAGACTAGCCATCTGATGTGTGATCGGCTGCCCCCGCCTCTGCATAAGTCCATCATGTGCTAAAATGGATTCCTTCTTGTAGGTGAAGGTGAACCTACTCACATCCATGTGGATACACCACACTTTGCGCCTAATACAGTTAATCTGACCATGAACTATGAAAAACCTGTCCATACCCAAGATGACATCGTAAGGCCTCAACGCCGCAACAAGAAGATCCCAGTCGAAGCTCTCACCTCCTAGAGTAACATCCCACAGCTGGCACCATTTCATAATCGTCAAGTCTTATCCCATAGGAGTCTATAGCTGTAAAGATTGAGCCAATGGCTCCGTCTGAATCTCCATGCACTGAACAAGGGTAGGGACAATAAAATAATGACTTGCACATGTGTCTATAAGTACTGCAGCAAGTGCAGAGTATACACAGATAGTACCTAAAATTATTTCTGGTGTGTCGTGGTATTAGGCCTCAACTTCCTGAAGGTAATGCAACCCCTGTCCTCCAGCTCCATGAGGTCATGGTGGACCTCATGGTGGTGGTGGTGTTAGAGCCTCAAAATGTTTTCCACCACCCGCTACTCGGCCAGCTCCTCTTCCACTTCTTCCTGCTCCCTGCAGAACACCACAGGTGAACCTATGCCTCTGCCTAGGAGGTCCCACTACTGTCTGCTACTTATCTGCATGGTGGGTCGGGGAGTCACGAGCCATGTGGCTCTGCCCGCCGGATGCACTACACTGCCTGCTCCTCGTATAGAAGACTCTATCTCGTGTGCCCCAAATAACCAAACCTGCGTCCTGGGATCACCCACCTAATTGCCTGGTCTCCATGAACCTCTAAAACATCCATCTACATTCATATGAAGAAGAATCTATTACGTGTCTCCCTGTGGTGTTTCTCTCCACTGGTGACTACCCAGTGAGAAAACTCTCCATTAGATGGCCTCGCTCCAGCACCCCCTCCTACGTCGGAATGCTGAGAGGAATATTCAAATCCCGGATCTGATTCCTGATTCCCTGCTCAAATGTCTGGGCCCTAAAAAATGTGTCCCACACAATATATATGATGAATCATGGGAGGTCGGTGATCCTCGCCAAGTACTGAGCTGTTGTCATGCTTCCATACTATAGATACATTAAATCCTGAATCCGCACCGCACGAAGGGTGGCTGGAACAAAATCCACCTAGAATAGGCTCTCGAAGTCTGTCCAGAGTAGTGATGCCTCATCATGAAACTGGAGAATTAGGCTCCACCATATACCTGCTGTTGTGTGCAGGAGACTCGCAAAAAGGATCACTATAAGGTCAGCTGGTGTCCCTACCAATCTTAAGACTATCAGGACAACCTCCTGCCACTACTCATCTACCTAAGGGTCTATCTCTCCCCGGAACATGGGCGGCCTCTATCCATGGAACTTGTTAAATGCACTCAATCAACGTTCACTCTTTATTGTTGGGGGTGGTGCTGGAAGTGGCCTAGCATGTAGTGGTACAGTTGGTGTCTCCACTATGATAGGGACCTCCACCGAGGCCTCGTCACTCAGTGTGCAACCATCTCGTACATAACTTGGAACCCTAGCTAGCTGCCTTCGTCTGGCCATCCTGAAAAGAAACAGCTGCACCATGGTTAAAAGAGTATACCTAGTGAGATGACACAATGTAATCACAAAGAAAACATTTTCAATGGAAACACACATGCAATTAGTGTTTTCGTGCACTGCGTTGGAGATTAGATGTCAGAGAACTAGTGTATGGATACGTCAGCCGCCACACCAAAACTAGTTTACATAAACTGATAATCATACTCAAGACACATAAAACAATTGCTGTTAAAATAATTAGAGTCCATGTTCTACGGCATAACTTACACATATGATACCAATTTGTCATGACCCATCCTTAGAGCCTATGTTGTGACTACCTCATTCCCGCCATCCATAGGCCAGGGGCTGGAGACTAGCACCAACGGCATAAATCCCTATGTTGGAAAGGCAATTTCTTTATAAAAGTAAACAAACACAACAAAGTACTCAACATAAAATAAACACTAAGAAAAATTAAATACAAAAGAGTGTGTAGGAAAGATAAATGGGCCAGTATTCAAACCCAACTGAACAATAAGTACAAGTAATAATGGAAAAACAACTAGAATTAAAGATAAGCTACTAGATCGTCCTCTAGAGTTCCTACGTGAAGGGTAGGTACAGATGGCCACCTCAGCACCCATGTTCGTCAGACTCCTTCGTGTGCCGACTCGTCACAATGTCCACTTTCAGGTATTGTCCAGTCATGGAACTCTTAGCCTTCGTCAGCACATTTCGTCATCAACATCCAAGACAATGAGGTGCAGCGATAGCCCATGCAGGGGAGAGTATAATGATACTCAGTAGGGACCCCGAGACCCGAAAGGTCTCACAATATCAACAAAGGATAAACCAAAGATGAAAGATAAAAACATAATGTATCAATCAACCCTTCTTATGTATATGCCCATACATATACCTATGTTTCCAATCACAGTTCTGCTCCCACTCTCGAGCCCAGGCACAACCCAGTCCATAGAGGATGTAATGTCAAACAACATGATGAAAATGGCTGAAAGGCATGACTCTGCTCACATAGGTATGCCTCAATAGTAGAGAAATATAGATGATCAGATGTTGCCACTGGATCATTTAAGCTGTCGGACCCACACATGATACAGGACCAGATAAGCTGTCGGACACACACATGATACAGTCCAGTTATCTCATCTAAGTTGTTGGACATACCCAACATACAGTCTAGCTATCTCGTCTAAGCTGTCGGACCCACACATGATACAATCCAACTATGTTTTCGGACCCACACATGATATAGTCTAGCTATACCATCTAAGCTAGCAGACCCACATAGGATACAGTTCAACTATTCTGTCTGACCCACACAGGATTCTAGTACTGTAGTAATCATCGTCGAACCCACAAAGGATTCCAGTACAATAGTCATCGTATCCATTTCTAGGGTAACCGCACACAACACGCTCGATTCCAGGATGGTCCGCTTCTTGAGCCAAGGGGTCGATACATAAACTATCACGAAGTCCAGATTTGATATATCCCAAACTTTCGTCTCATCATAAGGAACCCATCGCTATAGAAGGCGCATAAAACAAATGCATGTTCTAAGAGATATTGGTTGTTCCGTTCTAGGGGCCCAGTTGGTTTCATGATCGAACCAACCCATCCATACACAAACATCGTGAAAACCATGAGTGTAATATACCAGAACGACCACCTCAATCTAAGGAATATACAAAACTGATGGTGCATCGATTGTAGGTCGGTATCTCTTGTTATGGTTGAAAAACCAAAAGTAGTATGGAGAGGGGGGTCTGGGTCCGGTCCGGTAGGGTGCAGTCCAGCCCAATGGTTGAGGCCCGACCCGTGCAAGGGAGGCCCGACACACACGGCAGGCGGCCCGACCGGCATAAGGGCTGCCCAACAAGCGTGGCAGGTGGCCCAGCCCACGCGGCATGCGTCATGGCCTGGCGGCCGGCTGGGGCTCTCCCAACTGGCCGAGAGCGGGGGAGGGGGGGGCGGGACAGTCCCTCGATGTTTCATAATGGCGGTGCCCGCAGGAACCACCTGTCTCTTCCGAAGACCACAGCACGAGTTCCGCTCAACCGCCACAGCGGTGGCCATCCGCTGGTGGTGCACGAGGGGCGCTGTCATGCTCTTCTGCGAGCCACCGGAGTTGTTCCGGTTGTTCATGTTTCCTCCTGCCTACACTTATGGCCTCCTCGGGTCCTGCTATTCACTAATATGACCTCATATCATGGTTTACCTTCTGTTCACCCATCACCCAACAAACCGCGCATCATGATTGAATTGGCAGAGGGTCCAGACTTGTTCGTTAGACCGTGCCCTCCATGTTAAAGTCACAATTAGTAATCCAATATATATTTCTCCAAAGTACGAGTGTATAATTTTATTCAATTAAACATTATACACAACTCCCTACCTCGATTCAAGAACATTGTCGAAGCTGCGGAAGTCGGTGTCATGGAAGACAGATGTCATTCCGTCAATGTCAGAAGGATTGGAGCTCGGTGTAGTCATGTCGAGTGGACAACATCGGTGCACTTCGTGGGTGGCAGTGCTTCCCTTCCCTTCTCTGTTTGAAGAAGGTAAAAGGTGTTGCTTCACATTCTTCAATACATAGAGCGTTTTTCATTGGAGAATGGTGTTATTCGTCGAGCGAATAATAATTCCACAAAAGCTCCACCCAAGAATTCCTCCCAACATAATATTTTCTAAATAAAATAAAATAAAAGGCTCCCCAATTTCATATTTCCATTCATTTCAAAATAAATCCAATTAAACAATTAATTGAGGGAGCATAATTAATAAATTTGATGATGTTGGCACATTAATGATAGAAAGTGGGAGGTGGAGAGTTTAACCCTCATCAATGGGGGGGTTCCAAGGGGTTCAAGGAGAAGTTGAACAGTTGGTGTTCGTGTGGGCCCCACAAAACATTATTCTCCAACGGGAGGTTATGTGGGAAGGTGTCCCCACTCCCAACATCCCTTTGGTGGATATAACCACCACCTATATAAAAATACCTTAATCATATTTTTATCTATTTTATATAGAATACCCCCAAAAATAACTTCCAACTACGTTGAAATGCAACTACCATAAAGGGCTCCTTAAGCGAATACTGGCATTGTGAGTTCAATGGTGACATACGATTTCAAATCCAAGCACTGATTCAAATGATATAAAATCATGCACGTACATTTACTGAACGTACCTGAACAAAAATCAGAAATTGATTTCGGGCACACTGGGCCTCAGAATCAGGCGCCATCAGAATCTATAGACATGTAATATTACAAAGAATTTATGAAAAAAAATTCCTTGAAATTTTCAGGTCTTTACACAGTTTTTTTACTAGGATTGTGAATTATGTTTTTTGGGTTAATACCTAGGTTTTTTTATTTTAAATCATTATTTATGGATCTTATGAATAGATTTTCAATGAATATTTTTGAAAGAATAATATTTATTAGTGATATTTTCTTTGATTCAAAAAATTATTAGGATCATGGAAAACAACTAAGGATTATTTTGAAACCCCTTACTGAAAAATTTCATATGGGAAATGTTTATCTTATTTAATGAAATATTTCATTCAATTGATATATAAAAAATAAGGATGATATAAATAATGATCCCAATAAAACTAAAGAGGCCTTTTAATGTCAGAATCATAAAAATATGATTGAATTATTTATTTTTCATGGATTATAATGATATTTATAGTGGTTTGACAAAACCTTCATGGTTATCAATCATACAATCATTGTTACCAAAAAAAGAACAAAGATCTTCTATAAAGTATTATGTTATGAATGTTTCCAAAAATTTAAAATATGATTTTTGAATGGAATATTTGTTTACATTAAATCAATACACATTGAATTTTTTATCTATATAGAGTATTCATTTAAGGGAGTAGGTAGTTTTTTAATGATTAATTTTTATTAATTTAATATGCTTCATGTCCATTAATTCCCAATGATAAAAAATATCTCACACATTCCCTTTGATTGAGGCTTTAGTTTTTACTTAAAAATGTGTGGAATTCATTTAAATGGATTAAATTGTGAAATGAATAATGATTATAAAATATTGAAGCATATATTCAATAAATATATTATAACATGAGACCAAGCAATTTAATCCAATTGATAATGAAATATGAAATCATCATTAATTACAATTTATGTAGTAATAATAGTTTAATAGATTATTTGACTTAGTAAGTATATTATTCATTGTCTATGATACATTTGGAACATTATAATTTTGATTATTAATAGATGAATATTTTTATACAAATTCATTATGATGGAACTCTAATTGTTATTGTTTTAATTATTTTAACGTGAAATTTTTCATACTGAATTATGAAATCACATAAGGAAGATATTTTGTTAATGGAATATGAGGAAATTATTATAAAACGTACATTTTAGGACTTTTATATTAACAAATATTATGTTTTTACAATAAAATAATGCTACATGATTATTATATTCATTATTTGAATAAATATCCCTAGAGTGAGATTCATTGATCTTTATTTATTATTCATCTTGGTAATAATAAATTATAAATAGACCTTTGGGAATGTTATTAAGAGGAGAATTGATGAAATATATTGATAAATTTACAATGAGATGTCAAACTAGTGAACTAGTTATATCCAAAAAACAACTACCAAATGGGATGCTTCATCCAATACCAATAAAAAATTGAAATGGAATGATATATTCATTGATTTAAATTTTGGAGAACCAAATGAATCATGACTTAGTATTTCCAAATGGTTCATTTTATATCGACTAACAAAATCTATTCATTTTCATCCCATTCAAAATAAGATATCTCTAAATAAAATTTTCTTTAATTATATTAAATATTTTATAAAATTAAACTGATTCCCCTCTCCATTGTATATATTAGTGATCTCACATTTACCACTATGGTTAAGATAATACATTAGTCATTTTTGGGTACTAAATTAAATATTATGAAGTACTTTTATCCTTATTCGAATTTATTATAAGAGATACCAATCTAGACTAGAGAAAATATTATATGATCTTAGTCAAAGAATTATCAAGGATATTTGGATCGACATCTAACATTCCTAAACTTTTTTTATAATAAATTTATTCATTCCAGGATACATGTGTAACTAGTTATAGACATATTTAGATTGTGCTTTCATAATATAATTTTTAACATGAATTTAGAGAAATAAATTTCTGGGATGTAGAATTTGTATACAAAATGGTTGATAAGATAAGGATTTTTCAATATTAAAATAAGAATTTCAAAAATCAAGCATTAATTTTAATCAATTATCAAAATACTGATCTTTAATTTGAGGTAAGATAATGTATTTATCATAATGTTCCACCATGTAAAAAGTATTTTACATTTTCAGAAAAATGATAAACTAAGTCAACAATTCATTTAGAAATTTTAAATCCAATATAATTTTGGATCATTTTCATACTGAGTTCCCATTAATATATGTTAATTTTAGGTACATGACATATTAAATGTTTTATTTTTTTAAACTATGTGAAATATAGATCTCAAATTATGAAACCTGAGGTAGTTATGTTAGAATAAAACCAGTATTACGAGGAACAAACATTATAGATTTTTAATAGTATATATTTTTTTTGTGAAATATATTTATTAACCAGCGTGTGGTATTTTATTGAAACAATATGGTTGAAGAAGAAACATGGTAATCTAAATATTCAATAACTAAAAAATAATTCCACTTGTTTATATAATAAATACAATATTAAAGAGAAAATTTAAAAAATGGTGTTGATTATAAAAACACATATAATTTTATGATAAATCGGTATCATTTCTTATTAATGTCCATTAAATATTTTTTTTATTCATTTCTATTCACAAATAGAATATAATGTAATTTATCTTCCAAAATAATGATAATTTCATTCCATCCAATTTGAGATTTCAGGAATTATATGATTTTATGTCAAATTTTTATTTTAAAATCATATAAATTATATTTAATGGAATTTTATACATTTTATAATTTTTCATTTCAAAATGAACTGAATATGAATTTTGAATAATTTTTTTGTATATCTATATTTTCAAATGAATACTAAAAAATAAATATTGTTATTTCAATCATTCATATCATTTCATTGATTAAAAAATATATTTTTTTAAATATATTTTCAATGTAAAATTATATTATTAATATTATATAAAATATTATAATGATATTTGGTATAAATTTTATAATTGAATTTGGTATAAAAATATTTTTTACATGTAAAAGTCATTTAAAAAGAATCATATTATCATCACTTTTTGCGCATAAAATTTAAATTAATTTTGGACCCATAAATGAATTTAATATTATAATATGTACCTTGTATTTTGAATAAAAACAATTAATATTAGGTAACGTGGTAATTTTTTTCACATTGTTTTTTAAAAATACTAAAAATATGTTACCATTTTTTTGGTTAAAACATGTTTACAAGGGGTAAAAAATAAGTGATAATGGTTAAGAGGACCAATATACCATTATAAATAATATAAAATGTTCATATATCAACAATATCTCTTCTAATAATCATAAATGGGCCATTTTTTTCATTTTCTGATTGAGTGCAAATTTATTACATTTTATTCCATTTGTAATTTCCAAATGTGTCCCCCCCTTGACTTAAAAAATAAAACCAATTCTCATCTCATATCCATACATAAAGTGCCTATTTTGCATTGAAAAAACATATTTAAATATTTAAATTACATACCTACACATTTCCTAGAGTATCTTAATTTATTATAATCCCTCTTATGAAAGAATTAGTGGTAATGCAAACGTGTTATTTTGAATAAGATGTATTGTTCTTGAACGGGTATTTTCGTTTTAATAATAATTTTACCACATTAAAATTTTAATAAAATATGATGAAATAATAACCCTAGTATATTTAATATAAATATATGTATTTATGTTAACCAAATAACACAAATACATTTAACTATTCTATAAAATTTAAAAAAAATCAACATTCGAGTGTATTTATAACTACCACTTCATGAACTGAAGGAATTAATTTTTCATCACTTCAACTCATTTATGACTATAATTGTAGATATAATTTTTGTATATATATATTCTTTATAAAATAGTTATTTTATTTTATTATATATTTTATTCCATTTCCATATATTGATATATGATAACATCTTTCCTATGTAGGTATGGATTATTACGTTTCTAATGCGATGTAATTCTTCAATCATAAATAAATCACATAGATGATATACATAAATTTTTTATATATAATATGATATTTATGTTAAAAATATAATTTTATAAATATGAAATTAAACTTTCATTTTTCACTCTGGAATAATAAAAATTAAAATTTTAGTCATTCTTATGTATGGCCTATCATCCTAATTATTGTAACACAATTAATTTTTCAACAACAGATTTCATAGTTGTTTGAAATTTATAGTTAAGTTATAATATTAATTATAATTTCATAGTTATTATTCTTTATATTATTTACAAATTACATTTTGGAGCATTGTCAGGATAGAAATGTGATTTTGGATGCACGAGCCGGATATCGTCAGAATAACTACCATGGATATAATTGATAATGTAATTATATATAAAAAGGTACGATATACTTAAGGAAAAATTATTATAAATTAAAATTTTAATCATCATGATAACTATATTTTTTTGTTTTATTAACAAAGATAAATAATGTACATGATGAGTTAAAGATGAGGCAAAGGACATGTTACTGTAAAAAATGATTTCAATGTTTTAAATATTTATTTTATAATCATTTCCTTCCATGAACATATTAATATTATATATTATTTACATGTATTTTTATTAAAATAAATTAATTATAATTTAAATATTATATCACATTTTTTTATCATTCAATTGAAATGAATGGAATATTTTTATGTACTTTATATGTAATGTTCAAATGAGAATGAAAAAAGAGTGTTTTATTTTAACATATAAAGTATCAAAAGTTTTTCCCACCACCATAAAAATTATTTTATGTTTTAATTATATTATAACCATTGATGTTTTTTTCAAATAAAAATCCTCAAACATTTTTTGGGGTATTTTCATAATGTTTTAATTGATCTAGATATTTCAATATTGGGATATTTTATCATATGAATGAAATGATTAATTTTTATATATTTGATAAGAAAAATTAAATTTTAAATGTAGTATGATCTTGTATTATATATATATATAAATTTTTAACATGAAGAGAGGGAATGATATATCTCATCCTTATGGGTGATCATGATATATCTCATGATAAATTTTGAGCCAAATTCAGCACTCCAATTCATTTGGTATAGGTATAATGTTAGGAAGTTATTTTTTTCTTAATAATTATTTGGAAGATACAGAGATGGGTTTTCAATTTGTATGAGTGAATATATGGGTGATATGAATATTATGATCCATTTTTATTATATGTTTTATAATGGTTTTCTAAGGGGTTTTAAAGAAATGTATGCTCTCTCAATGTAAGATAATGAGATTTATTTTAATGTGATGGTTGTGTTTCTCCATAATTGTGAAATATATATTTTTCATGATTTTGTAATTATTATTAAAATAATTTATTTATTAATTTTTATTAAATTGTTCCAGTGAAATGTATTATAAATTATTTAAGAAGATAATTTGATTTCCTATGTATGTAAATGATAATTTTAATACCAATTTTTATTCATAAAATTGAAATTCTTTAAGAGCATTCATGGAGTCAAATGTTTCTTCCATTATTTTTAAATTTACCATTCTATTATTTTTTTTGGTAATCCCATTTTCCAAAAAAAATTCATACTAATTTATGGATTATTATAGACAAATATGTTGTCAAAATAAAAAATTTGAATACATATCATTATAATATAAATTGTTTTAAATAAATAATTATTAATTTTAGAAAAAATGGATATTGAGATGTTATTCCAAAATTTTAATGTATTCTTTATTCATGTAATGTAGTAAACAACTTCTCTACGACTATATAACTAAATATCCTCTAGGGTTAATAGGAAATGAAGTACTGTATACAGATTCAATTTTATTGATTTTCTATGGTCAGGATCTTATATGGTATGTAAAAGTATGCATATGGTAAATTATAAGGCAATAATGAATTTAGATATAATGGATATAAAATATGGAATTAGGATTATATGTAAATCATTTTATTTTCATAACAACATGAGATAAAAAGAGATTCTCACAGATTAATTGATTTTTTATTTTAACATGGTTACAATTATTATAATTAATTTTTCATATTTCAAATGTGTGTATGAAAATTATTTTCATGGGATTTATTAGTGAAAATAATTGTATATATATCATTATATTCTATATTAATTCCATTCTAACATATTTTTCAATTATTTTAATTGGAAAAATTTTATAACATTTTTAAAAAAATTTATATATTTTGGAATTCTGTTTGAATTCAACATTAATGTGGGAATTATAGAATTAATTTTCTTTAAATAGATATTTTAACATTGGAGCCATTAATTTTTATGTTAACAAATTCAAATATAGGAATTCTAAATCCAAATACTCATATAAAAATCATTTTTCCATATAATTTTTTGGAATTTTTTAATTTGAGAATGAAAATTTTAGAATATTCTTATGTGATACCGATGATATTTATTACTCTGACTATACAATTAGAGAATTTATGATTTTTAAATATATATATTATCAAAATAATAATGGATGGGAGTAACTTGTAATTGAAAATTACCTTTCTAACTAAAAAATATAGATTGTATTTTCAATGTCATTGGTGATAGACTGTAGGGGGATTAGTGTAAATATTAATGTAACCACACATAAGTAATATATGTGGAATGTGAAGTAATACAAACACATAAAAATACATTTTTTTTGTGATTTTACAAAAAAAATACTACACGAATATTAGGGTTTTTTATATTTAAAAAATACAATTTAATCTATTTTATTTATCATTATATAATATATTAATTTTAATGAGCTATTCACATATGATTACCTATTAAAAAAATTAAATTGATAGAAAATATTTAAATAATGTAGATATTATTTTTATAGAATATTTAGTGGGAAAATAATTTTGAATGTTGAACATAGATTCATGAATGATCATATGTTATGACTTAGTAGAATATAAATTTGGGAACCATGATTTTATAAAATCACAAATAAGACACATTAAATAGAAATGATTAAAAAAAAATTTAATAATTGTTTTCTAAGAAAATAAAAACATAACATAGTAATGTCAAATGAAATAATAAATTTATAAATTAAAAATAAGGAGATTTTAATAAAAGATATAAATATCTCAGTTAAAAACTATTAAAATAATAACATAGTCATAGATGGTAACATCCAATAACCTATACATAATAATCTCAAGAGATAAAAAAATTATCTTCATGCTTTTTAAAAATATATAATTTTCATACAATTCATCAAAAATAATATATTCATATGTATGTGATGTATATTAAAATGAAAAAATTTATTGAAACATTAAAAATAATATTGTAGTTGTCCTATGAAATAATAATTTGTTTTCATATCAATTTACACATGGAATTAAAATCATGAAATGTGAAAAATTTGATGACACTGTGATTGTCAATTTAAAAAGAAAGACAGAAAAAATGAATCAAATGGATGAGAAAATGGTAGAACCAAAAATAATATTAATATAGATAATAATATTTATTTAAATATATAAAAATTTCATTAAATTAAAATAATAATAATATGTAGCTTAATAATTTAAAAAAAAAATATGTGTGAATAATTTGAATATAAAAAATTAAAAGTAATAAAATAGATCTATATATAATGAATTAGAAAAATTAAAATAGAATCACTAAGAAGAAAATAAATGAAATAGGTGAGACGAATATAACATATGATAAATTTAAATAATGAGAGTAATGGTTTCCATTATAACATCTCATATATTTTATAATAATAAGAAAATGGTTTTGAAGAACAAGAGAAATTGTGGAATTAATTGGGGATATATCAATAAAATGATATATAGTATATAAAATGTGAATAATTATGATAAATATATAATAAAAAATATATAATAAAATGGATATTCAACATTAACTCCTATATTAGTTAAATAATCTATGATCCACTACTGTGATGAAATGACTTCATGTCAAGATTACAACCATTAAAATAAAATATTTCGGGACACATTAAATGTATTTCATATTATTTTAATATATCAAATCTGTTTAAATTATGTTATTTGGATAGTGATTAAATATAAACCTATAGAATTGGTTTTTTAATTGTTAATTTAGGGATCCTTTTAATGATAGAATTTGAGTGGATTTTATTTGAAAATGAAAATTCATTAAGTGGTAAAGAATACATTTTTTATATAATGAGACAATTAAAATGAAAAAATTAATATAGGTTGTCAATTTATCATCAACTCATGTTCATGATTATTTTTATACAATTATAAATATTTTATAATTAATTTTCTCTCATGTTTTCATTTCAATTATCTATATATATATTTAACTATTCACATTGGTAAATTATATTTAAAAATGATATATAATATCTTACTTAATATATTAATCAATATCGTAAATATTCTATAAAATTGATAAAATTAAAATAAAATATCAAATAAATTTTACATTAAAATAAGTGCGTATAATATATAGAAAAAGATAAAAAATGTATATCATTCTATGAAAGTAAATATTTATATATTTTTCCAATTATTTATTAAATTTTATTAAGATGCTAATTATTTATATCCCATATGCAATGAATAAATGTTTTTATTAAAATATATAATATATATAATATATAATAAAAACAAATATTAAAAAATTCATTTCTTTAATAAAAATTTTACATATTAATAATAATATATTGATAACATTCTAACTTCTAAATATATATTACATGGAGAAATCCAAATAAGTAATATGTGTGATATATATAATAGTTTTATTCAAATATATTGATTCATTTGACAGTTATATCATAGTAATATCCATAAACATGAACATCTTCTATAGATAATTTCACGCTAGGTTCACTTTTTGAAGTTCATCATTGGGTTCAATATTTGAAAACCATGTAATGCTACCTCTTTCCTATGGTCAATAAAATGAGACTCTTATATTGATCTTCTAATATGTGACATCATGTATTATCCCAATAAATATATGATTCATGATATTTTTAATCATTTTTATGATCACCATATCAATAACAACACAAAAAAATTATATCTCTTGATTACATTATTTAAGTATATAATAGACATCAATCCACAATATAATGAAATAACTTAATCATTAATAATATTAATGAATGGTTATATATATTTATAATTTTAATATAAAGTGATATATATAAACATTTTATTTTTATCCCTTTTATATATACACTCGTTGGTCTTATATATCCATAATATAATAAGTAAATATATCAATGTCTCATCATAATGAAAAATTTTATCCTCAAAATTTTAATGAAACAAAATGTTTTTCATGAAATAAACATTTATCATGGGTGGTTTTATTTTTAATGGAGTTGATAACAAGTATTACAAAATCATTCTTGAAAATTTTTAAAAATTTATACATTATAATTTATAATTATTGAAAGATACATTGAATTTTATTATTTACAATGTACAATGAACATATATGTATTGTTTTATTTAAGTGTAGATCCTATCAATTCATTATTATGGAAAAAAATCTATGATTTGAGATCATTAACATGGTTGAGTGTTTGTAAGAGGAATTTAATTACAATAAATACTAGATAATAGAGGTGAAAAATCAGTGAGACCAATTACCTTTGGAGGATAAAGTGGTGGATGAAGTAATATCATATCATTATATAATGTTGAGTCTAATGAGTATGTTGAAATGGATAAGGGGTACATCTACTCATGCATGAAAAATTTGAAAATTTATTATCAAATCAATTTCATATTCTCTCAATATAGAAAATAATAAAACAGGGTACAAGAAACACTCAAATTTACCAAAAACAATGATTACTAGATCAATGAGAAAATGAATACTTGTTGGGAAACATTGGTTTAATTGGTGTAGTTAAAGAAATTTCAATGCCCCAAAAATCAGGGAAACACTATTAGTGGTACATGAATGAAAAAAACCTAATATTTAATCCAATTGAAATATTAATAATTTTAAGGATCTCCAGAATATTATAACCAATTATAATAGAAGATGGTTATGGTCTAAAATTTATGAGAGATGTGGTTTTATTGGTATATTTTGTTATTTTTAATCGTAATCTCCCACAATATACATCATTTTTGATAAGATTCCTTTGGCCTATGAAATTTCCCAAATATCAAATGTGGAGAAATGTTTTGAATTTCATAGATATTAATGAAATATACCAATGAATAATAAAACTAGTTTTGAGAACATAAATAACCCCGAGAGCCTAAAAACTGATTTGTGTAGTTGGTTTTTAGTTATCTGAAAGTCATTATTTAGACAATTATGTGGTTCCTTTTTTATTTTATAATTTTATGCAAGTCATAAATTCATTAATTTGTGTTTTAGAAGAAAAAATACATTTCAATCCAAAATGTGACATCAAATACATTCCTTAGTGGTATTTCATACTATGAGGTAAGGGTGTTTCTTCTTTGGGGGATCCCAATAAAACCATAAAAGAATTTTTAAAAAATAAACAATTGAATTTAATTATAATGATACTGTATTTTATATACAATATATTAATAGTATAACTTAGTAAAATGATAATTATTTATCTAATCATTTAATTTTTTATAGAAAAGGTTATTCGACATATGAAAAATGAGGAATGAAATTTGATGATAAAATTAGTGGGGGATATATCCCAATAGCCTATAAAATATCTCCATAATAGTTCATTTTTCCAAAATAAAATTTTTTTTGGGTACATTTTTTCAAGAATATAATTTTATTTCAAATATTCATTACAATACTTATGATTTTACAATCGAGAAATAATATACTGAGAGGTATTATTTTATACTGTACAATCTCTTTGATCAGTTATATTCACATATTGATTCCCCTAATAGAGGTAATAATATAATAGTATATCATTTTGTATAACAACATGTGGATAATTAATTTTATAGTTCCATACATGTGATAAATGGGGTGTGTTGATTAATTATGATAGGTTATATAGATGTGATTAATGATACTATACATTTTCTTTCTGGTTATTAATCTAAAAGTGGATAATGTCTATAACTATTATCATTTCCTTCATTCAGAATCACATAACCCCTTCCATAGTTATATTCAATGTAATAGTTTTCCGCAAAATCTATATATATTTCAAATTGAAGATATTAAATATAGATATTTTTCTAAATATTTGTTGATTGAATATGGAACTGAGTTTTTTACTTGTTACTTTCAATTTTTTTGTAATGATATAGTCTTAATATTATTACACAATTATTGTAATCATGTTATTTTAATGTCTTTCATCTCTAACAATAAATAGAAGCATGTGGTACCATTTAAATGAATTTGTGGAAACATTATTAATATTAGCAATATAATATATGAAAATAACATTTCTAATCCCAATCAAAAAAATTCCTGAATATCTCACTATATAATTGATAATCAAAAAATTAATTTTATATGTTCCTATTTCATGACAATGATAAGAAATGATAATGTGATATCAAATAGTAAATTAATATTGGAAACTTCATTAAAAAATTTAATTGAATCTTCTATGTTGATTTAATAAAAATGAATTGAGTACTCCATGTAATGGCTCATCTAAAATTACCCAATTGAAAAATAATCCAAAGAACCAATAAACAACTAGCATACCAACTCAAATAAAATTGGATTATAAATGTAATTGATAGTGTATGATAAATATTAGTGTGGATATTTTTTCAATATCATTTCTATTACCACTACATAAAAAACTCATAATTTATGATTGGAAATCATAGTATGAACTTCTGTAATTATAGACTAAGATGAAAAAATTTAATAAAAATTTGAAATTTATTATAATTTAATATAGAGGGGATATATATATATATATCCCATTCCAATAATCATTGAAAAATAACATATATATATAAAAAATACTAAAATCTAATAGAGGGTCTAATAAAAAATCCCACCCTCTCCTCACTACAATATCCAAAACCTATCGAATCATCACCTACAAAATAATATTTACAATCAATTCATAAACCTATATAAGAACAATAAAATATCATAAAACATTAGGGTTCAATTTATATGTGAAAAATATAATATATATAATATAGTGACCAATTCAACCCTAATATACACAGTCATATAGATATTTATTAAAGATAAAAAATATATCTACGTACACATCATACATTAATTTATGGAGGGTCATCAATTCTAAAATTGTCATCAATGAAACATATCCATACTAGGTCAAATATCATTAGTAGAGACATGTCAAAAAATTTCAAATTACATATCAATAGTTTCTAGTGAAATGGAAAATAATATCCAAACTTATGGGTAAAATTTAATATACTTATCTCATTTCCCATAATATTCCTATCACATATTACTAAATTAAATCCTTCTTCAAATATTTAATATTAAGGGAAAGATCATATAACCAAGAACAATATGTATATAATTTCATGTTTGGTGAGTATCAATATATTTATCATGTACCAAAAACTTTTCACTAAGGGACACTTCATCTAACACGTCATGTTCTCATACCCCATCATTCAAGGCAAGGTTTTATACAAGGATAAAAATTCACTATCAGTCGATGTAGGGATATTGAAAATGATTTAACCACCCTCATATAACACCACACATAGTTTTTTAACCATATCCTATATTGAATACATGTCAATTAGGTTATGAAAACCTACCAACATTATACAACAATATAGTACTAAAATATTGTTATTGTCAACAAATCAACAAGTAAACACAATCTAATTTCCATTTTCTTGAATAACATCTTATGAATCCTATTAATCTCAAAATTTTAACAAAATATAGATTTCACAAACTCATAACATAGAATAAAATCCTAAAATAAACCATATCATATATATGGTCTTATATTTTAACTGTATAATTTAATAAATTATCACATCCATGATGTCCTACAAAACCGATTGGATTCCATTAGTTACCAAAGAATGTAACATTTTCCTTTGTATGATCCAACCCAAAAACTTATAACTCAAATAACTTGTATTTTACATTAAATAATTACCCCATAACGAATAATCCTTACTAATACATGTCCTCCACGGGCAGGTCTATCAATTATTCAACTCCCCAAATGATTAATTTTGGATGGTAGTATGTGATTTCCACTGTCATAAAAATACAATTTCCTATTACAACTCTTCATCGATAAAATATAAAATATATATCAAAAATAATTTGGATACCTTTCCATATATACCCTTAAGAAGCTATGTCTCCATTTATTTAGATGCAACCACAATTTTCATATTGTAACAATCCTTTGTTAAATTTTTGGACTTCTTTACATCACCAATATTCCTAAAACCCCTTTTTAGGGGGCTCCCAACCATATATGATAAAAATAGAAGTCATTCCCATATCCCAAAGCCTTAATACAACCAAATGAGCTCCATTGTTTTGAAAATAATTAATTAGGGATATAAAATTTCATTGCATGCTTAAATAACCACTAAATCCAATTGCACACCTAGCTAGAACCTTCTTCCCTAACAGATGAATCTAGTAGGTAATTAAAAATCACCATAGTGTATGGAGGAACATTATAAAGTCACTTTAAATTTATTTATCATCCAAATTCACACTAAAGGAACTCTGATTCCTATAAATTTCTCCCCAAACTGGGACTACCAAACATGAATGAAAAATCATACAAAAATGGGTATATCGTCTGGTATCACTTTGGATTCATACCTCGTTAATAGATTTCTGGTGATCATTCTTCTCAATATGTTTCTACGACAAATATAGAATCCCAAAAGTAAAATATCATTAAATTTCATGATTCCATCTCTCATATATAATTAAATGAAAAAATATAGTAGTTAAATATACTTTTTTCAAGCATTTAACCTATTGAGTAATACACATAGAAAACTCAAAAGAAAAATTATGACACTAAAATCAAGAAAAATATTTTCAAAAAATTCATTGATGCACTCTAATAATTTTTTAAGAAAAATAAAAATAAAAATATACCAAACCAACATACAATTTCATCAATTTTAATAATACAATAAAATAACCTTCATGCAATATATCATTCCAAAATCAATGATAGATGGGTTTTATTCATCAATTATCTATATATTTCACATAATAAATGAAAAATATTCTTGGATAACGAATGTTCTCTCTAAATCATTGTAATTTTTACCCCTAATAATATCTAAAAACAATACTAACTTGGAGAAAACAAGTTTTAATTAGAAATTATGAAAATAGAAACTTAGGAGATATCATGCCTATTGAATATGACAGAAATATAAAATAAAACAACCACTTCTATGACATGTCATTGTAAATGGATAGAAGGGGGAGAGTTATCCGAGAAAGACTTCATGACCACCTAACCCCAAAAAATATAAGAGTATGTTACCATGGAATTATGGTCATTAAAAATATTTAAAATAGTCCAAAGGATGACAGTGTAAGTGGGTAGGATATACTGCATACCCGAACCACTCTTGGAAAACACATAAACGTATAACATGTTGAAAGGGGTGGTGTAAAATGATCTACCCTTGTAAAGTAATTTTACCAAAATGTTACTCGGAAAATAGTTTTATCTAGCCTCATGCTATTTACATTCAAAATATAGTCCACCCTATCATGCACCCCTTGAAGGTGGTCTTGAAATTAAACCACACAAAATCCAAACATCAAATAAGCTCCAAATGATATTTCCCTTTAATGAAACAAAATTATATTATAATTAATGATATAGGAATAATATTTAAATACCTCATGGAATCATATACTTTTAATGATTAATGAATTTTAATTCTTACAAAAAACAATTCTCTTCATAATGAAAAATATTGATACGCTCATCAATAACTATTTGATTGATCAAAATAGAATCCTTATCTAAGAAAGTAATTTATAACCACATCAATTACCTATCATAAATCTATACATCAATCCATGATATGTATTATTTTCATTAAAAACCCCATTATCTATTTCAAAACATAGTCATCACACCTAATATGAAAACCATGATACCAATTAAACACCACAATAGTCATTTATGAAAGTAATATTTGTTTGAGATACTTTATCTAACTTTTCCTAAAACACCTTCAACACATGGTGACATAAATTCAAATGAATGTGATCATTATAACTTCACTCATAGGGGACTATAGAACATCCTAACACCCACATTGGAATCAAAATCCAACCCATCGTGTAATTTCATGGATAAATTTTCAATATATCCAAATAATTCATCATAATATATAACTAATAAATAAAAAACTCCTTTGGTTTAATTGTTTTTAGAATCAAAATCTTTTAACCCTTGTCAATATAAAATACAATAACCAGACACAAACCCCACACCATAATACTTATATTATTTTTCACAGTGAACAAGTTTAATTTTTTTCTTATCGCACTCATGATTCTATGTCATCTAATTAATCACCCACCCTCTAGTCTCAAAAGGAACATGAAACATATAAAATATAAATTATACATGAATTGATGGAAATTATGCTCAATACTAAAGGGATCATATTACCAACATTCTTCAAATTAATCATGAGAATTTTTTAAGTAAATTATCTATTAATCATAAAACATGATTAATTTTGTTGCACAAAAACGTTCATACCAAACCAGTAATAAGAAAATATGATCACTATTAATGAATTTCACCAAAACACTACACTATATGATGAAAAAAATCATATCCTTAAATTAGGGTCACAACCTACAATATTTAATGGTGCTCATGGATAAAAATAATGGATATTACATTAATTATTAATGTACAACCTACCTAGGACAACACATTACAGAATCATGACAACAATAGATATTTGATATTGCTATTTTGAAAAGACATATCACTAGATATTGTCAAAATGATAACCCAATGGTGGTTTGATATAATGAAATAAAAATACAATGATAACAATTTATATTCCTTTTAATCTAAAATATGTGTTACCCAAATAGACATATTTCATTTTAATCCACATCATTCACATGATTCCAAACACAAATGATCATATTTTTCATCATATCACCCAAATATTCATTATGAACCCATACAAATGGAGATGTAACACCTCTCATTTCCAACCAAAACATTGATATACCAATTTATTATGTATCTCATTTATCCCATCATACATCTCCCCCAATGTAGATGACATACACAATATCCACATTGTGTCATGACTCACCTATTCATAAATATGAACTATGGGAAAATCCATACATCAATATTACTGCCAAGACACTTACGGTTCTCTTGTAATATATGTATTTTCTTCACACACTTAAAAATTCCATTAAAATATAACCCCTATAGAAAATAAACTATATATAACAAACATGTATCATCCTTACCATCAATATTATTGATAGAGGAGCCACATCATAACTTAGTCCACCATTTCAATGAACATGTTAACACCCTATAGAAACCACTTATTGGGTTTTTTAAATGTATCATTGTATAAAAATTCTATAATATTTATATTATTAGATCATAAAATTATAATTATGTCCAATAATTCATATCAAATTAAACCTACACTCCCTTTAATAATCAATTACCTATATAGTATATTCATGTCACCACACAGATCTTAAGAACTCACATATATTCACATCAAAAAGTATATAGGTAATCTCAATTATTACCTAAAAAAATAAATTAAAATCTTGAAACATTGCAAAATCTTCCATCACTCTTTATAGTCCTACATTATGAATAATACAACAACACTTAAAACACCATAAGAAATTATAATTCCATTGAGGCCAAAATCCAATAGAATAAATTTTTTTCCACATATCATCTCAAATGTACAAAACTGAGCATGTCAAAGAACTCCAATTTGAAACAAATCACTTATATAATTTGAATATGCTAGCTATATCAATTTATATGGTATAAATACCAAAATATAATATTTTAATGTAGAGAATAAAATACCTTTAAATAACTATAATAACATGAGAATTAATTTAATTATTTAATTTATCAATAATCAATTAATTAGGAAAATATTGATGGAATTTTTTTAATAATTTATTTAATTATATATCATTAAAATAACTTTTATGAAATATAATTTCCCATAAAATGTTTTTATATTAACAATTTTATTTTTATGATTTTTAGAAATAAAATATAGTCACACACGTATCTAGAAAACCTGATGTCCATGATTTGATGGACAAACATATAAATATTTATAACCTAGTTTCATTTTTATAACGTGGGGAATATCAATTATTACATCTCATGTTATACTACCTTATAACATGATACATCTTCTACATAACATCATGAAAATTCATTTTCTCTAGCTCCACATTATTCTATGGTAGAGGAAAAAATTTCATTAACGTCATGTCATGTTCATCTGAGAGATTTTTCTAATAATTCAACAGATATACTGGATATTTCATTGACAAATTAGCTTGATCAGAAACTATTAATTAAGTATGATACTACCTTAAAACAAAGCCTTTCACAATATAAATTGACTAAAAATACAAATTTCAATGAAACCTCCCTTAAAAATGAAAATTATATAACTCCCTCTATTATTTATTATTTTTTCAAATATATATTTACAAATATAAATTCATTTGTTTAAAATATTAAGGGAAATTTTTATGACACAACAAATACATATATAGTGATCAATCTGAAAACATACTATATTATCCTATGTGATCATATAGTAAAGGTCCCTAAAATTAAACTAGTATCATTTTACAATGACGATGATAAATATTCTATCCAATACATTATAATGAAATTACCAATCCATGTTAATAAAATCTAAAAGGAGGTAGGAACGACTATAGAGGACATTAAAAATCCATTCTTATAATACATTAAAGAAGAAACATGATCTCACATAGAATGAAAAAAAAGGGACATCCTCCAAACAAAATTTCTAATGAAGATCCTCTTCTAGAATTGTTATGATATGTCTAGTACTAAACAATTAAATCTTGTCTGATCATTATTAGAAATCATAACCCTAATTTTTTCTTCTATAGGAAATAAATAATATCTTTTAATGGATTTTATCATCTATTTATAAATTGGGTTGGGAAATAATAAGAACAAATCAATCTGAAAGTTACATTAAAAGTCAATAGTTTTTTACTCCCCATGGGTTGTACAGAATTGTGTTCATCACCTCTCCCAACCAGAGGGTTACATTAAAATATCATAATTATGAATTTTAGAAATAATTACAATCATTTATTCCTATAATGGATATCAATATAGAATAGGAATTTGGTAGGACATTTTTGACATTAATAAAAAAATAAATTTCCCATGGACTCTCAAAGGATATTTTAATGTTATGTTAAACCATGATCAATGGATTTGCATGACAAAATATTTTATTCAACTAGACAATTTCAATATTGTATTAAGGATAGTAATCTCAATTTGATAAATAGTTTGAAGTAAAATATATATGTTATTGCAGTCACCCCCTAAATTGTCTATAAAAAGTTGGATAGAGATTTTATCAATAATGATACCCTTAATGCTTGGTTGTCAATTTATTAATAAACCCAAGTGAAATACAACATCTATAATCATTACACATTTGAAAATATTTTTTATAAGGTGTAAAATCCACCTTTCCTTTTTATATTTAATAATTATTGGTCTACTCACACTGACTGTGGACCTCTGATCTCAAAGACTTAGACATCCTTTAACTTCAAAAATGATTCTATTGCTTATGTCTAAAAGATCTAGATCCTTAATAAATAGATTAAAACATTTACCATAAAAATTTTCATTTACATTCATCAAAATATATCCTATATTGATTTATTTCTTCTTTCAATCCACGATAGTAACACTGGTAATGATTTTCTATGGCCTTGAATATGAAAATAAGGTCCCAAATGATTTGAATGTCCTACTTATTCTTAAGGAAATCCTGTAAGAGGGCTATTTCAAATTTAAATGGTCAATAAACTTTTAAAGAAACAGTAAATTTATTATAAATCTTCAAAGTGTAATGGAAATTAATAGAATTTTTTTATACTCAATGATAATGGGATCTTCTTGGAAAAAAGGGATGCCCAAGCATAAAATATTTTATACAATAATGTGAGACTTTTTTATTCCCTAACCACTACTAATGAATATTAAAAATATATAATTCCAAATCATATTACCCACCATGATAACTAAATCTAATATTCCATTTCACTTTACTTATAAATCAATGTATTCATTTTATACTAAAATATATGATCTACCATCAGCCAAATGGCTTTATGAACACATTATTTTATAATTTAATAGATACTATACACACTTCTGTTTGAAGATTGGTAGATCGTTTTCCCAAAGGTAGCTAGATTACATAAGAAATAAATTATCAAATATTATACCTAACATAAGAATTTTATAATTCTAGTGAGATACAAATATTTTGGATGGTTTCTCTTTTCAACAAAATTTACATGATTATAATAAAAATTCTTTCCAAAAAGCATGCTCACATCATAAACGAGATTATGTTTTTAAATAAATTTTTCTTTAACAAAGGTAAAACCATATATGATTTTCTTGACACTAATTTAGAATGTTTGACCCAAATTTAGAAACCTAAAATTAGAGATAAAGATTATACCAAATTAACTGTTAAAAAATATTTCAACACTCATCAATAGGAATTAAACTATAATTTATTTACTATATTAGGAATTAATGAAATATTTGTTAATTTGATGAAAACCCTCCATAGTTCATAACATATATTTTTCAGATAAACGTTTTACTAGTGGAATGTTTATATGGTTACTGAGGTATTATACAATTTGATCTCTTCAAAACCATTAATTTATCTATTATTGAAGATTATAAGTGGAAAAATCATCATATAATTGTGTCAGAAAATATAACCTGACCCATAAGAGCTATTAAAGGACATTCAAACACCACTCATATATTACATGTTTAATTAATAATTCTTTTCCTTCATGGGTAAACAAAAAACTCCAATAACATAAAATATTATATCATCTAATATAAAATGTTCCAATGAAAGAAATTAGTGGGAAAAATTATTTTCCTTAATTTGGTCAAATAATACAAGCATCCAATAGAGTGAACATCATCACTAAGTTATATATTAAATAATAAACATCCAATTTTTTTATTTGGTATTCATATGTTTTGGTGAAAACCTTAGGCATGTCATTTCTATCAGATTGTGAGCCAGACCAGGAACCATCCTTCCTCATATGAGGGGAAAATGTTATTGAGTATTGTCACATTATTCATGAAAATGACAGGTTTGTCAGTAAACTAATTTAGTTTTTTATGGTTTAAAAATGGATTATTGACCTTAGAAAATGTATCAATACTTATATTTAAATTTTTATTTATATTGGAATCATTCTCAATAGAATAATTGACATTGACTTGTAGAGAAAATGCAATCAACATATTTGTTTTGGGGGTTTGAAATTATGAATCTCACAGAATAAAATCATTATTTACTTGATAGTTTTATGTGGATTCATATAAATGGTAATTCTAGAGGTCTTTAATTTTTGAGAGAAATATTTCTTTAAAAAATCAATTTTGGAAATTTCAATTATGATGAATCATCCACTTTGCATTATTTAATAAATATTTTCCTTATATCATGATTGATTATTATTTGATTGTTGATAATAATTATTATTTAAATTTTTGGATGGGTAATTGCTTTGGAATCTTTCATGAACCCCTCCCCACAATGTGTACCCCTCTTTGGCCGGCAATGTGAGAAGGGAGATAATGTCCCCTGAGTACCGCCACCAGTAGGCCCTGGGTTGGGGACTAGCACCAAGGGTATAGTAAACACACAAATGGGAGGAATTACCCACTAAGAGAACATATGTGGAAGAGAGAGATAAGATGTACACCAACCAACTCCAAATCAAAGCTATAGTATAAAAGAAAGCCCATGTTCACACATGAATTTTCATGTCAATGTACTACAACTGGAAGGGAAAAACTGCATCTACCCAAATGAAAGTAAAATCCACATCAACCACAAGCCTGAATAGCTCCTACAACCCAAAACTAGTAGAATCCAGCTTGATCACTAACCTTCTCTAAGTGAACTGAAAAACAGTTTATATATATACATAGGGTGAGTATAACATTATACTCAGTAGTATCCTCCCTGACGCAAATTGTGCAATAATAAAGAAAGCATGCTAAGGCACAATGAACAACAAGTGAAACCTACTCGTCACCAAAACTTGTATACTAAGTTCCCAACCCCACCATGTCTACTCTCACCATGTAACACATTCATGAATATATCATTTAATAAAGAATATCAAGGGTACCCCACTACTTCTTCCCCACTGGGTTTCCACTTTTCCGCAACATCGCACGTCATGATCATCTCTCTCCAAAAAGGCTTTCCCGCAAACACCTGGGAAAATCACCAATATATGCACCTCATGCAACAAAACCACAACGTCCACACACCAATTTAGCCAGGTTGTTTCCGGGAGAAACCAATGCTTGCATTACGTGTATCATATGTCGAGTATTATACCTCAAGCCATTACAGACCATATGCCAATATGGATCTACATTCCATCACAACCTATACAAGTTACTCCAATAGTAGTCCATAGTATAATATATACAGAATATATGTGTGTGAATTACCACAAGACATTACATCCTTCTAGACAAATACATGGGGAAAACTTACTGATGTGATTACGAGCACAATTATCTACTAAGAGATGAAAGTAGGGCCAAAGGGGGTAGTCAGCAATTCTTCCTCCCACCAAAATGTTGGGGAAAACACCCTGTAGGGCTCAAAATCTCCGAGGTGTTCGTTACCATTACATACATGGTAGATTAGCACATAGAAACACAAATAGTACAGAATATACTATAACTCACAACCACACTATGGGAATAACCTAGTCATAGACTCAACTATAGCTAACGTCTCTCAGACTCCAGGCTGCCACATCTAAGACTTCGTATCCAATAAGCATAAAACTATTTAAATAGAATTATTAGATTACTTGATTCCCATTTTATCATTTCCACTTTATGTTAATTAAATCTATAAACAGTAATTAACCATGAACAATTCCAAATTATATTTCATTAGAATCACACCCAAATTCCACTTTCCCACTAAAATTATAGCCTCATCATTATGTTCATGTGAACTCCAACCCCATGTATTAACACCATGTGTTAAAATATTTATTACAGAATCACTTTCCCATATTCCCAGACATTCTAGCAAAGAACTCTATACTACTAACAAAAAAGGGCTCAACACGGTTAGTAGATGTACTAACTGTCGAGTCTTTATCACCTATAGCAAGAGCATATACCTGTCCTCCCTGGAGATTCTAAACACGGCAAGAACATGGCATAACCCATGCATCTTTGCATCTTTAGAAAGAAGGGTAAGCAAGACCAGCTACCTTGAGCAGTGGGGAAAAGTAATGTAGATAAACAACCAAAGAACCAGGAAGCATCCAACAATCACACCCATCCCACTCCCTCATCCCCAGTGTCTTTCCTGACACCCAAATACATAAAACAATGCATCTTTCCACCCTAGGCGTCATCTTCTGCCACAACCAAAAGGCCACCATGCACCCACATATCACAACACTCATCCAGGATCATGCCTCAACAAAAGAAGGAGGAAAACAATCATCACATCAATCGGGTTATTGGCCCTATAACAATCAAGAGGGTAACTTAGAACCCTTCAATTAATTATCATACAATCAATTCTTTAATACATCATGAATTAATATATTTATAATTCGTTGTTTCAAAATCGGGATACCTAACCCGGAAGCTATCACAAATGATTAAACATGCTTACTAGTCCAATTTGATTATCCTCAAATTACAACAAGATCCAGATTCATTCACATGCCTCTATAACATTAGCCCAACAATATCCATTAATCTCGGTTAACGTTATCTAATGATTTTCATCAGGAACAAGCATAGATATTACACTATCTATCAAAACAAGAGGCAACAAAATACGATCGATATCAATTTATTTATCCTGTTCAAATATATATTATGTCAATTCAATTTTCATCTAGTGGGATAAAACATGCTAACATTAAAGTTTCATAGAAAAGAAAGGGAAGCAATGAATCCCCTACATCAATGGTTTTTGATGAAACCCACGACTGTCAATGAACGCTCAAGAAACTCGGGTCGATTCAAAAAAACCCACCTTAGATATCTTCTCCTAGCATGATCAAGACCAAATATCATCATATTTTGCGTCGAAACACTATGATCTACCCATAATGTATGTAGGTCTATGAAAATGAGAGTAGAGGAGAAGTATATCCAACTGGATCTGTGAAACCGATCAAGAACGAAGAAGAATGATCATATACCTAAAGAATCTGGATTAAATTTTCCAAGGGATGCCTTCGGATCTCCACTAAAACAATGGGAGAATCCTCCTTGACCTTAGGAGAAGAAAAATCTCTAGTTAGGGCTTCCCATGATCTTAAATGAACTCCTTTAGAGTCAAAACAAGGTAGATCCACAATTTAAAGATCTAATTTATGTACCTGCATGGTTAGTCCACATTGTTTTTCAATCTGTGTGCTAACCATGCGTTAGACACCGCCTCGACAACCAATATTTCATGGTTTGGCCACATGGTTAGATAAAATGTGCGCCTCCCGTGTAGAAGCCACTCCCTCTAAGACCAACTACGGATGGTTTGTCCGCACGGTTTAGATAAAGTGTGGGATGCCCGTGTTAAATCTATTTCCCTTGAGTATTCCTTAAATATCCACCCAAACACACCCCCAAGTCACTACTCTAATCCAAATGTAGTTAGAAACATAAAAATTACCAGAAAACGTAACGTTACGTTAAAGTTAACAATTTTCTACCGTTGGAACTGTTCACTAGAATGGAAATTTTTTGCAAAGAATTGGGGATAAGTTACCTTGACCTACCTGAACACCTATAACACCACATTTTCACAAAGTAATGTACTAGAGAGGTCCGAGATATTACATTAGATACCTCTCAAAACATTATTGTCATTAAGATTCAAAAACCCATCTAAAATAAAAACATATCAGGGTCTGAATAACCACACCTTGAGAAACCTTTCAAAATAGAAAAAGACACAAAAGAAACAAAGGAAGAAATCTCATAAACATGAAATTTTTATAACCACATAAGTTACATGAATACATGAAAAGAGTTAATCATAAAACAACTTTGTGTACTAAGCACATATCTGTGACTCACGTTCCAGGTACTCTCCTCCAAGCCACTGTGTCACCACAAGAATCATAATAAATGAATATAATTCCCGCACAACACCTTATCCTTATAGTCATGGATTTTCCACATGTCACTACTCAAAGGTTGTATAATCATCAACATTGATCTCTCCCCAATTGATGATGTGAGAGTCATCATGATGATAATGACGGAGATGTTATAGAAGGAAAACATCATGTTTCCGACTCATCTGTGGGGGAAGTGCTACTCAATATACCATTTCCCCAACACGAGCTAACACCTTGAAAGGGACAAAAATCCGGGGAGAAATCTTACTTCGACGTCCAAACCTTCGCTGCCCATGACGGGGAGTGACCTTCAAAAACACATGATCCCCAACATTAAACTCCAAGGGTCTCCTACTCTGATCAACATATGATTTCTGACAATCTTGCACTCTCTTAATCCTCTCAAGAAATCACCTGAACCATCTCTATTGTATTATTCACTAGTTCCGGTCCGATAATTTCATACTCTCCGACCCTAGTCCAGCACAACGGAGAACGACATGGACGACCATAAAAGGCTTTAAACAATAACATACCCATAGTAGAGTGAAAACTATTATTGTAAGAAAACTCCACCATGGGTATGCGCCTCATCCATGAAAATCCGAAATCAAGAACACAAGAGCGTAACATGTCTTGAGGAGTCAGGATGGTTCGGTCGGTCTGACCATCTGTTTGAGGATGAAAAGAAGTGCTAAGGCATAGTTGATACTGAAAGAATTTTGGAGACCACTCCACACTATGGAGGTAAAACGAGGATCTCGATCATAAATTATCATCCTAGGGACTCCATGAAGTCTCACAAACTCCTCTAGATACTGCCTCGACAAGACATCCACTGAGCTCGACTCCATGATTTCTATGAAGTGTGACGATGTTTTTAAACGATCCACTACCACCCAAATGACATCATTTCCTCCCGGAGCTCGAGTTAAACTAGTAACAATGTCCATTTAGATGTCCTCCCACATCCACTGAGGAATATCTAATGGATAGAGAATACCACATGGAAGATAGTGTTAAACCTTCACATTCTTGTAGACCAAACATCGAGACACAAACTCTACAACCATGCGCTTCAGCCCAGGCCACCAAAATTGACTCCACAAGGATCGGTAAATCATTTTCACACCATGATGTACTGCTAAAGGTGAACTATGGAATTCTCTGAGAACTATCTAACACATCTTCATGGGAACAAAAATCATTCCATGATACATCACTCAGTGTTGTTCATCCTCCGACCAACAATCAGGGGCCTCACCCTAAACAACTCAGCCTCTCCAGACCTCCACCTCTAGATCTCCCAACTGGGACTCTTCCACCTTCTGCATCAGGGATAACTATACCATCATCTTAAAAATACAACCTCTACTCCCAACTTCTCCCATATCAAGGTGTAATGATAATAGTTCTTCCATTACTCACGAGGAATTACCAGATTCACACACATCATCACTACGTGACATTCGGTTCAGCACATCAGCTACAACATTTCCTTTTCCATGTGTATAAGATATTTTGAAGTTGTATTCTTTTAAGAACTCCATCCACTGATGTTGTCTTAAGTTTAGGTCTTGCTGGGGGAAAACATACCTCAAAATCTTATGATTAGTGAAAACCACAAAGCGCTCACCCATGAGGTAATGTATCCACAACTTCAGAGAAAACACCACAGCTGCCAGATAAAGATCATGGGTGGAATAGTTCTATTCATGGGGATGCAACTTCCATGATGCATAAGAAACAACTGACCTCTACTTCATGAGAAGATTTCCTAGCTGCATATGTGAATCATCACAGAAAACATCAAACTAATCTCCATCACCTGGAAGATAATGCACTAGAGCACTTACTAACTTTTCCATTAGATACTCGAAAGCTAATTGACACTGATCAGTCCATATGAATTCTTGATCCTTCCAGGTAAATGTTGTTGAGGAGTCACAACTCATGAGATATCATCTACGAACCTCCTATTATAGCCTGTGAAACCAATGAAAACTTCTCACCTCTAAAACTGTCTTGGAGGATGCCCAAGAAAAAACTGCTTATATCTTCAATGGATCCACAACATCTATTTGGAAAAACCATTCCACATGAAATGGAATTCTAGAGCCCAAAAATCACATTTCGACAACTTCCCAAACAACTGATGTCAACGAAGAACTCCCAAAACTTCTTGTAGATGCGGTGCATGCCCCTCTTCATTTTTGGAGTACACAAGGATTTTGTAGACAAAAACTTCCAAAAAAATTGTTCAGAAACTCACGGAACACAACGTTCATCAATCCCATGAATACAACTGGAGCATTCATCATGCCAAAAGACATTACAACGAATCCATAATGCCCATGAAGACAACGGAAAGCAGTCTTCAGGATATCCTCATCCTTCACATGCATCTGATGATATCTTAAATGAAAATCGATTTTTGAGTTCATATATGCACTCTTTAGTTGATCGAATAAGTCATAAATCCGTAGAAGAGGATAGCGATTCGTTATTGTCAGTTTTTTTAAGCGGCGATAATCGACACACAACCGCAAACTACTGTCATCCATCTTCACGAGCAAAAATAGTGCAACCAATGGTGGCACACTTGGCTAAACAAAACTGAACTGTAACAAACCATCAAGCTATATTTGTAGCTCTTTTAACTCCTAAGCGGCCATCCTATATGGAAAAATAGAGATAGGTGATGCTCCTGGATATAGCTTGATCCCAAACTCAATCTCTCGTTGGGTGGGTAATGCTACAAGCTCTTCTCGAAAGACATCAGGGTACTCCTCCATGACCCATGGAAACACCAACTGTTGAACCTTTAAATAACTCAAAATAATTTCATCCATCATGGATGATATAGACGGAAGGCACATATCACCCATCTGAGGGTATCTCTCACCAACAACCACAACTTTCTCTCCATCCACACCAATGAAAACAACCTTTTTCCTGAAGCAATCCATGATAGCATGCACTGAATTCAACTAATACATGACAAGGATGACATCATATGCTTTTATTCTTAACTATAGGATATCTCCCCAAGAGTGGTGTTTCCCCAAAAATAGACCACAGTCTCTACAAAATTCATACATGTGAGCTCGACCTCCAACTGGTGTATTCAAGGCCAAGGGCACTAGAAGCCTCTCTACATCATGTCTCAAAGTATGGACAAGGGTAGGTTATATGAAGGGATGTGTCGCTATTGAATCAATCAAGGAATAAAAAAATGTAAAAAACAAGCAAAGGGTACCTCGAACAATATCTGGCTTGCCTGGAGCAGGCAACGCTAGAGCATGAAGCTGACCATGACCTCCTCCACGGCCTCTCTGACCCTCATGAAAACCACCACCATGGAATTGATCTTCTCTCTGAGTATGGGGAGCGTCATGGGGCTATCCTCTTCCAACCCCATCTACCCTCTAGAGATCTAAAGACGGTGCAACCTGCTGCTGTTGCGGCCTAGGCTGGAACTACCTCAAAGGAGGAACCTAGAGCGTAGTTTCTGGTGCACGATGACTGATCTGAATGTTCGGTAACTCCTCCTTCCGGTGACCTTGAACACCACAAGAAAAACAAGCTCATGATCCCTTGGCATATGCATGAGAGTTTTTGCCACTAGAGAAACGAGTTGTGAAGGGTTGGGGCCTACCACCGGATGAACGAAAACACTTCTACACAGAAAACCGGGAACCCCAAACCACAACTATTCTTTGTGAGGGATCATGATGATCCCCCTCTTTTTATTATCTAGTCCTGAAAAAAGTCCTCTCGACAACCTCTACCCTCCCCAGCACCTAAAGATATGTCTTCAGCATATTTGGGGTGACCTGGCGCTGGATCTCTGGATGCAAAGCCTCCTCGAAATGCCTCGCCCTAGCCTCCTCATGTAGTAACAGGTCCGAAGCATATTGTAAAAGGTTCGTGAAATGGATTCCAAAATCTCAAACACTGGAGTTCCATTTGGAAGGGTAAGAAGCTCCTAGAGACTAGACACCTTTGTAGTCAGAGAAAGAAACTCGACTCTAAATCTGTCATGGAATCCTCCCATGAGATGACTGACTCCGCAAAATCCCTGAGGAAAAATAACCACCACTACCTCGCTGATCCACGCAGCATCATCACAAGCAATGACACCCATTTCTCGTTATGATCACGAATCAAACTGTATCTAATCTCAACCTCTTATAACAAGTCTTCCGTGAGTGCATCTAAAATGGAGAACTCATACTTATGCAGACTCTTGCTCGTAAACTCTCAGTGTTTCTTTCTCCATGTGTCTTCATCGTCAACCTCTACCCTGCAGCGATCTGCTGGAATAGCCTGCTGGACATTTTCTGTGAAAACCTAATCAAGACGTCGACCTAGAGCCATTCCTTTAAAATTACAGACCATTAGAGTATATAATCCTAGAATATGGAAGGCTCAAAATTAATTAATTAATTTTTTTATTTTATTCATTATAGGATAACCTATCCTAAGGTCCACCAATTCAAACATAAGCACAAAGAAGAATGATGCATGATGATTTCTTAGGTCTCTAGCCCGAAACTAGAATAAACTTGTTTAGTATCCATTGTAAACATAAAAGTATGTACATCAGATCATAGGGGGCCCTAAACGCCTATATCTTAGTCAGTCTCCATGGTTTAACTCACTTGCTAAACATAAATGACATCCTTTCCCTTCCAACCCATGCAACCTCACATGTGCCTAACTCTGATCTCCATTATATCCATCAAGCCTAGCCTCTGATACCACTCTGTCATGAACCCCTACCCACAATGTGTACCTCTACTAGGCCGACAATGTGAGAAGGGATATAATGACCCCCGAGTCTTGCCTCCAGTAGGCCCCAGGTTGGCGACTAGTATCGTGGGTATAGTAAACACCCAAATGGGAGGCATTACCCTCTAAGAGAACACATGATGAAGAGAGAGATAAGATGGACACAAACAAAATCCAACTCAGAACTAGAATAGAAAATAAAACCCAAGAGACATATGAAATGTGATGAAAAAGTACTACAACTAGAAGGAAAAACAAAAGCATTTATCCAAAGGGAAGTAAAAACATCAGCAACCACAATCCCGAATAGCTCCTGAAACCCCAAACTAATAGAAACTATCTTGATCTTCAACCATCAACATGTGAACTTAAAAAGAGTTTATATATACATAGGTGAGTATAACAGTATACTCAGTAGGATCCTCCCTAAATACTCTCATGCAAAATTAACAAAACCATGCTAAACCACATTGATCAACAATTGAAAATTACTCATATTCGAAATAGGTATACAAAGTTCCCAACCAAAAGATGGATACTCTCACCACGTAATGTATACAATAATATATCAAATAATAAAGAATATCAAGGGTACCCTACTACTGGTTCTACATTGGTTTTCTATTTTTCCGTAATGTCACACGTCTAGAGCATCTGTCTCCAAAATGGCTGGCCCGCAAACACCTGGGATAAGCACCACAATATACAGCTCATGCAAAAAACCATAATTTCCACACACAAAAGTAACCATGTAGTTTCCAGGATCCACCATAACTCGCATAACGTGTATCATATGTCTGGTATTATACCTCAAGCCATTACATACCACACACAGAGTAAGGATTCTCAAGCCATCACAACCTATACACGTTACACCTATAGTTATCCAAAGGATACTATATCCATAATATATATGTGTGAATAACCACAATCCGTTATATCACTATACAAGAATACATGGGGAAAACTAACCATTGTGCTTACCAGCACACTTATCTACCCAGAGAAGAAAGCAGGGACAAAGGGGGTAGTCAACCATTCTTCCTCCCACCAGAATATTGGGGAAAAACACCGCGCTAGGGCTCAGAATCCCCGCGGTGTCTGTTTCACTTACTGATAGCGTGGAGTATCATATGGAAACACAAAAAGTACATAATATACTATAAATTACAACAACACTATGGTCATAACCTAGTCTTAGTTTCAACTGCAGCTAACATCTCTCGAACTCTGGGCTACCACTTATAAGACTAGGATTCTGATAGGCATACAATCATTTAAAGAGATTTATTGGGTTACTTATTTCCCTTTTTATCAGTTCAACATTACATTAATTAATTCATTAAATTGTAATTAACCATGACCAGTTCCACATTAGACTTCCTTAGCATCACACCCAAAGTCCACTATCTTTTTAAAATTATTGCCTCATCATTATGTTCCAGCGAACTCCAACCCCATGGGTTAACACAATTTGTTCAAATATTCATTACAGAATCACATTCCCATATTTCCAGTCATTCTATCAAAGAATTATATTATAATAATAGAAAGGGGCTCAACACAGTGAGTAGATTTACAACCAGTCAAGTAATGTCTACCTATAGAAAGAGAGTAAACCCATCCTCCCTGGAGAAGCTTAACATGGATAATAGGTTGCATACCCCATGCGTCTTCAAATCTTTCAGAAGAAGGGTATGCAAGACTTTCTATCTTGAGTAGTGGGGAAAAGTAAAGTAGATAAAAAACTAATGAACCAGAAAGCATCCAACAATCACATCCATCCCACTCCTTCATCCCAAGTGTCTTTCCTGACACCCAAATGTACAAACCGATAGATCTCTCCACTCTAGGGGTCATCTACTGCCACAACCAAAAGGCCAACATGCCCCCACATATCACAACACCCATCGACGATCACATCTCAACACAAGTAGCGTGAAAACAATCATCACATCACTTGGGCTATCGGCCCTATAACAATCAAGAGGGTATCTAAGAACCCCTCAAGGAATTATCAAACAATCAATTCATTAATCCATCTTGAATTAACAGATTTAGAATTCGTTGGTTCCAAAATTGGGAAACCTAACTAGAAAGCTATCACAAATTATTAAACCTGATTACTACACCAATTTGATTAAAATCAAATTATAACAAGAACCGGATTCATTCACATTCCTTTTTATCTTTATCTAAACAATATCCATTAATCTCGGTTTATGTTATTTTCTGATTTTCATCAGGAACAAGCATAGATATCACACTATCTATCAAAACAAGAGGCAACAACATACGATCGACATAAATTTATTTATCCGGTTAAAATAATTTTTAATTCAATTCCATTTTCATCCAGTGGGATAAAACATGCTAAAATAATAGTTGAACGAAAAAGAATGAGAAGAAATGAATCCCCTACCTCAATGGTTTTTGACGAAAACCACGACAGTCAAAGAATACTCATGAAACCCAAGTCGATTCACAAATACCCACCTTAGATATCTTCTCCTAGAAATATCAAAACAAAATCCCATCATATTTTGTGTTGACACAATTATATCTACCCATAATGGTCGTAGGTCTATGAAAACAAAATAAAAGGTGAAGTAGATCCAAGTGGATCTAAGAAAACGATCATGAACGAAGAAGAATGATCACATACCTCAAAAATCTTTCTTTGATTTTCCTTAGGAAGACTTCAGATCACCTCTTTTTGAATGGAGAAAAATCCTTGACCTTAGGAGAAACAAAATCCTGAGTTTCGGTTTCCCAGGAGCATAAACAAACCCCATTAGAGAAAAAACGAGTTAGATCCACATTTTAAGGAAGTAATTTAATTAGCCACATAGTTATTCTGCACGATTTGACAATTAGTGTGTAACAGTGTGTTAGACACTACCTGGACCACCCATCTCACATGGTATGGACTTGCGGTTAGAAAAATCGTGCACCTCCCATGCGGAAGCTACTGCCTCCAAGACCAACTACGCATGGTTTGTCCCCATAGTTTAGAAAAACTGTGCGTCGCCCATAAGAAATCCATATCCCTTGATTTTTCCTTAAAAATACAAAAAAAACGCACCCCCAAGTCACTAATCCAACCAAAAGGTTTTTTGAAACATCAAAAGAACCTAAAAACATAACGTGACATTACAGTTCACAATTGTATACAGTTTGAACTGTTCACCGTAATTAAAATTTTTGGTAAAGTGTTGGGGATAAGTCACATTGACCTCTATGATCACCTATAACACCACATTTTCATAAAGTAATGGACTGCAGAGGTCCGGGCTATTACAGAATCTCACTACTTTTAATCCTTTCATACAATAATATTTTAATGGACATCACTACATAAATCAATGGGAATGATGAGAATCCACCTGTCACCCTTCATACAGTGATCAAAAAGATTGTTTTGAGCTATAATTTCAATGGTGGGGATGAAATGATTATACTAGGGCTTGAGGTAAATGTTATTATATCATTAAAACCAGCATATCATTGATAAAATAGGTAACACATCAATATATTGAAAAACACTCAATAAACACTATACTCTTCCATCCTGATTCACACATTCTTGGAGAGTAATTCATTGAAAATTAATAAATTTTGATTTCTTGAAAACCATTGGATTTTGAATCAAGTCAAATTTTGTTCAATGAATCCCAATACAGGATGACATAAATCAAAAATATTTCTATGTTGATTTATAGATTTTTCCTTATGTTTTATAGTGGCTGACATGTTTGACATCCTATTTCTAGAATAAATAGTTATTTATGAACACTTGTTAGAATTTTTACAAATAAATATCCAATAGAAACTATAAAATCTATTGCATGTATCCTAATTTTATATCCATCATATCATTTGGAGCGGCTTCAACATGGTTATTCATGATGTCAGACTATTTTGTATTCAAACTGATCTTGCAAAAATTCTTATATCTATAAAAGGGGTGAACACCTCTCAATCTGGTTTCTATGAAAAATCCTAAAATGATTTTATTATTCTGAAAATATTTGGAATAATAGTTATTTATCACCATCCACAACGTATAATTTATTTCTTATGGGATTATTATTTTCTTGTAGGTATCAAACGCAACACATAATGTCCTTTAAGAGGTATTTTAGGTCATGTTGGGTAAGGTGCTATCCTAAAAGTCCATACATGAAATGAAACTGACTATCTTAAAGAACCTTACAGTATCAATTCATAGTTGGATTCTGAAATTCATGTGATCATCAATTTAGCTGAGGAAACTAAAAGAATTATGTTCCATCTGTTGACTAGAATGTGACTCAACCACTAGAGTGCACGCGGTCAGATATGGAAAAAAATTATTTTTCCTTGAAGCATACAACATGGGGGATGAATTTATTATAATATCTAAAAATCAGGAACTACATCCTTATGAATTTATTTTATAGGATAATTATATGGATAATGGACTATAAAATAAATGTATTATTAAAAATTAAATGAAAAAGCACAATGATGGTCCTGATGACATACTTTTTTTGGGAAAAATAGTAATTGTGAAAATTCACAAATCTGACTCCTATAATTTTCCATTCTTTTAATAAAGGAAGTCTTTTCATTATGAGAAATTACCCATTGTACTTTTAAAAATATATAAGTGATAGGATGTTATTCAATGATACTCCCTAATAGATTAAATTTCATTCGAAGCAATGAAAAAATTGTGAATAGTGTCTCATTAGATCATTACAAACATTTCAATCAGTTACATTGAATAGTTTAAATGAAAGAGATACATTATGAATAAGTTTTAAATGCTTCTTTATTGTAAGAAAATAATAATAACAAATTAATTAGGGTTTATAATTTATATGGGTCACATTATTTCAACACAACTATGGTCCTCAGTTTTCTATGATATAGATTATTCTCTCTTCATCCATAATTATTGCACATCAATTTAAATGATGTCAATACCACCCTTTCAATTTTAATTCATCATCATGATATAATCTCATATCCATGTTAATGGTATAATCCCTATGAAGCAGGAATAATTTTTTTTAACATTAGTGATCTATATAAAACATGCTTTACAAGTTATAGATGATGGGTTCTGTTGATGTTTTCATTTTATAGGTACTCAATTTAAAATTATATATCCATGATTAATTTCATAATAAATATATTATTTATGTTTATTTTTTTTGTACTTTCAATAATTATAGGATGATTATATGAAACAAATTAATAATATAAAATATTTTTTTTTTCCATGATATAAATATTTATCATTTTTTTATAATTTAAATTTCTTATTTATAGTTCTGTTTTAGTTATAGTAATGTTACATATTTCATAATGAAATATGAATAATGTGCCACTACATAATTATAAGTACAACCTAAAATATCTATGATAAGGTTATATATAGGTATTACCTTTATACAAGCACTCAAGTAATGGCATCCTATGACATACTTTTACATGAAGCATTCATGTAATGGCAGTGTAAGATATGCCATTACATGAAATGAAATTGTAACAGAAGATTAATACCAACCATTACATGTATATGTAATGTATATGTAAAATATATCTTACCATTATATATTGGGCTTCATGTAAAGTAAAAATTTGTGTATCAAGAAGCACAAATCTTTTTCAAGGGATTTCATTTTACAGAAAATATTCATATAGGTAATCATAATTTATCCTTATCCACGTATTCGTACATATGTAAGGATGAATAGAAAATGGAATAAATTTATTTTTAATCATGTTAATGATATTTAATTTTGATATAATATTTATAAATAATGTTAAAATGTATTTATGGATTTTTTAATTTAAAATGTTTAATAAATTTATTAATTAGATAAAAATTTTCATATGTAATTAAATAAATAAATAATTTTTTCCCAAAAACAAGGTATAAGAATTTATAATTACTTCTATAATGATATATCACAGAATGTGATCTGTAAATAAACATTGAAAAAATCAAAATGGGTAATTTAAGAAAAAATAAAAAATTAACAAATTGATAAAATATATAAATTTCTTCATTAATATGAAAAATATCTAGTAAAAAATATAGAATACATGATATATAATCAATGGAAATTTGGATCACATGGAATAATTACAGTATACAGTACATCTGATAAAAAAAACCAGATCATTAGATTTGTCTAGTATGCATCTTGTTCTCTACCCATATCCATTTTCCAATGCTCTATCATTATATACATTCCCATTTTACAAACATGGATGCCTAAACATGATGTTTCCATACACATCATCATTCAATTTTATGTTGCGAGTAATGAATCCCCATTGGACAATAATAATGTATCATTATTATAGGTTCTAATGTATTGATTAGTATTCAATGATAATATTTTTTTTTCATAAATAAGAAGATGAAAAAATAATCATAGGACAATTATTCATGAACTAACCAGGCTTCCAAATATCCATGGTCATACCCTCTTCATCTCCACATGGGAAGGTAAATAATTTAATTGTAAGAATTAACCATTACATTCAACAGGACTAGTGAATATGTATCATGGAATCCTTAAGGACAACATTCATGTTTGTGACATATTATTCCAAGTCCTAATGTATATTATTATACTCATAGACTAACCATGTATTGATGGATACTCACAAATATATCATGAATAAATCAAGATAATATTTGGGATCCAGAAATAAAATGTGTCTCTTACACCACATTACTAGAAGCCATTCTATCTCTACTTTACACTGAGGTGTACTGTATCCACCATTGAAAATCATGAGAAACCCCCCTCAACAGATAAATTTTTCAATATTATCCACTTTTAACAACCAATAAAATCGTTTCCTCAAAGATAATAAACCAATACATGGTTGAGAATATTAGTAAACCATATATTCCAAGAACAAGTATAAATATATATTAAATAGATCAACATTTATAATAGTAATATAAATAATAGGAAACCCCCTGGTATAGAAAATACGAATGTTTCACATGAGATATAGAAACCCCAACTTGTGATCATATACAACCTTGGTGAACAATTATAAAAATACAGACATTGTTTTATATAAACATGTGTAAATGATAGAATAAATATTTAAGTAATACCCCACCTCTATGTTATCGATATCATCTTAATGTCTCACTATGTAGTATTAGAGGCAATCTAATAATATAATTATATCTAGAAGGAGGTATTTATATGTTTTTTTCTTTTATGTATATTTGTGGAATGGTTCATATTGATATGAAGAGGTTTCACATTTCTTAGTAAAAAAAATCGGAGGAATATCATACTTTAAAGAATAACACAAAATGAAGGAATAAATGTTTAGATGATTTTAAGGCAGTCATCCCAAACATAATATTGTAATAAAGAGGAATCACATATTATATCTTTACCATTAACCCTATAAATATATAGTAGTTATAGGTTATAATTTTCTATTGGATTCCACAATTACCTAATTTATAAAATTCTTTTAAAATCATAATCAAATATTCATATAAATCTCATGAGGAATCAGCCATCAATCATCTATATGAGATTCAAATAATTGCATCAGGAAATCAAGCTTCAAAAATAATAAATTATAATTCAACATATACTCTGTAATTTTTTACATATAAATTTGAAATTTTAAAATTATTTACATAGTTCTCAACAACCATATTTTCTTAAAATTGAAATTATAATCATCATCATAACAAAATTGGAGATGTGAATCAACATGGGGAACCAATCTTCTATGAAAAACATCTAATTAAATAATTTGGAAAATAGATTAAAAAACTTGATTCATACAATTACATATATAAGTAACAAGATCCATTCAACCATGTAAATTAGATATGTGAACCATTTTTATATGTAGATCTTATACATTATCCATTTATCTATTTGAAGAATTCGAATTAAAAAAATAAAATTTGTAATATAATTTATGGATGAGGATATAAATGGATTTTAGACGATTTTTTATAATTCAAACATTATAATTATACTATTATTACGAATTCAAATCCTAAAGAATTTTCTCTTGATTTTCTTCGTGAAAATGATAAGAAAATGGGTAAAATCATCAAACTTTAACTCCCACATATTTTCATAGAGCATTCAATGATTGAAAAAAAAATATATAAAAGTCTTACCATCTTCCTTTAAGGAGATTTCTTGATTTAGTATACAATAATCATCAAAATATCCTTCAAGAATGTTTACACCTCCAACACAACAAAATCATAGTAGATGACATGTCTAGGATCAATCATAAACCTCTAGAAATGTATCATGTGGAATATTTTTTGTATACCTCAATAGAATGAATGTAGATCCATATGGTACAACAATATTAATAGAAACGAATAAACTATATTTAATTAAAATATTATACTTTTATGGTTAGAATATCATATCATCCATTTCAAAGTAGTGATAAATGTATTTTAAATATTTTTCACTATCTCAGATATCACATAACCCAAAACTAGAACCCACAAAAACATCCTCACATATGTCATGAATACATCTTAGTTAATGGAATGACATCCCTTAAAGAGATTCATAGTGTTTCATGTGAATAAAATCCTAATAAATGTAGTTTTATGTGATATGACCTAATAAATGGTGATCGTTCCATGATCCATTGAATTTTTGGTCATATGGTCTAATATTTTCAACCTGTTTATGAGTTGTTCTCTCTGGATATCCATCTTTATGAGGATAAAATGTTGGGATTAATCCTTGTTGAGTCCCTATAGATTTTTAGGTCCTTACAAAACAAAAATTTCAAACATGGTTCTTTATAATATACAATAATTCAAATTACTCCATTTATGTATATGATCACATGGATATACAGAATCCCCAAATTATTTATACAGTGATTCAATCAGATCAGTAAAAAGTGAGTAGCATTTTTATCTAATCAACATTCTCTTAAAAATGTTTCACAAATCCACATATATTATTAGTTAAACCCATAAAGAATCCATCATGAAAACCTATCATATTGAAATGGGAACTATATGTAGTGGAGGAAATAAGAAAGATTATTTTTCTCAACCCATAATCATTCGAATGTATATTATATGGACACATAACCATAGATGTAAATTCATCCTGAGCCACTAGAACTACCCTTTGATGTTGTGGTGCCTATTTTCAACACCAATATGTATAAAATAAATAAATGTATGTAAATCACTCATCATTTAATTCCTAATAGGTGTATGAACTACTATAATCCCTTGTACCATGACCACATAATCATCTTTAATCGACTATCGGTATATTTTGTAAACCTAAGATAAATTTTCACTAATCACATCACACTCTAGGTATGATGCTGAATGATTATTAAACTAATACAGAATTTATAATGTGTTAACTGAACTGTCAAAAATCATTAATCCTAGATCCATAAGAAGCATTTATGCTCTAGTTGGATATCATGATAATATTGTATCACTAATCCTATAATATCTAATCACTGAGCTCCCGATCAACCAATATCATATGTATAAGATAATATTTAATGAAATTTTCATTCCTTGGTGTATAATTAGTATTTAATTAAAATGTTTTTTGGTACTCAACCATCACCTCTAATATAGATTTAGGTCTCAGTAAGTGAATATAAAATAGTTATAGATGTGGATAATTTTGATAAATACCTATCACTGAAAAGATGGGGTTTCATACTCATCCGATTAGAAATCATGGATTATTGATTCAAATTGTGAGTATGTTTGTTCCACTGAAGGTGACATAGAATATGGGACCCATAGGATCCCAAAATAATTCTTGATACACCCTAGTAGATGGTGTATCTATTCACTAGATTAGGTAGTATCATTATTGGGGATATAGTTGTTATCCTCTACATCTCATGAAATTTTTTTCACACTATTTCAAATACTATAAGATATATTCATTAATTGTCAATGTAATCATTACTTCTGATAATTAGGTGAACTACAAGATAAAATTTGAGAAAAATCCTTTAATCTATGGAATTTCAGGATCTCAAACACAATTCAAGGACATTTCTAAGATACCAGTACTTCATATTTCAATTTCTTCATGGTTATAAATTCCTAAAATACATAATCCCAAATAAAATCACTTTATATATTCTGAAATAACACATATACATATTTTCATAAACGTAATTTACTTGAATCATACTCAATGAAAATCCCAAAAAATTTCATTTATTTTTACTAAAGAGTCAATATGTGTAAGGTGGATTTATATGAAGTTGTTATTATATGAGAATTGTTACAAAATTATTAAAGTTACTAGCCATAATTCCTGATTAATTCACCTTGGGATTTGGTTGATTCTTGATATAGTCTCTTGTTTCAAATAAATTTATCAATTTTACTAAGGATGACACATTGTATATAGTGTGATGAAGAAGAAATTTCAAATGAGGTCAAGAATTATTCATTTGTTGTTTTAAGTGTATTATAATAAAGGTCCATAAATTAGTATTTATATTATTTCAATGGGTAATATATATAAAAATATGATTGCAGTGTTGATATTATGGTTCCGAATTATTATTTTATATTTAATTTTCCGTATATATATTTTATAAGAGAATAAAAATATACAGAAAAAACAAAATACCTCAATGGACTCACCTCAACCACATGTGTGACCTATTGTTATCTATGTGTCATGTTGGTTAATTGAGCTACCCAGGATAAATTGGTGAGAGAATATTAATGGGACCATTTGTATGATTATTTGGGTTGACGAATAGAACCCATATAGCATTCATGGGTATTTATATGTATGTTTCCGATCAACAATTCTATATGGAACAACAACAATAGGTAGTAGTCTCTAGTTTGGTTTTGTGTAAAGTCCATGAAAATATTTCTAATACTATGAAGACACAAAGAGTATTATAATAAGTTCAATTTCATTTATGATACCTTTCTTGTAAAAAATATATGTTACTCTTCATGATTAATTATAAATATAAGCATATATGATGAGTTGCCTGATCTAATGAAGACGATCCTTTAGATCTTTCTAGGATATTTTATTCCACCACTAGCATCATCAATGGAAATTTTTTTGTCATATTTTTATATACTGATAGAGAACATAACTAGAGAGGATATTGAGATATTTTTTCAAACATGATCATTATAATAATATTTGTTGGTTGTTGATGAAAAAATAGAAATGATTTCAATGAATTCATAAGTTTGTATCAATGAAAAACTGCTCGAAATTTGATGGAGTATCAACATACCATGCATGAAAACATGAGATTGTTTAACATATTATGAGTCTTGTGATTCTATTCATGTTTAAATGAGATATTTATCATGATGTTGAATTCCATAATTTTCATCACTAAATTAAGAGACCCATATATTAATAATTCACATCCAAAATCTAAGATGTAACTCATTTTTAAAAGATATGACAATACATGAAATACTAACCATAGTCAGTGTGAACATTATTGTAAAAAAACATTAATATTTGAGAATGATAATTGATGATGAATGATTTATAATATCACTTATTTTTAGAATAAAAATTATGTATTGATATGAAATGATTCAATATGAAGATTTTGTGTAGGCCAATTAAGTCATAAAGTATAATATACAATAAAAATTCAACAATTGATTAAAACACACTCAAAGTGTTCCAAATAGAACTCTTTCAGTGAAACCCCCCTAGTATTTGAATACACATTGAGATATCATGGAATTGTATCATTATGCATGGAGAATATATTATTCATACATAATGCAGTGTGTTCAATGATGATACAAAATATTTCAGGTTTTCACATATAGAAATATATTTTCAGAATTGTGAAATACAAGAAACACCTAATTTAATTAATGATTTCATAATAATAGTGGATAATAATATAACTCGTTATAATAGGATACCAAATTCATATATTATGTTAAAAAATAAATGAAGAAGAATTAAGGTATACATGAAACATCATTAAATAATAGAAAATAATAATATACATAAATGAGGTGTGGAATGGTAAAATACATTCACCATGACATTAATAATTCATGAATGATGTACATTTATTGAAATTTAGATGAGAATTATATAAGAAATTGATTTTATATTGTATATGATTATTCTCACAACCAATATCCTTGAATAATTTTTTTTTGTATTTCAATGACAAATATAACTAAATTTGGGGCTTCAATATCTAAAAGAATATTTACATGAGAATTATTTCACTGGGGAAACGTGTCATATGTAGGTAATCATTATATTTAGACATAAGAATTAAGAAATGATGGTCATTGATGTGTAAAAGAAAAATTATGATATATCGTTCTCTTGGAGGAGTATCAATAGATCCTCTTGTAGAGAATCAACTGTAAACTATAGAATATTACATTTCATTGGTGATGAAAAAAAGATGTCTGTCAGGTGGATATGGGAGATGGAGAAGTATTCCAGTTAATGATGAACAAATGAAGTCTATTAATTAGAGCTAAGATCTAGTTAATAATATTAGTTTATAATGCATATATTGAATAAGTATTTTAGTCAGATTGTGATATAGTTTAATCACTTGTTTGATATTAATGAATATTTAACTTGGTCGATTTATCAGATTAACTAATTAGAAAACATTTTATGGAACCTAGTAAATACTTTTCGAATCTCTCTCCCTTATAACAACATTATATGATGGGATATATAATGATAATATTTTATAGATTGATAACCATAAAATGCTTATGATATTAAAATTTGAAGAAATTGAAATTTTATAAATACACCATTGATTCATCACATCCCGTATTTGTGGCCAATACACATTAGGGAACAATTATTAGTATCCTAGGAAAGGTCTCCTCTAAATATGAAGGTCTCATTTTGACTGATGGATAATCATAATTCTATCAATAATCTGGTTGTCCCCACATTCTATGAATGAATTACTATATTTGATGGAATCAGATGTTATATTACTCCTTATCACATAGTTTAGATTTCATAGTGTTTGAAATTGTGGGTTTTGAACACCATGCATATGATTTAACTATTAAATAAAAATCCAATAAAAATATGTATTTATATATTTAGTATCAAAATAAAATCACATTTTCCCTATTACAGAAGGTATATAAAATGTTCATTGATCTCCATAATTCTTATGAGATCTTGGAAAAACAATAAATTGATTATGAAAGAAATTTCACGGTCATGGAATGAAAAATAAATACTCGGTGAAATATGTTTGTGTATATAAAAATAATAATTGGTGAAAATATTAATGACCACTTCACTATAGTGAATTATATTACTATAAAATTTTGATTATTATGTGATTATGTAGATGAATATTGTCATACAATTTGATTTAGAATTTTATATAAACGTTAAATTTATCTCTCTTAGCATTATAATAGAGGTATGATTTTCTGATGATTTATCATACCATATTCACAGATCTTATGAGATGAAGAAAAATATCATCTTTAAATAATATTGAAATAAATTTAAATTGGGTTGGAATCATTGATGAATGTATATTCCAATGATTAAGTGGAAAAATATATCAATATTTTTAGGGTAATTAGGATTATTATTAAATTATTTCATATTTCTGATCTTATATAAGATTAATTTAAAATAGTAATGTGCATATTTATGAATAAGAAATGGAAATATTGTTACTACTATTGTAACTTAAGTCAATTTTTCAGAAGGTATATATGGGGAAGGATTAATAATTAAAAAATAAATTCGATGATGAGAGTTCTCAACAAAACATATTGGGGTAATTTTAAGAAGAAACACTGAAAATAAAATATTTTAAATATTATTACCAAGAATATGAAGGATTCATGGTCACTGTATTAATTAAATAATGATTTTTTCATTGTTCATAGAAAGAGTACAATGTATTCATAATTTATTAGTGGTTATAGAGAGTAAATGGAAGATCATGATTTGTTGTTGAATGATAAATTTAAATTTAAAATGATAAAGATATGATACCTCTAAAAAGAAATAATAATCCATAGAAATAGAAGAAAATGAAATCTTTTATGATAGAAAAGATAAATAAATAATTTTCCTATTATTCTGAGATCAATAAGAATGGGATTACAGAATATAAATGTGGAAATATAATCAAAGATAAGAGAAAGGAATAAGTTTGTAATATTGAATAAGTTTCCGAGGCACAATCTATTTGTATCATAGTACCCCATGAGTTTAATAAATCCAAATAATACATCAATAAATTAGTATACATGAATGTATAATATTTAAAATTTGATTTAATGAATGGTTATTACAATATTTCTTACAAACAAAATATTTTATATCGTTGTCCCAATAAAAAATAGAATAAATATTATACAATACTGGAAGGTAATAATATTCCATGGAAGTGATAATCTCATAAATTAATTTTTTCTATGTTTATAATAGTATAATTGCTTAAAAATCTAGATAGTTTTGGAACCAATATGGAAGAAAATCGTATCAATGGCACTAATGATGTTGTGGTGAGCAAGGACACAAAGCCTATTCTCATTGGTTCAATATGTTTTTACCATTAAATAGGTGGACACTAATGGGTAGATTCAAAGAGGAAATGGGGAAAAAATTCAGGGAAAATTGATATTTGATATAAATCATATTTATGAAAAAGAATCATATTCTTGATGATTTTTGATAGAGATATATTTTTGAATGTCACAGGTATGAGGTATATATTATAAAGATTTAATTATAGGTTCCCAATATTGTTTATGTGAATAGATTTCTAATATAAACCAATGAAATTTTTTGTGGACTTTTTGATAATGTTATGTGTGTTAACAAATACTGGACAGTTTTTTGAAGAAATCAATTAATATTTCCCAAACCATTGGAAGAGGTCGAGAGAATCATTTACATTAAGGTGAGGAAATTATTTTTAGAAATTGGCTTTAATGTTTTTTAGAAGTTTTCTTCACCTAAAAACGTGATGATCTTGTATAATTAGCGGAAATAATATATTCCAAATGATGAATAAATTAATGTTAAGAAATAAGATAATCAAGTATACGAGACTGAATTTATGAGTTAGAGTCCAAATAAATCTTCACATGATGAGTTTGGTTGAAATTAATGGCCTATATTAAGTGGAATCTCTCAGCATGAATACTAAATATAAACAAAACACACAACTTCATATTACTAATTATTTAATTTGTTTTTAAGTAACATATATGGAATTGAAAGATATTTTTTGAGGATTTCAATTCAGTAGAACATGAATATATATTTCATCAAGGTGTATACTTAATATTATGAAATTAAATACGAATAATGAATCCCATAATGTGGATCCCATTGGGAGGATTATGTCATTATACTAAATTCTAATGAATCTAGAATGTGTGGAAATATTTCAAACATTTTGGATACTATAGGTTAATCAAATGATCACCACTAATTGTTAATTGTATTAATCTTATTAATTGTTGTGTTATTAGAAGTTACCATGATATGAATTATGGGGTAGAATTTTTTTTTACCATAATCATTGTGATTTGTTTGTTAAAGTGTTTGACAAAATAACCACTCCATGTCTTAATACCCCTATTTTGATAAATAAAAAATATGATCATGACATCACATGAATGTTAATATATTTCCTATATAGTCATCCTTATTCATATCTATTTTATTTTTTACACTGATTTATACCCCATATATATTGAGTATCCAACAGAAGGATATTTTCTAAGAGATCCATGACGTGTCATCGTTCACTCATAACATGGGGATTAGAATCTTTAATAGACTTTAATGGAATAAAAATAGATAATAAGTCCATAATATACATTACTAATTTTATTTTCAACAAGGTAATGCTATTTTTTTTGGAATCATATTGGATTTTAAAATTTATATTATATATTTAATGGGAAATAAATGTGGGATTTTATTTATCCCATGTGTTTAATTTTCTACAAATGATGCTTAAATACAATTTTTGTGAGTTTGGAGGATTATTTATGCCAGTTTAAATTTTATGGATCCATTTAATGGAATTGGATGTCATTTATGGGTAATTGTATTAGAATATGTGATCATTGTTAAATTGGTCATTAATGTAAAAGTCATGTGTCAATTGTGTTATGAATATAGATTTATTTATAAAAATATAAATATGAGAAATTAAATAAGAAAATGAAATATAATTTTATGCAATGAGTATTTATATTTGGTATTCCAAGAAAACAGCACTCAAATTTTTTTAATGGGGAATATAAAGAATAAATTTTGGTGTATTGAGAAAATTTTATTGATTTTTAATTTTATTTGGAATTTTTCACATGGGAATTTTAATAGTGTTTACAAAAACATATGGAAAATCTCATGACAATAAAGGTCCCATCTAAACCAAAGGATGGATTAGATTTCAACCTCTAAGGGGGTCAGTCAACTAATTAAGATGATAGTGGTCTGGGTAGAGAATAGTAATAGGAAAGCTATAAGATATGCCAGTTAAGATTAATAACACCCACATAGATTTTAGAATTATAGTCATGGAGTTTCTATTGAAGTCATGATTGGTTGCATGATGGTGTGAGTGGGCCCTGAGTTTTTCCTCAAGCCACTGAATACATGATGTGAATCATAATGAAATTCTATTTTCTTGATAAGAATATGGGGGGATAACGATATAGGTCACTACATAAAAATTATTAAAAATGTATTAATATAATATAATCTCTCTAATATAATTTATGAGTTCCATTTAATCATGTACAGATATTTTATTCTACCTCAAACCTCACCAAGGGATATTTTCATCATATTTCAGTATGTTGAATGACTCTACAACCATATCAAATATCATCATCATCGAATGCATCAGATATTAATAATAATATTATTTTTATCAACATAATAATCACGAAATAATGGGAACAAAATATTTAGTTCAAATATATAATCCAATGATGATCATATTTTAGAGTTCCAACATTTTATGCATACATGAATTAGATATGTTAAATGATAATTAAGTACATAATTTTCATCTTATGAAATTGGGATCTTTACCATGAATATTAAAAAAATTCGTCCATGACATGATATATAGAAAACATTTAATAAATAAATATGAAGATATTTATCTTGAAATATTTCTCAAATAATTGACGTGTAATTAAATACAAAGAAAATTTGGTTTGAACTCACCTATATAAATAGTTACAATGATTATAATTTTCCTCACTACTTATAATTTCATATGATTTATCATTTCTAAAAAAGGGAATTTTTTTCTTCTTCAATATGTGTTTAACACACAATCAAGCTGTTAAAAAAAGAACTAGTTTTGTGAAATCATTATTATTTCTTGAGAACTCATTGAGATATCATGATACAATCAGATGTTGTGTGAGGAAATTTTTTTCATTCCATATATGGTATTACTAAAGAAGAAAATTGATATATCTCTTATTCACATAATCAAAATCAATTCTTGATGATTAATATACAAAAAAAATCTCGTTTTTTAAAGTATTTTTTATAATATACTCTCAATATACTACTCATCAAAACAAATAATCCAATGAATATATTAGTGTGAATGAAGTGACAAATATGTTTTGAGTGCAAAAATAAACCCATGAAAAACATATAAAATAGTAATTTAAAAAACGTGTTATGTTTGGTTTTAAAAAATACATTATTCATTACATCAATCATGAATAGAGTAAACTTGTTAATAATTGATTTAGATTATAAGTATAATGCTATTTAATATTATGAAATATAATTATATCGTGAAATGTAATTTTATAATTCAATGTTTGAATCTTTATAAATTAAAAAATGATATTAGGTCTCCAACATTATAATGATAAATTCCTAGAGAATTGTTTCACATAAAAAATTGTATGAACATTGGTGACCATAATTTTTAAGGAATAATAAATTGTAATAATTCTTCTATAAGTTTTCATGTGCATATTTCATCCAAAAATCTAGTATAGGATGTTAAATATATTATCAAATATTTAATTAAACCATAAAAGGTTAGACGTATTCATGTTTCTGTTGAATTATTTAATTATGTTAGTAGAAGACGAATATATGTGAAGAAATCCAATTACTATTGAAAGTAAGAATTCAATCAGTTGGTGTTAGGTGAATGAGATCATAGTCATATGGTTCTATTAGTATTAAATAAATATTTGAGTTGAGGTTCAAGATAGTAAAATCACTTTTTATGAAATTGAAGAATATGTTAAATTGGACAATAATTATTTCTTGTATGGTGTATGATATTTTTATAACCCTTGTAAATATATTATCCTAATCTCAATTTTTACAAGTAAAAATGAGGTTATATTAAGGGATAATGTTAAGTTGATCTAGAACACTAGCATGTTTAATAGGATGTATTATAATGAAACAGAATTCATTAAAATAAACCACTGATTCAACCCCTTCAATCAGTGATAAATCTTAACAAGGGACCTATATTCAGGTTTTACTTCAAGATGTATGAAATTTTGATATGGTATAAGTGAAGAAAAAGGGATGTATTTAATGAAAAACATAAAAATAGAGTAAACCTATAGGTGGAATTTTTATTTCATGTTGTCCAAAAAGTAAAATAAAGTGATTCTAAATCAGAAAGAAATTCCCATTTTCTCTTAAAACCAATAACTTCTCTAGAATATTTTCTTTTGAATGTACTGTACTGTAACTCTCACTAGGTTGAATAACAATCGTGGATAAAAATAACAACCATGATTTTATTTAACACATAAAAATAATTTTTTACATAAAATATAAACATGATACATCATAGATGATCGAAAGTTCTAGTGTCTTTGGGGATTAGGAACATTACATAGCAACATAAAACATGAAATACACATCTTTATTGAAAACATATTTTACATGACCAGAGACATTCCTTCGTACATAACATTGCATTGGGTAACATGAGGACACAAATAAAAAAAAGGGTGAGCTATAAATCCGATTAAGGGTGTAAAAATAGAAAAACATGAACAATACATTTCATTTTTTGTGATTGGAATATTAGTGGATCATTAAGGAAACATCAACATAAATGCAAAATATATCATGATTATCATAACATAGAAATGTGGTATCAAAATTTACCATGATATTATCTTGAGACAAGGTTCATTTAACATGGATCATGTGTAAAACCTAATTACACTGGAATTAGCATGAGTAACACCTCATTGTACTTGACATATCATGATACTAATCTCTAACCAATGCATTGGAGAGCTTTCTGGGTGCACCCTTTTAAATCATGTCATTTCAATCATATGTGTGCCACACAAATCATATAACATGGATCCACTAAACATAATAATTAATTCCATGATAATAGAATGTGTAAATCATTAATGAAGACATATAATCAATAATAAAATATGAACAATGGTGAATACCCTTGATAGTAAAATGGGCATGTGATTCACTACACAATGACTTTGTCATGGAAAATCATTGTTCAATTTCGGCAACACAACAACTCTAATTTTGAATTCACAAAAATGGTTAATTGTAGATAAATGTGTGTTTCATAATCGATATAAAAATGGACAGTAAGGGGATCATATTGACACATTTCCCATAATACTTAATGTAATTTCGATTTACAATACAAAAGAATTTATTGAATTTAAATGAGGAGAGGGAAATCCCTTGTTGAATTTCAGCCTTTTAAGGGGAGTACATGGGAGGCATTAATGTGAGATAAAGGAATATATAATTATTAATAAATAATAATTGATATATGGGGGGTGATAAATCATACCCCAACATTTTTAGCAGAAAACAATATAGTATAAGAACTTAATGAAATTTTGACAATAATGAGAATGAAATAAATCCTTTACTTGGAAGATTAATCCTCAAGTCTTAGGATAGTCTTGGGGGAGTCTTCTTGGGAGGTTGGGGAACCTTGGGAGGATATTATAGAGATGAGGGCATACTATGGAGGTTCTCCAAGGGTCCTGTGTGAAGATATGTGGGATCTTGTGTGTGTTTATATGGGTAAAGAGAGGTTATTCATTATAATTTATGTTTTGGACACCTCACATTAAACTAATCAAACCAAGAGTTTTTTCACATGGGTTTTGAAAAATGGTAGTTTAAATCATTATTTTAGATGGATAATTTCCTAAATTCTTAAAATATTTGGCATGCTTATGTGGAGGTGTCTCACACTCCCAGGGAAAGCATCTTAAAAGTTAAAATGTTTTAAAAGTCATGGACGGTCCCACTAGGGCACCATATAATTAACCAAACAAATCTAAAATCCTATTACATTAATCTTAATATAAATTTCGGACAAAAACACCATTTATATTATTTAATTACATCATTATTGGGGTATTAAGATGTGAAAAACATAGTATATATTTAAATGGTTTTTTATTTTTAACCAAATAATTTAATGTTTTTGTAAATTATGAAAAACATACAGTTGTATAATTTTTATCTCATTATTCCAATAATAATAATAATTTTAACTAAATAATTTTCTAAATAAGTAAACATTTTTTTTTAAAATTAAAAATTACATTTATCGAAAATTCACGGGTTATCTAAAAATTTGTTTTCATAGTATAAAAAAAATTGTATTCATAAAAATATAAGATCATTTATATTTAATAAAAAATAATTTAGTATAATATTTTATGAAAATATGAACTTATTCAAAAATACATTAATTTAGAAAAATTGTCTTCTTAATTGAATACTATCTAAAAATACTATTTATGAATTAAGAACAATTTAAAATGTAAAAATAATAAAATGAATGTATATTCTATGTAAAAAATTAATTTACATAGTAATAATTATTGGGTATTATTACCTAACACCTTATTACACTTGCATAATACTGAAGCTAAGTTGTGTAATGGTGACAGACTCTTGGGATGGCTTGGGTAAATCAACTCGGTTGATAATCTATATCAACTTACTCTTCCCCCAAAGGCAGTTCTATTTGAGCTTAACATGTTGAAGCCTGACCTATGATTGGTCAAGAGCGAAGCCCAATGATGCCACCTCCTTTCTGAGCCTTGACTAGTGGGCTTCGTACAATGTAATTTTTCTAGATGAGGCCATCACAACATTTGTATTTTTAAATTTTATATTTCAAATACCTATATTTATAAAAATCATGTGATCATTGTTCAATAAATATATTAGCAACGGTAACAATTATAAATGATATTTTGAAATAAAAATACCTAAAATATAATAAGTTCATATGTCATATAACCATTTTACATAATAAGACATTTAATTAGATCAAGATTACGTTTTATTGATAATAATTGTGGTTGTTACAATCTAACCCCTTATGAAATTTCTCCCAGGAAATTTAATTTTCCCACAGTAAAACAGATGACAATAACTCTACTTCATCACTTCTTCTAATAACATCATGGCCTCTTAAAACTTATGGTTTCTCCACTATACCATAAAAAGGGAAATTGACATATTTCGTAGAAATATTTAACTATGATCTAATATTTCACCAGAAGCTCTTCATAGGAGAGGTGATTCTCCAAAGGTAACACATCTAGATTGTGTACATGTTATTGGTCAAGTTTGTACATCCTTAAGAGTGATACATGGAATACATCATGTACTTGAGATAGTTTCGGTTGGAGTACTAGCTGATAGGCCACTGTGCCAGTGCGATCAAGGATATCAAAAGGGATGATGTACCTTGGAATATACTTTCCCTTCCTCCCAAATATCATAACTCTCTACCATAGTGATATATAGAAGAATATCTTATCTATGACATCAATCACTGGGTCTCATCGTCGATTTTTAGCATAGCCCTTTTTTCGACATTGGGTAGCATTAATGTGTTGCGGGATGGCTTATCCTTCTCCACCATCTCATCAACCAATTCTGGACAAAGGAGTTTCTGCTCCCCAACTTCATCAATTTATTATTGTGTTATTCACCTCTTCCCATATACGGCCTCATAAGGATCCACATAAATACATCAGTGGAGACTATTATTGTAATTGTACTCTACCAGAGTAAGATGTTGATCCGATCCTCCATTGAACTCCATTGATCATGCTCTCAATATATCCTCATGTGTAAGGATAGTTCACTCACATTTTCCATCATTTGGATGATGATAAGTTGTACTAATGTTCATCTATGTATTTAGAGCATGTTAAAGATGCTTCCAGAACATAGAGTTAAATCATGGTTCTCAATTAGATATAATTGATAGTGTTACTCCATGGCGCCTTACCACTTCTCTGATATAAATCTGTGCTAGTTGATCCAATGAGAAATCATATCAAATTTCAATGAAGTGTGTGGTCTTTGTAAGGTGATATACAAAAACCCATATAGTATTGATTCCTTCGAAAGTATTTTGTAGTCCAGTGACAAAGTCCAATGTGATGTTCTCCCATTTCCATGTTGTTATGGGTAATGGTTGCATAATTACCTTAGACATATACCTCCCAGCCTTCACATGCTGACATATCAGGCACATTGATGTATTCTCGGTGATCTCCTTCATCATATTATTGATCCAATAATTCTCACAGATATTTCAAAACAACTGTTTGTTTCGTGGGTGAATGGAGAAATTCAAACCATGTGCATCATCAAAAAGTTCTTTCTTTTACTCCAAATTTGATAGAACACATAGTCTTGACATAAATCTCAACATTCATTCTTCATTAACATTGAAATTCAAGGACTTCCCTTTTCTGATATTTTCTATTTTTTCAAAATGCATATACCTTCTTTTCAAGCATCCCTTATTCATTTCAAACGAGATGGTTGTGAAATTATTTGTTAAAGGATTGATTATGTTTCCATACTGATGATTCCCATGTCAATATTCCTCAAACCTATGAAGATTAGATCCTTTTAAATTCTCATCAATGATAGAATCTCCTAGTATTTTCTACTTAGTGCTTCCTCTACCTTGTTCCCTTTCACCAGGTGGTCATGGATTGAGAAGTCATAGTCATTTGTCATCACTAACCATATTCATTTGAACATATTCAACTATTTATGAGTGAATATATACTTGAGTGAGTATTTTAAAGAGTTTTCATTGTGATCTCATTGATTCAACTTATTAAGTATAGCATATGTACTGTGGAACACCTGTTTCATTCTAGGATACCCACACATAGATATCCAGCTAGGGTTCAGGGTATAGTACAAACTGAGAGCCTACCGAGCAATGATGCCTCGGTGTAGGGCCCTCTTCCATTAGAGGCACCAGTGGAGGCACTAGTGGTACCATTAAACATCGGGCCACCTATTCCACCAGCCCTAGTAGTAGATGGTGCATGCCACTTTATCATGTTGCACGAGTTCCAACACTAGAGGCCAACCAATAACACGGGGAGAGATGGACCCACAAGCAGCATCATATTGGCTAGAGGATATGGTCAGAGTCTTAAGACTAGTAGGGACACTATCTGACCTAATGGGGATCATTGCCTTCATTATTCTACATGTAGAAGCATGAATATGGTGTAGATTGATGCTCCAGGTTCACGAAGAGGTGACTCATCTCTGGAAAGTCTTCGAGAGCCTGTTCTGAGTAGAGTTTTTTCAAGTGACTCTTCACGCAGTGCACATATAAGATCTACTTCATCTACAACAGGGTAGCATGATTGTGGCTCAGTAATCCAGAAGGATAAACGGCCTCTCATGCTACTCAACTGATATGGTGTGGGACCAATTATTCAGTATCAGGACCATTGAGAAGGGACTCAGGTGGGGGTGTTAGAGTGAGCCCTCTATGTTGAGAGTTTTCATGTTGAACAATCACCGATAGTGATACACACCATTGGAGGTCATGTAGCGGAGACTTATTCAACTGGAAGTAGAAGAATGGAAAAGTGGTCCAAGAGGACCAGACCTACAGGTGGAAAATTACATGACTCAGGATCGGTTGTGCAGGGCACTAGAGGAAGTTCCAGTCATACGATGAACCAGTAGTGTTTCAAAAACAGCTGGCAAGGTCACATGGCTCGTGACTATCCGAACCATCATAAATATTATCATAAAATTGTAGAAGGATCGCACAGACATAGATATAGGTTTGAATGAGGAAGTCTGCACAGAGTAGGTAGACATGGCAGAGGAGCTGGTTGTGCAGCTGGTGGTGGACGATGATTTGAGGTGTTACTACCCCCACCAACAGGTGGCCCACCCCGACAGCTTAGAGCATGTGGACATGGGTGAGATCAACTCTAGGCAGATGAGCCCTATGGCCATGGTGCTCTGGAGATGATATGAGGTATGATCTTTGTCTACCACACCTTAGCAGTAGTACTTATAGAAACATCTAACAATCATTCTTTTATTTCCACTGCCCTCGTTTAGACCTCAGAGATTCTGACAAAGACATTAACTCAATATTTATGGTTAGATCTCCTACAAGATATGATTCAATGATTTTACACTGGTGCGAGGAGTGTGAGATTACTCTAGGAGCTGAGATCTTCTGCTAGGATATCCTAGTAGTGGGGTCGATGCCTTACGATGTCATATTGGGTATAGACTAGTTATCTACATTCCATTCATAGAATGATTGTATTAGGCGCAATGTGTAGTGTGTCCATGAGGATGGGACAAGGATGAGCTTCACCAGAGAGAAGGGACACATTGTATTACATGAATGGATTACTTGGAAGAGAGTGAATTTGATCACCCATCAGTTGGCTAGCCTAACCCTAGGAGTGGATGATGTCGAGGGTCTGAGATATCCTATAACGGTGGACCAGTACGAGAATGTTTTGTCTAATAATGTTCTGATTATACATGTGACAACATGTCCCCACCCACCAGTTGCACCGCTGACATGTGGGCCCCACAATATGTCCACCCACATGCCCGAACGGGTTATCTAGCTAATGAAATCCCCCATAGTCAAACACATGTCCCTTCCAGTGTGTTTTATCCTCACTCACACACACCCTGAGAAACATCCCATGAGGACACCCATCATGTTCACTACTATAGGCCAAACTTGTTTAACTGTGGAGTTAAAATCAGGTAGGCTCCCCTAAAAGAAGGTTCACCTTATTGACATGAGTTCCATCATTTATTCATTTAACCCTTTATCCTTCTTGTGTGTTACAATCACCCCCTTTAATAAACAACTTCCTCATTTTGGGCCCTACATCTCAACCCTGGCAGCACACCACATGATGGGTGACCTCCAGGAATGTTTCTCAGGGTTTGTGTGAGAAACTTCCAAGAAGGTGCACCTTGTTGACATGAGTCACACCATTTAGTCATTTAACCCATTATCATTATGGGGTGTTACAATCACCCCCTTTAGATCAAAACGTCCTCGTTGTGGGACCTACATCTCAACCCTGGAAGTGCATAACACTTATGGCTGGGAACCACCTCAAATACCAAATGTAACAACTGGGTCTCAGTGACAACACATACACCCTGCCTTAACAAGGCCTTCGAGTCCTGGCCTGCTAAGTACGACCAGTTTCCCCTACAGACATCTGGTCCCCAACCTAGGTCCAACCCACGTGCCCGAACAGGTTATATAACTAATGATAGTCCCCACAGGCCAACAAATGTGCTTTACAGTGTGTTTTTTCCTCACTCACACACACCCAGAGAATCATCCCAGGAGGTCACCTATCTTGATCACTACTCCTGGCCACGTGGGTTTAACTGTGGAGTTCTAATCAGGTAGGCTCCCGAAAAGGAAGGAGCACCTTATTGACATGAGTCACATTATTTAGTCATTTACCACTTTATAATTCTGTGGTGTTACACTACCGTTGTCTAGAGAGGTGGACTTTTACATTGACCTGCACCCTGGGACGATACTGATATCTACACTAGTGCATCAGACAGCTCCCGCAGAGCTTCATGAGTTGTGGGTACAACTAGAGGAAATACAGAGCATGGTATTAATTTTTCCCAATGTTTCACCCTGATCAGCCCCAATAATGTTCACCAATAAGGTGGATGGTAGATTGAGAATTTGTGTCATCTATTGGTGGCTGAACCTGGTAACCATGAGGAGCAAGTACATAATCTAGAGGGTTGACGTTATATTTGATCAGCTGAAAGGAGCATGGTGGTTCTCAAAGATAGTCCTCATATTAGGCTATCACCAACTTAGAGTGTGAGGCGATTATGTGTAGAAGACCACATTTAGATGCCAGTATTTCTATTATGAGTTCTTGGTTATGTCGTTCGGCATATCCAACTCACCATTAGTGTGCATGGAACTCATGAGTACGATATTTTAGATATACCTTGAACACTTTGTGGTGGTCTACATTTACGACATTTGGATATACTCCACTACTAAGGTGGAGCATGCCTTTCATTTGAAAATAGTTTTGGACACACTCTGAGAGAACGAGCTTTATGGTATGCTCTCAATGTGCTAGTTGTGGATCCGAGAGGTTCAATTTTTGTGACATGTCATCTCGAAGACAAGAGTTGCAGTGGATCTAGAGAATATGTAGGCATCACATGCTTGGGTTCCAAATAAGTGTGTGACGGAGGTACTAAGTTTCTGGGGTTTGGATGGATACTACATGAGGTTTTTTCCAGATTTCCCCAGAGATGCTGCACCCTTATCCTTGTTGACGATGAGGGGGCCACACTTCGTGTGGTCAGAGAGATGCCAACAGAGTTTTTCGAAGCTCGGGTAGAGGCTTACTAGTGCCACCATTCTGAGGATTCTAGAGGAGGGCATTGGGTATGTATCCTACTATGACGCATGAGGGACTGATTCATATGTGTCCTGATGCAGGAGCTAGTAGTGATCGCGTATGGTTCTTGATAGCTGAGGAAACAAGAGGAGAATTACACTACCCATGACTTGGAGTTATATGTAGTGTTCATCGATGTGATGATGTGGCGACATTACATGATGGGTGAACGTTTTACATTCTACTCAGATCAGAAGAGTCTCAGGTATATTTTCTCACAGAAGGATCTGAACCTGATACAATGACATTTTTTCGAGATCCACCAGGACTATGACTTTGATATAGTCTATACTCATGAGTAGGGGAATGTTGTTGCATATGCACTATGCAGAGATCTGGTAAATATCTACTAGGTTAGGTGATGGAGAATCTGTCATCATAGTAGATATACATTGAGGAATGAGATATATAATCTTTTATACTACCTCTTACAGTCACTCTCCCACTCATTTGGTGATTCATGAAGGTGTAGTGTGGGGACGCTGACTGTAAGGCTCGAAGTGCTCAGATATCCAAAGGACAAGAACCTAATAAATTATATGAAGGTGTGGAGCACGTCATCCTCTTTAGAGGATGTATTATGGTACCAGTTTCAAATCAGGTGAATGTGTTGAGAGAGTTCCACACATCCCCTCTATCGGTACACCCATGAGTGGAATCGATATACTAGGATCTTCGATGACTGAACGTGTTTCTAGGAATGATGAAAGAATTAACATAGTATGTCTCTTGGTGCCTCACTTGTCATCAAGTGAAGGCGGAGCATCGTGTACCAGCAATCTTAGTTCATATTTTAGAGTTTCTAGAGTAGGAGTGGTATGTGATATCCATGGAATTCATGACAATAGTTCCATGTACATCCAGTGTTTTGGATTCTATCTGGGTGATCATCAACCGATTCACCATGACAGCCGACTAACATCTGATCAGTGAGCAAGAGTCAGTAGACATATTGAGATGCCTCTATTAGCTAGAGATTGTACGAATACATGGAGTACCCTCAACGATTTTCTCCGATCATGATAAGTGGTTCACTTCCAGGCCATGTAAGGGGTTTCCAGAGGCTTTCGAAATGCAGCTTCATTTGAGCACTACCTTCCATCCTCAGACGGATGGCCAGACTTAGTGGACCATTTAGACCCACGAGGACTTTTTGAATGATTGTGTCCTTGACTTCAATCACATCTGGGAGGATCACTTTCCATTAGTGATATTTTTATACAACAACAACTATCACTCAACCATTTGGATGTCAAATTTCTAGGTGTTTAATGACCGAAATTGTAGATCACATTTGTGATAGACTGACCAAGGAGAGTCAACATTCATGGTATGAGATATGGTATGGGCTACCAAAGAGAAGGTGCCGGTCATCCAGTAGCAGATGAAGAATACACCGATCAGGCAGAAGTCTTATACAGATAAAAGACATATACCTCTGGAGTTCGAGGATGGTGATCACATCTTTCTACGAGTCTCACATTAATGAGGATTATAGAGATTTGGCTAAGGATGAAATATATCTCTAAGGATCATCATAACATTTCAGGTAATCAACAGAGTTGGTGAGGTGGCTTACCACTTCGCTCTTCCACCTTAGTTGAACTGGGTGCACGACCTCTTCCCATATCCCTGTTGATGAAATACATGCATGATCCTACCCACTTCATCAACCAAAGAGATCTGGACATTGACAATGGGGAAATGTTTATAGAGGTTCTAGTAGATTGAGGATCGAGACGAGCGGGTCCTTATTGGGTAGTCAGTACCTCTGGTGCACGTTCCCTAGCTACATTGGTACCTCTAGGATAGCACATAAGAGTGGGTGTTTCAGATTCATGCTCAGTACCCCCACTTGTTTCCTTAATTTCAGTTGTGGCTTATGGGAATGTAAAGCAATAGGTGGGGAGAATGTAAAGAAACATATTTTCAATATAATTTTTTTAAATTATTTGTGAATTTTACAAGTCTGCAAAAATTTATGACATGTGATTCTGAGGCTCTGTGTACCCAGGATGAATTTCTGAAAAAAAAATCAGGTACGTTCAGTAAACATGCGAGCGGGTTTTTGTAACTTTTAAACCGGTGCTTGGAATTGATATCTGAGGAAACTGTTGAACGCATAGCACCGAAATTCACATAAGGAGAACTTGACCTAAACTGTAGTAGGTCAGGGTTAATGTTAGTTTTTCACTTTTACATGGAAAAATAAAAATAAAATTATTTAACATTTTATTTCTATTCTTGAAACCCCTCTATTTGGGTTATGGTGGTGGGGACCACCCCAACGAAAACCCCCCATTTTAAATTTATATGTTGGGGATCAACCGAACTAAAAACTACCTCTTTAATGTAGATAATTTTATTGAAATTATTCCACCATAATTGTGCCACCGACCTTTAATTAATGATTCTAAGTAATTGTGCCAAAAAAATTAAATCGATAGAAATAATTTTATTTGGTGTTGGATACACACTTGTTTTATTTTTTGGAGAAAATATTGGAAAAGGAGAATGAGGGAGATTTTGGGAGGATTATTTTTCTCCAACAATGAAATCCTCCCAAATAAGATCGCCCCCAACAAAGAACATGTCATCCTTCAATATGGGACGTCTTCGTCAACGATGAACCGATGTTAGACCTTCACTCTTCACTTATATCTATGATCCTTTAGGGTAGGGTTTGATGTTTTTAGTACCCCCCATACGATTATTGGTGTTTTGCATACATGATTTAACAAGCCTCTTTCTTCCACCCTAAAGCGTAGGGTGTGGTCTAGACAAACATGGCCCGACCTCTCCGCATTTTTCTTGAGGGTTCCTTTGTGTTCCTAATAAAGGAAGAGGGAGGTGACCGATGCTGGAAAATGGAATCGATGGGACTTAGATACAACATTAGGCACACTGTCGGCCATGATGAAGGTGATGGAGTGACCGCGCCGCTTGACGGAAGAGAACCACAGCATGGGACTCAGCCGTTAGGGGATGACAGTTGGCCATCTGGCCAGCCGCCCAGCTGCCGCCCAACTGTACCGTGGCCCCCTAGCCGCACTGCCGCCGCCCCACACTACTAGGCCGCCCAGGCCAGGGCCGGGCCGAACCAAGTGGTCTGGGGAGACCCTAACTGGGTCTGGCCATGCCGGGTTTGGTAGGGTCATTTCGACCGGGTTGGACCGGACCCAGACAAATTTCGACACATCCCTTCCGTTTGGCCAAAATTTGGCACTGAGCGCCCATTTGATGAACCTTCTACGACGCTGGAATCCATGGAACAAAACAACCCTTTTGGTATACCCCACGTGAGGGTTTGGATTATGTTGTGGTACAGTCGCGTTTGATCGAGCACGAATCCAACTGTGCCCTCGAAACTAAAATTCTAATAAAATACATATCAGGCGTCCGATTAACGCACCGTCTTTTGCGTTGCCACCCCTATGATGTGGATGTCCTTTGGGATACATCTAAATGGGACATTGTTGTATTTGGAGTATCGACTATTAGCTTGAGGAGAGGAATCTCTCGGAGATGAGCATTCTTAGTGTGGGTTACCCTGGAGGTGGCTATAATATGAGAAATGGATCCTTCATGTGTCTTTGTTTGAGGATCCCACATGGAATCACTCTAGGAATCCATGTGGGAATACTATTAGATATTGTTTTCGTCTAAATTAATTGGATATTCAGGGGGTATGATGATATACTAGGATCATTTGTGGGTCTGAAGATTTACTAGTATCTTCGGTGGGTCTCACGAGGTACTGGGATCCTTTGTGGCTCTGATGATGTACTAAATTCATCAGTGGGTTTGAGGATGTACTATGATCCTACGTCGGTCTGTCTCTTAATAGAGTAAGATGATTCAATAGTTACATTCAATCTTCATTAATTTTGTACTTATTTAATACCTGGTGTGAGCTGAGTCAGTAATTGTGTGGTACTTTACATCATGGTAATACTTTGCTGGTATTCATCTACGTGGAATACCTATGTGGTACATTCCATTGTGGTATTTCTTTCTTTTTAGAACAGTTCATCTTTGGGATTTTAAGTTTTACCGTGTGTTTTTTCATGATTTATATAGGTATAAATGATAACTTAGGTATATTTATAGACCCTATGTAGGTTTGTCGGTAGATTTCATGCCTTTTGTTTTATCCGTTGTACATTTTTTTAGACCTTGAGTATCTCATTGTCCCTAATGAGTATCGGTATAGTCATCGATTCGAGGGAATTGCCTCTCCATTGTTGTGTTTGGGGAAGATGAAGGACATCTTTGATCGAGGTTGAGGGTACCAGGACTAGATGATGCTCGGTGGTGGACCACACGATGTGTCAGTAAATAAAGGATATAGTTAGATATAGAGTGCTGAAGAGGTGATATATACTTACCCCTCAGGTAGGAACCTCAAGGGATGACCTAATAGCTTTCTTTATCATTCTTCAGTTGTATTTTATTTTAGTTGTCCTTGTACCTGTACTGTTGGGCTTGTATTTGATCCCCTTATATATTATGAACACATTTTTTTATTGAGTTTACTTGTGTTCGAATACTAATGTTTTCTTGGTTGCTTGTGTTTACTGGATACAAAGGCAATGCATTCCCGGTTTTAGGTAAGACACCATTTGGTGCTAGTCGCCAGCCCCTGGCCAATGGAAGGCAGGCATGGGGTAGTCACGGCTCGGGCCCCAAGGGACGGGTCGTGACATCAAATTTGTATATTTCGTGGTTGTAAATTTAGTCATGTATCTAATTTCGTAGAACCTAGACCAAAAAAGTTTCTATGTTGTAATAAATGTTGTGTATTAATTCATGTTTATTTTATTAAATAAAATTACACACTATTTATAAGGGAGGAAATCATGTTTGGGGTTTGGGTCGTTATAATCTATGATCTGAATATAAATTTAATGAATATGGAAATATAACTTATTCAAAAAAACCTAGACCCTCACTACAAAACCTGTATAGAAAATGATGCCGATAATACCTAAATAAAGGGAAAAACAAAATTTTATTAACAAAAGTGTTATAAAATGATATAAAAGGATAAATTATTATAAATAAATTATAAATTGGTGTTAGATTAAATTTAAATTTTTTTTAAAACAATATAAAATATGTTCAATCATGTTCAACTAATGTAAAGCGCATGTTAAGGGTTCTTATCACTTTTATTTCTATGGGACATATGATTTATTCCAAAATAATTTCATTTGTGTGGTGTATTTACTTCCCCTTTGAAATTTTAAATCATGTATTTTTTATTTACATGATATTTAATTTTTTGATAAATGTTATAATTCCAAGGATCATACGATTCATAAGATATCTAGATGTAATGGATTTGACAACTCATTATTCATTCAATGGATTAATATTCTATTTAATTGATTATATTGTTACATGTGAAATTAAATTTGATTATATAATGATATATTCCAACTTTTTTTATATGGATTTATAGTTTATACACATAATTGATTCATTTTCATGTACCATTAACCAAATACCATTTTTATAAATGGTGTTTATTTTGTAAATTATTTGAATGTTTGGGGTAATAATTTAATTTCCCAATATTTTAATCAATAGAAGTATTTTTTGATAATGATTATTGATAAATAAATTAAATAGAAAATTTGTTTTTATGAGGAATTATTTGGACATCACATAAGTGTTGGAGAAAATATGTATAAAATCCCCTCGATGCATCCGTAGTTCTATGAGACAAATAAATTTTCCAAATTAAATGGTTTACTGTGCATAAAAATTGAATTATCCTCTGAAAGATGTTTCATAATACAAGGAAACATGACGTCCCAAAGTTAATAATTTAATTCATATGTAATTATAAGAATATTATCCATGAGATTTTTCATGATGATATTATATCTAAATTACGAATGTGAAAAAAATTATTGATTAAATAGAATGTGCTTCCAATAATTTTTTATTGCAATATTGATTATGAATTAGTGATTTAAGATTACATCCATTGTATTTGTCGATTATACAGAATATGATCTCACAGCTTTCTTATGTTTTATTTTCCCCAGTTTTCCACAAAGATTATTAGGAAATTCATGCCAGAATATGCTAAGGGGACCATTATTGGAAGAGTTGGAATTGGAAAAAAGACATTTGCAATGGGTTAGTGTTCCATCCAAATAGTCTGGTGAAAAGGATTTTTTTGTGATGAGAGCACCAGCCTGGCACACATAATATGGTTTTTGTGATGGGTGACGATTCTCATTAGAAAAGGTTTGGCTTGCATTTCACACCAAACTCCGGGTAAGGGTATTTGCGAAGGGGTATAATAGAAAGTCGCAAATACCTGATGTTTTATCGTATTCATGAAGGTATTTATATCTCGTCGCAAATACTATGTCAGCTAGTTGACTTTTTCAATGGGACCCATCACATAATATTTTTTTAACAACCACCACTAATTAATAGTAGTGGTGGTCTTTTGCAATGGGACCCCAAAAAATGTACTATTTACGATGGGAGTCCCATCACAAATAATCATATCGCAACTAATATAACCAATATATACCCCCACCCATTTTTTATCATGTCACTCAATTCACTACTCCACTCTATCTATATTGTAGAAAAATTTCTCCTAAAATTTATAATAGTTTAATATTTAAATATGATGCATTATTCATAGCATATATCATTCTAATGATTCTGTATTAAGGAATTTATATTTTTCTCATATTTTTAAATTATTCCATTTTATTTTATTTTAGTTTTAATTATTGTAAATTTGCTCAAATTAATTTAAATTTGAATTAGATGGTTTTAGGTTTCATTTTATTGTTTATTTTTTAAAAATAATTACGTGTGATTAGTATAAATTTGTATTAATTAATAGTTATTATATTTTCTATTATTAATTAGTACTAATTAGTATTAAATTTTAATAATTATTATTAAATTAAAATAAATATTATTAAATTATAATAATTAATAATAATATTCAATAATTAGTAATAATTGTAATAAATTTTATTAATTAGTAATAAATGACAATAATTTGTATTTAATTGTAACAATTAGTAAAAATAAGTAATAAATTCTAATAATTAGCCATAAATTACTATAATTAGTAATAAATACGAATAGTTTGAAATTAATTCAAATAATTTGTAGAAAAATTTTACAATTACTAATAATTTACAACAAATTGAAATAATTAGTACTAAATAGTAACAATTAGAAATACAATTAATATTAGTTAATAAATTTTAATAATTGGTAATAATTGGTAATAAGATGTTATAATTGGTTGTAAATTTTAATAATTTGTAAAAAAATAATTTTTCGTGATAAATTTTTATAATTTGTGATAAATTATAATAATTGGTCATAAATTTTAGTAATTGGTGACAAATTGTAATTATTTTAGATAAATAGTAATAATTATTAATAAATAGAGATAAATTACAACAATTTTGTAATAAAATGTAGTAATTAGTAAAAAATTGTAATAATTAGTAATAAATAATTACGATAAGGAATAAATTATATTAATTAGTAATAAATTGTAATAATTAGTAATTAATTAGAATAATAAGTAATAAATTATAACAAGTAGAAATAAATTATAATTATTATTAATTCATTGAAATAATTAGTTATAAATTCAAATATTTATTAAAAAATTGTAATAATGTCTATCAAATTTAAAGAATTAGTAATAATTATTACCAAATTTTTATTATTAGAAATAAATTATAATCTATACTATTAAAATATACTAATTAGTAAAAACTTTTAACAATTAGTAACTAATTACCACAATTAGTAATAAATTGCAATAACTAGTAATAATTTGAATGAAATTAGATTAATTAGATATAAATTATTATATTTAGTAATAAATTATAATAATAAATAATAAATTTAAATAATTAATAATAAATTATAATAATTAATAATAAGTTCTAATAATTAATAATAAATTTTAACACTTACTGTATATTTAAATAGTTACTAATAAATTGTAATAATTATTAATAAATTTTAACAAATATTAATAAATTTTAAGAATATGTAATAAATTGCAATAATAAGAAATTAATTTTAATTATTATTAATAAATACTTATAATTACTAATAAATTTTAATAAATAATAATAAATTCTTATTATTTGTAATAAATTTTAAAAATTATTTATAAATTCAAATAATTACTAAAAATTGTAATAAATTTGTAATAATTTGTAATAAATTCTAATAGTTTGTAATAAATTTAATTAATTAGCAATAATTTCTAAAAATTTATTATAAATTAAAATAATTAACAATTAATTCTAAAAATTAGTTCTAATTAGTAATATATTATAATAATTATTAATAAATTCTATGAATAAGTTATAAATTTTAATAATTAGTAAGAAGTCATAATAATTACTAATAAATTGATAGAATTAGTAATTAATTGAAATAATTAGCAATAAATTGCAAAAATTATTAATAAATTAGCATAAAAAACTAATTACTAAAAAATTCTATATTCTAAAAATTAGTAATAAATTGTAATAATTAGAGGTAAATTGTAAAAATTAGTGTTAAATAGTAAAAAATTATAATAATTATTAATGAATTGCGAAAATTAATAATAAATTTTTATAATTAGTAATAAATTAAAACAATTAGTAATTATTAGTAAATAATTTTAACAATTATTAATTAATTTATAATAATTAGTAATAAATTTCCAATAACTACTATTAATTACTTATAGTTAAATATAATTAGAAATAATTACAAATAAATTGTAATAATAACAAATAATTAACATAAATAACTAGAAATTATAAATAATTACTAATAATTAGAAATTATTGAAAAGAATTAGTAATAATTTGAAAAAGTTGGAACAAAACAAAAATCAATTGTAATACATTGCAATATATTCACCCATTTTCAAGGGGATTTGTGGCTCTGTATTTCTTGATGCCTATTCTACATTAAATTTTCTCCCACTTAAATCACCATGAAAAATCTATTCTCACATATGAATATCCTTTTTTATATGCACGAGAATGGAGAGCAGTGCAGTTGGGCCTTCGATCCCTCTATTCTCCTACATAATAAAATATTTATATTTACTTAAGAATTGATATTTTAATATTGATTTAGGTCAATGAAATTTTCTTTTAAATATATTTTTTAGGAAGGGAATATTTTTTTCATGACTAATCATCCCCTCGAGACTGTCTTCTAGTGAAATCAATACAAAAAAACTTTACTAACGTATGGATACCCATTTATTGATTCAAAAAAATGGGAAGAAGCATGAATAAGCCTCACAGATCTACATCCTCATGTATATATAAATGAATACCTTTATAATGGAGAAAATTTTTCATTGTATTTTCATTCTTGGATAGTGGAGAAGTTTGTCGAGAAAAAGAGCTATTGCTAATCCACAAGAAATTGTGTAATTGTTAATTCAATATTATTTGATTAAAAGAGTTATAATTATTAATATTTGGTTGTAATTGTTATAAATTATTGTCTTTTAGTATATATTACTTTAAAAGATTAAAAAAATTAAAAATTGCAATGAATTAATATAATTTATTATAATTTATAGAAATGAGAATTTAATTGTCCTCACTTTTTTAAATAGTGATTTTATTATATCAAATTAAAATGAAATAAAAATATTTTATATTTTTTAAATAAATATCGAAAAATGATGTTGGAAATCATGATTATTATATGATCTCGTATGGATAAATCACCACAAGAATCCATACTATTCTGGTTTAAATACTGTATATATTGAGGTTGTGAAATAATTCTTTTCATTAAAATCACGAAAAAAATAATTTGTTTTAGAAGTGAGAATTAAGATTCCATCTAAAAAATGTTCTCTATGTAAGTTTGACACATTTGAAAACATTGGGGTCAATTATTGTGTTGCTTTTTCAACTAGATTATTTTTCATTGTAACAACATGATAAACACATTTCCAGATATGATACTAAAAATATTGTTCCAGATCCAGCATGGTTTAAAAATTTAGTATATGATGTTAGAGGTATGTATTTCAAACAAGTTAATAATCAGAAGGATATTAATATAACTCCTCCATTGGAAGCATATCATATTTAAGTGTTGTTAACGTCCTTTGATAATTCATTATATACTTGTTTCTAGAAATGAAAATTTGAATAAGTTGCTAAATTTATAGCTATTAAATTAGATCATGGAATGTCCAATAGATTTTTTGATCAAATATTATCTTTATTAAAAAAAATATTACTAAAGGAAACTTGTATCCGACCAATTTTTATGAGAGTAGGAGGCTGGTTCGTAATCTAGGATTTTGTTATCTGATGATTGATGCATGTTCAAATGAATGGATCTTCTAATATGGTGAAAATGTGTAATTGGATAATTTTCCCACATATGGAAAATTATTGAATAAAGAGTCTCAATAATGTAATTATATAATTATTCTTGTAAAAAAATTTCGATATTTTCCTTTTACACCAATATTTTAGTATTTATTTAGGTCACTAAACATAGTGGCATTGATATCATGGAATAAAACAAATATTCGATCTAGTAAAACCATAAATCATCCCTCTGGTTGATATTCAAGGAATGATTTGAATAAGTCCATAAATCATTTTCTTTTGATGCCCGATGTTTGAGAGTGTCCATTTCTAATGAGGGTTTCTATCCATTTGGTTCTTATGACAGTTAGTATTCAGGTTGGACTATCTTTATAACTCCACACAAGTTATCTCCTGGGTTTTTGATGAAATAACCATATATCTTTTTCAACTTATTAATTCCAAGACATCTGAAAGTAAATAATTATGTTTACTTTAAATCAATTATTGATGAGTTAATTTCATTGTGATGTAATGGTGTTAATATGTTTGATATTTATGTGAAACAAAATTTCATGCTGAATGCTATATTGATATGGGAAATTTATGACTTCCCAGCATATATAATTTAATATGGAATGATTACACATGGCCCAAACTCGTTTTTATACTATATGGGCGAAAAAATAATGTATAATCATAAATGTAAAAAACCTTTTTTTTACTGTCATTGCAGAATCCTTCCAACTGATCATCTTTCTCGGAAAAGGAAATTCTATTTCATAAAAAGAACAATTGAATGATATGGTCCTACAAAAATGATATATAGAAGATAGTTAAATCCAACTATCACTTCATTTCCTATCATCACATTTTGACCCATTATAAACCAATATAAAATTGTTGTCTTTCGGAAAGAGCATAATTGAATAAAATAGAGCATTTTTTGGGATCTACCACATTGAAAAAAAAATTGGTCTGTCACATGATGGATTGTAGGCATATTGAAAAAAATTATTTTGATATTTTATTTGATATATTTGTAGATTCAATTGGAAATACATATTATACTTTAAGAGAACAATGATATCATTCCAAAATTTGGAGGCGACCAGAACACAAACTATTTGAAAATAACATATCATAGAAGTTAATGAATCCAATCATAGATTATACACTCTTCAAAGAGAAAAGATTATTATTTTGTTAGTGGATTTCATATTTGAAACTTATTGGTGATTACGCTTCCAATTTTGGATTATGTGTTAGAAATTGTCATATTACTGGATTAAACATTAATTACCTCCATGTTATAATGGAAAAGGTTATGCCGATTAGATTAAGATGATTGTGGAATTTTATGATTTTATATTATCTACCAGACACAAAATATTTGTTCTAAGACATTTGTGTGGAGACAAATTATTGTGATTCATTAAGATGACTATATTAAGATTTTATTCTAATTTTATGTAAATTAGAAAAAAAATATTCATGTCGGCTTTGATTGACTCAATGGAAAATTGGATATTATATTTTAGTCATGATGAAAAATGAGGAGGTCTTGTATAGTTCTGCTGGATGTAACCATTTCTATAATGACCCGTAAAAATTCAAAGGAAATTTTTTTTCTTAATTTTCATTGGAATTTTACAACAACGCGGTTTCTGACGGCACCTGATTTCGAGGCCCAGTGTGCCCGGAATCATTTTCTGATGTTTAGGTCGGTTACGCTCAGTGAACGAACGATCGGGTTTTTCTAACTTTTGAACCGGTGCTCGGAATCGAATTCTGAGGGCACCGATGGATTCGCCGTGCCGGTAACTGCTTATGAACACCTTTTCCGGAGTTGTGTTTTCTCGGGTGTGGTTTTTTAAAAAAAAATTCGGGTTAAGTAAATGAAAAAAATAAAATGGTGCGACCAATTTATTTTATTTTAAGTCGCTTGACCTATGTTAAGTTAATAATGTGGGACCCAAAATATCCTACCCACTTGGTAGGATATTTGTGAGGTGGGGCCCACGCCAGCCCCATCGTTTATTTTCTTCTTAAGTAACGCACCCACACCCCCCTTTTTAATGAAGTCGACTCTTGCATTTAATCTGGATATTAAACGCCTCATTAATTGGGCGGTTTTAAACTCCTCAATTAATTGAATGTTTCTTTTCTTTTTGAATTTCAAGTGTTGGTTTGTGTGTAAACAAAATAAGACACAACTTATTTTATTTAGTTAGTCTTGTTGTGTACAGAGGCTAGGGAGAATTCGCCAAGGTTCTTGAAGTTCTTCCTCCTCGACGAAGAACGCGAAGAACGTGAAAAACATGAAGAACGCGAAGAACGTCGACCTTCAACGAAGGTCGCCAAGAATGTTGGATCCTCGTTGATCGATGACGCGATGCCTACGAATCCTTTCTCCACGACGCGACGATCCCCCTTCCGCGACACCTTCTTCTGCGACATGAAATTCTACGACGCACCCTAGCTCGACGACGCATGAGGTAGGGGTTTTGGTTCAATAAAATATGTGTGATTTATATCGAAGGCATGTGTTTAAACTTTTCGTAATGCTTTTTAATCCGCTAATGCAGTGGGTCCGGACCAACGAACAAGTCTGAACCCACCGTCTCTTCATTCTTGGTGTGTGGATTGGCAGGCAATGTTAAAGTAGGCCGCACGAGCATTGTGAGGTCCTCGCAGTGAAAGACGGGTCCTGGGAGGGCCGTAGGTGAAGAAGACAGGCAAATCCGACCACCGGAGCTCGTACGGTGGTCCGTAGAACGCTCTACCGGTGCGCCTCGCTGGCACAGCGATGCCGGCGGCAGGAGGTGGCGGTCGGCACCGGCGGGCCGCCAGGAGGCGGCGGGGCCAGGCCGCTGGTCCCGCGACCACGCGAGACTGAGGGAGGTGGGATGTGGTGCTCGGTCGTGTCCATTGACAAGGTGTGGTCCCCCATGGGGCCACTGTTACGTGCTGGCGGGGGGCAGCGTGCCACCCCGCACCGCTCCGCCGAAACGGCCGAGCCGCCCGACCTGACCACCGGGCCGGGCCGCGCCCAAGCGGGCCAGACCTAGACCCGGGTTGGGTCGACCCGGTTTGGGCCGACCCAGGGGGTACCGGGCCGGGTAGGACCGGGCCCGAACCCGCTAATACCGGACTGTTACGGTCTATTGCCCATAACATGGGCTTCCGACCTCCGATCGATTCACCATCAGCGGCGATGCGATCCTTATATCGAGACGGTATTTTCGGTATACTACACTCATGTTTTCGGAGTACATTGGGTTCGGCTGGGTTGGTTCGTATACGAAACCAAACGGGGCCTCGGAGCGGAAATGCTTATATCTCGACCTCCAGACATCCGATTGATGTGCCGTCAACTTTGTTGGATTCCTATTGATGAGACGGAACTTATGGAATTCTTCGGCTGAGTTTTGGATGCAGTTGGACACTGACCGGGTTGGATTGTACCCGAAATCCAACCAGGCCCCTAGAATAGAAAGGCTATTAACATTCAGACCGGACGTCCGTTTGACGAACTGTCAGCGGCGTTGGTGATCACGTCGAGAAAAATTCCCTATGAGCATACCCTATGAGAGTTCGGGGTCCAGTTGAGATACGGCCGGGTTGGTTCGCACACGAAACCAACAGGGCCCCTAGGAAGAAAAGGCTAATAACTCATAGACCGGGCATCCGATTGACGCTCAGTCTATTGTGTTGAGACCCCTATGACGAGGCGGTACATTGAGATACTTCTTCATGGAACCTTGTGATACGTGGAGTATCGACCAGTAGCTCGTGGAGCGGACCCTCCTGGTGACGAGCTAGTAGAGTGCATAGACCTAGTAGCTGGCTAAGACTCGATGACTGCTGATCTATCGACTCGGTGTGTTTCAGAAAGCCCAATGGGGAGAACTTGGTTGTAGTAGTAGACCCACGGCGGAGGAGCGCTTGGTAGTATCGGCAGACCCACGGTACTCAACATAAGGAATACCTCTGGAGGCTATGAGGTGGAGCGCTTGGTTGTAGGGGCAGACCCACGTCGAAGTAGCACTTGGTTGTAGCGGCAGAGCCACGGTTGTGGAGCGCTTGGTTGTAGCGGCAGACCCGCAGTACTCAACAGAAAGAGTACCTCTGGAACCAATCAGGGGGAGGGCTTGGTTGTAGCGGCAGATCCATGGTGGGAAGCGCTTGGTTGTAGCAGCAATCCCACAGTACTCGACAGGTGGAGTACTACAGTTGTCCAAGGAGTCTGGCGCGTTTGGTTGTAGCGGCATGCCCTCTGTACTCAATAAAGGAGGAGTTCGTCACACTTGGTTTTAGAGGCAGGCCCTCTGTATTTGACAGAGGAAGAGTTTGGCACACTTGTTTGCAGCGGGAGGCCCTTTGTACTCGACGGAGGAGGAGTTCTCCAGCAGCTATGGTTTCGACGTCATGAATAAAATCCTGGAAGAGATGAGTCTATATTCCTTGTGTTTCCTCATGATTGAGATGGGTTTTTGATAACATATGTATTTGTGTGGGTATATACCTGGGTAGAGGTTATCCGTTTATTTCATAATCCTTGTGTTTCCTCATGATTGAGATGGGTTACTTGATAACTTGTGTATATGTATGGGCATGTACCTAAGTAGAGGTTATCTGTTGAGATCATCTTTGTGGTTATCCTTGTTGGATTTAGTGTGACCTTGAGGGTCTTGGGGTCCCTACTGAGTATCATTATACTCACCCCTGCACGGGCTATGCTCGCACCTCGTTGTATTGGTTGCAGACAACAGACAACACAGATAGAGGCCGAGTGATCGAGGACTGGACGGTACCCGGAGGTGGACCTGACAACGAGACAGTATTGGGTGGTGGACTTCAAGACGAGGCGACGCTCAGAGGAGGTTGATGGGCGAGAGCATTGTAGAGGCTATCTATACCTACACTTTAGGTAGGATCCATGGTGGACAATCCAGGAGCTGCGCTATCTGTACCTACCCTTCAGGTATGATCCGAGGAGGACGACCCAGGAGCTGCTTCCTTTCTTCCAGCTATTGTATTTTTTGTACTTTCTTTTGGTTATAGTCAAACTTTTGATTGGGTTTGTATTCCGGCACATTTACTTTTCAACACTTCCTTTTTGTTCTTGGTTTTTTACTTCCTCTTGGACTCTGTGGTTTTCAATTACTTTTTTTAAAGGTAATGCCTTCCCAGTTATCAAGATTTACGCCTATGGTGCTAGTCGCCAGCCACTGGCCTATGGAAGGCTGGCTTGGGGTAGTCACGACATGGGCCCTGAGGACGGGTAGTGAAAAATTGGTATCAAAGGAGTTCAGTTCAACCGCAAAACTTAGGAATCTGATATTTTCTATGTGATTCAATAGTGTTGAGAGTATTGAGTACAGTTATTAGTCCAGGGAGTCCAGTGTTGGTGATGCGGCTGACGTATCCGTACACCAGGACCCTGACTTCTGATTTCTGACTTAATGCACGAAAACATTGATTGCATCTGTGTTTCAAGTTTTCTTTTTGATTACTTTATGTCAGCTCAACCAGGTATACTGTTTGACCGTGGCACACCTGGTTCTTTTCAAGATGGCCCCACGAAGGAAGCTAGCTAGGGTTATGAGCGTTGTGCGGGACGACATCCCACCGAGCGACGAGGCCTCGGTACACGACCCTTTGACAGTAGTGGCATTGACGGTACCTCTACCCACTGAGCAACCGATGCTACTAGCCCCAACCACTGACGGTGCACGATGCCTTAGTGCACTGCATGAGTTTCAGCTTCAGCGACCGCCCAGGTTCCATGGGGAGATGGACCCTCAGGTAGCTGAGGATTGGCTGGAGGCAGTTGTGTGAGTTTTCAGGTTAGTGGGGACACCAGCTGACGTCATGGTGATCCTCGGAACGAGTCTTCTGCACGCGGCAGTAGGAAGATGGTGGATCTTGATGCTCCAGGTGCAGGACGAGGCATCACTCCTTTAGACAGACTTTGTGAGCCTTTTCCGCTCAGAGTTCGTCCCAGAAACCCTCCATGCGGTGCGCATCCAGAAGCTACTACAGCTACGACAGGGCAGCATGACAGTAGCTCAATACATGGCGAGGTTTACCGATCTCTCGTGATATTCCATGTACATGGTACGGGACCCATTTTTCATCACCCGAACCTTTGATTAGGGGCTCAGGCATGAGATCAGAGCTTCAGTTATATCTCACAACTTTCCGACACAGACAGGGGTGTTGGAGCGAGCTCTCTTAGTGGAGAGTTTCCTTGCTGAGCAGTCTCCAGCAGCAGGACACACCACTAGCCAGTATGCGGCAGAGTCTTCTGCAGTAGGCAGTAGACAGATGACACAGAGGTCCGAGAGGACTAGACCTACAAGTGGTCTACTGCAAGACATAGGATCATTTGTGCGAGGCCCTTGAGGTGGAGAACGACTTACCATGAATGGATAGTGTTTCTCCTACGGCGGGGTTGGTCACATGGATCGTGACTGTCCGAACCGCCATACAGATGACCAAAAAATTAATGAAGGACCTCACGGGCAGAGGCAGAGGTTTGATCGAGGCAGACTGCATAGAGCAGGAGACCTTGGCAGGGGTGCTGGCCATGTAGTTGGAGGTGGACGAATCTTCGAGGTGTTTCCACCACCACCATCAGGAGGTCCACCCGGACCATAGGGAACAGGTGGACATGGGAGAGCTCAGCTTCAGGAAGCTGGGGCCTATGATCATGGTGCTCTGGGAGTAGATGGACCAGAGCAGGACTAGGTCCAGACATGAAGACTTTTGTTCATGTTGCTTCAAGCTTCGTTTTGGTTTGTTTGTAAAATATTTGTGTCTTTGTACTTTGAGAAGCAGTAATAAAAGACACCATTCATGTGGTGTTTACCTTCATGTCCTCTCTTTATGTTGTTACTATGAGGTTCCGGTTTAAAAATCATTGACTTGATCCTCACATTGAGATACCTACTGGAGGAGACCCAGTGACCCCACACTGATGCCGACAGTGTGACTCAACACTTGGAGGCGAGAGTAATGGTTGGATCTCTTGGTAGTAGGGTCATGGCCTTACGACATCATCCTTGGTATGGATTAGTTTTTTCAATGTCGGGATTGACTGTATTAGGCGAAGAACGTTGTTCATCCAGGGGATGAGACCAGATTTCTATTATCGGCAATGAGGAAATCTCAATAGCTCTTGTAGGACCAGAAGGGTCCAAGTCATCCAAAAGCAGATGAGGACAGCTCTGAGCCAGAAAAAGTATTGTGCTGACTGGTGATGGAGACCACTGGAGTTTGAGGTTGGCGACCACGTTTCCCTACGATTCTCACCTCTACATGAGTTACAGAGATGTGGCTGAGGCGACAAGTTATCTCTGAGGTTCAGCGGACCTTTCTAGGTCCTCACCCGGGTAAGCGAGGTGGTTTACTGCTTGACCCACCCACCTCAGTTGCACTAGGTGCACGATGACTTCCATTATCTCAACTGAGGAGATACGATCTCGACCATTCACTTTTCATTGACCATGTGGAGCTGTACCTGGGCGATGGGGTGACCCTAAAAAAGGATCCAGTGGGGATCAAGGAACGACAGGAACGGATCCTACGAGGGTGGTCGATTCCTCAGGTGTCCTTTCTCTGGCAGTACGGGAACATCCAGGTCAGCACATGGGAGCGGGAGGCTCAGATGCATGCTCAATACCGTTTTTGTTTCCCTAATTTGTGTTATAGCATTACGAGGACGTAAAGCCCCAAGGTGGGAGTAATGTAAAGAACTATAAAAAATCAAGGGAATATTTTTTTATTAATTTTCTTTGCAATTTTACAAGAATGCAGTTTCAGACGGCACCTGATTTCGAGGCCCAGTGTGCCCAGAATTATTTTCTGAAGTTTAGCTCGGGTACGTTCAGTGAACGAATGAGCGGGTTTTTATAACTTTTTAACCAGTGCTCGGAATCAAATTTTGAGGGCACCGATGGATTCACAGTGCCTGTAATTTCTTAGTAACACCTCTTCCAGAGTTGTGTTTGCTCGGGTGTGGTTTTTAATTTTTATTTTCGGGTTAAGTGAGTGAATAAAATAAAATGGTGCGAACAATTCATTTTATTTTAAGTTTCTTGACCTATGTTAAGTGAATTATTTGGGACCCAAAATATCCTACCCACATTGTAGGATATTTGTGAGGTGGGGCCCACATGAGCCCCACCATTTCTTTTCTTCTAAATAACGCACCCGCGGCCCCCTTTTTAATGAAGTCAACTCTTTCGTTTAAACTGGATATTAAACGCCTCATTAATTGGGCAGTTTTAAACTCCTCAATTAATTGATCATTTTTTCTTTTTGAATTTCATGTGTTTGTTTGTGTGTAAATAAAATAAGACATGAATTATTTTATTTAGTTTGTCTTGTTGTGTAGAGAGGCTAGGGGGAATTCGTCGAGGTTCTTGAAGTTCTTCCTCCTTGACGAAGAACGCGAAGAACGCGAAAAATGTGAAAAACGCGAAGAACGCAAAGAACTCTGACCATTGATGAAGGTCGACAAGAACGCTGGATCCTCAAAGATCGATGACGCAATGCCGACAAAACCTTTCTCCGTGACGCGACGATCCCCCTTCCGCGACGTGCAATTCCGCGATGAACCCTCGCTCGATGATGCTTGAGGTAGGGGTTTTGGTTCAATAAAATATATGTGATTTATATCAATGACATGTGTTTAAATTTGTTGGAAGCCTTTTAAACTGCTAACGCGATGGGTGCGAACCAACGAACAAGTCTAAACCCACTGTCTCTTCATTGTTGGTGTGCGGATTGGAAATAGATGATGAAGCAGGATGCATGGGCATTGTGAAGTCCTCGTAGTGAAGGACGGGTCCTGGGAGGGCCGTTGGCAAAGACGACAGGTAAATCCGACCACCGAAGCTCGTCTGGTGGTCCGCGGAATGCTCTGTCAGCGCACCACGCCGACACGACGACGCCGGCGGCCGGAGGCGGCTGCCGGCACCGGCCGGCCGCCAGGTGGCGGTGGCACCAGGCCATTGGTCCCGCGACCGTGTGGGATAGAGGGAGGTGGGACGTGGCTCTCGGCCGTCTGTGTTGACAAGAAGTGGACCCCCTTGGGGCCGCGGTTACGTGCTGGCGGGGGGCATCGTGCCACCCCACACTGCTCGGCCGAAACGGCCGAGCCGCCCGACCGGACCGCTTGGCCAGGCCGTGCCCAGGCCGGGCTGGGCCGCGCCAGCTGCGCTGGGCCGCGCCTAAGCGGGCCGGACCCAAACCCGGGTCAGGTCGACCCGGTTCGGGCCGACCCATGGGGTACCGGTTCGGGTCGGTCCGGGCCTAAACCTCCTAATACTGGACTGTTATGTTCTATTGCCCATCACCTGGGCTGAGGATCTCTTATCGATGCAACATCAGTGGCGATGTGATCCTTGGATCGAGACGGTCATTTCAGTATAATACACTCAAGGTTTCGGTGTAATTTGGGTTCGGCCGGGATGGTTCATATACGAAACCAACCGGGTCCTCGAAGCAGAAACACTTATATCTCGAGCTCCGAACGTCTGATTGACGTTCCGTCAACTTTTTTGGATTCCTCTTGATGAGATGGAACTTTTGGCATGCCTTTCTTGAGTTTTGGATGCAGTTAGATAATGGAAGGGTTTGATTGTACCTGAAATCCAATCGGGCCCCTGGAATGGAAAGGCTGATAACTTTCAGACCAGACGTCCGTTTGACAAACCGTCAGCATCATTGGTGATCACGTCAAGAAACGGTCCCTATCTGCATACCCTATGAGATTTCGGGGTACAGTCGAGATACGGCCGGGTTGGTTCGATCACGAAACCAACCGAACCCCTAGGACAAAGAGGCTAATAACTCATAGATCAGGGCGTCCGATTAACGTGTTTTCTATTGTGTTGAGACCCCTATGAGGAGGAGGTACTTTGAGATACTTATTAATGGAACATTTTGATACTTAGATTATCGACCAGTAGCTCGTGGATCTGACCCTCCTGGTGACGAGCTAGCAGAGTGCATAGACCTATTAGCTGGCTAAGACATGACGATTGTTGATCTATCGACTCGGTGTGTTTCGGATAGCCCAGTGGGGAGCCCTTGGTTTTAGCGGCGGACCCACAACGGAGGAGTGCTTGGTAGTAGCGGGAGACCCGCAATACTCAACAGAAGGAGTACCTATGGATGCTATGAGGGGGAGCGCTTGGTTTTAGCGGAAGACCCACGGTAGAGTAGCGCTTGGTTGTATCGGCAGACCTGCGGTACTCAATAGAAGGAGTACCTCTAGAACCTATGAGGAGGTGTGCTTGGTTGTAGTGGAAGACCCATGGTGGTAAGCGCTTGGTTGTAGCAACAGGATGACAATACTCGACAGGTGGAGTACTACAGAAGTCCAAGGAGTCTGGCGCGCTTGGTTGTAGCGGAAGGCCCTCTGTACTCGACAGAGAAGGAGTTAGGCGTGCTTGGTTTTAGAGGCAGACCCTTTTTATTCGATAGAGGAGGAGTTCGTCGTGCTTGGTTACAGTGGCAGACCCTCTACACTCGACGGAGGAGGAGTTCTCCAGCAGCCGTGGTTTCGACGTCAAGAATAAAATCCTGGTTGAGCTGAGTCTATAATCCTTGTGTTTCCTTATGATTGGGATTGGTTCTTTGATAACTTAGTTATATGTATGGGTATATATCTGGGTAGATTTTATCCATTAATTTCATAATCCTTGTTTTTCCTCATGATTGAGATAGGTTACTTGATAACATGGGTATATTTATGGGCATGTACCTAAGTAGAGGTTACCTGTTGAGATCTTATTTGTTGTTATCCTTGTTGGATTTAGTGAGACCTTGAGGGTCTTGGGGACCCTGCTGAGTATCGTTATACTCACCCCTGCATTAGCTATTCCCACAACTCTTTGTGTTGGTTGCAGAAGACAGACATCGCAGATAGAGGCCGAGTGTTCGATGACTGGACGGTACCCGGAGGTGGACCTCACGACGAGACATTATCTGGTGGTGGACTTCACGATGAGGGGACGCTTGGAGGAGGTTGACGGGCGAGAGCGTTGTAAAGGCTATCTGTACCTACCTTTCAGGTAAGATCCATGGTGGACGATCTAGGAGCTGCGCTATCTGTACCTACCCTTTATGTAGGATCCGAGGAGGATGACCAAGAGATGCTTCCTTTCTTCCAGTTGTTGTCTTTGTTGTACTTTCTTTTAATTGTAGTTGTAATTTCGATTGGGTTTGTATTCTGGCCCATTTACTTTTCAGAACATCCTTTTTGTTCTTGGTGTTTTTACTTAAGCTTGGACTCTGTGGTGTTTTATTACTTTTATAATGCCAATGCCTTCCCAGTTATCTGGATTTACGCCTTTGGTGCTAGTCGCCAGCCCCTGGCCTATGGAAGGTGGGAATGGGGTAGTCAAGGCACGAGCCCCGAGGACTGGTCGTGACAATTTTAGATATATGTGCATAAATTGAAGCAAAAAGTTCGTAACAAATCGTGGTTTGACGGATGAATTAGTAAAGATTATTTTCTAGAGGAAATTTCATTTTTATGCTCTAATTACGTTCAATTTGAATATTCCTGAAAATAAAATCATATGGACTATAATGAGGTGTTTTTTCGAATAAAATAAGTAATCAACTATCAGTTTTTTATCATCCCAAAAATGGATTCACTGGTGTTAATAAATGATGGATTTCAGAAAATGAATATCATAGTCCAGGAATATAGGTTCTAATTAAATATGATAAAATTAAACCATTTTAATAGTGATTGATATTATAAGTTATTCTATAATTTTTGTTATAGTAATTAATTTAATTTTATTTTTAGGTTACAATATAATGATATCCAGAAACAAAATCCACAAATTACTACAGTTTATTTTGACAAACATCAGAAAAACCTTTTCCAATTGGTTTTAAAAACATGTATTTTTTTATTTAACATATAATATCAATTTATTATATTTTGTAATGATACAATATTAAAAAAATAGGTAATATCAACAGGCAGAAAAAATTGATAATCGATTCTGTGTATTGAGTATCCCACCATAAAAAATGGTTAAATCATATAATGTATATGTTGTGAATGGTTCTCAATTTCATACTCAAGATTATGTTGAATCAAAAAAACAATTAATAGTGCTATTTTCATGATAGGAAATCATTATAGTGAAATTTAAGTAGACATATACAACATACTAGATGAAATTGTTTAAATGTGTAATCTAGGAAAACATTACATAGTGATTTTTAAATTTCACTAGATGGGTACTGAGAGAGTCCTGCATCTTCATATGAAACATGGAATAATTGTAATTAAATTTGGACATATTCTTGTAGTAAATGAAAATTTTTTATTAGATCATCTGTATAATAAATTTTATTATTCACAATGTTTTTCTACTACAAGAGATATGAGTGATTAGTGGATAATAATAAAAATAAAATCTTGGGAATATTAGTTTACTCAATGTCAATGTGGTTCCACTGTTGTGGAATGAATTTAAATTTTTCAAGAGACTACAAAAAATATATTTTTTCCTGAAGATACATAAATACCAACTATGAAACCCCATAGATAAGGATCGATGGAGTTAATTCTAATATTGATGTTACAAATGAATTTGAAATGACAAGTGATGATAAAACTAAAACGATTATGGAAATTTATGATGATGAGGAGGAGAATAAAGACATTGACATTGTCAGATATGAAGATGGGGATGAAGATGACCATTGAAACTATTTAATGGTGGCTATATTAATTTATAATATATATATATAGCCATATCTAATAGTTGTTTTGAACTGTATTCTAGCAATAATATTCTCGTGTTTCAGATGGACAATGATTTTTATCATCTATTACGGGATGCTGATCTACCTTTGATTGAGTAAGATGTTGGATCATCTGACCAACACACCACTAGAGATTCATAATGGCTTCTCAAAGGTGGCATGATCATGCATGATTGATAATTCTTGGACATATCCCTAAGTGATGTCCACGTTTTGGATTCGAATTAGGATTACAAAAGTATGATTACATATGTATTTCAGTTAGTTTTAAATTATTTATTTATATACTAATTTTTTGTTATTTTTTTCACTTCATTACACACATATATATAGTACGAGGAATATTTATATTACATAATTATTTTTTGGAAGCATCGATCTCATATAATTAGATTCTTAGTGATGTGTAGCATTTCATGTTCAATCAAGGGCTGGTACATAAATAAATAAAATTTACTTTGAATTTAATTTAATTAACATTATTATATTATAATTAATTTGTATGTTTTATGGTATCCCATTGATGAGATCATTTGTGATGATATCCGGATGGCCTGGAAGGGTACTATGCATCAGCATTGTAGTCAGTTATTGTAAAATTTGAAAAAGAAAGGAATGGATAATACATGAGTAAAAAAGAATGATGAGTCTTTTCATACCCACCGACTGGATTAAATTTCATCTAAGATTATAAATGTATTATATTAAAACTATTTTGGTGGTCTTTTATATTATATCATCGATATGTCAAAAAAATCGAGGGATATTGGAGGTGTCACATCGAGCCGGTAGTCGAACATTCATTCACATAGGGAGTATATGGTATGTTCATTTTATTAAATATTTTATAGATCATAAAAAATTTATCATATATGAAGTTAAACAACATGATATTATGGTGGTCAACATTTATAGGAAGATGAACATTGATCCATCCACTTGAGATATTAGAGGTGCTCGCCAACGTCAAATTATGGTCAGTATGTTTTTTTAGTTCAATATATATCTAGAAATAATATTTTAACTATTTTAATATTAAATTCCAATTAAAAGAGTCATATTAGGCCACCACGTCTCATACACAGACTAAGATTCAGGCCTTGATTGATGCTCAGTCTAGTGCCCACTAATTTGATTAGACAACATTGATTCGAGAGACCAAGTATGCCTTCATGAAAGGTCGAGTTGTTGGTATCATCTCATAATTGATGCGTGTGGATTATTATTGAACCATGGTGATGTCATCATCATGATTGAGAAGAGATTTTGGACAGTCTTCATTATATTTGGCACACTAATATAATCAACTTTGTGGTCATAGTGATCTTATAGAGAGTTTGTGTACGGAGCAGGGATAAATGCGTCAATGGCATCTGTAGTAGGAGGAAGGTCTGCTAAGATAGCTACATCATTAGTAGAAGAAGATACAGGGGGAGAGACATCTATAGATATAGTAGTAGGGTACAGATATATTGGAGTAAATACGGCATTAGACTCGTTTTATAGGGATGGAGTTCCCTAAATCATCTACTTTAGCTCCTCTAGCTCTTCCAAAGACCTTCCACCATAGTGATCTATTTATTTTATTATTTTAAAACGTCTGAATATAATTATTTTATAATATTTAATATCTACATTCCTATAGAGTGTTTTTTATATTATTGATAATATAATATTTTTTATATAATATTAATCTTTTTTATTACATTATTTATTTCATTTTATAATTTTTTTTAATTATTATTTTCAGTTATTTTCTTTTAATTATTTTAATATAATATGTTGAATATTTATGTTTTCATTATTATATAAAGTTTTTATTATATTTCATATATTAATATTATTATTACATGAATAATAATAATATTATTCTTATTATATGAATATTATTTTATTATCTTATTTTTTATTTCATTTTACTAATATTAAAAATATTAATTCATTAATATTAATATTATTTTATTATAATAATTATTATAAATATTATTTTCTTCAATATTTTTTTTACACATTTTACAACGGCTCCTATAACAAATAGTATTTTTAATGGCCCGTTGACAAAATATTATTTCAAAAACTCAATAAGCCTTTTTTGCGATGGGAAGGTGCATCGAGTCATTATAAAACCACCATGATGATATTTCTAAAGGATCCACATCACATCACAAATAGTTTCATTTTGCGATGGGACGTCGCAAAAAACAATATTTGGTACACCCTTTTCTACAATGGGAATTTTCAATTCCATCCTGTCACAAATACCCTATCACAAATTTACCATCTTCCAGAAGTGAAATATTGGTTATCTAAACAATTTTTTATATGATTAATATTTAATTTTAATTAGAAATAGGTCACTACATTACCAATACTACTAGACTATTCGCTCATTTGGTATGTGAATCTTAATTTCTATGTCATTGTAATAATGTATCCACCAGCTTGGGGTTACTAGGGTTGGGTTCTTTATTATTTGTATGTAAGAAAATATTTTTGAAAACATGGAATCAAGATTTTTGAAAAAAATTGTTTTCAGAAAATTACTCTATTATATTCATTGTGGGGAAGAATATATGAACATACTGAACACAAAATGTTAAGGATTGTGAGTTTAGATACACATAAATCATTCAATTTTGTCTTATTATTTTAAAAAATTTAATATTATGCATTATCCAACATTATTATATAACCGAATCTAGTGTACATTGTCATTTATAAATGGAATCTAGAAATGAAATCTAGAAATAGAACGATGAACCTAAATAATTCACATGATCTAATAAGTATAAAAGACCATGACATTTTTGGTAATAATCTTTTTTTAAGGAACTATTATCTACAAAATTATAATTATAAAAGGACATATTATCCTATTATAATGAAATAGTGAAATAATTCTATATTTATTTTGAATTAGAAGGGATGAAAGGAAAGAATAAGATAGAATAGAAAAGAATAGAAAAAAGGAATAAGAGACTGATAGATTTTTTTAATGTGATACTTGTATAAGGAACACCATTGACCATTCATAAAAATAAATTGAATTTTTAATGTGTAGTGAAAGAAGTAACCATACATAGGATTGTAAGTGTAAGAATGAATTTTATAATGTGCAATACATCTAGTGTAAGGTTATGGGAAAATTCAAAACCTTAATATGTTTTTGATGTAGAGATAATGAAAATAATGAAATATTAATGTTATATTATTCGTGAACATGATTGTTATTAATAATTTGATGGTTTTTTATCGTTAATATTTTTTTTTTAAATTTCTGGATTTGTTGAATGTTTTCAACAACAAATGATTTCATTTTTTGGGGAATAAATGATTCAAATATGGTCTTTAAAGGATTAGATATTTCTTAAGTTACACTATAAGAAGCATTATGTTTTTTTAGGAATCTAAAATTAATTTCATTTTTTAAATTTACTGACATAACTTCTAATTTTTTTGACAATGATTTAGGAAATTCATATTTTTAATGATTCATAAGGTAACTAATTGAGGAAAGAATTATATTGAACGTTGGATATTATTGTGTGTTGATTAATTATGATTTATCATAATAGATATACTATTCTATCAGTTCTATTCATTGATAAATATTTAGATGATGGAGAAATGACCTAATGGCAATATTATTTTATATGAAAAATTCATCTTTAATATCCATAAATAATTGTTTGAAATGAATAGGAAATAAAAAAAATCACAACCAAAGGATGATATTAATCATATGAAATGGATTTAAATAATTTATTTTCTTAATTCTATATAAAATTAACACATCAACTATAGGAAAATTATTTTGGGAAAAAAGATTATTTGATAAATTTACTTTTTGTGAAATCAATGGTATTTTAATCGATCAGAGAATTATTGTTTTATTGATGGTTAAATTATTAGGACCATGTTATCTATCAATATCCCTCAGAAGAATATAGTTTTATTTCCCTTATATGTCCATGTTTTCACTTCCCTATAATTTTTTCATATTCTAATGCTTATTTTTGTAGTGACCTTTACATTTTTATTATAGTCTTATTACGATAATTTTTAACCCTTTAATAAAGTGGGTTTCCAAAAAAATGAATTTTCAATTATTAGAATTTTAGTTATCAATATAACTTGAAAATTTTGAGGAAAAAATCTATTCAATGAAAGATAATATAACACACTATGATTTTAGGATATCTCTATTTATAAATTTAGTCTCTTTGATATCAACAGTTTCACACGAAACCTTACATAAACAAACAATGAAATATTATTATAACTTAGATATTAAATTGGAGGGAATCATATATATTTACCACTGAATGATATATATATATATATATATTACATGAGTAATCATATATTTTTATCATTTATCAAATAGATTTGTTAAGAAAGAATAAATACAATTTTATACATAAATTCATATTTTTCAAAATGTAGTTTTCACCTTGTAATGGGGACTATGTATTATAATGGAATATTAAAAATTTTTAAAAAAAATTTAAATTAAAATAATTTTCGTAATAATAATTTCAAAATAATCATATGTTAATGATCTTTTATTTTTCTGGAAATATTTATTTCTGGTGAATAGTGAAACATAATGATTTTTATAAAATAATAAATTAATTTATATAAAATTTATTAAGATATTAATTTTATCTCCATGTAGAAATTTTAATATTTAGTTATAAATTATATTATTCTATTAATTTTATTTTTCCTTATATCTTATTTTGGTATAAGTACATATTTATGATTGAAAATGATTTTTTTAGGAAAACCAAATTTTTATGTGTATTGCGGGATGAATTTTATATTATATTATGAAACTTATATGTTTTAAATTTTGAAAATTTAATTAAATTTTTTTATATAGATCTTCTAAATTTAGATAATATATCACCATTTTTGTCCATAATAAATTGTATCCATGTTTGTTATTGTTACCATAGTAAAGAGTAAATAGGGAAATGTAGTTTAATCAAATAAAATGATATGGTCTATATAATGTCCCTACATCATTTCCAAATATTATTAGATTATTAAATTGGGTCTACAATTAATTATGGATTGGTTATAAAAACATTTATATCTATTTTTTTGATGATATATTATTTATGACATTTTATTTAATTAAAATTCAAACATGTCACATTAATGACATTAAAAATTATATCCATTTTAATATGGTGTAATCAAGAAGTTATATTTTAGATTATCTATTATTTTGAAAAATAAATAATTTAACTTCATAATTTTAAATAAATTTTTCTTTTTATTTAATAATTATTTATCATAAATTCTTGCACAACACTGATAGAATACTTATTTTGTTACTGGAATAAAAAAATAGATGATAATAACCTCATTAAAATAAATATAATTTGAAAAAACTAATTCAATGAAATAAATTTATAAATTAATTTTACATGTTTTGGGATCAATTATTGTTTATGTTATAATTTGTTCTTTATATTTTGAAATGGTAGTATATTGGATAGTGTTACCATTATCATTAATGATATTTTAAAATAAAAAACAATTTGTTAAATAATATGAAATTACTAAAAATAAATCATTCTAAAAAATGTGAGATAAGGATTAAAATTTCATATTTGATATATTTATGTGTCATTAAGAATCTTATATTATCATTATTGACCTAGAAAAAACACAAATCCATGTACTAATGGTAATAGTTTAAAAGATTAAATAATTTTCAAAACCAAACAATATGTGTAATAATGTCATCCAAACTCATATAAAAATTATTGGATATGATTATTTATACAAATCTTCATATTATATGTGAAATTAATCATTTTTATCTTTTTTAAAGAAAAAATAATTTTTTTAATTTAATATATATTGAGTTTCCATAATATCCCCTCACATCAATTTTAAAAAGGTAACCATTCCATAACATATTCAGAAAACATTGATCATTATATATCGATAAAAAACCATCCATTTATTTTATAAACATCTTTAGTAATGTTACCTATGTCATAGTATTCCAAAAATAAAAAACAAGACCAATTAATAAGTGATCTTAATGATGTTCGATGAATAAGTGGTAATCAGTTTTACATAATCATTCGTGTAAATTTAGACTAATACTGATTTTTCATGTGAGTTTTTAATCCAAAAAAATAATAAAATTTTAATTTAAATTCTTATTTTCCAACAGGATTATGTGGAAAAAATATTCCACATTTTTTTCATCCATCAAAAAACGAAATCACCGCACATGCTTACAAATGGATTTCCATCTGCACATAGTTGGGTAATTTTTTTTCATCGCCACTTTTCATAAATGGATATAATTAATGAAATAATATATATATATATATATATGACAATTATGAAATTTCAATTAATCTGTAAAATTTATTATACCATCCACCTCCTTACCTTTTAACAAATAATGGAGTGATATCATTAGTTGTGTTTACATACGACCTTCCATCTCTAAGATGTGATGTTATTCATTTTCCTTGTTCAACATTAAATTATGATTAAAAAATATATATAATTAATAGATAATATATATAATACCATAATATGATTCAAAATATGACATAACTATATCATGTGCACATGAACCTGAACATGAGCGACAAAACTTGCAAAGGAAAATAACGTAGTTAACACAACATACAAGTATACAAAAGTTATTAAAAAAATTTGAAAAAATGATTATATAAGAATATCATATATGATATTATAGATATAAAAATTATTATGGTATAAATAAATAACAAACATTCAATCGTCATACAGGTGGTAAAAACTTGTTTAACTAAAGCGAAGTATTTGGTAATGGAGTTTCATCTCACTATTATTTATGTGGGAAATTTTTTTTCACCAATTATTTATATTATGTGATATATATACTGGAACATTTATGTTTAATTGCATTAATATATTTATTTTTAGGATATTTAGTATTTTTCAAAAACTATTTTTATGGATCAAATGATTCAACTAAATACTAGTGGTAGGGTATAACTTAAATTAATTTTTCATTCATCTTTTTAATCTTCTATTAGAATGATTATAAGCATATGTGTAAAATGAAATTTTTTTATCTTATTTTTTATTTCAACATTTTTTTTGGATGTATATTTGATACACATAATTGATTCATTTTCTTATTATATCAACCATATACCATTTTTACATAGATATTTTACTTTTAATGTTTTATGAATAATAAGAGAAATAATGTTAAATCTATATCATTTACTTAATATGGAAATATTTTTACATAGATTATTTAATCATGAATTTAATTGATCATTTTGATATATTATTAATGCATTGTACATGAATGAATGTGTTGGGACTTTAAATAAAAAACCCTTAATGCGTCGGTAAATTCATGAGATGAATAATTTGTCCAAATTAAATTTTGTATTACCCCTAAATATTAAACTAAACTGACTATAATGATATCATTTTCCTACAAAACATTTCATCAAACAGTTAAAAATATCCTTCATAAATAATTAAATTATTTTTATCCAAGAGATTTTTCATTACGATATTTTCCATGGATTCATATACTGAAAAATATGTTGCATAAATGGAATCTGTGTTCAATTATATTACCTATACATATTGACAAAGCATTACTGATTTAGGATATATTATACTGTGGGTAACCCTAACATAGAATTTTATCCCATAGCTTTCTTATTTTTATCATTTACTAAGGTTTCCATGATGTTTATGATATTTTATATACATGGTTACACAAAGGGGAATAATGGTGCTCTGAATGAAAATAATTTTTGAATTTTGAATAAAAAATATAGTTTTAATTTAAAATATGTATCTCCTTTAAGATGAATATAAAAATACTTCTTCCATTGGTATTCAATTCTATGTAAATATACCAATATAATACAATATTCATCATCATTGGGCTACAATGGGCTGGAGAAATTTTAATCTCCCCTACTAAAGAAAAACATGTTACAAATGTGCAATGATAATAACCACAAAAATAATTTTATCCAAGAGAATGGTAATGCACAGAACCTCCAAAATAATATGTGGAAAAAATATCGTTAGTAGAACAATTATCTGTATATATGCATGTGATCCACATCAAACATGGAAAAATATGTTACCCAAAATTTTATTTCATCATGCGCCTTAGTAGGTATCATAATATATACAAACAACAACATATAATTATAATAAAAAATATTGAAATAATTAATCCAACACATAAAACATATTAGTGAAAATAGTTTCAATGGGAGCCCCAAAAAGATAAATAACATCTTACCTATATTTTATCAATACAATAATTTTTGTTTTCCAAGAATTTATAGTAGGTATACATTCCAAGTGAAAAATCCTACAAGATGGAAGTGGAATGATATTCCTATCATGGAAATGAATGGAATGATTTATATTTATTAAAGGATGCTTCCACAATATTAAGAATTAATACTGAGGCTACTCGTACCCTAAAGGATAACCTAATGTGTTGGAAGATGGTGTTAGTTGATTTTTAGAATTCAAAATCCATCTAAATATCCAAAATAATGAAGAACAACAATGATTTGTTTATAAAAAACATATATAGGATAAGATTGGTTATTTCATTCAATATGGTCTAAGATTCTAGATATATAATAATTTTAAAAATAATTTTTATTACCATAAAATTTTAATTTAATTCTCTTAATAATTGGATATTTTATCATCCACACTATATTTAAATATATGTTCCCTAAAATCATTCTTCAGTGAAAATAGTATAGATTTACATATGTTCTATGTAATTGGTTCCGAATAAATTGACCATAATGTAATAAGCTATCAGGTTCTCAAATCTTTATTTCATTAAAAAGGTTATATAAATTTAATATTTTAATGATTCGTCTATATTAATAAGATGTTTGGAAAAAATGACTATGTGAATAGTCTATATAATCCATTTTATCATGTGAATTAGCTATGTGAATCATTACTAATGGTATATTGGTTGTTTTATCCATTCAGTTGTGTTAATGGGATACATAAACCAATCATATAGTTGATCCATTTATCTATGTGAAACATTTGACATCCAAAAAATATTTTTAGGAATAATTAGTGGTTGAAGATATAATATATGATGGTTTTTAATAAGATTTTTTTTAAAAATTGTTGCTTATAGTTTACATGATACTTCACCCATTATGGATCTCTATAAAGAATAGATCAAAAAAAAATCCAAAATAAGTATCATGTATAATAAAAAATACATGAACAATAAATTTTCAATATTTATTAAAATATAAGAAACCATGATACATAAAATTTCATAACCCACATTCCCTAAATGTACCACCCCTTGGACAAAAAAAAGAAGGAAAATAATGATTACCAATTTCTGCATGTAATTTATAGGGGATCTAGAAAAGATATAAGGGTATAAAAGAAACATATATGTTAGTAAATACAACAAATAATTTTTGAAACTAATGATGATAACAAAAAAACTGCAAAAAAATGATTCATATAATAATTTTATTAAGATCCCGAGAACATAGTTCTAATTTCATACAAAATTGATGAAACTGGATATAAATAAATTAAAAAAATGAATATCTCAATAGTGACCATGAAGACCAAATATCTTTTCAAGGAATCCTCAAACTCGAAATGTCTAGCTTTATCACCAACCAACTCCCAATCACCCAAAAATAGTTTATATACACGTAGGGTGAGCATAACATCTATACATAGTGGGATTATCCATAAAACCTCTCGTGAAAAATATTATATAAGAATGATAAATCATATTATGTAATGAAATGAAACTAATTTATCACCTAAACATGATTACTATTCTTTTCCCATCCTTATTATGGCCACCCTCACCCAATAACTCACACAAGAGATCATATAATATAATGACTACAATAGGGGTACCCAACCACCACTTACCTAGTAGTTTTACATCCTACCCTAACATCACACATCGAAAGCCATATAATCTAAAAAACAATACAACTGAAATAAATATGTTTGAAGAATCATAAAACATACCACATGTATTATATCATCAAATTATCCCATCTTTATAAGTATATTCCATAACTTAGTTGTTTCCAAAAAATTCCACATTGTGTATGATGTGTATCATACATTGGAACAGATACATCAAGCCATCATAGCCTATATAATTAGTAATCACCTCGATCCATCACAACCCTTATGTGTCATATCAGTAATAATCCATTGTATATTAAATTTTTGGATACATGTTTGTGAAATAGCTACAATACATTGCATCCATATATGAACACATATTGAAGAAAACTATCAATCATATACAATATGAATAATAAAACCTATATAAGAGAGTAGGAACACATGGTGGAATTAATCAATCTATCCAATCACTATGATTTAAGGGGAAACACCATCCATTAGTCTCATGGGTTATAGTTTCCACAATTGACACAAGTGAGAAAGAATAAAAAATCATGAAATATATATGCTATAATATATCTCACTACCACACTATGGAAATTAACCTAGTAATAGGCTCAAATACATCTATTATCACAGAGAAAATATATTACCACTGATTTAGACTAGATATTAAATACGAATACAAGAGTAAAGTTTCATTATAATTAATAACCTAATAATAATTAATTATTTTTTTCCACTATTATTCCCAAAATGAACACTTATAATTTTATGATCGAAGTGTTAGGGGATCAATCAATTATTTTATATTATGTTCATGTATGAAAACATTATAATTATGGAAAAATATCAAAAACCATTCATTCTTAAATTAATTAATTATATATATAATATTCTAGGTACACTAGGATATAGCCCAAGCTATAAAATAAAAGTTCCAATTGTAGGATGGTGCATCAAAATAAATCCTTTAACTAGGAATAAATTATATAAATAAAAACAGGCCATCAACCAATTAATAAATTATATTCATTATCAAGAAAGAATACCGAGGTATGTACATCAAGGATAATGAAAACATCAACCCATTTCACCAATAATTAACCTTTCAAAGTCAGTACAAGGTAAAACATCTAATATCCCATATAATCATTATCATTATCCTTGAAGACATCCCATCCCATCATCGCTTCCTCTATCACCATACCCATTTCTCATCAACCATCAATCATCACATGCTCACATCGCATAATATTACAAGGCTTGTATGTAAAGAAAATTTGTAAGGGTATAATCAACTTTCATTATCAATCGGGAAGACGATCCCAAAACTAGGGAATTCAGCCTTCATAAACATATGTCCTCTCTCATCCCAAAAAACAAGTCATTTATACTTCACTAGAAAAGAGGAACTCACAGCCCCTAATAAATTATATTTATCATAAAACCAGTTTTTTCCATCTTGGATTAGCCAATTCATTTATTTTATATTACAAAAAAATGTAACCTATGGTTTAAGCTATAATAATCTAGTAGTTTTTGACAATGATTCTAAGAATCACTTAATGTTTCATTTAATGTAATCAAATTTTATTCCAATTATACATTCTTATTATGTATTTAAAGTACCAAAATAGTAAATTTACATTATTGGAAATTTACATCAAAATTATATGTTATCCCAAGAATCAATAACAATATAAAGGGAAAATTAAATAGAAAACACACAATTAATACAATATAAGATTAAATAACATTATAAGTCTTTAAATAATTCCATCACACATCCCTAATAAATATTCAAACATGAATATTAGTATTTCAACATATGATAGTGCTAAAACTTCCCAATGATTATTTAAATTAAAACATTTGATAATATTCTTAAATAATGATTAAAAAAACTATACATGGAATTATATTCTAAAAAATAAAAATAACTGATTCACATGAGTTAAATAATTTCTTTTTCAGGACATATATTTCTAATTTATCAATTATTATCAAGTATGTTTGAAAAAATCATTTCTAAAAACAAATTAAATTTTTGTACTGAAAGAAAATTCTCATCTAAATCCTCTAATATCCACAATTATAAACATAATTATCGGAAATAATAATTTAGTGGTTTAACATTGAATCATGTTATTAGTTTGATTTAGTCAAACAATAATTTTATGAATTTGTGATATTATCTATATCCCACTATTTAATAATTTTCTAGAATAATTATCTTAATTATACTAAAAAGAAATATTTATTATTATCCACTTCATTAGATAAATTAATAAATTAAATTATTCAAATTATCATCAATACTATTTAATATATTATTTTAATCATTCAATTACAGATTTATACTTAAAATTCTATAATAATTTTATTATCAAATTTTCCCCACATTTGATATAACATATATTTCAATACAAAAAATATTAATAGTTCATTAAAATAATTAAATGATATTAATTTTATCATTTCCATATATATTAAATAGATTATAATTTATTCATTTCATGTGATTAATATTCTATATTTTTATTACATAATGGTAAATTGGGTTTATTTAAACAATGGAACTAGAGCATAATTGTACCACACATGCCCAATACATAAATAGTATAGAAATTGGTTCTTGAAATCAATTTTATAACTCATATAATTGGAGAAATAATTTTTTTACGATCTGACACATATCCAAAATAGTCATATTCTATATCATAAATAATTTATATGTAATTAAATTTTATATAATTAAATCTATGAAAATAAATTCAATATAAATATTGAAAAACAATGATATTACATTTTACTCATCACGTAGTATCCAAAAATTGATTGTGAATCATTCCTACTAGAATTGAGGTCGATATTGAATATTGATGTTTAGTTAGTTGGTAATTTATTTTTTGGAAATTTTTAATCATTGGTCACACCTCATCCTTTTATAAATAGATGATTAATAAATTTATTATCATTTCGCTTAATACATAAATTTACAACTTCTAAAAGACTCATTTCATTATTTATTTGTTACTATATTAAATTATAATTTAAATACACTCTCCAGAAATCTCAAATTCAACCTCATCTCAATTCAAATCCCCCACTTTTAAAATTCATTTTGATTCACTATCCCTATGTCCTCTTCTCACGCATCTCTACAAATTCATGTTTTCATTTAGTTAGTTATTTATTTTAAAAATTATCTCTCTCAGAATTGTATTTTTGTTACCCCCGCCACTTCATTTTTACTGATTTAAAAACCATTCTATTCTCTTTATCGTTTATTTTTATAGCCTATTTAATGCACTATTATCATAAATGATTTTTTATCATATTGAAATTAATGTGTTTTTATCTTATTTTTTACATTTTTTATCTCAAAACATCTCTTATATATAACCATATATATTTACATTCTCCCATATATTAAAATTCATAAATATTTATATATATATGTCAATGCTATATATACATGTTTTAATATTTGAATCTGTAAATATTTAATTAAAATATATTTTGAACACAACAATTTATGGAATGTTAAATTTAAACATAGCATAGATAATTGAATATATATATATATTTATATGTGTGTGTGTGTCTGTAAATATTTATATATTAACACACACTTATATATAGTGTAACATGGTGTGCAATTATTTTTATTAACATGTAGTGGTTTTGGTTCTTCTGTGATCCCATGTGAAAAGACATCAGTATATATATAATATTATAAAAAAAATAGAAAAAGTATATATTTAATAATAATTTTTTATGTAACATCTAATATTTATTAAAATATAACATTGAAAACCCCTTAAAACTCTTAAAAATATAAATTATTGGCTTGGGAAATTCGGAAGCTTTTATAGGTACCTATGAAACATTTTTTTCTTGAAACCCTAAAACAAAACAAGAAGGAGATATATGTTATGGGGGATAAGTCAACCACCCAGAAAGATACCTATCATGATTAATTATATATGTGGAAGAAAACAATCACTAGGGAAAATAAATTTAAGTCTTCCCAATAAATTTATAAAATATCATGTAGAAGATAACTCTCAAATAAAATTACTACCATTAACAAATAATCACATCAAGGGAGTAAATTTATTTCATTTATCATCCCGCGAACAAATAATTCGTCCCAAAAAAACATATTTAATGAAAATGGAATTTTTATGACTAGCCTGATCATTTTTACACAATTAAACACAATTTTTTACATAACATTATTTGATAAAACAAATAAGATTGAGAGGTCTAGTGTCTTTGGGGCTTAGAATCATTAAATAATAACACAAAACATGATATAAAACATCTTTATTGAAATCTTTTATTAGATTACCACTACATTCCATCGTATTTAGCATTTCATGGGATATCCTGAGGACATGCATAAGAAATAGGTGAGATATACATCCTAGTAAGGGAATAATCATGGAATAACAAGAGGAATAAAATTCATGTTAGAAAATATGCATATCAATAGAGCACAAGAGAAGTATAATCATAAAGTCATGATAAATCATGATAATCATAACATGGAAATGTGTTCACAACACTTAATATGGAATTATCATGAGCCAATGCTCAATGCACGTGGAGCATGAGTAAATACTCATTGCACATGAAGCACGATTAAAACCTCTATGAACATAAATTATCATGTGTAAACACCCATTTTACATAATTTATCATGATAATATAATTAAACCAATTCAATTGAGCGCTATAAGATCACACCCTTCTTAAGCATTTCACTTCATGCATTAGTGTGCCATAAAGATCATATAACATGGATTCATATATCATAATCAATTATTCCACGATAAAGGAATCTGTAATTAATACAATTACATTTATAATCAATATGTAAATGTTCATAAAGGAGAATTCCCTTGATAGAGAAGTGGGCATGGTACTCACTACACAATGACATTGGCTTGGAAAATCGGTGCAATTTCGGCAGCGTAACGACGTGATGTACCAATTCATAAAAATGTTTGATGAGAGTGAAATGAATGTCTCATCATATTTATATGAATTGTAAAGAAAGGGGGTCATATATATACATGTCCCAACAATTGAAATGGTATTTAGAGTCATGATACAAAATTATTTCTTAAATGTAAAAGAAGAGAGTGAATTTTCTTTCAGAATTTCTATATAGTAACAGGTGTACATGGGAGGCATTTAATGAGAGAGAATGTGGTCTCCCATCATTCAAAAATAAAGAAGGATGTATGGGGGGGGTGTTTGAAACCATACCCCATTATTTATAATTTAAATTAATGGGGCATTACAACAATAAGAGAATTTGAAAAAAATGGCAATGGAAGAAAAACCATTACTGGGAAGGGTGATTCCAAAGGCTTGATAGAGACTTGAGAGAGGCTTCTTGAGAGCATGGGGAATCTTGGGAGGATTATAGATAGATTATGATAGATATTGGATGAAATCCAAAGGTTTTGACTTCGGACAATGTGGGAGTTTGTGTGTGTTTATATAGGAAATGTGAGGCATTCGTTATTATTTATGTTTGGGACACCTCACATTAAACTGTTATTAACCACAAACCAGAAAATGGTTATTAGATATGGATTTTGGCAAAGGGAAGTGGAAAAAAATATTTTATAAGGAAAAAAGTATGATATTCTTAAAATAATTGGGTTTCTTATGTGGAGGTGAGTCACACTCCCATGGAAATTTATTTAAAAAGACAAGATGCATAAAAAGTCTTGAAGGGTCCATTAATGCTTTTTAAAATAAGTCAATAAAAACCAAAATCTCATTATTTTAATGGTAAAACATATATTGTCCGAACATATGGCTTTTAATATTTTTTTACATCACTATTGGTTCATTATTATATAATAAAACACATTATATATTTAAATGGTATTTAATTTATATCCAAAAATTTAACTGTCTTAGAATAGTATGAAAAATTCACCATTGGATAATTTCGACATCCTGATTCTAGAAATAATATTTATTTTATCTAATAAATTTTTTAAAATTTTTATTTTTCAATTTTAAAATAAAAACATACTTTTATTGAAAATTCAATTGTTTTGACCAAAATGGATTTGAAACCATAATAAAAACATTGATTGCATTAATTAAATTATAAAATTATTTATATTTAACAAAAATTAATTTAATAATAATAATAATATTTAATTAAAATATTATTTAATTAAAAATTCTATTAATTCATCAAAATAGATTTCTTAGTTGAATATTAACTAAAAACATTATTGGTGCTTAAAAAACAATTTACAAGGAAATAATAATAAAATTAAGGTATATTCATTATTAAATACAAAAATAATGTACATGACCATAGTGCTAATTTCTTGTTACATAACCCCTTATAACACCCACATAATATCAAACGGTAAGGTGTGCAATGGTGACTGACCCTTGGGGTGGCTTGGATAAGATAGCTCGGGTGGTAATCTCTATAAACATCCACTTTTCTTGTAGGCATTTCCACTCGAGTGTAACATATTCATGCTCGGATTGGGCTTGGACAAGAGCGAAGCCCAATGCTACAACCTCCTTTTTGATATTTGAAAAATGGTCATTGTATAGGGCATGTCTAATAGATGAGGCCATTTCTTCCTTTGTGTGACTAAATTGGATTTGTTAAAACACTATATTTATATTAATCGTGTGATCACTGTTCAATGGAAATATTTACAACTATCACAATTCATTACATTATTTAAAAATCCAAAAACATAATACCAAAGAACTTGACATTTTATATAATCATTTTATATAAAGAGACATTTAATTAAATCAATATGGATTTAAATTAAGTAATGTTTGGGTTGTTACAATCATCCCCCTTTAAAAATTTCACCCTCAAAATTTCCTTTTGTCACACTAAAACAGATGTGGGTAACTCAGCTTCATCATTTCTTTCAATTCCCTGGTTGCTTCTTCAAACTTTTTGTTTCACCACAACACCTTAAGAAAGGGCATTATCTTATTTTGTAAACTTTTTTCTCTATGATCTAAGATCTTTACTAGTTGCTCCTTATAAAAATGATCATCCTATAATTGTAACACCTCTAATAAGAGTACATGTGAAGGGGTTAGAGTGTACTTTCATTAGAGGGATACATTAAATACATCATGTACTTTGGCCATGGTAGGTTGAAGTGCTAGTCGATAGTCCACAACCCCGATAAGTTCAATAATCTCGAAGGGGCCGATGATCAATGGACTTGACTTCCCATTATTTCCAAGCCTCATGGCCTTATTCAATAGAGATATTCTTAGAAAAACCAAGTCTCATAGTTTAATCTCAAGAGATCATCAATATTTATCTACAAAAGTATTCTGTCAACATTGGGATAACTAGATATGATGATTAATGGTTTTTATCTTATCCACCATTTCATCGACTATTTCTGGTTCAAGCAACTTATGCTCACCGACCTTATCCCAGCACGGTAGTGTTCCACACCTTTTCCCATAAATGGTTTTATATGGTACCATTTGGAGTTTTGGGTGAAAACTATTATAATAAGAGAAATCAACTAGAGGATAATGTTCATGTCATCCTCTTTTAATGTACATTGCTCACGCTCTCAACTTGTCCTCAAGTGATTGAATAGTCTGCCTGTACTGTCTATCAGTTTGAGGATGATAGGCTGTAGTGATGTTCATTTTAGTATTCAGAGCATGTTGAAGTATCCCCCAATATATACAGGTGAATCTTGAATCTTGTTCAAACACAATAGATTATGGTAGATCAGGCATCCTTATAACTTTTATGATATATATCTATTCCAGTATATCCAATATAAAATCCACCCGAATAGAAATGAAGTGTGAAGAATTTTTAAGATGAACCACAACAACCCAGTTGAAATTGTTGACTTTGGATTTCTTCAGATATCTGGTGACAATGTCCATGGTGATGTTCTCACATTTACATTTTGGTATGGGAAATAGTTGCATCATCCCCTTAGAAATCTGCCTATCTTCCATCAATTGCTGACACACCAAGCACAATGATGTATGTTAAGCGATATCCTTCATCAAATTATCCCACCAGTATTGCTCTCAGAGATCTTGATACATCATTGTATGTCAAGGATGAATAGAGAAATTTGAAATATGAGCATCATCTAGAAGTTCCTTCTTTAGCTCTGGGCCTGATGGAACTCATAGTATTTTCCAAAATGTCCCAATTACTTATTAATTAACATTAAACTACGAGGATTTCCCTTTTCCAATAGATTCCATTTTTTTGGAATTCCTAGATCATCTTTTGGAGCTTCTTTTAACCTTTCCCAATGTGATGGTTGAAAAATGATTTATGAAAGGATTGATGGTGATACCTTCTTTATGATTCCCATTTCCATCTTCATTAAATATATTAAGTATGGATGATTTTCAATTCTCATCAATTATAGAATCGCTGGGTCATTTCTACTTATGGAATCCACCACATTGTACGCTTTCCCAGGGTGATAATGTATTCAGCAGTCATAGTCTTTGATCAGCTCTAACCATCTTCATTGGTGCATGGCCAACTCTTCATGTGTGAAAATATATTTGAGGCTTTTGTGGTACATATATATTTCACACTTCTACTCAATGATTTGATGCAACCAAATTTTCAAACGAATATCACTACAGCCAACATGATGTCTTGTGATGGATTTTTCTGTTCATGATCTTTCAATTTCCATGAAGCATAGGCAATGCCTTTTTCATTTTTCATCAACACATAACCCAGGGTCTTCTTCAAAGCATCACTGAATTCACAAAAAAGTTCTCCACTTGTCGGTAAAGTGATCATGGGTGCAGTGTTAAGACCCCTTTTAAACTCTTCAAGGAATTATTCGTATTCATCACTACAAGAAAAATTTATTCCCCTCTGAGTTAGCTTGGTAAGATGGTTGGACAATTGTGAGAAATTTCGCACAAATCATCGATAATATCTAGCTAACTCCAAGAAACTATGGATATTCATTACTGATTCTGGCCTCGACCATCCCTCAATTACATATATTTTGGAGGGATCCATAGATATACCATTGCTTGTGATTATATGGCCCAAGAATTAGACATCCTTCAACCAGGTCTCACACGTGTTGTACTTTGTATGGAGCTTATCCTTCCACAATGTCTGTAGTACAGTTCTCATATGCTCATCAAGAACCTTCATGGTTTTGGAGTATATCAGTATATCATCTTTAAATACTACCAAAAATATGTTGAGGTAATCTCTAAATACTCTATTCATCAAGTCCAATAATATTTTTGGAGCCTCATTGAGTCCAAAAGGAATTACTATGATTCCAGTGTGCCCGTATCTTGTATAAAATGTAGTCCTAGGGATATCTTCCTTATTCGCCCATACTTGATAATATCCCGACCGCAAATCCACCTTGTAGAAGTACGGTGCTCTGCATATCTGATCGAACAAGTAAACTATTTGTGGTAGAGGATAATTGTTATTTATCGTGAATTTTTTAAGCTCAGGATATTCGATGCAAAGTCGCATTGACCCATCTTTCTTCATGACAAAGAGGACTGGTGTACACCTTGGTGAAGCACTTGGGCATATAAACCCTTTATCTGGATTCCTCTATAGTTTTTTCTTTAGCTTCTCATGCTCCACAACAACCATTATATACGGAGTCTTTGATATTTTCAATTCCCCAGGTATAAGATCAATTGAGAATTCAACATATCTTCTAAGAGGAAGACCATGAAATTCCTCAGGAAACACTTCAGTGAATTCCCTAGGAATTTGAATGTCCTCTTGGATGGTTGACTCCTTAGAATCAGTCATCTGATCCAAATATTCATTCTCATAGAGTATTAATATCCACACTTGAGTTGATGGGGCTAATGTAGATTCATCATCCTGCTTGCACTTGTAATGAATCGGGGGTCAATTCACTATATAGAGATTGAATTCTATCTCAGGGAAATTTATGTTGGCTCTATATAAAGAAATAAAATCCATCCCATGAATTAAATAAAATTCCACAAGAGGGAGTGTGATGAAGATTTCCAGGATGTATAATCCATAGATTATGATAAGGGAAGAGTTATATTCATGGGGTGGAACGATTTCCCCATTTGTGGTACTCACCGACATATTCATTTCCATGATTTGTGGTGGTGTTGGGATTTTAGTACTAAACTTTTGAGGTATAAAAGAAAGAATAGAACCTAAAAAAAAATACATTCACTGTTCTTTAATGAATAACTAGTGTACATGTCACCACTTCATTTTTAGGGTTCAGTTCGGTAGTAGTGATGGAAAAATCTCACCTTTTCTTCATTGGAGGTTGTTGGTTGCCTCCCAATATAGTTGTCATAGTGAACTGATTTGCTAGATGCCCTGGTTCATTGCCGTTGTAGCAATGAACAACACATTGAGGTTTGAACGGATCATTCATCTTCCTGTTGCTTCCACGAGTTTTTCATGTCAAAAATTAACAGCTAATTACCCTTCTCTTCCACACCTAAAGCGTTTCCTCATCCCCTTAATGCAATAGTCGGGTTGCTACTATCCATACCTTTTTCATGTGGGGTGCTGGATCATCTTATCACCATTGGATTTATTCATCGGACCGACATAATTGAATTCCACCTTATGCTTCTTATCCTCATGATAACCCTGAGACTCTCTTATCTCCATTTCATCCTTGAGAGCACATCAGACAATTTCCACATAGCTGTCGAAGTCACATATTTCATGTGCTTTCTGTAGGGTAGGTTTTTTCCATCCAAAGAAGGGGTCATCCTTTTATTCCGATGTAACGATAAAGCCAAAAGTGTATCATCCAAGCCTTTTGAAGTTTTCTGCGTACGCTCCAATTGATTCGTAGTCTTTTTTCATGATGGAAAGGAATTATATTTCCATCTTAAGCCGGAGGGTGCATGAAAAATATTAATTCAAAAACATCTTCATGAAATCCTTCCATTCCAAATCATGGATCTCGACCTCAGGCGTTGTATTTTTTATCAACGCCAACCATTTATTGGTTTCACCTTCCATATGATAATCATTTGGGAAAACCTTCTATAGTTTAGAACATTTAATAATTTAGAAGATATTTTAAATGGAGTTGATCCATTTTTCAGAGATTTAGGGATCATATAATCCATTAAAAGTAGGAGTCCTTTGTCTCATGATTCTCTTGATAGAAACTTGTAATTTCTTAGGGAAGGTTGAACATTCCTCTTGACCCATGCTTCTATTCAAATATTGAGTTAGTTTAGGGAAGCGTGAAAAATTTTGTGATTCGCACTTCCATTGGATTGGGCATCTCCTCAGAACAATCATAACATTGATCCTCACAACGATTGATTTCCCAAGTCCACCTATTAAGGGCCATTCGCGGGAATAAAAGAAAATTTAGGGGCTACTCATAAAGGGTAATACAAGGAAAAAACTGATGACTTATAAATAATTATTATTTACATAACATATGAGTCTATTGGATTCAGTCTATGTTATCCGTGATCTAATTTATAGCACATATTCTTTGGGTATTTTTTGTCCCTTTATAATGTTTTATACTATGCTTGTGAATTTACCAAAGCATATCACCCATGATTTTCGTAACCAATAGTGTATCAAGGATTGTTGTCATGCACCAGTTCTCATTCGAGTCTAGATCAAATCAGTGTTTTCAAGATTAACTCCTAATATACATATGTTCCAGAGATACCTCAACCTGTTTGTATCTAGACAAGGATGCATTAGTTTTATAAACCTATTAGTCAATACTCACCAAAACATTGGGATATTGTTATTATACACAGTCTTGTATTTAAGGCTTCACTATGGTTTTCTAAACCTAATCCCAAAAATAACAAAACCTATCATTTGGTACCAACTATGACAACCCAGATCATTTTTTTACACAATTAAATCAATGTTATTAAAAAACCCTCATTTGATAAAACAAATAAGATAAATAGGTCTAATGTATTTGGGGAATAGGATCATTACATAACAATATAAAATATTAAATACAACATCATTATTGAAAAATTCCTTTACATGACCACTACATTCCCTCATACATAACATTTCATGGGATAACCTGAGGACATGCATAAGAAAATATAGAGCTATAAAGCCTACTATGAGAATAATCATCGAATAACATGATGAATAAATTACATGTTAGATAATAAAAATGTCAATAGATCAGAAGAGAAGTATAAACATAAATTCATGCTAAAGCATGATAATCATAACACGGAAATGTGGCCACAACACTTAACATGGAATTAGCATGAGCCAAGGCTCATTGAACTTAGAGCATGAGTAAATTCTCCTTGCACATGAAGCACGAGTAAAAACACGTTTCTCTTGAATTAGCATGAGTAAAAACATATTGCACATGACATATAAAGATACTATATTGAACCTATTGTATTGGAGGGCTATAAGGGCACACCATTCTTAAACATTTCATTTCATGTATAAGTGTGTCACATGGATCATATAACATGGATTCATAAAACATAATAATTTATTCTACGATAAAGGAATGTAGAATTAATACCTGAAAATTTATAATCAATAAGTAAATTTTCAAATGGGTAATACACTTGATGGAGAAATGGGCATTGTATTCACTACAAAATGACAATTCTTTGGAAAATTGGTGCAATTTCGGCAGTGTAACAGCGTGAACTAAGAATTCAAAAAAATGGTTGATGAGAGATAAAGGGGTGTATCATCATATGTAAATGAAATGTGCAGTAATGGGGTCATATAGATACTTTTTCCACTAATTAAAATGGAATTTAGAGTCATGATACAAAATAATTGCTTGAATTTAAAAGAAGAGAGATAAATTTCTATCTGATTTTTAGCATAGTAACGGGTGTAAATGGGAGGCATTTAATGAGAGAGAAAGGGGTCTCCCATCATTCAAAAATAAAGATGGAATTATGGGGGAGGTTTGAAATCATACCCCAACATTTATAATTAAAATTAATGGTTCCTGACAACATTATGAATAATGGAAAAAGTTGAGAATGGAAGAAAAACCATTACAAGGAAGTGTGCTTCCAAAGGCATGAGTTAGGCTTGAGAGAGGCTTCATGGGATCTTTGGTCACCTTTGGAGGATTATAGAGAAATAAGGGCAGAGGGTGGGCGAACTCCAAAGGCTTTGAGTGAGGAGTAATGTGGAAATTTGGTGCGTTTATATAGGAAAGTTGAAGGAATTCTTTATTATTTAGCTTTAGGACACCTCACATTAAACTAATCCAAACCACAATCCATACCACGGTTTTTGCCCAAGGTTATTGGAAAAGGTAAGTGGAAACCAATATCTTATAAGGCCAAATTGAAAACTTATTAAAATAATGGGGTTTCTTATTGGATGTATGTCACACTCCCATTGAAATCAATTTAAAAAGACAAGATGTTTAATAAGTCATGAAGGGTCCATTAATTCTTTTTAAAATAAGACAAACAAACCCAAAATAACATTATTTAAATGGTAAAACATATATTCTCTTAACATAAGGATTATAGTTTTTAATTACAACACTATTATGTCATTATGATGTCATAAAACACATTATATATTTAAACGATATTTAATTTTTATCCAAAAATTTGACAGTTTCAAAAAATTATGAGAAAATCACTATCAAATAATTTCGACAACCTAATTCCAGAAATAATATTTATTTTATCTAAATAATTTTATAAATAAGTTAAATTTTACTTTAAAAAAACCGACATTTCTGAAAAATTCACGTGTTTTGAAAAAAATTTCTTTCAAACATTAATTAAAATAACGACGGAATTTATAAAATTAAACAATCATTTATAATTAATAAAAATTAAATTAAATTTAACAATAACATTTTATTAAAATATAATTTAATTCATAAATCCATTAATTTTATTAAAATAGATTTGTTAGTTGAATATTAAATAAAAATACTATTAGTTCTTTAAAAAAATATTTACAAGGTAACAATAATAAAATGAAGTTATATTCAATAATATATTAAAAAATGTACATGACCAAAGTGGTAATGTATTTTTACAAAACCCCTTGTAACAGTAGCATAAGGCCAAAGGGTAAGGTGTGTAATGGTGACCAGCCCTTGGGGTGGGTCGGATAACATTCCTCGGGTGGTAATCTCTATCAACTTCCACTTATCTCATAGACAGTTCTACTTAAGCATAACATATTCAATATCGGCTTGGTCTTCATCAAGATAAAATACGAAAGACACAACCTCTTGTCTGAGCTCATAAAAATGGGCTTCATATGGGGCATGTCTTCTAGATGAAGCCATCACTTCCTTTTTTTGAGTAAATTGGATTTTTTAACGACATATATTTTTACTAACAATTTGATCATTGTTCAATAATTATATTAACAATGGTCACCATTCATAATAGTATTTTCAATTACAAGATCCTATGAAAACAAAGTTGACATTTTATATAAACATTTTACGTAAAAAGACATTTAATTAGATCTTGATGGATTTCCATTAATAAATTTTTGTGTATTTATAATTTTGATAACATATCTATTAGTCTCATTGCCATGAAAGGTAAAAATATCAAATAAAATGTCACACAGATAGCCAAAATAATACAGGTAAGAAAAATATATCAATACATCATTGGTAAAACATATTTTACATACGTCTATCATTCATGGATCAAATTACAATGTCCAGGATCCAAAAAACTATTTAAAATTTTAAACATAATTATTATTTATAAAATATCAATTCATTTGAGGACAAATATTTTTTTAATCAATGTCAAAAACTATTCATCAAATATATTTTATTTTTATTTATTTAATTTTATAAATACACTATATTCTCATTGCCTTTGAAATTATTTTGTTTAATTGTTCAATATATTTTATTTCCAAACAAATATTAAACATTTATTAATAAACATATCATTACTATTATTTAAAATCAACCCAATTTAAATCATCTTAATTTTTAAAACCTTTTTAAATTAACAAAATTTCCATTAAAATCAATATCCCAACTCAATAAAATTTTATAGAAATAATTTTTTAAAAATTCTATATAAAATAATTTATTAAATACACAATATAATATCAAATTACATTTAAAGTGTCTATAATCATTCATATGATATAAATTGTAAAAAATATGTTGGAGGAATAATCTATTTTATCCAGCTTTAAAACAATTTCAATTTTTGTTGAAAAATCAATTTATTAGGAGAACACTCATTCAAACAAACTAAATCATAAATAGTTTGAATTTCAATTTACCAAATACCTTAGTTTCATATTATTATTTTCAATATTTATTAATCAATTTCAAATATAATTTACCAAACATCAGATGTACAAATGTCAAAAGAGATTCCATAAACACAAAAGTAAAAGGAACTCATCGACCACACCATGATATTATCTTCTTTAGCTAAAACTAAATCAGCCATATATTTTAAAACATGTTTCTACATAACATGTATATATTATTGAACTTTTCAATCTCTTCATAAGATAAATATTAAATTTCACAATTCCAATAACAGAGATATCCCTTCTATGGAAATATCAACTCAAGAACATTACCATTTCATAAATAAGATCACACACAAAAACTATAATAAACTGTTATTTAATTAACAATAAATATATTTATTAATCCAAGAGTTGGATGGAAAAATTTAAAAGTCAACATAAAATATAATCCTTTCCTCAAATGAGAGACCATATCACAGGGATATAGTGATGAGTATATTGATTAAATAAAATGAAGAGAGACTAGATCCCAATCCTCCCAACCAAATAACTACAACAGTAGATCCAAGAGAATTATATAGGATGTGCATGGTGATAACCCTGACCACAAACCAATCAATGTCCCAAGTAGAGAAAATATTTTGACCCTTTACCCTAAAAAGGAAAGAGATCATGGAGGGAGTAATAAGATAATCTGAATAATGTGATAGAAACTATTTCCACATAACTCATCTTAATCTCAACTCAAGAACTGAGGAATGAGTTATGCTTACTGTCATTGAAGGATAAAGGTTTTTTGTTGAAAAAAACGTTTAACTTATACAATCCATAATAGCTCAATGTTTTATTAGTTTACTATAATAAAATGAATGACTAGGTTTCTGCAAACTAATTTTGAAGGGATAAATATCGATTAATGATGATATAACTAGTTATTGTATTCAAGGGGATGACAATAAATTTGTTTTTAAGCTCATGTAGGAAATTAAATTTTATCATTACATATCATGTTTAGTTATCTAAATTTACAAATTCAGTGGAAAATAAATTATCCAAAATGATCTATTCATGGTTTAGGAATGAAATGAAGCATAACAAATTATCACAGAACATCCCACATGATATATAAATCTCATTTTAATCCCAAAGGAGTAAGAACCACAAATTACATGTTTTCCTACTCATCATTTATATATACAAATAAACACAATATTATCTACAATATTAGTATTCGAACTATACTGTATCACCCCCTCATTAAACTAAAACTATATCCCACAATATGAATGGGTGATATTATATTTTCTCTGACTCAAGTGATAAATATCATGATTTTCCCCCTATTAAGATATTTATTATCATTCTCCAATCTATATGGATTATCTAAAATGCCATTTTTAATGCATTCCACATGAAATATATAAGTACAACAACATAAGGTCACTCATTAAAAAGAGAAAATGTTAGGAACCCCAAACCCCTGACAATGTTTATTGAAGATTTTTTATTTACATAATTTGAATGTTTTTCATTTTTTACACATAATGAAAACAACAAGTCATAAAATCATGATTAATTATCCATTTCGTATAACACTAAATCCCCCAAAAAATAACATCAAATATAATATCAATTGAACCTCATAGTATTTGCATAGAATCATTTGGTTGAATAATGTATCATTTACCAAATAGTGTAGATTATTTTTATGATATTACTAAGCACAAATGGATCTTTTTCCATACCAATCCATGCTTCCTTGAATTTTATAAACCCCATGATCAATCCTATATGTCAATTATTATTTTTGATAAGTACCTTTAATGACCCCCTTCTAAAAATATTAAAACTCTTTTTCCAACAATGAGTGAATTGAAATAATGACACTAAAAGACCAAATTTAATAGCATATTGGTTTTTTGAATGGTAATAAGGGTGTATCAAACACATAGATTAGAGGAATTTCCATATATGTTATGAGAAACTAAATATATAAAAAACCTATCAAAAAATTATTTATCATAAATATTTTAATAAGATCCCAAATACATATATGTGAATTCATAAAAAGATGAAAAATTGAAGGGAAATGACAAAACATGAAGAATTTCTCCATTGAAACAACAAAGCCAATACATATCCCCAGTTACTACTAAAACCTGTAATGGGTGGAACTATAACCAACCATCTCCTTTTTAAATGAAAAATATTTTATATATATGTATATTGATCATAACATGTATACTATTTATGATTTTCTATGAAACCACTCATAGAAACAATGAAATAATAATATTAAATCCTAATGAGTAAAATATAAAAAAAATCCCCACTTAAATGGGTATATAAATCATTTCCTATCCTCGACATGGACACTAATAGTTTTGTATAAATGATATAACATAATATAGTAATAAAAATAACAATGGTATCGATCAAATGATTCTCTCATTTGTTTGTTTTTGTACAACACATCACATGTGTTAAGATATATCTATTAGAAAATAAGCTATCATGGAGACTCTAGGAAGAAGAATCGTAGTTTTAACCTCATGCCTCACATCAGTACATCAACTCATCCACATATCTATATATATTAAATAATTTTTTTTTTTGGTGGAACCACATCTTATGTGACATGTATAACACATCATTTATCAAACCTCTTTCCATCATAGACCATACACCAATAAGTACATCGAGCAGTCACAACCCATCCAGGTTGTACCTATAATAATCCTCTCTACACTATATCTTGAGATACATGTGTTTGAAAAATTACAAATATATTAAATCCCTTTAAATACATATTTGGGAAATCAATAAATCAGGGAAAGCACACATAATACTACCATGTGATGATAAAGGGGCCAGAAGGGGTAGTTAGTAATCCATTTACGTGCTAGAGTGTTCAAAAAACCCTCCCATAGAATAATTGGTTTTGGAGTCACTAACCAACATGGGTGGGGTAGTGTATAAAAAATTATATAATTTATCTTAGAAAATTTATATTGGAATTAATATAGTCCTAGGATCTACTATAATGTCATCACACAAACACGCAACTGCCATTACAAAGGAAAAAATATCCTATATTGACATAAGAATATATACTCAATTCAATTAATCTATTTTTAAATTTATAATTTATATCAATAAAAATGGCATCTTTTGTGAAAAGTTTCAGTAATACTTTTTTTTTATATTTTTATGTGTGAAAAGTTTTAAGAAATAAATAATAACAAACCCCATTATTTCATTAATTCCATTATCACTTCAATAACAAATAAAGAACTTTTGGAATCCACCCAAGATAACATATTAATTATTCAATTTCAGTTCATAGAATCAAACTACAACTTGTATTTAGAAACTTGTTATATGAATAAAAACCAACAACAAACCAATTAATCAATAAGAATCATTATCGTGAAAGATTACAATTTTCATTAATCCAATGGGAAATAACAACATCAACCCATTCCGAAAATACAGAGTCCATCCCTAACACCACTACACATTACATAAAACATTACATGCTTACATCATCATCATTTCCAACACCCCATGCAACCATCACTTCTTCATGAACCCCCACTAAGTGACCTCATGTTGATGTAATCTATAAAAATTACGTTGATTCCTTTGGAAAGAAATTATGATATTATCTTGCAATCATCAAGTACTGTCCAATTTAACTATCAGTGCATCGAACCAATTATTACATAGGGGGATATTTTAGTTATAAGTTGATGAATTATAGTTTTTTATTTACCAAATATTTGGAACACCCATTATGCCTCATCCTTTATGGTTCCCATTTTATTACTATTATTCTCATTTTAATTAATTAATAGGTTTTATCTTTCAAAAGTGATAATTTATTTATTATAATATTTCAAAAGACAAAACTCTTTTTTAATTATCAAATATCTCTCATATCAATTCAAATCTCTGACTATTACACATCCCTTAACATTCACTATCTCCTAATCCACTTCTCACAGCACTCTCAACATTAATATTTTCAATTATTTACATCATTAATTTTTAATCACAAACTCACTCTAAAATCTACATAATATCCAAATCCCACACAATTTTGACTAATTTGGGAATATTTCAATTTTTTTACTGACTATTTTTATAACTAATTTAAATGAATTTTTTTAAATTATGTTATAAATTATTGTCATTTTGAAATGAATTTAGGTTTCTAACCAGAAAATATGGTTTATTAAAAAATTCACATAAAAATAATCATTTATATTTATATAATCTCTTATATAAATATTATATATGAAAAATAATATATATATATTTATACATATAGTAATTCAATATTTATGTTTACATATGTGATTAAGAAGCCATTATATTTTGAACACCATCACTTTTCAATGAAATATTTCAATGTAGCCCATAAAACTTATTATGTATACATACCCTTAATTAGAATGTCACATTCTATGTAAAACAATCATGTAGTGATTTTGAATCTTCCTTGATCCCTTAATAAATTAAATATTGTAATTTATAAAATTTACAAAATATTAATTTACAAAATCACAATAAATAATTTTTAAAACATTTATTTATGAAAAGTAACTTTTATTAGGTGATATCTTTTCAAAACCTCATCACCCTAGAACGTATAATGAAATAGATCTAAAAATATGTACTCTTACATATATATGTTTACAAAAGTAAAATCTTAGAGAAAAAAATAATGACAAAAATGATTCTTCCTTGTTATAATATGTCAACACCATCCTCTCTCACTATGAAGATGACACTAGTTATGATAAATTAGTAGCACAAAGATACCCATAATATTAATTAAGTCTTGAAAAACCAAATATTCATATTCCTAATGGGATGAGTAGGTTCGGAGGAAAACACAACGTGTTATATTATTATGGATCTATACAATTTATGTCAGCATGTTATTATTTGTTTTAGCATTTAAAAAAACAAGGTTCCAACATAATATTTCAATATAAAAGTGTTTAAATAATAAAATAATACTATTTCTTTCCAAAAAAAATTCACATTAAAATATACCAATAACATGTCGATATATATAATAATTATACCTTTTATAAAGGACAAACAACAAATAAGTATTATAAGAGTGTTAGTAATAAGGCATGAAAAATTATTGTCATGCATAAACCATGGAATTGTTTTATATAGATAGTGGGAATAAATTGTAGCATACAAAATAGAACACTATGAAGGTATAATGTGAATCCTACCAATACCGAGTTTGACTAGATTGTATTGTCATATAAAATTGGGAAATAGTACCTGGATATCATTATGAGAATATGAAAAAACATCTAAAGGGAAAAATAATATTTGAGTTTTTATTGATACAAATATAAAATTGAAATATTTAATTTCCATCATATAATAAATCCCTTAGGATTATCTTTTTATGCAATAAACTATGTAACTGGTAAGGTTGAATGGATTACATGATTTAATTGTATATGATGGAGTAATGTGGTTTACCACAATTTTTTAAAGAAGTAATCTTTAGGATTTTTATACTGTGTTGAGTTTCAGAAGTTTATATCATTCTCATATTGATTTATAGAATAATAAGAAAATTTGTAAAATAATTTATAATGTTGCAACATGTTCTATTTTTTTTAAAGGGCGTTAAAATCTAAACCATTTTATGATTGAATTTTCTACATATATGAACATTCGCGAGATCATTACGACTAATCCTTATAAATACTTTTACGAATAAAAGTGTACAACATCAATGTGATATAATGAATATTGAGAGAAAACACTAGCGTGTTTTTAACAAGATATGTCATGGTTGATATGGATGGATCTATTTAGGATCACAAAAGGGGAGGTAATTGTTCACTAAAAAGAAATGTTGATAATCATCAATGGAATCTAGAGTAAAATGATAATGATAATCTATTTTGGTGAAATTCCCTATTGAATAACGTTATGGGATATTTAAATAATGTAAAATTGATTCTTAAATAAACATATCCCCATAATGTTAATTACATTATAGTTACAATTTATTATCACATTGTACAGAAAAAAATAACTCTCAATATAAAAATGTATTCCATATATCCCTCTTTGATAATTGAATACCTAATTCTTTAATTGTGAAGAACCAAGAGTTCATACAACCGGTTCTTACCCTCTCAAATGATGATCTGCTAGTGGGTATTTTGGATAAAATCCCATCAATCAATATAATAACCATCTCTTAGTAAATTATATGTTAAGAAACCATAAATTTGAGGAACATACATTGTAATTTAATTTTGCGTAAAGGCATGTGTACCCTCATTTTATTATATTGTTGTGATTTAATTTAGAGGTAAAAATACATATAATAATTTTTTATTTTACACCATATGGTTTTATGAATAATTTTTTTTAATAATATTTACATTGATATCAATCGTTACACACTACACCATGCTTAAAACAGTTGGGAAATAATATTAAAATATTATTATTAAATTTTATTATTATCAATTATCCATTATATTGATGAGTATAGATAAAAAAATAAATTATGAAAACAATTAAATATGTAAATTTTTATTTATTTGTTTTCAAATGGATAGAAATGTAAATAATATCCAATGAATTAAAAAATGGATTATTTCCAAAAAAATAATTTATTTGAATAATGTGTCCTATTAATAATAAAAAAATTTATGAAGTATTTTAATTATATTATTGGGAAATATGATCAATAAAATATATTTATCAACCCTATCAATGTTTTATCTCACACTTAATTAATGAAAAATAATATTTTTTTTGAAAAAATGAATTTTCCCATAAATGGTTTCCAATATAAATTGTGTCCATAATATAAAATTATTTTCACAAATTATATAAATTTTATATTTTGAAGTTGTTTTCATATTTTTAATATCATCATTATTATTATAATTTTATAATTCAAACAATTATTTATAATGAATATAATAAATAATAAAAATATGCAACAATAGTTATTCTTAAAACCAGTTTATTAGGGGGTCATCCAAATATAATGGTTTTAAAATATCAATGAATCAAGATTCATATTTATTTGTTGATTTTAATTTTAACATATAATTCATATATTTTATTAATTTTATTTTTAGTGACATTTGACACTAGTAAGAAATTGTTATATATTAATCAATTTAAAAATTACAATTATGTCCTCTCCTTGTGACATAAATTTATATCACCTCACAACTCGTTGTCATAGATATTTTGATTTACAATACATCCATTACCTAGCCTGATCCCATTATATCATCCCTCCCCTTTCCTCATTTCATGTATTGATAATATTATATTCTATTATAGGATTGAGATTTAATCCATATGTGTTTTCTCATTGAAGATGTATAATTATTCATACATTCAATTTTTTCTATTCATATATATTTTATAAGAATATGATATCAATTCTTATATTGTGACATCAGTATATTAAATATTTTTAATATTTATTATGAATATTTATAAATTAATTTCTTCATCCTTTTCATCAAATGCGGAAGGAATGTATTTATCATTAAAATTGTGTCGACTAACATCCCCATATAGTAACATGATTCAGTTTCCAACACCATAATTCATGGGTGGTAATTATAATATATATTTAATTTATTTATACAATTTTTATGAAATTTTTAATATTTGGTAATTAAAACATCTTATCTAATTTTTACCTTTTAATTCATTATAATATGATAACATTGTATATTCGTATGTGTGGACTACAACCTCAATGAAGCGATTTCATATGAATTTCATTTTTATTTAACAAATATGCAAATAATTATATATATAAATAAAATATATAATATTAATGATAAAATATTGACTATATAATTATGAAATATTTTATACAAGTCATTAATTTTATCCGTCAACATTTGAATATATTTCTCATATGTATTAATGGATTGTTGTATCCAAGAAATGATTTAATTAATATTCATCAATGATTTATAAAAAAATTTAAAAAGTGTACATAATGAATAAATAATATATATATATATATAAATATTATTTTTATAACAAATCCTTGATCTAAGTGAAATTATTGAAACCATCGAACCAAAACATAGATTTAAAAGGGACCATTTTAATCTAAATGTTCATTCCAATAAAATAATTTATTAATATATATAAAATATTAAATTATAATATAATGAAAAATTATATATTACATTTGAATATTATTTTCGAATATATATAAAAAATATATAGTTATAAACTATAGATTTTGATATGTATGATACAAGATGAAACATGTGGTAAGGGTTTATGTTAAAATATGAATTAATTTTAGCATAGTGTGTGCTAAAATTATATTAATGGAAATTTTATAAGGATATTGACATTAAAAAAATATAATTCCCTATAATATTGTTTTTTATTGTAATTACTATGCCTTTCCTCATTTTTACATCTAATTATTGATAAAAAAAATTTGAATATAAATAAGTCATTCTTCCTACTTTTGTGGTGGAAAATTTTCTTCAATGTACATTAAAATAAAAAAAACTTATAAAATTTAATACATATAATTAAATTTTTTTGATTATGTTATTTTAATAAAATTTAATATTTCAAAAATAATGATAATGGTGTTTTTTTAATTAACAATTTTTTTTGAAAAATTAATTTCTGACATTTTAAAAATGATTTAATATAATGTTTTCTTCCAATGTTGATTTTACAACATTCATGAACCTTATTTTATTTGAAAATTCAAATACATGTTACTATGGTTATTTAAAAATAAATTAATTTTTACAACATTCTAGGAATTTTTAGAAAAATGGTATCCAAAGAAGTAGTTATTTTCTCGTCTAATCAATTAATGGTTCAAATGATATAATAAAGTCAATATTCACTAATGTTAACCAAATTTAAATATTTTTATGACTCTCTATGTGTATGATAATATGATCCAATCCACTTTATTTTTTTTATTAATGGTTATTATGATGAATTTCAGATTATCCAATAAATCCTATTTAATGTTGAAGGGTTATTTATGTTATGATAAGACGTTTAAGTAATTTTTTTGTTCCCATCAATAATGATTTGAATAAATTTAGAAATGGGTAAAAACCATATTTCATTTAAATATTTAATGATATGAAGAATGTTTAATGATCTTTATAACCCATATGTATGGTTTTAATTATCTAATATATGCGAATAAATTTGAATATGCATAAAATTGTGTGGATAATGTTGGATATCTCATGAGATAATAATTTCTAGAATGATGAGTGAAAAAAAGTTAATTTGGGGATCCTTCCACATTGATAGTACATAGAGTGACCCATGAATAATGAAATGATTAAATTGGGACTGAACCTAATACACTATAATATACTTGTTGGTGATACATAAATAATAAATTGAATTCATGGTTAATATATTTCCTAGATGTTTTTGTCATAAACAAATGTTATGATCCCATGGATTATGAATACTGATGATTCCCCAAAATTATACATTTAGAATTTCATAATGTTAAATCCATGTTCCATGATTTATGATTAATGAACAATAATTGAATCTATATGATTATTATATTTTATTAACATGTTCTCAAAACATTATTAATATATTATGCTTACTTATGTCCATTGATTGAAATATCACATATTTATCCTTAACGATCATCCAATCTAAATCATTCTCATTTTTCATTTTTATAATTTATGAAGAATTGTTTTATATTCTATATATTTAATAATTACACTATATGTATAAATATATATGGGTGATGTCAAATATCTTTTGATAAAAAATATGATATATTTGTAACAATATACTCTACTATTTTATGGTTATAGGGAATCCATCTGTATGAAATATATGAATATTTATCTAAGTCAATAAAATATTTATATATGTAATATATAGGTCATCTAAAATCCAATAGAGTATTCCAATACTAATCATGTTTCACATCTCCTTCTCATGGATTCCTAGATCTTTTCTTGGAGTAATTATCTTTTAATATCATTAAATAACACCCAATTATCATATAAACTGATCTATGAATCAAAATAAGAAATCTAAAAATATATATAATTATCATAAACAATAAACATTTCAGGTAATAAAATATTTAATGTAATAGGTTGAAAACATAAAAATAAAAAAGAATCATATAGAATGATTAATTAAAATAAACACAAATTCAAATTTATCAAAAAAACACAAAAAAATAATATCGAATGATTGTGGAAACATTATTCACACCCATTGTAACATAGGGAAATATATGAATATGATTTGGTTAATCACAATTTTATACATAACACCTTAGCTCGGATTTTCCAAAATCAAGTATAACCTAGACCCCAAACAAAAACTAAGTACTGTCATCACAAATTGCGAAGGGTACTTCCTATGATACCATGTTGTAATGAACCAACCCTAGCCAACATAACATGTCACCTGTCATGTCTCTCCATAAAGTTAAGATCAACAAAAAACATAAAAATGGCTCACTTATTGAATAAAATATATAATAAATTAGTTTTTAATATGGAAGAAAATATAAAGAACACTATGAAATTAAAAATAATAAAAATATAATCCCAGTTGAAAAAAACCAGTACCAATGAAAAAACTCCATGTGACCACCTTTCTCCCCAAACCTATCTCACTAAGAATATGACAACAATAAAAATAAGTCACTGATCTACATAATTCCATTATATTTAACAGCTTTATGAAAAAAACATCAAACATCAAAAATAATACGTATAGTGTGATAAAAATGCCCAATGGGAAGAAACAATGTTTATAATAAACATATATAAATATGAAACCATCAGGTGATGAGTTAAATTAACAAAATTTTCATAATTCTATTTAACAATAAAACATTTAATGTAATTATCATTTTTTCTATTATAAACAATAAACATTAAAATATACCAAGAATATGAAAATTCTGGATAGAAATAAATATAGGGTGAGGATCATAACAACCATCCAAAATATAATCATTTTATAAATAAAACACGAAACAATACTATCATCAATTATGTGAATATCAATTTGTGATATTTCTAATGAAAATATAAACTTTGATATGAAATATAATACTATTGTGATATAATATTTTTCATATTAGTACAAATTCCAACCATATTTTTTTAGTATGTTTCTTGTTGAAAATTTACCACTACCTAAGGAAAACATAACTCCTATAAAATTGTCACACAAAAAATGATTTTGTACATCAACTACCTGATTCACCCAATGTTACCAAAGAACCATGTATTGTAAATATATTCACGTAAACCATGATAACAAATATATAAAAAATTTAAATAAGAATATAATTTCTAATCCCATGCATCAAATCCAATTTAAAAAAACCATCACTGGGTGATATAATAAAACACATAAAGTATATATAAATATTTTAAGGAACATTCCCTTTATGAACCCCAATACATTCACCCTAAATTATGTAATTAATGTCTATTACATTCCAAAAATAGAATGTATAGCATAATAAATTAGTACATTATATAGAACCTATATAGGGAGATAATAACCACTCTATTGGTATAATGTTATCACCTTCTATAACTGTTACTAGAGTTGAGGTCCGAAGATCCAAAAAATAATAAATCAATACCTAAAATTTTTGTAAGGGGGGAAACTAAATTTCACATCATTAGGTTGGAGAATGTTTATAAGCCATCATAAAATCATAATTACTAGGAATAATTGAAATTAGATTATAGATAATATTTTAAATTAGAGGAAAATCGGTTTAATACATTTAAAAACCATCTACTAATGACCATACATTCTTTTATAATCAAATGAAACTACCTCTCAAAAGACTAGTCATCGAATCAACCATTATTAATTCTAAAATACACCATAAAATGAACTAGTGTTTTCTATCATGGTGTAGTGTCCATGATGAAATTGAGCCTTAGATTATCAATATAGATAACAACTATAATGTGGTGTAAAACCTAGGATAGTTTTTCCCACAAATTCCATCATAATGGTGTGTTGACGGAAACTCTTGAAATTTTCTATATTAATACCCATTTCATTTAATTATCAATAAAATTCATATAATATGTGTATTCACCCGATTCATTTTAATAAAGTGATCTCCAATATCAAAACTCTTGAGTCCACAGAGTGGAACTTCTTGTGATTCCAATTAATGTTCCAAAAACCCACATAAATCCATCATCCACCTCCATCACTCTTTAATAATATATATATATAAATAAATGAAAAAATATAATATATACGTGTGACTAGGATAGTTTAATAGGCCTTAAATATCTCATATTTTGGACTATAAAAAATATACTTAAGTGTTTAATTCCTATATAGTCATCTTTAATAAATTATTTCTTAAATTTGAATATTAATTATAATTTATTAATATTTTAAATAGAATATAAGATTTATAACCATGTATTAAATTATATGTTTCATATTTTAATATTTAGTTTTTATATATCAGGACCATATTTTTTAAATTTTTGTTATTATTATAAAAATTATTGCACAATATAGTTTCTTCATATAATTTATAAGAATTATATTTAATTGAATTATATCATATCAATAATATCCTATCTAAGAAGGAATTGGTATCATACCACATAACATCCTAGAGGCTATGAGTTTCCCATAATATTGATGATAGATAGAAATCTATTTATCCATACTGACATATATGATTTTATTAAATCCCATATAACTATACACATATTCATGATGGTTTAATGTGACATATTAATATTAAAAAAATTTATATATGTAAATGTATCCAACTTCAACATTTGGGAGAGAAAAACAGATATGTGTGTTGTATAAATAATACACAATATAGATGATTGTATTCATTATTATTATGGTTGAAATATGGATTCCCAAAAAATAGATATATTCATTCATTTAAAAAGTTGAATTTATTGTAGGAATAAAAAAATACAAATACTTAAATTGTATTTTATTTAATAAGAATATGATGTATATTAAATTTACATTACCATAAAATCAATATCCTAAAATAGAATGTGATATATTACATAAACAACATAGGAAAATACCTCAATCCTTCAATTGTGTATTCCTTTCACTCATTGGAGAACATTTATTATTCTTGAATGTGTCAGGAAATTGATCTATATCATTGATTCAACCTTGGGTTTCTTTTCCATAGTTGATTTTCATTTGAGTACCTTTCGTTAATCAATTTTTTGTAGTTTTAATAGAGATACACAATACATGTAGGGAATTAGGTAGGACACAAAATAAATATTGTTGAGTAAATTCATATTTATTATGTGGATATTATTATCTACTCATGTATCCAAGAGTAAATACTATATTGATTGCATGGAATCCCTATGAAAATAATTGTTTTTTAGAGGAATAACCTCAAAAACATTTTTCAATGGGAAATATGGATCTTATGTAACCTAATGTATATTAGTTCTAGTGACATAACATTTAATATGAGAATGATCAATTAATATCCCATAATAAATACATATAAGTAATAATATTAACTCATACACACATATTTATATATATATATATATATTATAGATAAATAAAAAATTAATTATAATATTATTGATATTAATTATAGAAATAACATATAATATAGTTATTTTTGGGTATATAGGATTGAGAATCCATCTCATGGAGAGTAATTTTAAGCATACTAATTTAAATGTTATAGAGATATATTTATTCATATGTGAATCATGGATTATGGGAACTAGCAGTGTGTGACGCATATATGTTGATAGAAATAAAATCATAAATAACATATATTAGAATAATTTTATAATATATATATATATGTGTTGGCAATGGGGGATGATTTTATATGTTATATGTTGAAATTTATGATCTTACTTTACCCAAGGTAAGACACATACAAATAGAAAACAGTTATAATGTTTTCATAATTACAATAATATAATATAAGATTTATTTTTAGAATATATGGTATTATATTAATTATTATGACCAAGAGTTTTTCTATATATATATTTAAATTATTTTTTTATTTTTTTATTTTAATGAATATGTTTCATATTCTATAAATGTAATATATATTTTATAGCAATTATATAAAAGGCTGGGGTTTATTGTAAAGAAATACCCATTTATCATTGTCTCCAAGTACATAATATTAGGAAACAATTGATATGTATTTTTTAACTCATTTGATTATGATTCATTAGACAACTGAAAATATTATTTATTGGAAAAAATTACAATGTAGCCTTTTGTAGATAATATGAGTGGGCTAGTTGAATATTGGATTTAATAAATAATGATGTATGTGGCCCACTGTGGAAACAAAATATATTTATATTTTCATTATTTGTTACATTAATAGAAACAATTATTAATTATGGTTATGTTTTTTTTAATTAAACACTTATCTGAAATTTTTATGATAGGTAAATGTTTTATAAAAAAGTACATAATCAATATTAAATTAATATGAGGATTCTTCCATCATATGTGGAAGGGAATACTAAAAACAAGAATACATAAAAATTCCATGGAATTATTGGATTTCATAAAAACAAAATCTTCCAAGAACACAATAATATAATGTTTTTTTGAAATGACATAATAGTTCATTGTTAGATTTTATTCCATCGGTAATGTGTTTATTTGAAAACACCATTTTATTATGATGTTATATAGAAAAAATTATTCTATTTCTGAAAAACTATACTCCATCTATATAATAACAAAATTAAAAATATTATATATATGATTTTAAACTTCAATGTTTATCTTTGGTGAATATATATTGTTTTGACGTATTCATAATATTAGTGGCTTTAATTAAACTTGACCCTAAATCTGAAAAGTGTTTATTTATTGATTATACCATATAAAGTAGAGGATGATATTTATATACTATTTTTAATCAAAGAGTGTTTGTTCTATAATTATCTACATTCATTGATAAGGTATTTATCAATTTAAAATTGGGTTGGGTGAATCATACTTTTTTAAATATTTATGTATAAAATAATGAATGTTTTCCAATGATATAATTTGAGAAAGTTATAAAAAAATCTAATGAAATAATAAATGATAATGGTTAAATAATAAACTAAATGGATTAGTAGAATTTGTAATGTTCCTAATATTTATTTATAATAGTCCATAATATTTGAAAATTATTAGTGAACTACATCATTCATGGAGACAGTAGGATTCATGTACGCATGGACGCTACATTCATTTCCACGGAATATTAAAATAATTTAAAACTAAATGAAAAATATGTATAATATAATTTATAATATCATATCTAGATTATAAATGTTACATATTTATACTATAATAATCCCTTACACCTTTCATGTATTACATGAACATGTCATATCACTTTGAGGGGGTTGTAGTCCACATCATATCAAACGAAATTATCATATTCACAAAAAAATGAATACATAATGGTATTTTATAAATAAATATTAAATTATATTAATGAAATTATAAATGATATATATATTTTATATAAATTTATTTTCTATCATAATGGCCACCATGAGAGGTGGTTGTGTAAAATTTAACAATCATTATTTCGTGAGGCAATAATTAGTCGTATGTAGAAACAGTATGTTCACATACATTAGATGGAGGGGTGTGTAAGTCTACGCTGTACCCTTTTCATAAAAACATCATAGTATTTTATAATACTATTTAATTTTTAATATAATATAAAAATGATATTTATTGGGTGGATAATGGAAATGAAAATAAAAAACATGGGAGCATGTGTTACCTCTTAATCAGGTATCTTCATTTGGTTTATACCCAATGACCTTATTGGTGGGATTTCTGAAGAAATAAAGGATTATATGAAATGGGGAGTTATTTTGGTAGAATATTTTTGTAGTTCATATAAGAGAATAAGTGGTTTTCAAGGTGTTTGAAATGGGTAGTTGTGGTGGCCTTTTATTGGGAAGGAATATAACTGACATCGTAATTTTTAAATAAGTTGGGTCTACCTATGATCTTACCTAAAAAGGAAATACCAATAGAAATAAGAATCAATAATAGATGGATAATGGATGAAATATGGACATACACTTGGGGTAGGACAAGTATATATGTCATTTGGGCACTTAGGATAAAGGTTTATCCCTTTATTAATCATATTTGTTCCGTAATAATTGCAATTAGTTATAACTACTTCCACTAATATTTTTGATCAAAAACAAAAAAAAATTTATTATAAAATATAAATTATGAAGATTCCAAACATGGAATAAATTTTTACTAATTATAATCATAGATATGGAAATAGTTAAATTAAAATTAATCCCACATGAATGTTAACAATATAGGTTTTTATGATAAAAACCTCATAATGTTATATAATTTTATATAGTAAATTATTTGTTAAATTAATTAAAATATCCTAAATTAGATTAATAAATAATTAATCTATCTAATAAAACATTAAAACCAACATAACACATAATATATGCTTATAATTAAAGATGATGAAAAATGAGTTTTGAAATTAAATGATGTATTTTTTATTTTTGATTAAAAATTATAAAATTTCAGAAAATTATCAAATCATCAGTCCAAGCTAGTTTTTATTTTTATATTATATAGATGATGTTTTTTTGGCATTATAAATTATTATATATTTAAAAATTCATATTTATAATGGTCTATCTATTAAAAGGTATTAAAAATAAACACATAAAACAATAGTTTTTTATTTGTTTTATTTGGTTTTTTGAACCATATGGAAATAAAATATATTATACGAGTTTAAAACTATTTTAATGGAGAGAACATATATATATAATCTCTAAAAAAGTTATAATTTAACTGACTATGAAAAACATGTGTAAATAATGTTTTGATTAAATCTGGAGTTGTGTTTATTGCACAAATATCTATGGATAATTTGGTAAAGTATTCGAGTGATACATTATCCCCTCATAAAAATGTTTATTTATTAATATTTTTTGGTTAATAGATTTAAAAATATGGGGGTAGTTTTATTTTATTGACTCATATGGTTCCTATATTGATTCTTCCTTTATATCATTTATCCAGAGTATCATTACAAGACAAGTCATATAATTACTCAATACATACATTAAATTATCTAGATTATTGGTGGGTCATTCTCAATATGAAAGGTCTGGTTCCAAATAAATTTAATCATATGTATGAACATGCATTGTGTCTGACATGTACCTCTATTACATGTATAAATAGAACACATTGCAATCCATTGTAAGATTTGGCGGAAAAGTTAAATAATAAGAAATGATTCCAACTATTTAAAATTTTTTGAAGGGTATGATGTACCTAGGACCTTGATTCCATTTCTAAAATAATCTAATAACACCCATACATTGATATACATTCATGAAAACATGATCTCCCACTTCGAATTTAAAATCCTTCCTCTGATTGTGTCCATAACTCTGTCGCCTACTTTGGTCATTTTCGATATGAGTCTTAATAGCCTTCACCTTCGTCAACATCTCTCCAATAGGTTCTAGGCATATAAGCTTCCATTCTGCAATGTCATCCCAACATGTTGGTGTATGACATCAACTACTATATAAATCTTGGTATGGTGACATTTTAATACTTGAATGGAAACAAATATTATAGGAACACTCCACCAAAGTTATGTAAAGATCCCACATTCCTTTAAAATGAGTTAGCATGATCTAAAAATGTCTTCTATTGTATGGATTTCTCTTTTGGATTGTCCATTAGTCTGTGGATGGTAGGTAGTGCTCAAATGAAGATTAGTGTCAATATACTTTTGAAGAGTCTTTCATAACATTGATGTAAAGTGTGTGCCTTGATAAATAAATATGGATAGAGTTGCACCGTGAAGTATTATAACATCATTAATGTTGAGCCTTGAAATGTATTGAAGAGGAAGAACTTCTATTATAGTAATGATATGTGAAGATTTGGTTAGGAGTACAATAATAACCAATATTGAATCATTCATTCTATGAGTCAATTGATTCCATGTATCAATGTCCATAGTAATTTCATCCACTTTCCACACCAAGATAAGAATATATTGCAGAACTATTTTAGGGTACTATTTATAGCTTTCACTTATTGACAAATAAGACCCGTGGACAAATAATTCACAATTTCATGCTTCATTTTAACCCTCCAAAAGTGTTCCCTGAAGGTCTTATACATATCTGGGCTCCCATGGGGTATATGAAAATTCGAGCTATGATATTCATTAAATAATTACATTTTTTTCTTAGGTAAGGTTGGAACACCTAAAGTCTTTCCAAATTTTACTACACCATCATCACAATGTAATTATTCTAATTTTTCATCGTTCAAGACATTAATTTTATTCTAAAAATCATCATCATAGGATTTAGAAGAATTTACCCTCTCTATAAAATATGTGTTTATAATGATTTTATAATTTATTATCTTTCAAATTATAAAGTACCATATCCATATTCACTAGATCCATGAAAATATGATCCTCATAAATCCTTATTTTGGTATGATCCCCAAGATATTTAAAACTCAATTCATATTTCAAATTATTTTTCATATGGAATGTTTTTTATTTTGTAATCATAATCATTGTGTTGTTTGAGCCAACACCTTTCTATCATGTACATCTATTTTTGTGAGAAGTTGTATTTCAAGGTTTTATAATTCATGTATATCTCACATATTTATCCATAGGGGTAATGGATCCGTACTTTAAAAGTTAATATTATATATGCTAAATCTAGATCATGGTTTGGGTATTTATTCTCTTGTATCATCAATTTCATTGATGCATATGTAAAAACATTGTTATTTTTCATTACTACACAATCATGTCCCTTTTATTATGCATCACTATATATGACAAACCCATCACTACCCGTGATTAGAGTCAAAATTAGAGCATTAAAGAATATTATATTTTTCTCATCAATTATTTATTGAAATTCATTCATCCATACAAAAATAACACCATTACATGTAATCTTGGATATGGGGTTAAATAATAGGAAAAAATTCTAAAAAAATCCTCAATAATAACATTCCAAACCAAAGAAGCTGTGTAACTATTTTATGATTATAGTCAAAGGACATTCATTGACTACCATTTTATTAGCACAATCATCTGATATTCCATCATTGGAGACAATGTGACCAATAAGAGAGACTTCTTGAATCCAGAAATTGAATATAATAAATATACCATATAGCTCTTACATTCCAATATTCATAAGGATTATCCAAAAGTTATCTTAATGATATTCATATGATTTACAATACACCTAAATTTCATCAACGAATATTAAAATGGAATTTTTATGATATTTCATTAATCTATATTCATTATGTTTATAAAAACATAGGGTGAATTTTTAATTCCCATTGGAATTACATTAAACTCAAAATTTTCATACCTTGTCCATAAATATGTCGTTGGAATTTATTCCTTCTTTAATCAAAATTGATGATTCCTAGAATGGATATCAATATTGGAAAAATGTTGGGTTCAATGAAGTTGATCCAACAAGTAATAAATGAATTGTAGGGGATAATTATTCGTTATTGTAATAGAATTTATTTACATATAATAAATTCTTAGAATCATGGATCCATCATTATTTTTGGAAAAGAGGACTGGGGATCCCCAAGGTGAAACACTAGAAAGAATAAATAGTTTATTACCAAAACCCTTTAGTAGTTTTTTCAACACTACTAGTTCCATTGTGGCCATTCAATAGGGATTACTTGGTATTGGCCTTGCATTAGGGATTAAATCAATGGAGAATTCAACCTCACATTTGGGGGAATGTTTTGGTAAAACCTTAGAAAATACATTGACGTATTCTTGAAAATTTTGAACATCTTAAATTAGGATATTAGCTCCTTTATGAATAGAATTTTTTTTCTCTTCCACTCAAAGTGTTTCATTACTTAGAGCTACTGGGGGAAAATTTAAAAAATTATCAAGTGAGGATGATTCTACTACAAATATGTGGGGTTATACATCATCATCACAAATAGTAATTTCTTTTCACTTTCAAAAAATTATTTTATCATATCTCGAGAGAATGTCTAAAACGAGGATAATTTCAAAATCATCCATAGGGTTGATAACAAGGAAATTACATAAAGTATATTTTTGTAATTCCCAAACCTGAGTTACCAAGATTCAGTGCATTATTACAATGCAAATGGAATGATCACAAGAGATCATGTATTGAGAGACTGACCAGTTTAGTAGACTTGGAAGTACTAGATATGTTCATTGGTTTTACGAGACAAAATGATATGGAAGACAACTTTTTTCCCATTTAAGACACTCTTATCCCTTAGTATATCCCTATAGGTCATTCATAATATTATTCTTTTCATATATGAAAAAATTAAGCATAAAAATTGGTTGAGCACAGATGCTTAGTATAGGCCATAATACAACAGAAATGATCATAAATAAGAACAATAATTTAAGCCTATACATGAGAATAAAACACAATACGTTTAAACATAAACTTTAACATTATATGGAAAAGATAAATCAAATAATTCCATTTAATTAATCACAAGGTTATTCTACTAGATGAATAATCACATGTAATATCAACAGACAATTTCATAATGATGGAATGCATAATGCTGGACATCTTAACCAAAAAGTAAATAACTCATGCCAGGACCCTAAATATATATTTTCTCAAGGCCTTGTTCCAAGAAATTCATTTTTCCCATGAGTCTTATCGATGCATCATGGTGAAATAGCGGGTGCCACCTGTCAATTACTACATCAAATGTATTCTTCATATGAAAAGAGTGAAATGTAAAATAAAAATTTGTGTCAAACTAACATACTTAATTATAATATATTAACCATAAATCATAAATGATATAAAAATAGTATATCCAAAACCAAACATATCATAAAACAATCAATACAATATAGAATATTTTATCCTAATAAATCGACTTCTATTAATAATAAAATCCAATAATATATGCCAACATAGATGAAATCAATAAAAAACCAATTTGAGATAAATATCTCTTTTGAATATGAAATCATTTAAAAGTCTCAAAATTTTAATAGAAAACATGTCTTTTTAAAATATTCACATAATATCATTTGGTAATTTTCAATGGATTTTTAATGGTTTAAAATAACTGCACCCACTGTATAAGTTAATAAAGAATTTAATTACATAATTTGTAGAAGGGTAATAAAGTACATTTTTTGTAAAATGAAGGTAATATTACTTTAAAAAAAATTTATAAAATGTCAAAAAATGGTATAAGTGACAATAACCTATAGTCCAGGATATATTAATTTTTTTGAAATAATTTTTTATGAAACACAGATGTAAATGATAAAGAAGTACCAGTAGATAACTACGTATAAACAACCTCCGATAAAAAAGAGATTATAGATATTACCCTTACCTTATTCATTTTCTTAGTCAAGGGTATGTTAAAAATTTATATAATAGTTAAATCATTGTTATTAAATTATAAAAGTACCACATACATAAATATGATATCATATATGATCCTTCAATATTGATTTGTTAATAATATTTAAGTAGTGTCATTGTTTAATGTGTTATCTTATTTGTTTTAACTTATATGTTTTGTTTTGTAAGTCATGTTTGTTATTGATAATATTTATTTGATACATATACAGATTGATGGGAAATTAATTCTCATCCAATTGTGGAGGCGGTAAGTTGTACGTTTGCATGAGGGAAAATGTCTTTCTATTGATGGTAAAATAGTATGTAATTGGATGGTATATTATATATAAAGAATCATTAACATGTTATATTTATTATTTAAATAAATTATTCCCATTATTATACCAATCCAAATACTGATGTGGTGAATAATAACCTACAAAACGACGTGGAGACAACAAGTCGTGCGCACTCACATAGTGTGACTATGTCAGTAATATGATGGATAGAATAATGAATATGCTTGTTCCATTTTTCTAATAACATCTTAGTATTTATAAGGTACTTGATTTATTATTATAGTACAGAAACGACATATAAATAGGAAGTGGAAGATGAAAAGAAAATTCAAATAGGTGATAAAATAATTATCTCTTCTTCGGGTGCATCATTTACATTTGATCAAAAGTGATACTTTGGTTTCTTTTATGATCAATTTAAGGCCTCTAGGTTGAATTTAGGGAAGTTGGAAGGAGATTTTTTCTAGGTTTGTCTAATACAAATGGTTTTGTAGGTTTGAATTTAAGAGAATGGAAGGTATCATTTTATAAGATATGTGAGTGACACTTTAGGTAATGCTTGAAATTTTAATTTATTATAATGCTTCTCTATTTATAATATCTCTAAATGAATTTATTTCGAGTATATGGTGGGTATGGGTGAAAATACATTCAGCCAATTGGTTTTTGACAATATTGGGTATTTATATTAACTTTATATATTATATTTAACTTTTACCATGTATTCATGTATTTTTATACTACATGGTTAATATAGTTACAATTAAATTTAAAAGAACCCTAGTTTTTTATTAATGATTTATAAAACATTATATAAGTAATTAGGACTAATCATAGATTTTAGCAATACTATATCATTTAATAAAATATTATTTGCTTTAAAAACTCATTTATTTCCATTTTGACCCTATTTAGTATTTTGATATTATGAAAGTAGTAGAAATTTGATTACTAAAAAATACATTTAATAAATACTAACATGTAGTATTAACCAATAAACATTAGATGTGAAATCAAAAGATTCATATAATATTTATTTTTATATTTATAATATCAATGAGTAGATGATTTCATAAATAATGAAAATACTGCATCATTATAGTGTCTTAAATAAATTTAAATCATTTTTGTATAAAAAGTATAAATAATATATAATTAAGTAGGAATTTTTTTATATTTATAATGATCATTTATAGTATTAGACATTAAATACATAACATAAAATAAAAATTGTTTTAGTGAATGATACATGTTTATGTTTTATTTTTCAATACTTGAAATTAATTATAATAAAATTTTATTTTCACATCCATGTGCCTCCATGTGGTCCCAAAATCGACCCAAGGAATCCCATGGTCAGATATATCTCATCCAATAAGATTACAACATGTTTTATTGTAGTTTAATATTATCATAATATTATTTTTTACCCTTCTTTACATGATTTACCTTTTAACCATGGTAAATAAAATATTTACTGAAGATTCAATTCCTAATTTCCAAAAAATAAAAAGTCCCAATTTATACAATTTGGTCATTATGTTTTCAAAAATGGAATCTAAATTTTAAAATTCAAAATACATAAGTTTTAGTAAATAATTTAAAATCAATTCTCATTGTCAGAACCAAAAGGAATTTTTTTATGAAGTAAAAATTGTCAAAAAATTGACATATGTTTGTGTATAAAATAATGTGTCATTACATATAATTACCTATATTATATTAAATGATAAAAATATAATCAATGTAATCATTAAAACTACTCAAATGTATATCTTAACACAATAAATAATTTCAATTAAAAAAAATATTTAAAATTTTGTACTTTTAACTATTCATAAAATAATGAGTTTTATCATAAATGTACCAAAAATTCACCAATAGTTAATTATTATATTCTGAATCCAAAAAAATCCCTTCTTGAAATTTAAAATTTATAAAATTTCTAAAAGATTGAATTACTATTACTAACTACTTTTTTAATGACTATTTTGATTTGTCTAGGTGTGCAAAAACTCAAAGATGAATATAGAACATGCAACTGTATTATTCAATTAAAAGAATACCATGGAGGCTTGTGGTGTTACATTTTTACAACCATAAAATAATTTTGTCCCAAAAATTTTTAGGATATTTCTACATAAAATTATTCTGGGGTTATTCATCATAAGATCCCCAAGTTCCCATGTTTTCTCTTCTATTTTATGGTTTCTCAAAATTCCTTGTACTAGTCTAGTCATATTGTTTCTCAACACATGTTCTTTGGTATCAATAATTTTGATAGGGTACTCACAATAAGAAAAATTTGGTTCTATTTCTATATCTTCATAGGAGAGTACATGTGTCAGGTTAGGCATGTATTTTCTCAATAGTGATAAATAGAACACATCATGATATTTAGAGAGACTTGAAAAAATTTAAAAATGGTAATCTACAAACTCCAATTTAATTAATAATTTCAAAAGGTCTGATTTACCTGGGACTTAATTTTCCATTCTTACTGAATTGTAGAACACCCATCCATGGAGAAAACTTCAATAAAACATGATCACCTACAAAAAATTCTATATCCTTACATCGGTTATTTGAATATCTATATTTCCTAATATGTGTTTCTTTGATGGGGGTTTTTATAATTTCCATATTCTTTATTATATCCTCAACATGTTTTAGGTTTATAAGTTTTCATTTACCGTGATCATCACAACATGATGGTGTGCAACATCTCTCTCCATATAACACTTCCTATAGTTCCATCTGATTACTTGAATGGAAGATATAGTAATAAGAAAATTATACCAGATGTAAATAATGATCCCACATACCTTGAATGTCATGTGCGAAAAATGGAATCATGTCTCTTAAGGTTTGAATAGTCTATTTTGATTTTTTGTCAGTTTGAGGGTGGTATGCAGTGCTAAGACAATGTTCAGTATCATGGAATTTAGAAAGAATGTTCATGAATCATGATGTAAACTGGGTATCAAGATTAAAAACAATCGATAAGGGTACACCATGAAGTATTAAAAATTCATTAATATATAGTCTTTCCAAACGTTGAAGTGGTAAATCTTCTCTTATAGAATGAAATATTTCTGACTGGGTATGATGATAAAAAATGACACATATTTCATCATTACTTATAGGAGTCTTTAGTATCCCCATAACAAATTCTATCATCATATAATCTCCTTTCCACTCAGGTATGTGAGGAGGTTTCATTAATCATCTAGGATGTTGTCTTCCAACCATCACCGGTTGACAAACCATACATCTGGAAAAATAATCGGCAATCTCCCTCTTCATGTTTTTGCACAAAAAATGTACCATCAAATCTCTATACATCTTGGTAATAATATTGTGTATAGATAAATTGGAGAAATGATCCTCATCCAACAATTCCCTTTTCAGATCTGGTAAATCAGGAACACCGAATCTCTTCCCTAATATAAACAATCCATCATAATATATGATGTCAATCAATCTACCATCACTCACATCTATAATTTTCAGTTGGAACTCCTTATCCTCAGTATGATAACTATTATTCATCTCTTGCAGATATAGTTTGGAAACAAATTGAAAATGTATTTATCTTTCAATATAAATGATTTTTCCCATATCTATATTTACTATCTCCTTGATCATATCATCTTATTCAACTCTCATCTTGTTCATAACTCCATGATCTGTTCTGATTAAATAATCTTCCTACTTATTTTCCTTCTTGGGGTGGTAGTGTATTGTGCAATCATAATACATGAGTAGTTTAATGAATCAAATTTTCCACATGTTGAGTAGTTTTTTTGAGAAAATATACATCCAACTCTTATGATCAGTATATATCTCACATTTTTCACCATAGAGATTGTGTCTCCATATCTTCCGATAAAATATTACATCTTGTAACTCAATGTCAATATTATGATAGTTGTTTTGATGAATTTGTAGCTTCTATGATACATATGAAATAATTATATGATTCTTTTTATGGACACAACAAAGACATTTCATGGAAGTATCAATATAAATAATAAAACCATCATTCCCCAACGGTAGATTCAAGATAAGATCATAGATAATTAGTCTCTTCAATTCAGAAAAACATTATTCACACTTTGGAAAAATTCTAGAAGAAATTCTAATAGTAACCAGCTAAAATAATAAAACTGTGTTCCATAGTTATTATCGTTGGTACTTACCATTCTTGGATTTCCCTTGTGTTTGAAGGATCAACATAGATTCCATCCATAGAGACAATATAACCCTAAAAAGATATCTCTTTATTCCATATTTCATATTTATAAAATTCCCATATAATTCATTTTATATAAGATTTTTAGAATAGTGCATAAGGGGGTATCATGATCTTCATTTCTTTAATGTATATCAAGATATAATAAAAAAATTCCACTACAAATCTATCAAGATACAATTTGAAAACTATATTCATTAAATCCATGAAAATAGTTTGTTCATTAGTCTATCTAAAATTCATTACTATAAATTCGTAATTCCCATAACTGGTTTGAAATGATGTCTTTGTAATGTATTCTTTCTTCATAGACAACTAATGATATTCATGTCATAGTATAATCATTGAATAATATTGAGCTTCATAAATTTATTAAAAAAATCATAAAATGTATTAGGGGATACTTATTCATTATGTTTATAAAATTTATCTCTCTATAGTCAATGAATTACATCATAGATCCACCTTTGTTTCTATCTAATATAATATGGGGACACCAAGGAGAAAAAATATTCTGAATAATTTCTTTATTACTGAATTCGTTTCGTTTTTTGTTAGGTTTCAGAAATTCTACAATGGCCATTACAATAAGGGGTATTTTATATGAAACATGAACCTGAAATTAAGTTGATGGAGAACACAAATTTCTCATTATGGAGGATGTCAAGTTAAATCCTTTAGAAACACATCCACATATTCTTTCACTATATGCATATACTCTATTTTTACACTTGTCTCCCCACCCATTTTTATTTCACTCACTTCATCCCTAATATTTCAATTTAGTAGAGATACTAGGGGTAGATCTAGATTAGAATAAGATGGTGATTTTTATGCTCTAAAGTTAAGGTATTCATTTTCCTCATAAAAAATTGTATCCTTTTTCATCTTATAATAAATTTTCACATCATAATAATAAATCCAATCAATAATGAGGATTATATCAAATTCAATCATGGGATGACAATAATATCAACAAAAAATGAATGTTTATATTCAATTATGGTAACTAATTGACAAAACCTTATTTATATGATGCTTCCTATAAGAGTGTTGACTTTCAAATCCCTTTTTAATTAAAATTAGAAATATCAAATATTCATTGGAAACTGGGATGATATGAATTAATGTGATGATCCATAATCAAATAAAACCTTGTCAAATTTTGAGGAAATTATTAAATTACATTTCACCATGTTTTTGGAAACATCATCCAAAGCAGTTGCGATCACATATGATTTTCCTTTCACCTTTTCCTTTTTTGGTTGTTTGTTTCTCTGACACTATGGAAAATAATTTTTGTAGTGCCCCATTTCATTACAAATGTAAAATTGAACATAGACATCATAGTTTTCCCCTTGAAATCACAAGTTTGGTGTCCTTTTTCTCCACACATGTAACAATTTCCCTTCCACTTATGGCATGTACCAGGGCATCTCTTCATAGAATTAATACAGGATAGAATGTAAACTATCAACATCATCCACTTATTTCTTTTCTCAATGTGATGAACTGATATTTTTGTATCCTAATTCATATTAATGTCATAAGACTTATTGAATTATTTTTCTATCTTGATAGCACATGAGACTTTATCCTTGTACTTTGTGAATGATTTTGAGGCTAATGCTCATCAGAGAAATATTTTTCAACACATTAAAGAATCAATCAATCTGAATTCTTGGGTTATATATATAATCAACATCAGGCCCTACTAACCATGTAACATTCTCCTTATACTTTTGCGACATTATCATCCTCATTTTCTTTAGACACAGAAATTGACTTTCCATATCAACTCAATGTCCACGAAAAATGTATTTTTTATAAAAAATCTATTTAAACTCCCCCCATTCTATATTTTATACCGTTCCATTTTCCTTTTTTTTTTGAATTAATGAACACCATTGATTTGTATATCAAGAGAGGTGATAAACTGCCTGGAAAACCTTTTCCATTTCTTTAATCCACAATGATTGAAATATTTTCTCTATAGAACATTTCCATTTCTCATCTATAAATGTCTATGTAGTCCCATTGAATGTTGGCGGTTGCTGCCTCATGATGTGGTATAACTTGGTTTATCCGCGTTGTTGAACACGGTGCTCCATATAGGTTAGGTTATTATTCTTAACCAGAGTGAGTTCTCTATTTATTGTTATAAACTATTTATGACTAGTTGCATTACCATCTCCACTATAATTATAATGGATAGAAGGGAAATTCATAAATTGATTATGTGTGTTGATACTGTTTCCAATCCTTCTATTAGGTTTCATTTTTAAAAAATGTAAACCAAAATATTAGATTATAAATCACAATGAAAAATTAAAAAATTGATAAATAGTTAACATAAATTAAATTGTTTATGAATATAATCCGATATAATAAACGTATTTTTATTTGGGAGGTATTTACATATAAATCCTTCAATATGACTTGTATATAAGATGAGAATTATCCATAGAATATCCCCCGGGTGTGTAAAACATGCTGCTTAGTTGGGCATGTTGTCGTGTACCAGGATAACACTAGTGTAGCCGGAAACTCCTTATCAGAGTATTCACTCCTAGGTACAACTATGTCGGAACCACATTCTCTTTTAGTATTCATACATGGATTTATTTCTTTGAAAACCCACATAATATCTACATTACCAAAATTTTATGGATATTAGTCTATAAAATACCTCAATTTCTATCATAGGTTAACATTATCTAATCATATTTTATCTAAATATAGTATCTGAAGATTATACTAATTTTTTTAATACCATCTATCATGGCCAATTAGTAGTTACCTAGAGTCAGTGTATTATTACATTACATTGGCATGATCACAAGAGATCATGTCATGAAAGACCAATTAGTTTACTAGCCTTGGAAGTATTAGTTAAATACATAGGTTTTACATTATATTATGAAATGAAAAAGAAACATTGTGTACCATTTGGACACATTAATATCCCATAGAATATCCCTATAAGAAATTTATAATAAAATTCATCCATCCTAGAAAAAATGAAAAATAAGAAAGGGGTGTGCTCAGATTCTTAGTAAGGATATCAATATAGCAAAAAATTAAATAAATAATCAGAAATATATAATCCAATAAATACGATTAAAACAGAAGACTCTTAAACCTAAAAATCATCCAAATATTGAAATTATAAATTAAATAATCCATTTACTTATTCACATGTAAATTATACTAAATGTATAATTACATGTAATATCAATTAAAAATATCATAATTATGGAATTCATAATGCCAGACATATTAACCAAAAATCAAGGCCTCATGCCAAGTCCCTAAATATAAATTTCATCAAGACCTGGTGCCAAGACACATGTTTTTCACATGAGACATACCCATTCATCGAGGTTTTATAATAGGAACTACCTTCTCCATACAACATCCAATGCATTCCTTGTAGGAAAAGGGTGAAACATAACATAAACAATTATTTTCAAATAACATACGGAATGTTAATACATTAACCGTAAATTGTGAATGACACAACATTTACATATCTAGAGTTAGAAATATCATAAAAATATCAATACCATATAAAATATTGTATCATAATAAATCAACTTCATTTAAACATAAAATCTAAAAATAGATGGTGACATAGATGGAATCAATACAAAAACTATTTGAGAGAAATATCTCCTTCAACATTGAATTAATTTAGAAGTCTCATTATTATAAAAGAAAACCTTTATTTTCAATATATTAATATACTATAGTAAGGGATTCTTCGAAGGTATTATAATGTTGTAAAATAGACACACCCACTATATGATTTAAAAAAACTCTTTCGTTAATTTGTTGAATAGGTCAAAATGTACCATGATCAGAAAACAGCTTAATGAATCTATGCAGAACATTTTAAAAAAATAAAATCTAGGCTATAAATGAATTTAAAACATTGTCTAGGAAATAATAAAAATGTTTTGAAAACCATTTTTAGTAAACACGGATGTGGATGATAAAGTTTTTCTAGAAGATACTTATGTATAGACATCCTCAGATAATAATGTGATTGTAAAATAACCCCTTACCATGTACATTTACATAGTTGAGTGTACTTTATCCTTCTTTATAATTGAAAAATCAGTTCTATTAAATTATACTAGAACCACATACATAAATATTTTATTATATAGGATCCCTTAATATGTTTTTGTTAGTAATATTTGAATAGAATCATTGTTTCTTGTGATAACTGATTCATTTTGTTATATGTTTTATTTTGTAAGTCATGTTTTTTATTAATAGTCTGTATTTGATTCATATCCTGAATAATATTATATTCATAAAAATAATTTTTAATAATAAAATGAAAATTATTTTTGATTGTTTTTTTTGGGTAATGAATTCTCATCACGTTGTACAGACGTTAAGCTGTATGTACGAACGATCGAAAACATCATTACATTGATTATAAATTCATTTGTAATCGGACGGTATATTATTTGTAAATAATCATTAACATGTTATATTTATTATGTACATCAATTATGATCATTATTATATTAATTCAAATAATGAAGTGGTGAATAAAAAACTAAACCATGACATGGAGACGGTAAGTCGTACGTACGCACATATGGTGACTTTTTCATTCATAGGAATGATTGAAAAATGAATATGGTTGTAAAATATTTAAAAACATATTAGAATATATAATTTTAGTGAATTATTATTTTAGTATGTAATAAAAAAACAATGATAAAGAGGAATATGAAACGATCTTTGAATGAGGTGATAATATAATTACATCTTCTTCGAGTGCGTCCTTTTGATTTTAATAAAATGGATCCATATGTTGCCTTTTATAATTAAAGTGTGGACTCAAAGTTATAGTGAGTTTAGTTAAGAGGATATTTGAGTAATTGATGGCCGAGCCAAAAAAATTTGGTGGTGCAAATTTATGTGAAGGAGAAGTACCCTTTTATAAGAGTGGTGTGGGGAACATTAGGAAATACTTGAAATATTAATTTATTATAAAATTATATTAGGTTTCTAAAAAATAAAAATAGATTTATTTAAGGGATACGGTTGAAATGGGTCTAACTCCTCTTAGGAAATATGTTTTAGAATTGTTTAGTTCAACACATTATGTTTATCTATTAGATTTAACTCTTAGTAAAATATTTTATATTTTACCATATATTCTTGTATTTTTTTGCTAAATGGTTTATATATTTACTATTAAATACCAAGAGAACCTAAAGTGGATAAAAAAGTAAATATATAACATTATATAAGTCCTTTTTCTGAATCTTATATTTTTAGGAATTATAAATATTTTAATAAAATATTATTTATTTTAAAAATAAATTTCTGTCAATTTGGACACTATTTAGTATTTGGATTTTGTGAATGTCATAAAAATATGATTAATTCTAAAAAAATACATTATATCAATCCTAAAAATTCATATTAGACACGAAATTTTTTTACAGTATAAAAACAATCAAATTATATTAATTTAAGTATTTATAATATCGTTTATTTGAATATTTCATTAATAATGAAAATAAAACATCTTTGTTCTGTTATAAATAAATATATTTTTTTGGTATAAAAACAATACATAAAATATAATGATGTACAATTTATTTTTAGATTTCTAATTTCTATTTATAGTTGAAGATAACAATTATATAACATCATCTAAAAATAGGTTTAGTGAAATATATGTGATTTTGTGATATTTTTCAATACATTAATTTAATTATTATAAAATGTCATTTTAAAATCTATGTGGCTCCATGGGGTCTAAAAATTTACCCAAGGAATCCCTGTGTCAGAAATTTATTATAAAATGACATTAGAACATGTGTTAGGTTAGTCTAAAAATATTATAATATTAATTTTTACCCTTATTTACCAAATTTACCTTTTAACCATGATAAAAATAATAATTACTGATTTTACTACTCCTAATGTGCACAAAATTAAAGGTATCTATTTAATAATGTGATACATTATGATCAAAAATATGTAATAAAATTTTCTAAATTCCAAACACCGATGTGGCAGTAATTAATTTAATCCTAATTCCCATTTTCAAAGCCAAAAAGTGGGTTTTTAAGAAGTAAATAACTATAAAAAGGTTAACATGTGTTTATGTACAATTTAAATCTGAAATTACATCCAATGACATAATTTATATTAAATTAAATAACTATAATCTAATGATACATTAAAACCAGTCAAATGTATAATTTATCACTATAAATTATTTTGATTAAAAATTTTAAAATAAAAATTATTATTTTCATTATTCATCAAAATATGAAATTTATCCAAAAAAGTACCAATAATTCACCCCAATCCAATGTTGATATTTTGAATCCAAAAATTGATGTGCATTGTGAAAATATGTTTTAGAAAATTTCAAAAGGAGTGAATTACTAATCAAAACTACTTTTTTAACGACTAGTTTGATTGGTCGGGATTTTCTATAACATGGAGTTATGGACAACACCAGGTATTGTATTACTCAAATAGAAGCCCACCTTTAAATATTGGGGTGTTACAATTTATGTGTCATATTTGGGTCTGACAAAAACACCTTTTTTTGTGGTGAAACATCCCTTAAGGGTTTTGACTAACAATAATTTTTTAAATCAAAAGTGATGTGAATAATTTTATTGTTAATGTTGGTGGATATAAACAAGTGTGATGATCAAGAATAAAATATCACATTGGATATATTTTATGATCATATCAATGTATTTTTTACCACATAATTTGGTACTTTTACATCCATTATAGCGATCAAATATACTTTTCAATTTTACCTTTTCTTAGTATATAGTAGATTCCTATGACGCTTGGGATAATCATACTCATAATGTCCCATATCCATAAAATTATACCACCCAACATAATTTATTGGATTCTTTCACATGAATTCATGAGACTCATGACCCTTATCTCCACATTTATTGTAAACTCCCAGTCGATTCAATCATTTCCTTGGTTTTTTTCTCCCTAGTTTTGACAATATTAGAGTCTGTCAAACTTATTCATCTAATTTTAATTGTCTTTATCAAAGCGATTATTTGACCTCTTATTATAATGGATTTCCATGAATATACTTATTCAATAAAATTCTTTCTCTTTCTTAGTGTAAAATAAATCTATTTCATCATATGGTGAAAAATTCTAAGAAACGAGTTCCCATCGAAGGATTTGTTTAAGATCGTCATAAAGTGACTGATCCTCCACTTAGTACTACATATATAATTTGATTTATATCTATATAGAATTTAGAAGGTAGATTCATAACATACTACACTATCTTATTTATGATTCATTATCCAATGGAATTTTCTCTCCATATAAAATTGATGATCATGTTGGATTTATTTATCAATAAATTTCTCCTAAAAATTAATCTATGCCACAAGATCAATTTCCTATTCATCTCTTATATTTTGGAATGAAGACCACCAAGGATCCATTCACCTTGAAGACAATAAACCAAAAGTATATCCTTTTTATTTACACTACATTCCAATGCTGTAAATATATTATTTTGAGACATAATACTTTAATCAAATAAAATTTTATTTGCATTCAAACTAATAGATGGAGGCTTCTATCGCATAAATCTATACTAGATAGAGATTCAATTCGTGGAATTAGTTTCACCATTCAATAAAGGTTATTTATGATAACCAGGATAATATTCCATAACATTTTCAAGGTTTTCTATGTTTCAACACCAGATTTATTGGATTCCATAAGAGAGAAATAACATAAATTTCTATGAATGTTTAAAAAATTATTCCTTCCAATATCTATATAGAGACAATGATATATTCTATATTCACACATAATATTATGAAAAATATATAACTATAAAGAAATAATAGTGCATAATATAAATTTAGGGATCCTATATCAGGGAATCGTAAGGTTTGGATACAATGGGGATATCATAAATATTAAATCCTTCATAATAACAGGTTAATAGAATGTGAATAATCAAAATATTATCCCCCAGGAGTTTCAAAACATGTTTGATATAAGACTGAATATCATGTACCATGTTACCCCGAGTCGATCACAAAAAGCTTGTTCGAGTTATTACTCCTAGGTACTACTGTGCAAGAACCACATCAACATGTAGTATCCAGAAATGGATGTATTACTTTGAATACCCACATATATCTACCTTATAAAATTTCTAGGATATTCATGTATATTTATAATTAATGTTTATATTTGAGTTTTCATCTCTAATTAATCTATTTTACATCTCGTTTCCAATGTTTTTGATAATATCCCTTTGATACAAACTGTAACACCAGAAACCCATATTCCTAGAGCTAATTAATTATTATATTATATTAGAGTTATTACAAGGAAGAAAATAATGGAATATCATAAAATATTACAGCCTTGTAATGCCAAAGTAAATACTTGATACCCACAATACATTGAAAAAAAATATTCGACCAAATAATCTGAAATAAAATCTATCCTTGAATGCTTCTTCAAGGTTCTCGTTATCATAACCAGGTGAAAAAAATAGAATAAATGGGATGTCAAATTCTCGGTAAGGGTATGTATAACCTATGAAATAATGAATCAATAATTATGGAAAGATAAATAATAGAGTTAATATTCTATAAAAATAACTAGATAAGCCCTAAATAATGTGGCATGTAATAAACTCAATAACATTTCATAAATCCAAATAATGGGAATGAGCTACGTCCATAGGTATGTCGATGAAAAATTTCTTTGTTAAAGAATAACTGATACTAAATATGTGAAATTTGTCTCATATTAGACATAATTTCACAATCACATAGAAACCTATTACCATCAATAACTATCAATATATGTTTAAAAAATGGATAAAAACATATTTGGTTTGGACTAGATATTAGTCACATTAGATATTATCGATTCATTTTGGATCTTTATATTGTCTTCTATCGACATATAATTTCATAACCAAACATTCCTCATATTTAAAAATTATCATAACTAATATTCCTTATCAAATAACTGTATTAAATGAAAAATATGGATCTCTCAATAATTCCCTATCAATCAAATTAATGTAAAATAATAATTGTATGAAAATGGTATATGATTTATTCTATAGTAATAGCCATTATATGATAATATGGATATTTAATTAAAATAAATATTAAAAATGATTACAATAAATATATTTCTTCAAGGTATTTTAAAAATCTGAAAATTTATTGTGATTAAGAACATTTGAGGAGAATAATCTTTAATCATTCAAAAGTGTCCCATACCATAATGAAATATTTAAATCACAATCACTCGAATGGTATGAAATTTAATTAATATTGTAATATAATGAGAATAATATTATTCATGAAACAATATATCAAAATTTTATGTAGGTATGACACATAAAATATGTATGTAGTTTATATGACATTGATCTCACAGATTTTAAAAGTTAAATAAAAATCACTTAACATAATTTTCCTCTTGTTTTGTAGTATTTAAGATTCTGTATAGTTGTCTAAAATATGTTTAATACTAATAAAATAAGCATTATAATATATAAAATATCATATATTAAATTTATACAATATTATATTACCTGTTTTGTTAACAATCTTCTATTACTTTTCCTTTTTGGGCATTAATTGCCTAGTTTGTCGAGTATGCCTTTACTTTTTATTTATGGTTACTATAAAATATATCATGGTATCATCATCTAAAGAATTTAATATATGAATAAATTATCTTATATATTCATACATATGTATTTAAAATAGTCCATATTATTTAGATATTATAAATGATGTTCACTGTTGTTGGAGATGATGTGAAGTATGTATGCATGAATGATATGTTAATTTCATTTTTGTATTAAATGAATTTAAAATTAAATAATATATATGTAGATTATAATTTCTAGTATAATATATATGTTATATATGTTACATTGGATTATTATAACAACAAATATTTTGTTCAATGTATGGGATGTATGAGTCATATTGCTTTGATATTGCGGTAGTCTATACATCTCAAAAGAAATTATCATATATAAACATTATGGATAACATAAATAAATGTTATAAATAAAAATTATAGAATACTAATGAAATTAAAAATTAAATATATATAGTATATAAATATTTGTTTCCAACATAATGTTCACCGTGAGTGGTGGTTAGGGAAAACTGAACAATTATTTTTTTGTGAGGCTCTTTTTCTAAAAAAACAATATGTTCGCTTCTAGTAATTATGGTGATTGTAACTGTAAGTAATAAAAATAGAATAATAAAATCACAGAATATATAGTACAGTAATTTAATTTTAAAATATTAGATAACATAAACTTATGGTTGGTGGAGAATTGAAATGAATCAAAAAATTTTGAGAGAATGGGTTACCACTAAATTATGAAACTTTTTTTCGTTTATACATAATGGATTACATAAGATTATTATGAACAAATGGTGGATTATAAATTGTGGGGTGGGATGTTTGGAGAACAAATGTTCCATGATTTTTAAAACATAAGTGGTTTTAGAGGTGTGTGATTAGGGAAAGGTGGTGACCTATAATAAAGACGGAAAATGACTCAATATTTATTTGTTTAAACATGTTTGGTGTGCACATTCTATTACCAAAAAATACAAAATAGGCATATAATAAAATATAATTAAATCTTAATGTATGATATATGGATAACCAATTGGTATTGAAATGTTTTTATCTCATTTGGTTCCATAAGTTAATGTTTAAGTCAAGCATCTTACGTAGTTTTACCTTAATAATTATAATTGAAATTTATTACATCCACAAAACTTTTATTAGATACAAAAAGTAGGTATTATTAGAAATTATAAATTTTGATTATTAAAAAATGGATTACATTTTTTTCAATTATGAGAACATAATTTGAAGTAGTTAACTTGAATTGAATCTCATAGTCTGGATGACAATACAGAAATTTTAAGGTAATATCATCCCATTGTTCGCTAAATTTTTATAGTTAATTTGAAAGTGTAATTGATTAAAAAACCTAAATTGGATTAATTGTTCAGAACATTATCAAATTAATCATTAATAGAAAAATATAACCATATAATTAACGTATATAAAAATCAGTTTTGAACTATAATTGTTTATTTTTAATTTTTATTTAAAACATAAAACATTGCATTAAATTACCAAAACATCATCCTAATATAATTTTTAATCTTATATTATAAATATGAAAGTTAATTGGACATATTAAATTATTTAAGGTATATGAATTCATATTTAAAATGGGATCTCCATTAAAAGCTTCAAAATTGTATGTATATGAATATTGTATTTTATGTCTCTTATTGGGTTACTTTGAACCTTATGCCTAGAAAATATATTAGATGAGTGTAAAATAATTTTTCATGGATATGTTATTTATAAATAAACTCATTAAATGTGTTATAATTTATTTTACTATAAAAAACATAACTAAATAATATTTCATATTAATAATGTGTTGATTTGCATATCACATATATCTAAGGTAAATATGTTAATGTATTGGGGTGTACAATAAAAACATGAAATAAGGATGAAAAATTAATTAGGTAATTTTAATGAACAAAAAAACCACTATCCAATGATGTATGGCATAACACCAAAAGAATTTCGAGCGAAAAACGTTAAGGGGATACCAATTCAAGAAAATATTTAAATTAAAACACCATAAAAAACTAATGGAAATTCACAATGGTAATATAACATAAATAAAAACCATGAAATAAAGGGTGGTATCCTTCTCATGATCTCATCTTACAATTCAGAAAAAAAACCCCACGATAAATAGAATATTGATATATTATCTGGGGGAATAATCAACACTATCAACATTGATGAACTAAAAAATTAAATATAAATAGGTGGATGAATAAAGGAAAACATTATATGAGTATAACTTATATAACACACCAAAAACAATCAATGAAAACACACCAAAATCAAGGGATATAATATGGGCAATGGGTTTGGGATCCCCTAGTTCATGTAGATAGAATGATAATGAATGTGGGTAGAGTGGTTGAAAACCCTGAGGGGGACATTTTTTTATATAAACATTTTTTAAATTTTGGTAGATGCATGGTTCGACCTAATGATTTTAACAACTATGCACCAACAATGCAGTTAGTTCTATCCAATGAATTAAATAACATGGTTTTTCCACATTGTTTCCCAAATCGTGAGCCGATTATATAATCATAAATGTCGATAAAACCCACCTTTAAATGGATTCTTTGAGTTATTTTCTAGACCATGTGTTAGTTGTGTTGTCTATATTTTCTCCAATATATTGTTTAGTGAACATGTTTTCTCCAATTGTTCACATCCAATTAACCATGGCTCAGAGCCTCTTGAGCCTCACATTGTATCCCCTTGTAACATTCATGGTTAATCTGTAACTCTAAAAGTACCTTGAATCCCAACCATTCTAGATTTAATAATAATTAGAAATCTCATGGTCATCAATGGTTCTCATGGATTCCCTTAAACCGAGAAAACAAAATATTTAACCCTTTATAAAAACCCCCAGAACATCTAAAACATATACAAATTAAACTAAAGACCATGAAAAATACTAAGATACAAACTAAGCTTCAAACATTGTATTAAAACACCATTTTGAGTCATTTAATCTCCCAAAAGTCCTTTCTAATCATTGATAAAATATTTGGAACTTTCGACAATTAAAATTAAAATTCAATTGGAAATTTTAAATCTTTATAGATGTACTATATTACAAATATTATAAATTCAAATATTAATTTAATTATATAATATATATTTTAAAAATTTATGAAAATTATAATATATGTCGAATAAGTGATGAAATGTTTTTCATAAATAAATATATTATTTTATAAAACTTTTCTTTTTAAACCAATTATTCTTTTTTTATCTATAATAAATATTCAATCATATAATTTATTTTATACAATTAGAAACCGTATTATTTTTATTATTCAGATGTTACTGTTTACACTCTCTAATTAAACAACAATATTATAATAGTATAATATACGACTGTTAATTTTGACTTTGGGTTACATGTTCTATAAGATGTTGAGGAGATTAAATTTTATATAAGAATATTTCATTAGATTTTTAGAATTAGTGATTCATGCACATAATATAGAAAATAAAATTTTATTATTTTATTATTTTTTGTTGTCACATTATCCCCAAGTAAAAGAAATTTTTTCCTTTTTATTTTATCCCTTGCTATGAAATCAAGGTTTCTCTATTTTAATTTTCCATTATTGAAAACTCAAATAAAAAAGGGTTAATAAACCATCCTATATAAAAAAATGGGTGTTAAAAATATCACATATAATGAATGTTAACTAGGTATCTATGCAAGATATAATTAAGGGTATGTGAAGAACTAGGCATGTAATAGAAATATTAATTATTATAGGGAATGATAGTGATCATTGATTACATAAAAATTTGATACTCAATAAAATGTTAATGAACTGAAAATCCTAAATATTTGATGTTTTTAAATTCCATTAGTTTCATTGGATATAAATTTTATAGAATACTTTTTTTATTTCAATATCGTTTTCCTTATGCTGAGGAATTATTTGACTATCTACGAATATAAAAAAATATACATACCTGATACATTGGTTTTTTGCAATCATAATTTAAACCGTTTTTAGGGATTTGTTAATTTTAAAATTGAAAATGTAAATCATGAATTAAATTAAAAAAATGTTTTCTAATTACTCAAGAACTAATATTCTAATCTTTTAGATCGTATGTACCATAATTGAGTAAAAATTCATTTTACATGTCTCTAATTATTTTACAAATACAATATATTTATAATTAGTTATGTAATATATTATATTTTTTATCTAAAATTCAATGGTAACACCTCTGGTATATTTATAATGTTTTTTTGTAAAATAATTTATTTAAAGATAAGGTAAAATTAACTTATGAAACATGTTTTCTAGGGATACGTGTTAAACCCATGTCATCCTTTTTGTCATTCCATGCCATGTTTCCATCACCAAATATAATAAGAAATCCTTTTTATTAAAGTATATTAATATAATTGTTTTAATGTTCCCAAATAATGATTTACAATAATTATTTCAACAATATGATAAGATAGATTTTAATTGATTATATATCATTTCATATTTTTTTGAAAATTTAATAGAATTATCGCTCAAATAACTTTTTCATATACTATATCAATGGGGATTATTCTGATACATGTATTCAAAAAATGTCATTAATCATGTTATATTCCAACCACACAAATTTTCAAAAGTGGTGTTTAATATTATGAACATATGTAAAACATTAAACTCAATAATCAATGATGTTATCCACGACAATTTTCTTAATTATGGCATGGATGATTCAAATTTAACATGATCATCGGATGATTGACAATTAAAATAAACATTATACAATTTAAAAAATATTTATAAACTTTAACTCTTCATTGTCATTATAAGAAAACATACAACATTTTATGAATATTTGTCATTATTTAATTTAGGGGTTTACCATTAGAAGAAACATTGACATCAATGAAAACTATGTTCTCTACAGTTATTAATATTAACAATAAATTGATCCATCAAATGATATTTATTTTCATTCATGGCATATTACATTTTTCTTATGATATTCATGGAATAATTATAAATTATTAAACACAAATAACATTTTATCATTATGCTGAGAAACATTCCGAGGTTCCTCATTACATATTTCTCACATGGTATAAATTTAAATTTTTTTCTGTACATTCATCACCACTCAAACAAATTGAAAATTACATCCTTCTATGTGTTAGTGAGTCTGAGAGTTGGTTAAGGTGTTAGTGTGTAATAATATTTTGGAATAATTTATTTGGAATAATGGTGATATTATTAAATCAAAACATATTTTAATTTAGATTCTTAGAGTCAAAAAATATTTCTACTTATTAAATTCTTAAACATGTTTTATGGGTTCCATCAATTGTTTAAACCAATAATCATTTTTGGAAGCTACATAATCATTGGTAGGATCTCAAAATCGGAAAAATTAAAATCAATATATGAAACCTTTTTTTACTATAGTTCATTTATTGACACAATTTACTCAATTATTTTGTTATTTATTGTAATGAAGATTAATTATTCTAAGTAAATCACCCATGAGTGTCAAAATAGTTTTATAGAAAGTCCCATTTTTTGCACCAGGTTGTGATATCGTAATGTCTAATTGTACCATTTCATATTTAATACCATTATATAATAATGTTCATGAACCAATCATAGTTTTAGAATCTATATAGGGATGTATTGAATGAAAAAGATGCATAATACAATTAATATAAATAAATTAGTGTGTTCATCTATAATAATCATCAAAATTTAATATTTGGTTAGGATATTTAATAAATTTTTTCACAAATCTATTTTCAATGGTTTCAAATAAAAATTATCTAATAATAAAATCAGTGACAAGAACCCTAATACACTAGAGAGAGTGTCTTTTTTTACATTATAATTGATATAAGGAATCACATCATGACAGATTGTATAATTCCATATTCATGGAAAATAAGATACAAAAAATATTCAGGAATTGAATTTTATTAATAAAATTACTATATAATTGTTTTAGAATAACATTATTTCCTATAGATATACTGACATATCAATCATTTTACAATTCATAGATTCCTTGGAATATGACAAATAAAAGTGGGATTAATTTCTTAGGAATAGTTAATTACAGTTGATGATATCTTGAATTAATAATTATAATCAATATGATATTTTATATAATTTACACCTTTTATATTTATATTACATGAATATCATGATAGGATAAAGAATAAAATATAAAGAATGGTAAATAAAAAAATAAATTCTATTTTATCACTGATGAATAAATGTCATGTATCCAAAGACAATATCACTGTGGAAATCTCATGGATACCAAGATAATTCATAATAAATATTTCATGATAACTAAATGAAAACACACTCCATTTCAATAATATGAAGAGAATAAAATTCATATTGATATAATCTCTTTTGGAAAATAGAATAGATAACAGTAATTCTGTTTTTAATTAAGGACATGATTAATTTTTGGATTCCATGTTCTCAAGAACACAATAACTCTACTTTAATGACATTTCATTAGACAATTTAATATAAATGTCAATTCACATTTAATGTAATATTTCCAATTCGCCTAAGGATATTACAGATTCATCAGGGGGAAATATAATTTCTAGTATCACCTGTCACTGTATGTCTAAAGCATTCCTCATATATCAAATAATAAATATAATTATTACAATATTTTAATTATCATAATATATCTATATGGATTAATTAATACATATTAATCAAAATTTCCCAAGATAAAAAATTCAACATCAATGTCAAACACCATATATATAAAATTATATACTATTTAATAAATAAACATATATGTTGTAAATAATATTAATATATAGGGGAAGTTTTTTCACAAAATATCATATGAATATTAATATTTCAAGGTAATGATATTGAAATAAATAAAAAATTGATTATGTGAATGTATATACATACCTTCGAAAAAATTATCCTAAGATATCAATAATATGAATAATTATGTTATTTAAAAAAATTATACCTAGTTGAGCATATGCATAATAAGGTTTTTTATTTATTAATATAAATTCGATGAATATATCCTTTAGAACAATCTAAAGTGAAATAAAAATTTAACTTCAAAAATATCATTTAAAAATGTAAATTTATGCAAATAATTTTTAATAAAATGTATTTCAAAATAAAATATTAATATAAAATAATAATATTTATAAAATTTGATTGTTAATAATGATTTTAAATTTTGTTAATTCTAATGATGATAAAGAAACATGCCATTTATAATTTATGGTAAAAGAAAAATGTTACATGTATGGAAGTTGACAGAAATATTAATTTGAATTAAAATTTTAAAATATATAAATATGTAAAATGTAATCAATTTTTTTTTAGAAATTATAAATTCATTTTTGAAAAAAAAAATTAAACATTTTTTGTATGTGGTCATATTCCCAACAAAATAAAACAAATGATTTCATGTTTTCATATAAGTATTTTCTCAATCATTTTATGTGGGGAATTTAAAAAAATTTCTATGACATTAAGTTATCATAAATTATTAGGGGAGAAATATGTGGATTTATTTATTATATAACTATAAATAAACGAACATCATCTAAAATTCATGAATAATCAATTTTGATTATAATGAGACTGTGAAATAAAACCATGAAATGATTATAACATTGAAGTAAAAATTAGGAAATCAATTAATTGTTTGTATAAAATATAAATACACATAATTGTTTTTTAATACAACATTATATAATAAAATTTTATTACCCAATTAATATTATATAGTCAAATATGTGGTGAAACTAATATATCCCATTGAAAAGAAATTGAGTTATGATATTCTTTACCACATTGTAATTTTCATGTAAATCACTACTAATGACATAATAAAAATTTATACATAAAATAACATAAATTATTATGTATACCTAATATTACATATCAAATTTATTGAATATTAACCATTTATTAGATAGTAGGGGAATTACATTACAACATTCCTTAATTAAATAAAACTGAGAGAGTGTCCATTACATTGATTCTGAATTATCATGTATATTTTTTAAGTTAATGAATTATAGAAATATGATAAATATTTACATACTTTAGAAAATTATTCATTTTTCTTATTCATTTTTTTCACTTATAATATTTAAAATGAAATTTCTTGATATTTTATATTTAAATCCGGTGTTTCGAGGATATTTTACTTAAGATTCAAAAATGCCTTCAAAATGTTGACTATAGGTATAGGGGGTCATTTTTCAATGTTCTAAATTATAAAAATATAAAATAATTATAATATTAAAAATAATTTATAATTTATAAAAAATAATGAATGATGTTTTTGAGAAATGATGTCTGTTATGATCATAGAGTCAGTAGGTCACACATATGGATTTATAACATTTCCATTTTTTTAAAAATATTTATGGAAGGTGGTTAAAAATATTTTATCACTAAATAATGAGGAAAATATAAAAAATAACATATGATATATATATATATATCACCTGATTTGAGTGGTGATTAAAATGGAGTTACTTTGTTTTTTGAATACGGTACTCTACATATACATGAACAACATTATCATCATTTAGTGTGTAAAAAGGGAATAAATAAATTTATATATTATATTATAAGAATGATAAATATGTAATTAATATCATAATTACTTCCTTTATATCACATATACTAATTAAAATTAAACTTATAACTTTACGTTCTATGCATTAGTGAAAAATCAATTACTTCTTTATTAAGGTGTTAGTCCACCATACACATGAGCGACTTTATCATATAAAATATTGAATGGATTTAAAAATGTATATAATATATAATCACCAATTTTGTATAATTATATTATAAATATTATATTTTTATATTATATTTATCTTGATAAAAAACCATTATAGGTGTTGATTAGAAACATTATACATCATTTCGTGAGACGGTAGTCCACTGTACACATTGGCGATGCTATATATTAGCATTTGAGGCACTATGATATGAATATTTATAATTACATAAACCTAATAAGATATTAATATATAGTAGATAAATTTTTTATTATATTGTCATAAATTAATAATATATTAATATTATGGAAGAATAAATAATATAAAAACACATAGTTATGAATTTTACCACTTCTCAGAAAACCGCTATAGGATTATACAAAAAGAATTCATTGAGTGTTCTTAAATCCAAAATATGGATTCTTTGATAAAGGGATAGATTTTGAGAAGTTATATTTTAATGTATTCGATTAATTATAAATTTTTTATAGTGTGATGAACATAACATATTGAGAGACCTATTATAAGTTCTGTATGTGAAAGATTATTAATTTTTGAATTAAAAAGGTGTATATAGGTTTTTCACATTCCAGAATGGTAAAAATAATTGGATAATTATATATATTTAGAGCTGCTGAGGTCTTGATATGTAAAAAATATAATTTCTTATTGTTATTATTTCATTTTATCACATATCTATTTATTTTTACCCTTGATAAACACATCTTTACCATTGTAATTTTAATTAATATTTATTGTTTTAATAGTTAATGATGATAAAAAATTATTTTCAACATATAACGAAATATTAATTAATTTTATTCCAAATATTTAAAAAGAATTCATATTTAAATTCACATAAGATACCAAGTAAAATTAAAAGACACAGAATGTGTGATGTATACCTGGGTAATTTAGATGAAAATTTTCATTTGTATAGATGATTTTAGTGAAATAAATCAACATGAAATTGATTGAAATAAAATAAATATGTTATTTTATAATATAATTTAATTTTTTATTAGTTATATACAATTGAAAATATGAATAACTTTTTAAATTATTTAATTGAAATTTTTGTTTTTAAATAAAATCAATTTTTTTCAATCTTCATTAGAAAATGAAACTTTTTAAAGAAATTACAAAAAAAATTACCACGAGGTAATTTATATATTTTTACATATAAAATAATTTCAATTTTACTTAATATATATTATTAAAATATTTAATTTTAATTTTAACATATGTGTAAATGAATCAATGAAACTACTTTTATCAAAAAAATTATTTAATGTTTCTTTTTCAATCTAATAATTATTATTTACTTTTTAATAAATAGATATATTGTTAATTAATATTATACATTAATGAAAAAATAATTTTCTAAAAAAAATAATGAATATAAAAACCATCCAATTTAATGTATAGGTTACAATGGTATACTTGAATATAGTTCACTTAGACTCTGGGTTTTTTGTTTTGAAATCTATCAAATAGATTAAATTAAATGAAAAATATTTCATGTGGTTTTTAATATTTTTTTTACATTTCTGATATTCTTTTTTAGAAAAAAATTATTATTTTTTAATTATATTTAGTTATAATATATTTTTATTTAAACAGCACATATTTAAGCAGTTTTAATATCTTCCATATTATTTGATTATCAACATGGTGACTACTCAAAACTAAAATAAATTATTGTGGAATGATTTTGAAATTATTATTCCATTTATAATGTAAATTTATTCAAATAAAATTTCTATATTATTCAAATATTGATTTAAAATTCTAATAAAATTTGAAAAAAAATTATGAAAAAATGATTTTCCAAACCAAAGATGGAATATATAAAAAAATCTAGTATATTTTACAATAATATATAATTCTTTGTATTATATATTAAAAATGAATTACTTTGTTAAATTATTATCAAATTCATAAAATAGTTATTCAAATAAATTTTATTTTATATAGAAAAATTGATTGTTATATAAAATTATTTTTCACTGCTCACATAAAAATAATTTATTATATAAAAATACATAAACATGAACCACAGATTAACGAAATAGTATAATTTTAAAATTTATAATAATTTGATAAAATAGAATTTATAAATCAATAATAAAATAATTATAATGTATTTTCATAAATTTCATTAAAATTTTCACTAGGATATCATAACTTTGTATCATGAAATTTATTTTTTGAAAAGGGATAATTTTTCTATTAATAATTTTCCAATACAATTGAATTATATAAATCCTTTAAAAATATTTATTATATTTTTTTTCTTAGAGAATAATTTTTATTTTTAAGAAATCTATTAGATTATTATTAATTTTAAATAAAATATAATGTTTATAAATTTCGACTAACCCTGTAAATAAATTTATTCAAAAAAAATATTTAAATTTAAATTATTATGGGTTAAATATATGAAAATAAGTTTGTTCAAACACCATAGGGTATATAGTAATAATGAAACATATTATTAAAATATGATATATGAAACATAATATTTAACTAAATTATACATAAATAGGTTCAAACAAATGGTGAATATTAGTGGAATGATAAAATATTTATATGTAGTATAAATAATCATGTCTATGTAATAATAGTTCACAATGGAGAACATGAACAAAATATATTAATGTAAAAAAATTAGTAATGGAAAAAGAAGACTATAAAATCAATATAAATGAATACATAATAAGAATTTTTTTTTAAAATAAATTACCCAGATTGAAATGATGATTATTAATAAATATGTAGAACAAGATAAAATAAGCAAACATTATTTCTTCTATCATTCTAATAATTCTTTCTGATGGAAAATTTCTATATGTTTCCACATTAAATTCATTAAACTAACTACTAAGGGAAAATTTTCATTCTTCAAGAAAAAAATAAACCATTAATTGATCATAAGATACAAATATATGAAGATGTACATACACAAGTCATTAATTTATAATGATAATTTAATATAACAATAAACATGAATTAATATTCATGGGAACAAATGAAAAGTTAATTACTAAAGATTCAATAATAACACCCGTAATAATAAAACATCATTTAATCACTTAAATTTTAGTACTTTTAAATAAATAAATATTATTTAAAATAGAAATTTGTAATCATAAATCATTAAAACTATTTGAACCCCAGAAATAGTATTATATCAAAATCGTGCATCAATAGATTGATAATTTTTTTAATATATTCTTCTGTATGTTATTAGTGACCACTAGTTATATTCTCATTAAAACAAATTACCATTATTTTTTTCTGATATTAACACTCTATACATAAAGTGTTACATGATGATTCAATATTCATTACAGATATAAAATAACATGTAGATTAGAAAAAAAGAGGGAAATTATTATCAATATGGTTATTATCAACATTTTTATTATGATAAGAAAAATGATAAGAAATTTAGTAGTATTAATTAAAAAATCATGGTCGTTATACCATCTAGTTTTCTAAGGTAAATTCTCTTTACACATTAAGAACTTATTTCTGTAGTTCCCCTTATAATTATAGTTGAAACAAGTGACAAATGAGGCATCATTAACTCCCTTACACTCACATTCCTCAATACATTTCAATCAACACACATTAAAAAACATGTATTTTGCAACATATTTTAGCGACATATTTTAAAAATATGACTACATTAATGAAGATTACAAACAATAATAAATATGAATTTATCTAGGTTTTTCAATGAATTCACTAATTTGTAATTTTTGTTTTTAATTTTTTATATTATGGTGACATTTTTAAAAATGTCACTAATTTTGAAATATTTATAAAAAAGAAGTCTTATATGGTGATTTTTTGCAACAAGACACTAATTTAGTGTCATTTCAAAAAAATCACAATACCTAAAAATAGCCATTGTATTTGAAAAAGGTGGAAAATATAAGGACCTTTTTATGAAAAAATTTCATATCTGAAATTCACTGATGTTATTTAATAAATCATCACTAATTTATCCATGTTTATAATGGTCCTTAAATTTTAAAATGATATTTTCCACAAGAAAAACATTCTAATATAACGATGGTTTTTAAAAAACATTTTAATAAATTTTATATCAAATATATTATACCATAGATAATTAAATATATATACATATACAAATTTAAATATATATATATATATAATTTATGATTATATTTATTTTTATATGTATATTTAAATTAATATAAAAATTAATTAAGTCATGTTTTAAAAAATAAAATAATTATTTATTTATATAAATAAGCCTTTTGGTGAAGTTCATTCGTAGTGTTTAGATGTATATATATATATACACAAACACATGATTATATATAATAGATATTTATTTATAACAAACATATACAAAATATCAATTTTTCCACATTTTAATGAAATCCTTTTTATTTTATTGATAGTAGCACTAGGGTATTAAAACATGCCTATATGTATAATTTTTTTTAATTTACATTAGAAAAAAAATTAAAAATAATTATATATATAAATATTAATTTATATCGATATAAAAATACAATAACATATATCTAAATATCATAATATATATAAATATAAGACACACACATATATATAAATATATTTAAAATTACTTAAAAATATATTTCAATATATTTTTATAATGTAAAATATATAATTACATACCAATATATTTATATTTAAATGTATGTGTTTGTAAACAGACCCACAAACATCCACACAAATATATTATGTTTAAATAATCAATTGCCTTTAAATTTTGTGGATTTATCGGACTAAATATAAAATTGTTAATACAATATAGATTACATTTGTAGAAAACAAAATTCTATGCTAGTGTTTTAATATTTGGTCATACATACCAACACTATCTTCTTCTATTTTTTTACAATTTAAAAACAATTTAAATAAACTCCTTTCATACCAGGATTTTAATATTCAAAAAAAATAACTATATTAAAGTCTCCCAATACATACACTATATATCCACATCCTCCTTAGTATGTTAAATCAACCTACTCCATTGAAAATAATATCATTTAATGTAATTAACTACAAAATTATATTTTCTATTTCATTATATCGCAATGCATGAAATATCATTTCTCGAGACTCATTATATTTCTCCAAATCTAAAAAATTATTTATGTTAAGGGATTGTAGTTTTATTTATATGATATATTCAAACATCAAAGTATAATTTTTTAAATAAAAATGTTTCTGAATATCGCCATGATTAATATTCCTAACATTCCGTAATGTTTTAATATTGTACAGAGATCAATGTATTGTTTTGTCGTATTTCATAGAAGGGAAATCCCTTCTATATTATGTGGCTACATGTGCTTACTATTATTTCCATTAGTAATTATTTTTAAATAAATATATAAAAATGAATGGCCTTTAAAAATATAAATCATAGTTATTAATTATAATGTTGGTCTAATTCCTAAGAGAAATAGTAAATTTGTGCATAGCTAATATAAAAATCATAAGCATAGTAACAATAATAATTTCATAAAATCATAATGTTATTATTTTTATATATATTAATTGTTTATAAAGAGTGATTGAATAATGTGATTAATATCACCTTGTAGTGATTACCCAACTGTGTAGGCTTAGGCTAACTTATCTAACATTTTATATGTCCTAGTTAACATATAATCCACACCTCTAAGTGTGGTTATCAACATGTTTATCAATAACAGAACATCAAAATCAGTATAATATCTTTATTAAGATATATTTCCAATTGAAACAAAAAATATATTTTATGATTTCACTATAATAATATCTTATAAATAATCATAACATTTGAATATATCATAGTGTAATATTTATTAAATAATGTATTCCCAAATCTATATCTAAAGGCTTATAATGAACATGCTCTAATACAAAATGTAGCATCCATAAACCTAGAAACCCAATTTTTGGGTGACAGTTTTATATTGGAATAAGATACAAGTGATCACATACAATTATATGGATGACTGTAAAAAACATAGAAAACTAGATACATTCTTGAATCCCATAAGATATTCATAAATGTAAAATATAACATATTTTTTCAATGATAATTTTATTATTTATACATATATATCAATTAATTTCAATTATTGATGTTTTCATGGAATCCTATGGAATGAAATCAAAATAAAAGGGGAAGATAAGATAATCAGTTAAGTAATTCATAGGGATCAAACAAGTATATAATAAATATGTGATAATTTTTTTAAAGATGATGAATAAATAATTAATTAAAAATAATCACATGTGATTGAAACTTATACATTTATATCATAACTCTATGGTTAATTACAAGTAAATAAATAATGAAATTATAATAATGGAATACATAATCATGGATAAATTAAACAAATCATTGAGGCCACATCCCAATACATCACGTAGAAATGGATAAGTCATATTCCAAATTCCATATTAATTATGTCATATGGGACATATCAAAACATTGAGGGACAATATATTTCTGGTCCAAAACAATTTCTTAATTATAATATTGAATTAATAATATGTGAAATCAATACATTTTCATAATCCATAGTTAATAATGAATTACAATTCAGACTGGATGAAGAAGCTCATGGAATATCATCATTTTTCCAAAATTTAAAATGATTATAAGACATCCAGATAAATATAGTGGTAGGTATAATTAATGTATAACTTAATTAGTGTAATATATTCATAATATGAGGTTTAAAATTATTTATATACATTTATATAGTAATTTAAACATACTTTTAGGTTACAAAAATTTCATTGTAAAACCACTTATATAATATATAAATATTTAAAAATTATTTAAAAAAAATTAATTTCAAATAACCTAGAAAAATGTAACAGAATATTTTTTTAAAAATAGTAGTCTTTATTTGGGGGAAAAAGAAATTCTTGTATTTTATGGTAAACTAACAATGTTGTTAACATGATTATTATAAATTCCATTATTAAGAAAAAAATAAGATAATTTAATTTATTCTGTTTTATTGAAAAAATAACATAATAAATTATTATAGAATAAAAAAACATTACGTAAACAAATATAAAAACAATTTGGGCATGGTATAACAATATCAGAAACCATATAGAAAAAAAGCAGTGTTCTATACAAATCATTCATTTTGCCTTCTGATCAAATAGTGAGAGTAAAATTAAATGATGCATTGTAATTATTATAATTAACTATATAGAATGGTATTATATTGGGTTAATGATATAAATATCATATAAATCAATGAATAGAATCATATACATAAACAATCGTAAAAAACGATACAATTTTGAAATAATCCATTACCATATTGTTAACAATCGAATAAAACCCCCACGGATGATACAATTTAAAATATTACATTAAATAACATGAATTAATAGGGATCCATAATATTACATATTACTAGGGTAGTATATAAACATAATATTGATAAATATGAACATAACATCAGACATGTCTCAATGAATAACTATAGAGACAAAAACCCATATCTTCAGTTGGAATTTCATTGTAAGTTCCACCGACTGATATATAATAAATTATTATTTATTATTCATCTAGAAAATAAATAAATACATAAATATAATTCGAAATATGGCCCACTTATACCATTCCAACACCTATTTTATAATTATTTTTAATAAAATATTTATTACTGATTGGATATTATTTCATTATTCATTTATGTTTTAGATCAATTATTTTGGCTATTTCTTATTTCAGATTATTCTATCATAAATTGTTTTAATAATTCAAAAAAATAAAATATATTATTTACACACATATTTATAATAATTTATTTTAAAGGACGACTTGAAAATTTATCACATCCTTTTGTGTTGGTGGTAGTACACATGTATAGTAGAATTACATTCACATTTTTTAATAGGTTTAAGGGAATGAATGTAAATGAGATATTATAATAATAAAATAATAATAATTAAATTATTATCATATATTAACATTATATAAATTATATTATCCTTCCTAGAATGATGGTTTGAAAAAATGTAATACATAACATTTTGATGTTGTAGTGTGAACTTACAGAATAATGATGCTTTCATTTCCCACATAATGGTGAAAGATTTTAATAAATCATTCAAAATTTAAATATTAAAATACTCAAATATTATAGATATTTATGTTATTAAATAATAATATTTATCAAAAAAATTTATGTAGTTGTACAAGAAAATAAGATGAAACCCCACAGTTAATAGTAATATGTCATCTTTTGAAAACACCAATTTATATACATTGTAAGTCATATAAAGATAATATTTTGATTAAATATCATCTTATATATCATCAATAGAAAATATTGGAAGTGATTTGTGTAACACCCCAGGTAAATAAGGAATATGACATTTTCATATTTATCCATATTTGTGAATAAAATATTAATATGACTTTCAAGGGGACGCTATGGTCGATGGCGTACCCAACACGCAACAACGAGTTTCTTGGGAATCTTACGTTGCACTCTAATAATAAATTAATATTAATCTAAATGGTAGTTAACATGTAGATGTTGTAATGGCGGGAATGGATAGAAATAACTAAAATATGATTATATATGTTCTTAAATATTTTTACATTTATACAAAAAAAAGATAAAGGCTTAAAATACGGAAAGAATTCAATTTTAGGCGTATATGCCCTAGTTTTCACTAAAGGTTCACTTTACACCTTTTGATGGAGAACCGTTATTAAATATAGATTTGTTCACTCTTAAACATTCTTTTGGACCAAATAAAACTCTTATTAAGAATCGGGACATCAAAATTTACTTTGTGTAAATTTTTGGTATCTTTCCGATAAAGTTCTTTTTTTAATGAATAGTGTAAAATGTTGTATTTTAATTCAAAACCACTTTTTAATATAATTTATTTATATGATTAGATTATATTTTGAATTGGTTTTAAAGTGAAATTAGAAAATATTTTAACCATTAAATCCAATAGTGGTCGTTGGAATCAATTTCACTTTGAAATCAGACTTAAACTAGTGTCAATCATTTGATACTTATTGTTTCATAAAACACGCTATTTGTCAAGACAGCGGGAATTAATTATTAAATTAATTAATGTGACTTATATGTTTTGAATTTTGTAAAACGGACTTCATTTTTAAATTCAGAATATCAAATATAGCTTAGGGTGAATTTTTGGGATTTTTCTGAAAAACTTCAGTTTTTGATGAATAGTGAAACCACTAAGTGGTACTTATAAAAACCGATTTTCCGTTTAAATGAAATTTTGCCATCATTGTGTTTTGATTTTCAAAAATCCGACATAAATGGTTGTCATTAAGAAGTAAAATGTGGTTCAATGAGATTAAAATAATTTTTTGGTGAATACTATCTTATTAAGTTTTTAATCGCGATTAGTGGTAATTAGTGTGGTTTAAGGTAAAAATAATGCTTTAATAAAATGAGATGAGCTTGACACATGTCATACCCTCATTGGTTGTATCATGGCCGACCAAGATAAGCCATGCGTCAACTTGGGGACCCAATGGATCCACTTTGGTTGGGAAATGACATAAATAACATTTTATTTAATGTAAAAGTAAAATTGACACAAACATGATATGTTTTACTAAAACAACTTTTAAGTGAGGTTATACAAGTCATAATTTTGTTTATAAATATTCATTGGAAAGCTAAAAAGATTTCCTACATCATAATATTTTTTTATAATTTTTAGGCATTAAATAAATTAAATTATTTATCACATAATAATGATGCAGCGATGACATCATTATTTGACATTTTAAATAAAATGGAAAGATAATGTAAAATATATGAACTACACATGTCCAAAACTTATTGGATGAGTGGACTTCGAAGCCTTATCACCTTATCCACGAATTATATCAATGTGGGACCTTTTGAAACCGAAACACATTTTCAAATAAAGTAATATTTCTTTACTTTCCAAAAGTGCCCCTCCTCTCCTCTTATAAAATGCCCCCACCTCTACCTCATTTAACACACTCCTCAAGCATTTGGCTCGGCCAACCCCTGCCCATTTACTCTCATCACATCCCTCTCCTCATCATAGTGGATTTACTTTGGGCATAATCCTTTCAAAGGAAGCCTTTAGGCTCAAATCAAAAGGAGTTACACTTTTAAAGGTAATTCACTTTCTCATGTTCATTTGTTTTATTTTGCTTCTCCAACCCCCTAAACTCTTTTTATTTACTTCTTTTGTAACAACACCAGTATCTTCAATATAATAGGATGTTGTTATAAGATTTATTCGAGCTACACTCTCACACAACTACATCAAATGGTTAAAGAACATACGGTTTCCGTGGATGGTGAAATTCTGCCTCCCGAAACGATGATTGTTCAATCCTCATTTAACACCTTAAAAGGTGGCCATTATGATGTCACTATTTTTATATATGATATATAATATGTTTATGTTTTATTTACACTTCTTTATTTTTCATTTTTGTCTTACCTTTATGGCTTCCATTATGGGTATACGTGATATCTTCATTTAAGGAAGTGCGGACTACCGCCCCCTCAAAGTGATTTTATTCGTTAAATACCATATGTTGGACGTATAAAGGATGGAACTATGATATTATATATGATATTATACTGTAATTATAATATACCTTTATATAATTATTATTACATTCTATAAAATATGAAATAGAAATGAAAGTAGCGTTCATGCGTTAGTACGGCTTACCGTCTCCATGAACGGTGCATTTCATTTCTTACCTCTAAATGATTATGTAATGTTATAAATGCATGCATGTACTGGATATATATGACATATATGATATCCAAATCATTAATATTATTCTGGATATAATAAACATTTGACCACACGAACAACATGTAATGGTAAGAAGTCCACTTTCGACTCAAGAACAAAATATCGACAAAACAAACATTATTAACTAAAATGTTTACATAATTTTTATAACATGGAAATAAGTGATATAATAGGAATAATGAACTAGAAAAAGGTTCTTAAAAAAGTGGAAATTAACTCAAGTTTATTATTCAGGACGTTAAAGAACGATTGAGTCAAGTCGGACCCGAGGTAAGGGATCTTACTCCTCTCTTTCTTTTTAAGTACACTCTTTTATGTCATTCCTTTTAAAGCTCATATTTCTTGTTATTGGGATGATATTTTAAATTAATCCTACTGTAATTTTTATGTTCATGTGATTAGAGACCATATTCTCTCTCATCAATCCATTTTGGAAGTTTTGATTGGCGCCGTTAGGCTGCCAAAATCTCGTAAGAGATCTAACTTCTCTCTTTCTTTTTAAGTACTCTCCTTTATGTCACTTATTTTAAGCTCCTATTTGTAATGTTTGGGGGTGTTCTTTTATATTCCTCTTTCTGTACATTATATTGTAATGTGATGAGATACCCTATTTGATCTCATCAATCCATATTCGGAAGTTTTATGTGGCGCCGTTAGGCTGCCGAGTTTTCGTGAGGGATTTTTCATCTCACTTTTATTCCCGTGAGATTTATGCTACATTTGCCAAAAATTCCATTGAGTGGTGTATGTACTTCCCATTATTCTACTCTTTTTGTAATATACTTTCGTTTATGAGTATTTACATCAATGACCTATTGTCTTTCTTTCATGGGGTGTATGTTTTGAAAGATACCCAAGTCGGTAAGGGAACCTTTCACCCTCCTCTTTTTTAAAAGACTTCTTTTATTGGGTCTTTTAATTTATATATTTTTATGTTGGGATATGTTCTCATACATCCTTATGGATGTAAATTTTATGTCCAAGTGATGAGATACACTTTTTATCTCTCATCAACTCATTTTGATGTGATGCCGTTAGGCTGTCAAGAGAACTTTTTAACCCAATTTCGATTTCTTTGGGTTCAACTTGTAGTCATTGAATATGTCATCCATTGAATATGTTTGAATGAACTTTTATTGTTTTACACTTAATATCCACTTATATTGGGTGTATATATATTTTTCACACGTATTTTTTGAGATTTATTTGTCCTTAATTTAAGGATACCTTCTTTATAAGGGATTTCATCACATTTGACATTTCTATTGAGGGCTCATTGTTGTTATGCACCAATTCACTCTTATATGGTGTATATACTGTCCTTTGGAGTATTATATCATGAATCATTTTATTCTCATGATATTATAAAATTCTGACTAAATGTTATTCCTCGATTATTGTATTCAAGTGTCTCTAATTTTGGTAAAACCCCTTTAACCAAAATATCATTTTAAATGTTTTAATTATTTGTTCTTATTAATATCCATGTTTTCAAAATGGTTTTAAGGATTTAATTATATGGATATTAATGGTTTAAAATGTTAAAAGCTTCAAGGTGGTATGGGACACTTTGATTCAAAAATCACTTTATTAAATGTTTTAAATGGTTTTGGAAATGGTTTCTTTTTGAATGGATTCATTATTTCAATATCCTAAAATGTTATATTGTGATTGAAATGTGGAAATGTTATGTTTACTTTATTCATGTTTATGTGATACGATTATGTTATGGTTCTTGGGCATTGTTATGAAGAACGGGTGGTTCCATGATAAACTAAGGGCGGGTGAGCCCGATATAGCTCTCCAATGCATTGGGTAACGCGAAGGAGTGAAACGTTAAGGTTTCTCCGAAGAGATTTAGGGAATATACTGTGATGGGTATTCCAAACGTAACCAAGAGGGTTACTCCCTACGTAATAATTTTATGAATGCCTCAAGTTACCTTTATGTCTTATGTTTTCTATGATTTATTCATGATTTGATATGCCTATGTTTTATGGGTAAAGTATGATTTCATTCTTATGTATTTATGAACTCATGTTTCCTTTCCATATTTTTATAACCCTTACTGAGCTTTTTATGCTCATCCCAAGTTTTTGAAATGTTTTTCATAGGTCAAGGGAAAGGTACATGATGTGATGATAGGGTCAAGGATGTGTCAAGAAAGAATCCGTGTTTTATTTTAAATAGGTTTCCGTTGATGGGAAGAATGAATATTGTCTTTTATGTGACCACTTTGTTTAAATGTTGAATGTAATGCATGTTACATGATCTAATTCTCTAAAACTCTAAACCTGAAAATATCCTCAATGTGTAATCTTTTATAACTCAAGATTAAGTAAGGTTTAAGGCTGGGGCCTTATAATTTGTGTTTGTATTTTATACGATACAAGGCTTATTAATTGGGATCAGTGAGAAGATGTGATGTCATTATAATAGAAGTAGAGGATAAACAATGAATTATTCATAAGATTAATATAATTTAATGATTTAACCAATCCATGTTGATGAAAATTAGAAGTTTTTTAAATTTAGTAATACATTAGATTTGATATAAATACAGATGTAATTGTATTACGGTATTTTTAGGTAATATTTACTCTTATCTTTTTAGTATAATTACAATTTAATTTCATTTAATGATTTACTATAGAATTGAATTTCAACACTGGTTATAATTCGTATTGAAAAAAATTACAAATTTTACTCATTGAGTAGTTCTATTTCATAATTATTAAATTGGAGTAAATTTTATTGATATAAAATTTTATAAAGGCCTAATTAAAATTTAAAAAATCCTTGAAAATTAGATAAAAAACATGAATCAGAAAAATATGTTTGTTATCCAAAATAATAGACATATATGAAAATCATATATTCTATTGCTTCATAAATAAATTAATTTTTTTAAATATAATTAAAGGGTGAATATATACATTATGATTAAATTCAGAAATAATTATTATTTTAAATCACTAAATTAAATGATAAAATTGTAAATTAATTATTTTTTGAAAATTCAAAAAAAAATTAATGAAAAATACAAAAACAAATCAGAGTTTGATGATATTTATATCAATATTACAAAATTTATAAGAATTTTGAAAATTTAAAATAATAAAAATACTAAAACATTATACAAAAATCTTGAAAAAAATGATAAAAAACATTTTCCAACGAATTATATTCTTAAATAAAAAGTGATGTCACTATGAATTTTCTTCATTTTTTGTATGATATAATAAATATATCTTAATCATATAAAAATGTATAGATATTTTTAAAATTATTATTCATATTTTTCTTTACAATTTATCATCTTGTTTATAATTACCCCAAAATTGGTTTATATTTAGTTCACATAAATATGGTGTTTCATGTTGTGAAAACATTCTAGCTTATTATTATTTTATACTAATTTTTGGATTTATTAAATTTTTTATAAAAATACCTAAGAAAAATACAATTTCATAATACAATAATAAACTATTTCAAACATGAAAACAAAATTGGTTATATAATAATTTTTATCATGAATAATAAAAAATGAATAATGAAAGGTAATGACAAAATAAATTAAAATTTACACTATAGTAGAATTTTGTTTTCCAAAATGGTTTAATTTGTCCAAATAAATTTCATTAATTGATTTAGAATCTTTGATTATGGGACTTTTTATCTAGTTTTATTCATTAATTTTACACTCATATATTTATTACATTTATTTACCCCATTTCATTGGATGTCCTACATCTATCTTTCCTATTTAGTTTGGTGATATGTGTTACATTTTCTACTATAATTGTTTTGATTTTGTATGGTTTTACTTATTTTATAACCTTAATATTCATATAACCATTCCCATATTTACCTTACCGTTATATCAGACACTATATTAGTCTAGGATGTTGGTGTGCATGTTGTAATAGTAATTTAAGGTGTGATTTGAATTTAAGTGTCTCTACTACATTAATTTTTATATTATTGTTCAATTGTTTCCAATTATAGATATTAATTATTATTGAATATGTAAATTTCATCATCATACATTTGTTACTGAAATATAATTTTGGATCCTAATTATTTTATATTGTTATGGATCTCATATTTTATTGCAATTATACTAGGAGCATTAATTAGTGGATTCTTTGATCACATTCTTCAATGGTGTTAGTTTCTTCATGGGAAATTTTTTCTATTATAATATTTTGTTTGTTTTATTATTCTAGTTTTCTATATGTATTTTATAACATTAATTGAGGGTTTATCATCAATGATTTTGATATTCTTTCCTTTTTTATTTTATAATACTTTTGTTTATTACTTTTAGATATACATAGTGGTTAGAATCCAGGAGTGATCTCTAATGATGGATTTACAACTGCAGGTGGTGTGAATATATGTAGTGATAACATGATGAAGAGAGGATATTATGTTAGTTAGATCAGGGTTGAGGTGAAATGTTTTCACTTAATCATCAATTTTTTGAATTTTCTCTAAATATATATTTTTTATATCATAAATTTCATATTCTCTAAAATATTTATTTTTTAATTTTATTTTTGGACTATTTTGGAAGTTAGATCTTGAAGTTATATTTATAGAGATAATATACTATATATCTATATTTTATTTCACTCAATTTTTAGAGTTATTAAATCCAAGTTCAATCATGGTGTTACTATGTAGTCCCTGTTCACCTTCCCAACCATATAATTTTCATCGTCCTCTAAGTATATCTATTAGAATTCGAATATAGTCATTTTTTTATAACATGCGGTACTTGTAGGGGATTTTTTATACACATATTTTTGGATTAATAGCTATTTTGTGTATATATTCAATGAATTTGAAGATATTTGGAAAACACTATTCTCAATGAATCCTATTCATTCAGAGATTTCCAGTGCTTCCTAGTGTTTTCAAAATTTAGATTTATGAAATATAGATTAATTCTATTTTTATATTTTGGGGTTATACATATTTCATAAGGGTGTGTTGTAATTTATTATAGTTTTGGTTGTTAGATGGAATGTGTGTTTCCCACTAATAAAAAAAATTACTATTAATTAAATGTTGAACAAATTTTATATTAGATATATAATCCACTTTAAAATAGAAAATAATATTTCATAAACAATGTATAAGTGGTGGAACATAAAAAATTATTGTTAGGATTGAATATTATTTAACGGTACTGATTAAATTCAATGAAAAAATAATAAATTTATATTTTTATAAACAAATAATATTTTTGTTAAATTAAATAAAAATAGAGTTAAACTGAAGTAAAATGATTTTAAATAACATATTATATGAATTATTCTAATATAATAATTATTCAAACATTAGAATAAATATGTGACATAAATTTTTAAAGTGAGAATCCAAAATAATGGAGAAAATACTCCCATTATTAGATATTTTATATGCCATAATCAGGAAAATAATCTATGAAATTACTATATTATGATATAAAAATGAAATGATACGTCTATAAAATAAATCATAATATAAAAAAAATGTATTTAAATTATATTTATTCTATAGAAAATAGATATAAATAAATATCCTCCATACAATAAATCCTAACTTTATGGAATATGTTATAACTCCCACATTTGACGGAAATATTATATTTATAATCTCTAATTTTGTCATGATTCATTTGGGACAACTTTATTGGAGGAGAATCTCATAAATATGGGAGAGGGAAATTGGAGACATTATATGGGTATAAATTAGACAATAAACAAAATATCTACTATGTTTTCGAATATGTGTAGGATGGGTCCTCTAATATGTTAAATGTTATAGGTATTCATATAAAAAAATTGTGAAAAGGTTAATTGAAATAACATGATGTGGATATTGACACATCAATAGACAATTTGAAGGTGGGTTATGCGTTCCTCATCCACATAAGAATATAATAATGTCTTATGCATATTTAATTATTATATATCAAATTTGTTCCAAATTCACATTATTTTCAATTTTATTTCAAATTCACTATTCACACAAATAAATTATAGTTTCTCAAAAAACTGAAATTTATCCTATAATCTAATTTTTAGGTACTTATTAATAATATTAATCACTAATTACATAACAATAAAGGAAAAAAATTATTTTTCGCACTATTATATTAAGTCGTATAATATATTTTTTTAAAAATATAATAAAACAATTTCATTAGGTACAAATAATTAGGTTGAGTTCATCCATACCATTTGATTATTTATTTGTTTTTTTGTTTTTATTTTACATGTATGAATAGTCAATAATAAATTGTTGATGTAATTTTAAATATTTTGTTTATAATAATACATATTAGAATATTATTTTTTTCTAATAAAAACTATATATCATTTTAATGAATATGTATTAATTATATCATAATATCATCATATATAAACCATCATGACAACTAATTAACACATAAGGGTCAACTAGGTAATTATTGCACCATGTGGTGATTTAGGAATAAAATATTTGGTAGTTATCAAAATGATCATAAATTTCACCCAAAAATAAATATATTAAAGCTACAACTATGGATGTTTATCATGTTCTTCGTAAAGGGAAACCCAATGTGATGCTTCATAATTAATCATTGGAAAATGAGTCTCATATAGAAGATATGAATAATTTAATATATATTATCTCCATTTTTAAATAAAATTTACAATGTTATTTCTTCAATTCTTCAAACAATTTTAATTGGAAAACTATATCATCCACATATCACGATTACATAATTTTAGAATTATATAATCATCATCCAAAAAATTAATCAAATAGCTTATGACATCAACTAATTTTACAAAATTATTATATATGATATAAGTGTCTACAATCATATTAATTGACTTTATAAATATAACCATTGACTATAAAAACCTATAAGTTATATTTATCCTTAAAACCTGCTAAAAATAATAAAATTATCATTTAAATCACTTATATCTTCTTAAAAGGTTCTCCAATAATTTTAATAATGTTTTGTTTATAAAATTATATTATATATAGTTTTATTTATGTGATAACACATTTTAAAATATTTAAAGACTGTAATATTTAAATATTTATAAAATTATTATCATTAAAAACAGTTTCATAATTATACTCCATCGTGGATTCATGTAATAAATTATGTCATTTACTTATATATTATAATATTTTCCATTAAGAGATAAAAAATTATTCATACAAACTAATGAATTATTGTAATTACCTAATCTGAAAGCCACTATACTTTGTTCTCGGAGCTTGGTCACCACATGACTTCTGGTGCACCACCCTATATACCATATGATTTAAATGAGTTGTATGGGTCTAATGATAATAATATCGATGTTATACCTTCCTATCAGGATAAATATAAAAGTAAAAATAACATATGTTTTAACCATAATCAATATCTAATGGGAAACATACAATTAGAGACAACTGGTTCCCATGTATTAAATGCTACAGTAATATGATGGAAAAACTACCTGTCAGACAGTCATACAAATATGTACTTCATTACAATATAACATAAAAGTCAATGATCATGGTCTGAAGTCACTACCCTGTCCTATCATCCCATGCTCCATCCTTTCATCTTAGGCACAAACTATGCATTAGGGGCCTATCATGATCCTATAAAAGAATCAAGTAGTATCTTCTCAAGTTCCATTGTTCCATGGAGGACTAAGAACGGTGTGATTAAAACTCATCAGGAAACCACTAATGGTGTATAAATCAGTATCCATTGTATGAATACTTTTATGTATATTAATTTGGGTGAAGTAAAAAAATAATTAAAAGAAATTTGTTTCAATTTTACCCACTATTAATTAAACCTTTTATCACAGAAAAAATATTATGAAACTATCCAAAATAACCTTATTTAACAATTGTAGTCTCCAATGATGTATAATAATGGCTCACCTACTCTTAGTCACAAAGTTGTTTATAAATCAATGAAATCTAATCATCCACCTCAGACCATCGATCCATGAAACCATAACTTTTCTACTCATTGGGAGAATCAATTGATAGTATGAAATAACAAACAAGAAAATATAGTAGTGTGGCCTAGTGTAGTAGTCCAGCATCACCCATGTATTAGAAACCTTAGAAAAAACTATAATCATATAATAAATAATTGGGTCATAGAGCATAAATTTAGTCTAACATTGGTTGAGGTACCTTATTCGAACATCCTAGTAATACAATACATCTGTGTGACATATAATATTAGTCTAGCCATACCTAATAGAGTAGTGACCATTTCGAAAACCCCACTCACCCCATTTATCACAGTGACATTCCTTTTATAAATTATTCATATATTTGAATTTTTAACATTAGAATTTCTAATGTATGAATAAACCCATAAACACAAATCATGTCATAATGTATCCAAAATACAACTAATATTTTGATTGTTATTTTTATGTACCACATTGAAACATTTTTCATCCACATGGAAAACTAATTCTTTCTCAAAGGATTTAATTTCCATATCCATCATCTTAAAATACCCATTAAATCAAATTCAAAAAATAGGATTGCATAATCCCATTTCTAATCACAATTTAAAATTTAATAAGAAATCTAATTTTAAAATTACTACTAGGTAAAAATATTCATTTAAATCATTACCAAAAATAAAAATATAATTTTCCATTAATGGAAAACATAACTGGATCCAAATCAAAAACTCATCATTAGAAACATTTTATAATAATTTAATGAAATTTACAATTTAATACTTATAATATTTTCTATTTACTATTTAACTATTCTTACATAATTGCTTATAATTCACAACCCACTCACATTCGTAATTACCCATTGAATAATTTTACATACTAATTCCTCTATTTATAATTATGTGGCATACCCTAAAGGTATCCCTAGGGTCAGTCTCACAATATAAATGAATCCATTAGTGTATTGGAGGGGTCTCATACCATAATATAATACCAGATATAAATTATTATTCAATGAAACAAAAATAATATGAAGTTTATACAATGGGACAACAATATACAATTATAAATAATGTGATTATTGGAAAAATCATTTAGGCCCCCAACTTTATTATTGTATAAAACCACTCATCCAAACATCACTATTGATTCAAACATCAACATACTCAAGAGGCTCCTTGGAAAACAAGGGTTTAGAGATTAATAATTAGAAGAAAAAATACCAATCCTCTAATAGAAAATTTATGTTAAATGAGTTGAAAAGATACATGAATCATTGATTCAAACTAAAAAACACTAAAAAAACTTTTATAGGGGTGATAATCACTCCTAGTGGAATATGGATCTCATGGTTCACCAACCATGCTATTTGGGATTGAATGGTGAAGAAAATATATGGAGGAAGAAATATGATCCAAATGGAAAAATTTAAAAACCCAATTTTTGTAGGTCCATAATCTGATTAAAAAGTATTAAAAACCATGAACCAACCATGTGGTTCTCTCTGTCCAAGAGGTAATAGAGCCACACAGTTTTATTTTCACCCATTAATTTTGAAAATCCATGTGATGGATGTGTGTTTCCCAATTCCTAAAGTGCACCTCAATCCTCAAGGTCATCTAGGATACACTACAAGAATTAACAAACCATTTAAACCATTTTATATGCCACATAGTTTTTTAACACAATTAATACTAACTATGAACCAATAATGACATCCACACATATTGGCCCCTTTTAAATCTTTTTCATTTACCCAAACCCCAAGATATGTATTTAATGTGTTCTAGACACCAAAAACATTACATGGATCAAAAATTCATAAAAATATATATCATATTTAGGGTCGATATATTATATTTTCAGGATGACCACGATATATTATTAGTGAAATTAATGGTGTAAATTAATTTTAAAATATATACTATTAAATTTTAATAAAAAATCATTATACAAAAAACATAAATTTAATCCATTTCATTTTGAATCCTTGAATGGTAACTAGAGTATGTTCATATTTTTATGTCATGATTTAAATTTTTAACAAACATAAATACTATATAGTTATAAACAAATTCAATGATCTTTTTAAGACTAGATATTTTTGATGTTATCATAACCAATTTTAATATTTATTATGATTTGAAAAAAAATAATGTTGCATCATAGTCCATTAATAATTTTATGTTAAATATTATCAAGCTATAAATTCAAGAAGTTAAATAAAGATTTAATATTATAATATAATTTCATCATATGCATTAATTTTAAAGAATAATGATAAATAAATCATTACATTAATATAATGGATCATTATGTAGTGAATTTTGTGGAACATTTATCCTTATGAAGATATGATTTTATCATTACATAATATGGAGAAATGAATTGTTAATTAAAACCATTTATTATATTCCTTGATAATCTTCCCTTCATGTTATACCCATTTTGAAATGATGATATAGAAGTAAATATTTTTACAAAAACATCATTGGTGGGATAATTTTATAAAAGGATTTGTGGAAGTATATAAATATTTGAAATAATAATAATTTCACTCTATTTAGTTGTTGACATTCATTTGGAATTGATGGCATAAATAACCATTAATGGATAATGGATAAGTGGATCATTAGAGACTATATAATCATAAAACACCAATTTGAGTTTTGTTGTTACTGTTAATTTAAATAAAACATTACATTTTAAATATTGATGAATTTTGTTGAAAATATTATTTTATAAAATAGAGATATATATATATATATATAGAACATTTCACTATATAAAATTTGATAAACATCTCTAATTCAGTAAATCATTTATATTTTCATTAAAATATTATTTAACCAATTCATCTCCCTCTATGTTTTCTAAAAAACACGAAAATAATAATATATTTGTAAATAATTATTTATAATTCATGAGAGAGTAGTCAATTTAATGTACAATAAATTAAGAGTACGAGACTAGGGATATATCATGGTTTTATATTACTTATAAATGAGTTGTATATATTATGAATTGTATTCAAAACTATTTATTCATCTCCTTTTTAAATGAATTATTAATAAATGGAATTCCAAATTCTGAAATGAAATGTTATAAATAAATTTTTTTTTAAAATGTATGTTTAATGATATTTTTCATTAAAGATGGTATTTTAATTAATTTCAATGTGACAATAACTATTTTCTCACAATAAATTAAAAATAATAGGATTCGATTGATTGAATTTGATTAAAAGGAAATGAGTAAATATTGAAACACACAACTTCTCCATTAAATTAAAATAATGTGTAAATATAATTCAATTTTTATAAACCCTTTATCTAAAATTATTTTTAAATCTATATTTTTAATTAGAAACTAATTATTGAAATATTTTTAATTTTTTTCGTGTTTTATTTTGTATAATGTTTTTTGATAATTTAATAATAAATTATATTATTTAGTTTTTTATATTATATATTCTTTCTAGATATTATTATGAAACTAGAATATATTTGGAATTTTTATTTAGGTTTCGAGGGATAAAAAATAAAAAATTATAAACATTGATATTTTCTAGGTAATTATAAATTCCATATTTTTTTTTGAATTTTTGTAGAATAAATGAGTTTTATATAGATCCTAAATATTTTTACCCATGATTTATGAAAAATTCTTTTCATTATAATGAAATTTATATTTTCATATTTTATATCACATTTATACAAGTTTTTTATTCCATTCACTACCATCAGTTGCAGTTGTATGATATGAACTCCAATCACCTGATATAATATTTATGATAAATTTGAGTAAATATATTTTTCTAAAATATATTTAGTTACATATAATCTTGTTGAATATTAGTAATAGTAATTTAAATTCCATTATCATTTAATGAGGATGAGATTGGTCAATTTTTTCATAAAATTTGAAGAATATATTGAGGTACTTCAATAATAGATTACAGAGTATCATTTATCGAGATATGTTCACTATGAATTATAAGAACACATATACTAGATAATAATTTCAAAATAAATATTTTGTTATTTTAAATGATTTATTTTCCTTTTATTATAGTGGTATTGAAATGGAGGATCAATATTTATAATAAGATAATTTTTAAACATTTTTTATAGTTTTAATATTTATAGATCATCAAATGACTTGACATCACTATACGAAATTTCATTTTTTTAAAAATAGTAGTAATGGAGTGGATAAAAGTTTTGTCCACTATAGTAATAATTAAATTGGTTAATCATGAATGAAAATATATGAAATTTAATTTCCCCAAATAATAGATAGTGAAACTATATAATTGAATAGATAATTTCACTCTATATGATGTGTATTAAAAATTTAGTTGTGGAATGATTCGAGCATTTATTCAGAATGACCAAAAAATATGGGTACAACCATTGATGAAATTCAAAAATTTATTTCTCAGAATAAAAAATAATTTAATAACAATTATTGATACTATTGTTGGAGTTTGTATAATGGAAAATAAATATGTTGTTAAAAAATTTATCTATGATAAATTATCAATAAAATTTTAATTTTTTTTCAGAGAATGACTCATTATATGTATATTTATTCACCAAGAGGATGATAATACATAGTTCAGAACCAACGTGTGACCCATTATTATATAATTATTTTTTATCTATCATTTAATAATACCATAGCCCCAACTTATACATAATAAAAACATTATTTCATGTCTTACAAAAAATATTTAAAGATTATCATTTTGGCATGAAAGGGGAAAAAGCACAAAAATTTGATTTTTGTGGTATAACTAGTGTTAAAATAAACATAAAATCTAATAAATATAAATATAGTTATAGGATCCAAACCATGTGTAACATCCCATGTAATTAATGAATATTATATGTTCATTTATATTAATATTTCTGAATAAAATGTTAATATTACTTTAAATGGAATGCTATGATCGATGGCGTACCCAATACGCAATAATGAGTTTCTTTGAAATCATACGTTGCACACTAATAACATAATAATATTAATTTAAATAGTAGTTAAAGCCTAGACATTGTAAGAGCGGGAATGAACAGAACTAAATACAGTATTATTATATATGATTGATTAATATTTTAAAAATTACTAAATAAATTGAAGTGGCTTAAAATCCAAATTAATCCAATTTGAAGAATAAATATTCTAATATTATTTAAAAGGTCGATTAATGGCTTTTTTATGGAGAAACATTTTTAAAACTAATTTTTTTCAATTTTATATGTTATATATGACAAAATAAAATCCTTCATTAAAATCAGGACATTATAGTGTACGTTGTGTAAATTATTGTAATTTTTCTGATAAAGATCATTTTTAATGACTAGTATAAAATGTAGTATTTTAATTCATAACCTACTATTAATTTAATTTATTAATATGTATAGAAAACTTTATATTGGTTTTAAAGTTTAATTATAATATATTTTTACCATTTAATTTATTGGTGGTCATTTGAATTAATTTCACTTTGAAATTGGAAAAAAATAACTGTCAATTATTTGATAGATATTGTTTCTTAAAAACATGGTATCTGTTTTTACAGCAGGAATTAATTATAAAATTAATTAATTAAACTTATAAGTATTTAATTTGGTAAAATTGACAAGATTTTTTAATTTTTAATATCATATTTACTTTGGATTAATTTTTGGAATTAATCGGACAAATGTTTATTTTTAATGAATAGTCAAAAATACAGCATTTTTCTTCAAAAATGGTTTTTAATATAATTTAATTATATGGGTATATTGTCCATTTAATTAGTTTTAAATTTTAATTGAATTATTTTTTATCAATTAATAAAATTTTGTTCATTGTAAGTAATTTCACTTTTCAATTTGGTGTAAAAACTAGTCAATATTTTGATTAGTTTTACTTCTAAAAAACTCTTCAATAGTTTTGACAAAGTTAAATTTTTTTAAATTAATTTCTGCAATTTATATGATTTTAATTTGGTAAAATGGATTCCATATTTGGAATTAGAAGGTCCAAATAATGTAATTAGGACTCTTTTGTTTTTTGGACATTATGAATAGTAACGACAACATTTTTCATTAATTATCATGATTAATTAGTAATCAGGTAGTTAAGGGTAATAAAATAATATCATAATAATATTAAATGACTGTAAAATTTGTCCAAATACTTTTTGTTTTTTCATTTCTGTCCATGTAAATCTTTTTACCAATCTTTAGGGCCCATGGAGTCACATTGGTGTTATGGTGACATTTATGACATTATTTTTAAAAAAAAGAGAAATATGACAAAGGTTTGTATATCCTAAGTAAAAAAAATTAATTTTTTTTACATAAATTATCTATTATACTTAAAATATTTATTGAAATTATAAAATTATATCCTAAATCATGATAATGTTTTTATAATTTTTAGACACAAAATAGATAAATTTATCTATGACATCATGATGAAGCAGTGATTACATCATTAATGAACAATTTAAATAAACTGAAAAGATAAGGTAAGGTATAAAACAAAAACATGTCTAAAACCAATTGGATGGGTGGATTTCGAACCCTTATCACCTTATCCTCATAATAAATCATTCTGGGACCTTTAAAATCTAAAAATAGTTTTATAATAAAGGAACATTTCAAGACTTTCCAGAAGTGACCCTCGTCTATCTTATAAATGGCCAATAGCTCTACCCCTTACCCACACCTCTCAAGCCTTTGGATAATCCATAATATTCTCTTATTATCACTCAACATTCCTTTCTCACTCCTAGAAGCCTCTCACTGGCCACAAGTCTTTCCATTGAAGAATTTGGCTCAAATCAAAAAGAGTTGCCCGATTTAGAGGTAATGTCTTTTCTCAAGTTTATTTCATTTATTTTCCTTCTTCACTAACCACTATCTTATAATTATTTGATACCATAATAACATCAGTATAATAAACATACTAGGATTATTTTATGATAAATATTCTACCTACACTTACACACAACTCTTGCTAATGGTTAAGGAACATTCCGTTTCTTTGGGTGGCAAATTACGGCCTCACAAAAAGATGATTGTTTAATATTCCTTTAACACCTCTAATGGTGGCCATTATGATGGAACAATATTTATATATGATAATTAACTAATTTTTATAACATGATAATATGTGATTATAATTGAATAATGAAAATTAAAGGATGTCCTTAAGAAATTTTAAATTGACCATGGTTTATTATTCAGAAATATAATGAAATGAACAAGACAAGTCAGATTTGAGGTAAGGGGATTTCTTATCTCACTTTTAATACTGTAAGATTTCAATTGTTCTCCAATTATTTATTGAATTTGGTGTATTTTTTACTTAAATTTGATATATATTATCATGATTCTATTTATATTCATGGTATTCTGTGATTCATTTGGTTCTTATTATCTTTTGGGCATACGACATGATTGATTAGAATGTAGTAAGGGGTTTTTATCTCATTTTTATTCCCATGAGATTAATTCTTCATTTTCCACTACATACATTTATGTGGTGTATTTACTACACATTATTGAATTCATTGTGTAATATAATTTAATAAATGGGTATTTAAATCTTCATTTCATGACCATTATTTCATGAAGTGTACGTTTCGAAAGATACCCAAATCGGTAAGGGAACCTTTCACCCTCCTCTTTTAAAAAGACTTATTTTTTAGGTCTTTTAATTTACATATTTTTATGATGGGATAAGTTCTTATATAACCTTATTGCTTTAAATTGTATGTACATGTGATGAGATACCCTTTTTATATCTCATCAACTGATTTTCTAAAATTTAAAGTGACGCTATCAGGCTGTTAAATTTCTGTACGGGATCATCTTAACACAATTTCAATTCTTTGGGTTAACCCACTACTTCTTGATTATGTCGTGATATGAATATGTTTGGATGAACCCTGATTATTTTACACATAATATCCAGTTATATTGACTGTATTTATATTTTTCACAAAAAAATATGTAACAGATTTATCCTCAAACTAAGGATATCGTATTTGTAAGAGACTTCATCTCAAATCCCCATTAGTTGAGGCATACATAAATTTATATATGAATTTATGTAATAGTTATATAATAAACCCTTTTGATTGTTAATTTCAATCAAAATTAATCTTTTTACATGATGCATTGTATTAAACGACAAAATGGAATGTTTTTGTCTTATTTATGCGGCAACAACGACTTCTCTGCCATCATAACCATTATTTGAGTTTTCAGTTCCCTCTACATGCCATAAGATTTTTTAAATGAAAAATAAATACCATGTTTTAATTTTCTTTTATTTTGGTATTGATAATGGTTTTGAAAATGTATTAATTGTATTAATGTTTTGTATTGATATAATGTGATTGAAATGTGGAAATGTTATGTTTCCTTTATGAATGATTTAAGTGATACGATTATGTTATGGTTTTTGAGCATTGTTTATGATGTATGTTGGTTCCTTGAATAACTAAGGGTGGGTGAGCCTGAGATAGCTCTCCAATGCAATGGGTAATGCGATGGAGTTAAACACTAAGGCTTCTCTGAAGAGATTTAGGGAAAATAATGTGATGGGTATTCCAAATGTAACCATGTGGGTTACACCCTGTGTAAGAATTTTATGGATGACTGAAGTTACCTTTATATCTTATAATTTCTATGAGTTATTCATAAATATTATTATTTCATGAGGTATGTTAAAGTGATTATTTTTTTTGAGTAATGTATGATTTCATTGATTCTTATGTATATATGGACTAATGTTTTCTTTCCCTATTTTTATATCCATTAATATCATTTTTATGCTCATCCCAATTTTTTGAAATTTTTTTCATAGGATGTAAGGAAAGGTGAGGAAAATTAAGAATTCATGAAGATTTATATCATGAAAATAACTGTGGTTTTATTTAAGTATTTGAAAAAAAATCAGTTATAGTAGAAGTGTCTACATTGTAATGTTCAAGTTGATATTTAATAGTTATGCCCTAAATCTCTAAAACTCTATACCTAAAAATATCCTCAATTTGAATTATTCATTAAATTCATTATTATGTAATGTTTTATGGTCGGGTCCTTAATGGTGGTATCAAAGGTCGGTTTTCATAACATTATAGGTTAGGGTATTCTTTACAAACAAGTGACATTACCATAATGGTTAGGATTATAGAAAGATTTGTAGTTATTTTTATAATGTGAATGAGATTAAGATAACATGAATAAGTATATCTTAGTATTTACACTCGTCATAATATATTATATGATGATTTTACTGATATACTCTCACTGACCTTTTTGGTTATAATAAATGGATTGATCTACGAGGAACCCAAGTAACAGGGGAAGTGAAGAAAACTGTGAATTTTTTCTAAACAACCAACTGAATGACATGGGAGATGAAATAAGAACTCTTGTGGTTATTCCCACCCAACTATCTGGAGTCATTAATGACCACCTGAACCTTAGTGATTTTTATAGGGAATCATATGTGTGAGAAAAAAATCCCTACAGAATTTCCGGTAATAATCAAAAAGGTATGTATGTTCAAAAACCTATGTGTCAGAGATGTGGAAAGAAAAAAATAAGAAAGTGTTTCAAAGGGATAGAAAGATGATATTGATGTGGAAATGAAGGTCATAAAGCAAGAACCAACCATGGAAAAAGGAAGCATCTAGTTGACTCTAGGAATGGTAAAGAAGTTCATTATAAAGGATCAATTTAATGTTTTAAATGTTGTGTGAATGGTCATTATGAAAACACATGCCATTTGAAGGTGAATCAAGAACTGGATCACTAGTATCGTACATATTTTCGTTAACCAATACATATTGCCATTCTGATTGAGGAAGAAGAAACTGACAATGACCAATGAAAGATTTGGATTATTTCTTAACATATGTTTTTCCTATTATTGAATATTATGATATGATTCATGAGTTTGTTTGTTTGTTGGAATAAATTATTTCAGAATATGTTTGGAAGGAATGGTTAATGAATCATGAAGAATTTTGAATGATTAAGAAGTCAACATATAAGGGATTTAAGAGTTATGGTATATTTTAGGATGGTGAAATGCTTAAAAGTATTAAGGCTATTTTGATGATGGGACTACATTATAGGACTTCTTATAGTATGTGTAACACTGTGGTTTGATATATTGAAATTTAATTCAAATAATAATTATCTTTCCTTTTTTGGATATAGTTATAAAGAACCATTTTGGTTTTTATTATCCTTAAATTTTAGGTAATTATCAATTAATACATTTTCTGATGAAAAATGAACGTTATTATATAAAATTTGTGGTTAAAATATTTTATGGTTATTTATGATGAATTTATCTCTTCTTGGGAATGTTATAAAATTATATAGTTTATTAAAAGGGACAACACGCAGACCATGTGACAACCCGTCGCATTGGACGAAGCTGTGGGAATCGAACCCATAACCAATATGCGGCTGGTATTTATCACCTACCACTGGACTACGTAAAGTACCAGGTTAGTATGATTAATTATTTTTCGTTAGATGATCTTATGACTCATGAATAAGTTTATGTTTGGTTATCTATGGAAATTATTAACCATTCATGGAGGATGTGTGATTAGGTTAATTACTTTTGAGTATTAGACCATAAGACTAACTTTAGTTATTTTGAGATAAATTTTACGATTTTCCTTAGAAGAAGATGTGATTAAATCCATCAGATATCTGGGATTCAATCTTAGTTTGGATTACTTTGAATAACTTTATGGATATCTATTTATTGAATGGTCTTTGATGAACTTTGGGTTTTGTTGGAAAAATTTTGGAGATTAAGAGTTTGTGAAATATTATCCTTTTTGTGATTATCTAATCTTTTACTACCCATTTTGGTTTTAGTTTATGTATAAATAAAAGGGAAATATATATTTCTACTTTTTTGGATTATGTGATTCTCTAGAAGATGATTATTGTGCTTTTGGATTGACCAAGTCTTTTTCAATGGTCATCGTTTGGATAAAAGATTAGTTTTGGTAGAAACTTATTAATGATTGAAACTCTACATGAAGGTATATATATTTACCTATGTTTATATTCTATATAGTAAACTAATTAATCATAATTATTAGAAGAAACGTAAAACAAAAACGAGGTTGGTTTACATTTCCAAGTAGGTAATCAAAGACCGCTTACACACATCATAAGTCTGTGATTTTCATGTGGTTAACTTTCTCCTAATAATGTTTTCTATCACTCTCCATCAGAACTGTACCCTTTTTTTCTCCTCCACATCCATATTTTCATGGAATCCTAATTTGGGTTATTTCAGGTTACCATTGTACTTCTTTTTCATTGTTTTATAGTGATAATTTTATTTTCACCTTTTCTAATGTGGGGATTTCAATTAAGTTTTCGAGCCCAATTATAAAATTGTGAGGATGAAATTGCAAAAAGGGGGGAAGGATGTAACATCCCAGGTAAATAATGAATTTTAATTGTTCATATATATTAATATTTTTGAATATAATATTAATATTACGTTAAAAGGAATGCTATGTTTGATTGCGTACCCAATATGCAACAATGAGTTTTTTTGAAATCTTATGACGCAAACTAATAATATAATAATATTATTTTATATGGTAGTTAACGCCTAGCCATTTTAATGGAAATAATGAACATAACTAACTAAAAAATGATTATATATGTTTGTTAAATATTTTAACAATTACCCAATAAATTATAGAGTCTTAAAATGAAAATGAATCCATTTTTTAGAATAAACATTCTAATATTCTTTAAAAAGTCGATTAACCGCCTTTTGATGGAGAACCCTTTTTAAAACTTATTTTTGTCAATTTTATATGTTATCTTTGACAAAATAAAATCCTTCTTTAAAATCATGTCATCAAAGTGTACTTAGAGTAAATTTTTGTTATTTTTCAGATAATGTTCATTTTTAATGAATATTGAAAAATGTTGTATTTTAATTCAAAACCTCCTTTTAATATAATTTATTTATATGGATATATTAACTTTTTATTTAGTTTTAAAGTTTAAATAGAATTTATTTTTCCATTTAATTCAATGGTGGTCTTTGGAATTTATTTTACTTTGAAATTGGAAATAAGAAAGTGTCATTCTTTTGATAGAGATTGTTTTTTAAAAACACGCTATTTGTTTTGACAGCTGGAGTTAATTATAAAATAAATTTATTAAAATTCTATATTTTTATTTTTTTAATATATAAATAATTTATTAATTTGTAATATCAAATTTACTTTGGATAAATTTTTGGTATTTTTATGACAAATGTTAATTTTTAATGAATAGTGATAAATACTGTATTTTTCATCAAAACTGCTTTTTTGTTTAATTTAATAATATAGGTATATTTTCTTTATAATTGGGTTTAACGTGTAATTTAATTACTATTTTATCACTTATTACATTTTTTTTCATTGGAAGTAATTTCACTTTTCAATTGGATGTAAAAACAAGTCAATCTTTTGATAAATTTTACTTCTTAAAAACCAGTCTTTGGTTTTGACAACATGAATTATTTTTAAATTAATTACTACAATTTATATGATATAAATTTTATAAAATGGATTGCACATATGGAAACAGAAGGATGAAATTATTTAATAAATACTCTTTTGTTTTTTGGAAATTATGAATAGTAATGATGACAATTATATTTAATTATCATGATTAATTAGTTATCAGGTTGTAAAAGGCAATAAAATAATATAATAATAATATAAAATGACCCCAACATGTGTAAAAATCCTTATTTTGAGTCATTTTTGACCATGTAAATATTGTTACCAAACTTGAGGGCCCATGGAGTCATATGTTTGTGATAGTGACATTTATGACATTATTTTTTTAAAAAAGAAGAGAAATATGACAAAGGATTATATATCCTAAGTAAAACAATTAACATTTTGTTTATGTAAATGATATATTAGATTATAAATAGTAATTATAAAGTTAAAAATATTTTCTACATCATGATATATCTTTAAAAAAATTTATACATTAAATAAATAAATTTATTTATGAAACCATGATGATGCAGTGATTACCTCATTAATGAACGATTAATATCAAATGAAAATATAAGGAAAACACAAACACCTAGACAATTAGAAAATCTATAGGATGGATGTAATACAAACATTTATAACCTTATCCTAAAAATATATAATTGTGCACTCTTTAAAATCCAAAAATTATTTTATAATAAATTAACATTTCAAGACTTTCCAAAAGTGACACTCCTCCATTTATAATATTCCCCCACCTAGACCCCCATAACCACACCTCTCATGCCCTTAGATCATCTAAACTCTTCATATATTATATCTCCACATGCCTCTCACACTACTAGAATCCTCGCATTGTGTAGAAGTCTATCCAAGGAAGCCTTTGACTCAAATAAAAAAGAGTTACCTGATTTAGATGTAATGCCTTCTCTTGAGTTTCTTTCTATTATTTTACTTATTAAAAAACTAGTATCTTCTTATTATGGGATCCCATAATACCACCAGTATCCTAAATATACCAGGAGGTTTTTATGATAAGGATTTTACATACACTTATACATACCATTATCTAATGGTTAGAGAACATACTGTTTCTATGGGTGGAGAATTACTACCTCACGAAACGATAATTGTTTAATCTTCTTTTAACCCATCATATAGTAGCCATTATGATGGAACTATGTTTATATTTTATATATATTATATTTATTTCCTCTCAATTCTTCTGTATTTTATATTTAACACATACCTTTTTTGCATGTTGCGCAAATCAGACATTTCATATGAGGAAGTGTGGATAACCGCCCCCTCAAGTGATGTGACACATTCATGCCAAACCTGGAATTTTTAAGAATGTAATTAATGTAAAAATGTTTACTATATAACATATATATTATACTTGAATTATAATATATCTAGGTCTCGATTAGTTTTATATTCCACTAATATGACAAAAAATTAAAGTAGCATTCATGCGTACGAACAACCTACCATCTCCATGAACGGTAAATTTGATTTCTTATCACAAAAAATTTTGAAATACATATATAATGGATATATATGATATTTAAATAATGAAAATCAATCCGAATATGATGTACTTATAACTACATGGACAATTCTCTTCAAACAATTTTATTTTTAGCTCATGTACCGAACATCGAAAAAACGTATGATATGAACTCACATAATTAACTAATTATTATAACTTGATAAATGTGATATGAATTGAATAATAAACATAAATAAGTCCTTAGGCAATTATAAATTTATAATGTTTTATTATTCAAGAATATAATGAAATGAACTAGACAAATCGGACTTGAGGTAAGGGGATTTCTTATTTAACGTTTAATTCCGTAAGATTTCCATTGTTTGCTATTTATTTATGTCATTTGGTGTATTGTGTACCGCCATTTGATATATATTATCATGATTCTATTTATATTCATGGTATTCTGTGATTAACTGGGTACTTAATATATTTTGGGCATACGACTTGATTGATTACAAAGAGGTAAGGGGTTTTTATCTCACTTTTATTCACGTGATATTTATTCTACATTTGACACTATTTCTTTTTGTGTGTGGCCTCTCTTATCATTGACTAATGTTATATACATCCCAAATTAATTACTCGTTCTTAAAACATTAGTATAGCATATGTTCGAGGTCGATCCACAGGGAATTATGGCCTGCATGAATTCAATTCAGTCAATACGTAATTAGGTGATGTATGCAGAATTTAGAGTTGATTGGTTTGGTTTTGGTTTTGGATTAAAACTATATTGTTTTACTTTGATTAAATGATTAATAGTTTTAAATAAAACAAAAAGTGAATTTAAAGAGTTTAAAATGGGAAGAAAAGACGCGTCAGGGTTGTGGTGATTAAGGAGTTTTTATGCAGATTTCTTGAATGGTTGTGTTGTTCATGATAATTCATCATTTTTTATTTCATTTTGTTACAAGATTTCCTTTTTCCGATTCCTCTTGTTTTGAATTTGAGAATTTGACTCCTTGGTCCTGTATTCAGCGTTCTTAATTCTTTATTGAGTTCAGTCCATTATTTGAATTAGTGAAATCATTCCAATGGTCATTGATGTTTTCACCGTTACTTTTATTTTGTATCACTAAGAATTCTTCCCTTGGTCCGGCTCAGAATTCATAGTTATATTTGACAGTGAATTAAGAAGAGTAAGATGAATTACAAGGATTTAACACAACTATATAAAACAACACACAAATTAAGATACCTTCATCCACAGCCCCAACACGAGGGGTTTTGTTACACATAGAAAGTAGGAAAGAAACAAGACATGTGATACCTGACGGAATCATCGTGTAATCTTTGAGGTAAGGTTTCGGAAGGTGGAATGGTGGAATATCAGAATGACGACACCTCAGTGGCTTTAGGAATGGTGGTAGAAGAGCTTCTCTCACCTCCAATGGGATCTGAACTCTAAAATCCATAGGCTAAGACCTATTTTTATTGAAAAATAATGTACACGACATGTATAGAAAGTACACGGCGTGTACATTTCGTCAATGCGCTTTGGCACCAATTTCTCCGCTGGCAGGTGTCCTAACACGCCGTATTTGACTTTTGAACAAGGCGCTTCCTGGTGGTTGGGTGTACACTGCATGTAGCACCGCCATACACGGTGTATAGTATCATAAGTTTGGTCATCAGCCCCTTCTATAATAGTAGACACGGTGTGTACAAATGAAACACGCTGTGTCTCCCTCAACATCCACATGGGCATGTAGACTTTTCTCATCAACCACTGCTTCTAGAACGTAGTACATAGTGTGTAACTCCACCATATACATCTTGTATCTTCTGCCTAGTGACATAGGAATGTTCTCCCTCCTTCGGTCCATGTCCCTGTTTGGATATACACGGAGTGTATAAAAGTCCATGCTGTGTAGTTTCAAAATTTTCACAGACTTCCCTTGATTCATGTATTTAGCCAGAATGCTGTTGAAAGTAAACCAAATCACCATAATCAAAGTATATGTTTATAAAACAACAGATATTTTCTGAAAACATGTTTTTATTTTCAATTATATATATATATATGTATACAAAAATTGGGTGTATGAAATTCCCCCACACTTAGTCATTTTCTTGCCCTCAAGAAAAATCTCAACATCTAATTAATATAACCTATATATTAAAAGGAACGATTTTAATTAATAAATGTATAACTGATAAAGTTACGGAGGAAAAATTATAAAAGGCCCAAACAAATTCAATTCATAAGATATTATAATCATTCCTCGTATATAATACAATTAACTGCTCTCATCCTCTTTCAACACATTTTTAAACCATTCAAAAATAAGCATGCCACTTAATGATTTACCTTACCATTTAAAATCACACTTCACAATGAAGATATTTTTATTCAATGTAATGCTAAATCTAATGTATATACACTATATCCATAAGTTTCCAAGATGCCTTGTTCTCTACTTCAGAGAAACTTAATTACAAAAATCATGAGGGCTTTATCAATAAGGTTCAGATGTCTCTGTGGCTAAGGGTTGGTAGGTTCATAGGTGAAAATAAATTCTGCGGCTTAAAAAAAGAAGTGTATTTTTTTTAAACAACATTTCATGATATTCAAAGTAAAGTTCACTGAAAATTATTCCATCACAAGCTCAGTCAAATGCTTTTGTAATGGTCACAATCTTCGTTAGGCGCGTATGGTTCATGGGTAAATAAGGATAAGGCCCAATATTTGTTTGTTTTGTGTTTTTTTAGAAGAAAAAAACAAAACACAAGGGAAACACTTATGAATACAATGAGTATATGTTTGGAACCCGTTATTCCCCAAATAATTAAGAGGCACTCCCCCACACTTTATTTCATGGTTTTTCAAAAAATATGCCATGTGTTGACAACTCCCTCTTTAATCCTCAAATGAATAATCATTCAATGTTTAAAAATAAATAGGGTGGGAAGTGAAATATGCTTGTAATGTGGCTTCCTATAAAGTATGATCATGGCTTCTATGGGCTTAAGAAGATTAAATGTAGGGTAGGTCTCAAGATAAAGTGGTTGAAACAATATAATGCCTTAATCATTTTAATAAAATTAAAAAATTTATTCATGTTTTGAAAAGAAAATTTTCAATCTTTGTAGTGATACATATCCTAAGAATCTCTCATTAAAGAGGGTATTAGAAAATAAATATGAAAAGGGGATTAGAATACCTCTCAGGTGTGGAAAAATAATAAAGGGGTAATTAGGTCATGACATGAATATAAATGATTAGCCTAATAAATGTAATTTAATCATGGATGAAAAGTTCCCATTGAAACTATATGAACAATCATTTTAAAATACATAAAGACTAAAATAAGCATGAAACCTTTCCAAAATTTCCTACTAATAACTCTACCATTTATAAGAATGATTAACCAATATTGCATTACATTTTCAAATATAGAATCTAGTAATGATGTCTCCAAGATTAGTTAAAGGGAATAGACTAAGGTGAAATAGAAAGATTCTCCCACACAATTAATACTGCACATGGTCCAACAAATGCAATACGAAGGTAAAGGATGGTCAAGGGGGTGATATGGGGTAGAAATTGAGGGAAAGAAGTGGAAGAAGTAAATCCAAAAAGAGAGACAATAGAAATGGTAAAATACTCCCCTCATGTACAGTGATGCCCAAGGTGCTCCATGATACCTGTGACGGGTGAGAAAAAGAAAACTGCAAACAAGCACAACAGAACATCATAGAAAATAAAAAAAGAGATATATAAGATAATGAAAAATGTCACAATCATGGGGTCACCTTGGGGGAGGCATCAGCTAGTACATAATCGGCCGGTAGAGATGGTGTAGGAGGCTTGGAAGTGGGAGGCTCTGACTCTGCATTGGGAAGGGGAGATGAAGAAGTAGGAGCCACAGATGCGAGACTCGGCTAAGGTAACTCAGCAGAAGGCCCTAGCCCAGCAGAAGTGGTAGCATTAGGGCTCACCGTAGTCATTAGAACATAATTCGTGGCCTGCACAGGAGAGGGTGGTGGAGCAGTAGCAGATGGGCCAGGAGCAGAGACAGAGGCTGGTGGTGGGGGCAGTGAAACCCCAAGACGCTGAGAAATACGTGCCAATAGCTGCTCCATCTGGTCCTGGAGGCCGTCCAGACGAATCAAATGGCGTGAATAGTTGTCCTGGTGACCGACGATAGAACGAACTGCTACTCCACCTGAACTTGTCGGCTGTCCAAGTGACCCAAAACCTTCTCCATCTCGGATAGGTGGTGGGAATGGGCAAGATCGACCGAGGGTGAGAGGGTAAGGGGAATGGGTGATCGGACAAAATAAGTATGGTCATAAGAAGTGGGGTTAGTAGGGGGTGGGTGAGGAGGAGAAGCTGGAGGGACTGGGGAAGGAGGAGCAATGTCAGCAGCTGGGGCAGGAGGGGAATCAGGCGGTGGGGCTCGAGCCTGAGCAAGGATGTAGGCACCCCCTACTTCCAAACCAATCCCATACGAATGAGCATGAGAAATTCCATCTACTGGGGTGAACCTAACAAGTCATGAGGTAAATAGGGCTCTAATACCCCTAGGTGGTGGGGAAGACGGATGGTGTAAAACCCGCTGTTCAGGTTACCCTGATGGCCAATAATCATGGAGTGGAAATAGGATGTGGCGAGATAGGGGAGGTCTGGGTAGTCATGCTGAATGACACAGGTATGAAGCTCCATGTCACAGATGGTCACGACCCCCATATCCTCATGGAGGGGGAAGAGGATGGCGCTGAAGCACCTGTGGGAAAAGTGAAGGACGGGGTTGGCTATAAGTGTGTTCTTGTAGGAAGTGGGGGAGTATCAGTGGTCAGGCCCAGCGATCTCCCGCCACATGGCAATGAGGCCAGATTTCTCAGGACGGGTCAAGGTAGAAATGGGGGGTGGGGTGAAAGGATGGGGGTAGAAGCCGCACCCTCGGCCAAACTCTGTCATGGTAAGAGAAAACTGTCTGCCGCCTAGCCTGAATCGAACTACAGGTCCTTCATAGCCAGGTGTCTCCCAGTAATGCACTCCATCAAACTCAAACGAGGCCGCAAACTCCAAAAATAAATCATGGAACACATGAGTGCTGACCTGGAAAATATCGACGAGTGAGGTGTGCCTGAGAAGTGTCTCAAACTCCTCCCAAATACTGAGCTGCTGCGGAATGCTACTATCATGGTACTATCCACTCAATTGGATCGGCCGACGAGAGATGCGTCGGACCCTATTGTATGCGAGGTCGATGGCTGGGAATACCGTGCATGGATACGGATCACCTTCAGGTTCTGGCCCATGTGTTGGTGCAGTAGCAGCAGCAGGCTTTGTAGGTGGATCGACCGAAGTAGAGTGTGGCTCATTGAGAGGTGTGCTCGAAGAGGGACCAGCTGTTGATGAAGATAGCATAGGTAAAGTGGAACCTGGTGTAGTAGAAGTAGTCCTGACCTCCGATGAGGGAGTGAGTGGCGGAAAAATAGACAATGGAGGGAGCTCGAAGATGGGAGCATCTGGGTCCGGCTGCGTAGGATTTCGGAGTCGGATCCAATGATAAATGGACTCCTCTCCCTCAGTGGCAGAGGTTGGCCGCTTCCCATGGTAAAGATCATGATCTGCCATATCCTGAAATGGATGGAAAAAAACAATTCAAAAGAAAAATGAAATGGAATGAAAACAAAACAAAGAAAATGTGAGAAACTGGAAAATAAAAGTACACGCCATGTACTCCAGAGAACACGGCGTGTAGTCAAAAATGTAGAGTATCCATTGTTCTCTAGACAGACACATGGAGGGTGAATAACAGTCCTTGGAAAAGTACATTGTAACACCCGAGATTTTTTTGAGTAATATTGTGTTTTTATATATATCATCAAAGGAATCTTTCACTACATACTAGCTTGGCTTACTTTACATGCAACCGCGACCTTCCTCGATAGCTTGCGTCGTACGCAATACTGAGTTTCACTAAACAACGATATGATATTAAAATATTATTAAAACTAGCCGTTATGAATAGTAATAACCACTTTTTGAAATTTTATAAATTTTATCTTTCAAAATGGACTTCATTTTTGAATTCGGAACACCGAAATTAGCCTAGGGTGAAATTTTGGTATTTTTCTGAAAACTTTCAATTTTTGATGAATAGTGAAACCACTAAGTGGTAGGTTAAAAACTGAATTTTGCATAAAACATAATTTTACCGCTTCTGTGAATGGAATTTCGAAAATCCGAGAGACAAGGTTAATATCAAGGACTAAAATGTGGTTCAATGAGATGAAAATAATTTTTTGGTGAATAGTAACTTTTTACTTTTTTTTACCACGGTTAAAAGTAAATAGGGTAATTAAGGGTAAAAATGATATTATTATTACCCTAACACATGTCCTAATTCTATTGTACAAGTGTAATTCGACCAAAAATAAACTTAGGAATAAAATATGACCATTTAGGTCCACTTGGATTAGATTAGGACATTTATTATTAATTTATTTAAAGAAGGGTTAAAATAGTTAAAATCGAAGTTTAATAAGTAAATAATTTTTAATATGGGGTTATACATAAGAAAAATTCGACTATAAATATTCATTAGAAAGATAAAAAGATTTCCTCTATGATGGTATTTTATTTATAATTTTTAGACATTATATAATTTAATTTATTTATGACACAATGATGATTGAGTAATTATCTTATTAATGAAATATTGACATAATTGATGTTATAAACACGAAAATAAATGTAATTTGAGACTTTTTTTGAATTCCACTAATTTTATAGGTTACTATGATATATTATTGTTTATTTAATCAACTTAGTTCGAACATATAATTCTGTTATGACTTTCACAAAAATCATATATCAAATAGTGTCAAAATTAACACAAAATAGTTTTTAAATCAAATATTATATTATTAATTGTTATTTTATTCCTAAAAATCTAATGATCGGCCAAATGACTTAGATAAGGATATATATTATATAATAATAAACAATTTGGGGTTCGTTTGGCATGTTATAGTAAGTATATTAACCATATAGTGTAAGAAAACAAAAAGACATGGTAAATGTTAAATTATTTAACATAGAGTTAAATCTAATTGATAAGGTTAAAATAATAACCTAAACTTGTCTAAATCCTATTGGTTGATAGGATTTCGACCCATCCCCGCTTTAGCTTCGTAATAAGACCCTTTGGAACCATTATAAACCGATTTTGACTTTAATATAAAATAATATTTTGAGATATTCCTAAGGTGCCCCTCTCCTCCCTTATAAAAGGGCACCTCCTCCCCCTCCTCCTCACACCAATTTGAGCACTCAAGCTCGGCCAACCCCTGCCATTTTCTCCTCTCCACTTCCCTAGAATAATCCTAGAGGTCCTGGTCTTCTTCAAAGACCAATCATAGTTCCCTATGTGGAGGATTCAAAGAAGCGTTTCAAAGAAGAGGTAATATCCATTACCGACCTTTTCAATTTCTTTCTTCTTCAACTTCTTCTTCTTTAGTTGTTTCCTGATAAAGTAATAACATCAGTATTACTTACATACTGATATGTTATTATAAATATGAAACAACCCTAATTCACCTTCTATCCATCCTATGGAAAAAATGAAATCACCGCGCGTGCGCACGTACTGAATACCGTCTCCACGCCGTGGTGTAATCTTTTTTCCACCATCACCTGACAAGGGTGGGTATAATGGTGTAATGAGTAACAATTTATGATTATTATAAAGTAATATTGATACTGAAATAATATACATATACTCCAATACAATTACATGATCATAAGAACGATATCATCACTCATGCGTACGTAAGGAATACCGTCTCCACGATGTGATGAGACTCTTTCTACATGATCATCATTACATAGTAATTATATAAATGAATTGAATGAATAAATATGATATATGTTACACTAATACCATTCTTTATTTAAGGTATCTATAACCTTAAAAGAAGAATAAGAATTTATTCGGCAAAACACGCATAAGAACAAAAGGTAATAAAGACCCGAGTAACAAGTAACAATGAAATATTACTAACAAGAAGCTAAGAATATGACAATATATGATATCATATCAATATTAATGATTCTGGAATAAGTCAATAACATTATTTAAACCATTATACAGGAGCTTCGGACACATACAAAGCAAATCGGACCTAAGGTAAGGGAAATATCACAATCTCATTTTTATCCGAGATTGTTTATTCGTAAGTATTTACTGGGGTTTATTTTATCATCCACATCCATGTTCCCTCAATATGTAATATTGTTTCCATCCACTTAAAATAGTTTAAATCCAATTTTACCCTTCGGTGAGTTTTTAGTAAAAAATATGAAAGGAGTCTTTTGTCGTTTTTTCGTACGAGGTACTTTTTGACTTTTCCGACAAAAGTACGAAGAATGTTTTTTTTAACTTATACGGCATGAATGGATTTTTAAAACATTATTTCCAAGAAGCTTTCTTTATAAGTTTGCAAGTTTATTTTTAATCAACTTCGTTTAGTTTATAATTGAATGCCATGTCAAGAAAAGAAAAGTGTTTTTGAAGTATAAAGGATATTTTCCTCAAGAATTGAGTTCAAATGTTTTATCAAAATTATTTTCCAAATAAGATAATATAGGGTTCTGTTTTTATCCCTATTATTACATTGAATTGATTATGTTATGAAGTCATTTACCTTATATGATTTGTTTTATGATGTCATGATGTTTCAAGAATCCCATTTTTGTTACATGTGTTATGCGATGATGTATGATTTATGATTATGTGGAACACATAAGAAAGGATTAATTATAAGATGGGTGGGACATATATCTCCCTCCAATGCATTGGGTAATGATTTATATCTCATGAGATAGACATGGCTGGAACGGAAGGTTATTTCGGTTCAGTGATATAGCACTGAAACGAGGAGTGAACTCGGTTTAGAAATGGACTTTGTCCGCTAAGATAGTCTTGGCAATGAGTCATGACTAACATGAAATGATTTTCCATGATTATGTGTGCATGCCACAATGTTTCAAGTTTCATGTTATGATTATGGGGATCTCATTTTCACTTCTATGATTTATTCCATGTTAAGATATTATGATCTCTTTTGAAGGTTATGATTTTCAAAAAGATATGATATGATTTTTATTTTCTTTATTTTCCCTTGCTGAGCATTTGAGCTCACCCTTTTATGTTTTCTTTTCCCCAGGTCAGGAAAATGAATATTAAATAGAATGTGCTAAAAGGGACCCTAGATATGATGAAATAAATGGGAGACACTATATAAGATTTATGAACCAGTTGTTTATGTTTCCCAGTATCTAAAGACACTATACCTATACGGTCCTTTGTGGTTTTGTCATATGTTGTAATAAGTGTGCTTCAATTTTGAATTATTAACAATGTATGTAAAGTATGGGTCGTTATAGTTGGTATCCGAGGAAAGGTATAGTCAACCTTTAGAAACTAGGATGTGAAAGCCTTAGTAAGAACCCTAAGGATAAGTCTAAGCATAGAACACAGTCTTAGTGTTTTAGAAATGGCCATGAATAACCTAGGATAAGACCTTAAGCGTGAAAATTTTATTCTTGAATTATGTGGTTTTCCTATTATAATTAGTGTTGCTCACACTATTCTTTTTGGTTTTAGTCAATGGCTGGAACCTGAAGGAACCGTGTTAATGCATAATGCGATGGACAATGCAATGATTGTCCCCCTGAGCAACCAAACAATATGGGAGCTGGAATGCAAAATCTTGTAGCCATGCTCACACAACTTTCTCAAGCTATGAATCATGCAGGACTTCCAAACGAGCAATGGAAGGAGCAACATTCTGTTGAATCCTTCATGAGGAAGCGTTCACCTTCTTTTAGTGGGTCTACTGATCCATTAGTTGCTGAACAATGGATTATTACTACTGAAAAGATATTTTCAGTTCTTCAATGTTTTGAACATGATAAAGTCATCCTAGAAGTGTATCGTTTGGAAGGAGATGCTGATCAATGGTGGAATCTTATTCAGAATACGAGGCAAAGGGATGAAATTGAGTCTATGGAATGGGATGAGTTCGCGAACTTATTTTTTAATAAGTACTTCCCTTGTATTCTCCGAACTAAGATGGAGAAAGAGTTTCTTGAACTGAAGCAAAGGGATGATGAATCTGTTGGTACATATGAAGCAAAATTTTCAAGACTTGCAAGGTACACTTCTTGTATTATTATCCAACCAAAGAGTATGATCGATCGATTCTTTAGTGGCTTAAAACCAAGTCTTCGAAGGGTGTTAGCCATACGGGACTTCAATAGCTACGAGGAAATCGTTCGATGTTCTCTCAAAGTCGAGATGGAGATTGGAGTAACCCATCAGTCATATGGGTTTGATAAGAAGAGGAAAATGGAATTCAAAGGAAAATCTAAAGAGCACATTGAAAAGAAGATGTGCTTTCCCTTATTCTCAAAGTGTGGAAAGAAACATGGAGGGAGTTTTCTTAAAGGGAAAAGTAAATGTTTCAAATGTGGAAAGGAAGGTCGTCGGGAATTTTAATGTCGCGATGATGGGAAGAAGATGTCTAATGATGCAAACAGAGGAAGGGACACACAGAATGAACCTACTACACTTTAATGTTTCAAGTGCAAGGAGATGGGGCAATATTCCAATCAATGCCCAAATCCAAGGGTTGATGATGATGGTCGACGTCAACAAACTCTTAAGGCTAGAGGCAAAGGAAAGTCACATGCAATTTCTATCAGCGATGTGGAGTACGATAACGATGTGGTGAAAGGTACACTTACCATCCACTCTAAAGTAGCAAATGTTTTATTTGATTCTGGATCCACCCACTCTTTAATTTCTAAAGACTTTTCTAAGGGTATCATCATATTACCTCAACAATTAGATGTTGAGTTAGCTATGACAACACCTAATGGCACATCAATCACATCAAAAGTTTATAATTCTTCTCCGATCGAAGTTTGTGGGAAAGTGCTTCTTGAAAATCTTGTGATCCTTCCTATAGTGGAATTTGATGTGATTCATGGCATGGATTGGCTTTCTTTATACGGAGCTCATATCAATTTCCAAAGAAGGGAAGTCACATTTCATATTCCAGATCAATCTACGATCGTCTATTGATGCAAGGATGAATATAACCTTCCAGTGGAAATTTCATCCATCTTATGGGTCTTGATTCCACTAAATGAAGGTTATTTATCTCAAATGGTTGGTGAGAAACTCACAATTAAGAATATTCCCATAGTACGGGAGTTTGATGATGTCTTTCCGGAGGATTTACCGGGTCTTCCACCAAATCGTGAAGTTGAGTTTTCAATAGAACTCGTACCGGGTGCTTTGCCTATTTCAAAGACACCTTATAGAATGGCCCCAATTGAGTTGTAGGAATTGAAGAAGCAACTCCAGGAGAATCTTTATAAGGGATTCATACTCCCTAGTGCGTCACCTTGGGGAGCACCTGTTCTATTTGTTAAGAAGAAAGATGGATCAATGAGACTCTGCATTGATTATCAAGAACTTAACAAGATCACTATCAAGAACAAATATCCTCTCCCACGCATTGATGACTTATTTGACCAACTACGCGGAGCTCAATACTTTTCCAAGATTGATCTTCGTTCAGGGTATCATCAATTAAGTGTCAAAAGGGAGGATATACCAAAGACGGCTTTCCGTACAAGGTATGGACACTATGAATTTATAGTGATGCCATTTGGTCTTACTAATGCCCCTGCTATCTTCATGGATCTAATGAATAGAGTCTTTAGAGACTATCTTGATCAATTTGTGGTAGTCTTTATAGACGATATTCTTGTCTATTCATAGAGCAAGGAAGAGAATGAAGATCACTTGAGATTTATATTGAAGACCCTGAGAAAGGATATGCTTTATGCCAAATTTACCAAGTGTGAATTTTGGCTTCAAAAAGTTGCATTTTTGGGTCACATAATCTCAAAAGAGGGGATATCTGTGGATCCAGCAAAAACAGAGGTTATCGAAAGATGGTCGAGACCAACAACAGTAACTGAGATCCGAAGATTTCTTGGTTTGGCTGGATATTATCGACGTTTTGTAAAGGATTTTTCACGATTATCTAATCCACTCACCAAGTTGACTCGGAAAGGAGTTAAGTTTGTTTGGACAGTGGAATGTGAAGAGAATTTCAAGGAGTTGAAAAGAAGGTTATCCAGTGCACCTGTGCTCACACTGCCTTGTAGTGGAGAAAGGTTTGTGATCTACAGTTATGCATACAATAAGGGATTGGGGTGTGTTCTTATGAAAAATGATATGGTGATAGCTTATGCCTCACGACAGTTGAAAATCCATGAGCAAAATTACCCAACACATGATTTGGAGTTAGCTGCGGTAATCATTGCATTAAAGATTTGGAGGCATTACCTTTATGGTGAAAGGTGTGATATTTATACTGATCATAAAAGTTTAAAGTATAATTCACACAAAAGGAGCTGAATATCCGTCAAAGAAGATGGTTGGATCTGATTAAGGATTATGACTGCTCAATCCATTACCACCCTGGGAAAGAAAACAAGGTGGCAGATGCATTAAGTCGACAAGACCATGCTAGTTTATCCATGATGAGGATCACAAAAGATCCAATATTTATGGATTTACAAAGGATGGATCTTGGAATTATAGTGGAAGGGGAAAAATTTTATCTTTCTCAAATGAATGTTCAACCATCTATACATGTGAAGATGAAAGAGGCACAGAAAGAAGATGTCGAGTTACAAAAGAAGGTGAGAAATGTTCCTGAATTCAACCTTGATTGTGATGGGATAATAAAGTTCAGGAATCGGGTTTATGTTCCTCTCATCCCCGAATTAAAGAAGGAGCTACTGGATGAGGCTCATAGTTCTTTATTCTCTATTCATCCTGTAAGCACGAAGATGTATAGGGACCTGAAAGAGTACTTCTGGTGGGATGGCATGAAAAGAGATGTTGCTGAATATGTCTCTCGATGCTTGGTTTTTCAACAAGTTAAAGCTGAGAGACAGAAGTCTAAGGGGATGTTACAATCATTACCCATACCCGAATGGAAATGGGAAAACATCACTATGGACTTTGTCACAGGACTTCCTAAAACATCCAAAGGCAATCATGCTATTTGAGTCATAGTTGATCGTCTTACAAAGTCTGCACACTTCATTGCTATTAGAGAGGATTTCTCTCTGGATCAGCTTGCCAGGATATATGTAAAGGAAGTGGTAAGATTTCATGGAGTACCACTTTCTATTATATCTGATCGGGATCCGAGATTTACCTCGATGTTCTGGAGAAGTCTTCAGCATACTCTGGATACAGAGTTGAGTTTCAGCACTGCTTATCATCCTCAGACAGACGGTCAGTCTGAGAGAACAATTCAAACCCTAGAAGATATGTTGAGAGCTTGCTCTATGGATTTAAAAGGAGGTTGGGATCAACACCTACCTTTGGTGGAATTTTCTTTTAATAATAGCTTTCACTCCAGTATTCAGATGGCTCCTTATGAATCTCTCTATGGAAAGAAATGCAGGACTCCAACTTGCTGGGATGAAGTTGGGGAAAGAAAGCTATTAGGACCTGATCTCGTAGATGAAATGGCAGAAAAGGTCAGATCTATTCAACAACACATAAGAGCAGCTCAGAGTCGACAGAAAAGTTATGCCGAAAACCGAAGAAAATACCTAGAGTTTGAAGTGGGTGATAAAGTGTTCTTACGAATATCTCCCTGGAAGAGGGTTATGAGATTTGGAAAGAAGGGGAAGTTGAGCCCTAGATATATCGGTCCTTTTGAAATACTGGATCGTGTTGGAAAGGTAGCTTACCGATTGGCGCTTCCACCGAATCTCTCTCAAGTTCACGATGTGTTCCATGTATCTCTCCTGAGAAAGTACATACCTGATCCTTCACATGTACTCAGCTCAGAAGTTGTACCGCTGGAGCAAGATCTTTTTTATGAAGAACAACCGATATAGATTCTGGATCGTAGCGAAAAAGTCCTACGAAACAAGACCACTAGATTGGTGAAAGTTTTATGGAGGAACCACCAATTAGAAGAAGCTACATGGGAGCTTGAGGATATGTTGAGGGAGAAGTATCCTCATCTGTTTGTTACAAAGTGACGAATTTTGAGGGCGAAATTCTTTTTAAGGGGGGTAGAATGTAACACCCGAGTTTTTATGAGTAATATTTTGTTTTTATATATATCATCAAAGGAATCTTTCACTACATACTAGCTTGGCTTACTTTACACGCAACCGCGACCTTCCTCGATAGCTTGCGTCGTACGCAATACTGAGTTTCACTAAACAACGATATGCTATTAAAATATTATTAAAACTAGCCGTTATGAAAAGTAATAACCACTTTTTGAAATTTTATAAATTTTATCTTTCAAAATGGACTTCATTTTTGGATTCGGAATACCGAAATTAGCCTAGGGTGAAATTTTGGTATTTTTCTGAAAACTTTCAATTTTTGATGAATAGTGAAACCACTAAGTGGTAGGTTAAAAACTGAATTTTGCATAAAACATAATTTTACCGCTTCTGTGAATGAAATTTCGAAAATCCGAGAGACACGGTTAATATCAAGGACTAAAATGTGGTTCAATGAGATGAAAATAATTTTTTTGGTGAATAGTAACTTTTTACTTTTTTTTACCACGGTTAAAAGTAAATAGGGTAATTAAGGGTAAAAATGATATTATTATTACCCTAACACATGTCCTAATTCTATTGGACAAGTGTAATTCGACCAAAAAAACATAGGAATAAAATATGACCATTTAGGTCCACTTGGATTAGATTAGGACATTTATTATTAATTTATTTAAAGAAAGGTTAAAATAGTTAAAATCAAAGTTTAATAAGTAAATCATTTTTAATATGGGGTTATACATAAGAAAAATTAGACTATAAATATTCATTAGAAAGCTAAAAATATTTCCTACATGATGGTATTTTATTTATATTTTTTAGAAATTAAATAATTTAATTTATTTATGACACAATGATGATGCAGTAATTATCTTATTAATGAAATATTGACATAATTGATGTTATAAACACCAAAATAAATGTATTTTGAGACTTTTTTTTAAATTGCACTAATTTTCTAAGTTACTATGATATATTATTGTTGATTTAATCAACTTGGTTCGAACATATAATTCTGTTATGACTTTCACAAAAATCATATATCAAATAGTGTCAAAATTAACACAAAATAGTTTTTAAATAAAATATTATATTATTAATTGTTTTTTTATTCCTAAAAATCTATGGTTCGGTCAAATGACTTAGATAAGGATTTATATATTAATAATAAACAATTTGGGGTTCGTTTGGCATGTTATAGTAAGTATATTAACCATATAGTGTAAGAAAAAAAAGACACGGTAAAAGTTAAATTATTTAACTTAGAGTTAAATCTAATTGATAAGGTTAAAATAATAACCTAAACTTGTCTAAATCCTATTGGTTGATAGTATTTCGACCCCTCCCCACTTTTGATTCGACATAAGACCCTTTGGAACCATTATAAACTGATTTTTACTTTAATATAAAATAATATTTTGAGATATTCTTAAGGTGCCCCTCTCCTCCCTTATAAAAGGGCACCTCCTCCCCCTCCTCCTCACACCAATTTGAGCACTCAAGCTCGGCCAACCCCTGCAATTTTCTCCTCTCCACTTCCCTAGAATAATCCTAGAGGTCCTGGTCTTCTTCAAAGACCAATCTTAGTTCCCTATGTGGAGGATTCAAAGAAGCGTTCCATAGAAGAGGTAATATCCATTACCGATCTTTTCAATTTCTTTCTTCTTCAACTTCTTCTTCATTAGTTGTTTCATGATAAAGTAATAACATCAGTATTACTTACATACTGATATGTTATTATAAATATGAAACAACCCTAATTCACCTTCTATCCATCCTACGGAAAAAATGAAATCACCGCGCGTGCGTACGTACGGAATACCGTCTCCACGCCGTGGTGTAATCTATTTTCCACCATCACCTTACAAGGATGGGTATAATGGTGTAATGAGTAACTATTTATGATTATTATAAAGTAATATTGATACTGAAATAATATACATATACTCAAATATAATTCCATGATCATAGGAACGATATCATCACTCGTGCGTACGTACGGAATACCGTCTCCACGATGTGATGCGACTCGTTCTACATGATCATCATTACATAGTAATTATATAAATGAATTGAATGAATAAATATGATATATGTTACACTAATAACATTCTGTATATAAGGTATCTATAACCTTAAAAGAAGAATAAGAATTTATTCGGCAAAACACGCATAAGAACAAAAGGCAATAAAGACCCGAGTAACAAGTAACAATGAAATATTACTAACAAGAAGCTAAGAATATGACCATATATGATATCATATAAATATGAATGATTCTGGAATAAGTCAATAACATTATTTAAACCATTATACAGGAGCTTTAGACACATACAAAGCAAATCAGACCTAAGGTAAGGGAAATATCACAATCTCATTTTTATCCGAGATTGTTTATTCGTAAGTATTTACTGGGGTGTATTTTATCATCCACATCCATGTTCCCTCAATATGTAATATTGTGTCCATCCACTTAAAATAGTTTAAATCCAATTTTACCCTTCGGTGAGTTTTTAGTAAAGAATATGAAAGGAATATTTTGTCGTTTTTACGTACGAGGTACTTTTTGACTTTTCCGACAAAAGTACGAAGAATGTTTTTTTTAACTTATACGGCATGAATGGATTTTTAAAACATTATTTCCAAGAAGCTTCCTTTATAAGTTTTCAAGTTTATTTTTAATCAACTTCGTTTAGTTTATAATTTTATGACATGTAATGAAAAGAAAAGTGTTTTTGAAGTAGAAAGGATATTTTCCTCAAGAATGGAGTTCAAATGTTTTATCAAAATTATTTTCCATTTAAGATAATATAGGGTTCTGTTTTTATCCGTATTATTACATTGAATTGATTATGTTATGAAGTCATTTACCTTATATGATTTGTTTTATGATGTCATGATGTTTCAAGAATCCCATTTTTGTTACATTGTTATGCGATGATGTATGATTTATGATTATGTGGCACACATAAGAAAAGATTCATTATAAGATGGGTGGGACCTATATCTCCCTCCAATGCATTGGGTAAAGATTTATATCTCATGAGATAGACATGGCTGGAATGGAAGGTTATTTCGGTTCAGTGATACATGACTGAAACGAGGAGTGAACTCGGTTCAGAAATGGACTTTGTCCGCTAAGATATTCTTGGCAATGAGTCATGACTAACAAGAAATGATTTTCCATGATTATGTGTGCATGCCACAATGTTTCAAGTTTCATGTTATGATTATGGGGATCTCATTTTCACTTCTATGATTTATTCCATGTTAAGATATTATGATCTCTTTTACAGGTTATGATTTTCAAAAAGATATGATATGATTTTTATTTTTTTTATTTGCCCTTGCTGAGCATTTGAGCTCACCCTTTTATGTTTTCTTTTCCCCAGGTCAGGAAAATGGATATTAAGTAGAAAGTGATAAAAGGGACCCTAGATATGATGAAATAAATGGGAGACACTGTAGAAGATTTATGAACCAGTTGTTTATGTTTCCCAGTTTCTAAAGACACTATACCTATACGGTCCTTTGTGGTTTTGTCATATGTTGTAATAAGTGTGCTTCAATTTTGAAGTATTAACAATGTATGTAAAGTATGGGTTGTTATATACATGTTGTGTACCGAACATACACACCCTATTCACTCAAATTGTATGTGGTCATGTGGTAAAAATGACACGGCCATGTTTTTATCAGTTTCAAGTAAACAATACACGTTGTGTAGGTATAGGACACATCGTGTACTACACACGAAGAACATGGCCGTGTAGAGGGTGAGAAATGGGTCGCCTAAACTTCTAAATTATATTCCGTCTACCAAACACACATGTCGTGTATTGGAACATGGGGTGAGAGGCCATGTAGAGGGGAGACACGGGCCGAAAAAAGATATAAAGGACACGGCGTGTACCGAACATACAAGCTGTGTTCTGGAACATGGGGTGACTGGACATGTTATGTGACACACAGGGAGGGTCCAAAGGAAATGATATACACGGACTGTACCAAACACACACACACACACATTGTTTGCATGAAAATGGTGCGTGAGGCCATGTGCAAAGGTGTACTCGGGCACGATAAAAAGTACAAAGTGTGTACCGAACATACACACCGTGTATACTCAAATTTCGAAGTATTTCATGTGTGGCCGTGTACAGAAGAACACGGTGTGTGTTCTTCATTTTGTGGACGTGTACTGGCGGATGCCGAACGGTCGACCAATCCTAAAAACACCCTAAACGAGTCTAAAAATTATAAATAGAGGTTGTAGAATGGCGTACCTTGAATAAGGATCACAATGTGAAAGAAATCATAGCTGGAAACGTCCGAAAATGACGGATCTATAAATTGGGGGTGCACGTGTCGTGCGGGTGAAGAAACGGGAAGAAGGGGGAGAAATGGGGAGCCGCACGACACGGTCTCATGACGGGTGGCCCGTGGCCTATATAGGCGAGGTATACGACATGTATGTTTGGACTACATGTTGTGTATTCCATTTTTTTAATTATATAAATAAATATAATTATTATAGTAACCTATATAATACTTATTATTAATAATTAAAATAAAATAGATATATCTACAAATTCTATTATTCATAAAATTATACACGACGTATATCTGGAAATACATGCCGTGTGTTTTAAAATTAAAAAAAAGAGTACTACAACCTTTGGTCCGGTGCATGGGGCGGGATTCGAATCGGCGATCGGCCGTTCCGAATGAAAGCCCTCATCCACTAGAGAAAAGGATATTCTGCATTTCATATTTATATTATATATATTTTTATTCTATACGGCCTATACACATGGAAAGAATGAAAAACACAGTGTGTGGTTTTTATTTAGGAAATGATGTGGTTGATGCGGGGAGATTAGCGTGATTCGAAACCTGGCCTTTTGAACCTGGTGCCGATACTTTTCTAATCTGTCAACTTCACCTGTATGTAATTTCATTTTTTTAAAAAAAATTAATTAATATTTGAAAAATTATGGTGCACACGGCGTATATCGGAGTGCATGCCATGTGGTTTTATTAAAAGAACAAATGATGGAAATGGGAAGGTTGTCTGGGATCGAACCCGAGTCTTGTGAAACCGGATTACGATTCTAGCCAACCGGTCAATCCCCATCATGAGTTTTATTAATCATATTTATATATATGTGTGTGGAAAATACCACACACGCCGTGTAAATAAAAAGGAGGAACCCCATGTTGAAGGTAGGTCAGGAGGATTCAAATCGGGGACTACTTTGAATAAACCTCAGTGACTTTACCATCAGCACTTGCATTGTCCCTGGTTATAATATTGATTTATACTATTATGATTATATATTAAAAAGATATGTACACTCTGTGTATATAAGTGGGGCACAGAGTGTAACCTCTGGGTTGCCTCCAAGGACGCGCCTTTGTTTTAGGTCATTGGCTCGACCTTCTTACATTGCATAACTGAGCTGTATGGTGGACAATGATCGCACTATGTTGTCTGTAGGATGATAATATTTCAACAGCTACCCATTTACCATGAATGGTTGACGATCTTCTCTAGAAATTTTACCACTCTATGATGGAATAAGCGAACAACGTGAAATGGTCCCGACCAACGTGACTATAACTTTCCTGGGAATAAGCGAAGATGAAAATTGAATATAAGTACCAGATCACCGGGTTGGAAAGATTTTCGTGAAATCATCCGGTCGTGAATGGCCCATGTCTTCTCCTTATACAACATGGTGTTCTCGTATGCCTCTAATTGAATCCCATCTAGTTATGACAGTGGGAACTTCTGTTTCTCTTCAGATGCCTTCAGATCAAAATTTAGGGCTTTGACGGCCCAATAGGATTTATGTTCCAATTCTACTAGCAGATGGCAGGGCTTTCCATAGACGAGGAAGAATGGGGACATTCCAAGTGGTGTTTTGAAAGCTGTCTGATATGCCCACAAGGCATCATCTAACTTCTTGGACCAGTCCTTCCGCAAAGTGTTCACTATTTTCTCCAGGTTCTGCTTGAGCTCACGGTTGGAGAGCTCTACCTGTCCACTGGACTGGGGATGATATGTTGTCCCCATCTGATTCTTTACTCCATACTTCGACAATATTCCTCTCATCAGTGTGTTGTCGAAGTGGGTCCCTCTATAACTGATCAGTACTCGTGGAAATCCAGACCTTATAAGAATGTTTTTCCTTAAGAAATTTATGACTACCTTGGCAGTTTTGTGAGCTAAAGCTGTGGATTTCACCCATTTAGAGACGTAGTCGACCCAGACCATGATGTAACTTTTTCCAAAATATGGGGGAAAGGGACCCATGAAATCTATGACCCAGATGTCAAAAATATCGACATCGAGGATGTGGTGCTAAGAAATCTCATCTCTACGTCCCACATTACCGGTCCTCCGGCACTGATCACAACAGGAAACAAAGTCCTGGGAAACTCTATGCATGGTGGGCGAGAAAAATCCAGACTGCATGATCTTAGAAATGGTATGGTCTGTCCCATGATGTCCTCCTACTGGTGAGGTGTGACCAAACTCCAGTACACCATGAACTTCATTCTCGAGGATGCAATGACGGATCACTCCATCTCCAGAGCTCTAAATAGAAGAGGATCCTCCCCGAATTACCTTTTCACATCAGATATTTTTTTTTCTTTTACTGGAAAGAGAGGTTGGGGTGAATGAATCATGTAACCAGAAAATTATCAATCTCTGCATACCATGGTCTAGGTGTCTCGTTGAACGAAAAGAGGTTCTCATCAGGAAAATCCTCCATGATCTCCCGATCGTCTTCTTTTTCCAATTAAGGCAGCTCGAGGTGGGAGAGATGGTCCAAATTAAGTTCTCACTCCCTTTTTTTCTCGGATCTCATGATCGAATTCTTGGAGGAAGAGTACACAGTGGATCAAGCAGGGCTTCACATCTTTCTTGTTTATTAGGTAATTTAGTGCTGCATGGTCAGTATAAAAAATAACAATAGACAGAACTATGTAAGAACGAAACCTGTCAAATGTGAAAACCACTGCAAGTATATCCTTTTCTATGGTGGTGATGTTGATCTATTCAACATTGAGCGTCTTGCTGGCATAATTGATAAGTCATAATATCTTGTCAAGTCACTGGACGAAGACTACTCCCACTGTATAGTCGCTTGCATCACACATCACCTCAAATTGTTCCTCCTAGTTGGGAGAAATCATAACTGGAACTTCCACAAGGCACTTCTTTAGATGCTCAAAAGATCTGAAACATGTCTCATCGAACTCAAATATGGCAACCTTGGTTAGAATATTAGTGAGGGATTGGGCTATTTTGGAGAAGTCATGGAAAAACTTCCTATAAAAACTTGCATGCCTCAGGAAGATACGGATGACTCGGACAAAATTCGGTATAGGTAGTCGTGAAATGACTTCAATCTTCACCGGGTCCAGCTCTATCCCCTTCGCTAAAATTCTTGTGGACAAGGACTATGCCACTTTGCACCATGAAATGACAATTTTCCCTGTTCAAGACTTGGTTAGTGTGCTCACATCGTTCCAAAACCATCTGTAGGTGCCGTAAACAAATGGTGAATGTTTTTCTATAAACGAAAACATCATCCATGAATACCTCTAGGATGTGTTCCGTCATGTCGTGGAAAATGGCCATCATACAGCGGTGGATGGTGGCGGGGGAATTTCACACGCCGAAAGACATCCTTCGATAAGAATATGTGCTGTAGGGGCAAGTGAATATTCTCTTTTCATGATCTTCTGGAGTAATGGAGGTTTGGTTATAGCCAGAAAAACCATCTAGGAAGTAATAGAAGTTGTTCCCTGCTAGCCTCTCTAGCATTTGATCCATGAATAGAAAGGGGAAGTGATCCTTTCGTGTGGCATTGTTTAACTTTCGGTAATCCACACAGACTCGCCAGCTCGTGAGAGTGTGTGTAGGGATGAGCTCGTTCTTTTCATTTGAAATCACAGTGATACCCCCTTTTTGGGGACCACTTGAAGGGGACTCACACACGACTATCATAGATGTTGTATATGATGCATGCATCTAATAATTTGATCACCTCTTTTTTTACAACTACCTTCATGGGAGGATTCAAGCACCGTTGTGGTTGTCGAGATTGCTTGGAACCTTCTTCATGTAGCACCTTGTGAGTGCAAATGGTAGTGCTGATGCCCTCCAGATCAGCGATTGTCCACCCAATAGTGTGCTTCTGTTGTTTGAGAACCTGCAAAAGTGCATCTTCTTGCTCCTGTGATAGTTCTGCCTTAAGTATAACAGGCAAAGTTTGATTGGGTCCTAAATAACCATACATGATAAAAGATGGAAGGGGCTTCAGTTCGATTTCAAGCACCATTAAAATCGAAGGCACAAGTGGTTACACCTTGTCCCGTTCCAAACTATCCGGAACAACTGCGCGCTACAAATAATGGCCGCCCTAGCCTTCTAATAATTTCAATTCTTCCGGTGCTTCTTCTAATAGAATATCTGTAATAGTTAAATTATATGAAATAAAATAACATACCATATCATCCCCTTTTTCTCTAAAATGGTTAACCAGGGTGGAAACTGCATAACAGTCCTCATACTCTGACAAGGAAGCATGTTTGATGGCCTTGAGGATGTTGTTGGAAGCTCTTTCATCACCTACAAGAAAAATAAGCTCTCCTTGGTGCACATAGATCAGTACCTTCCCAGTTTCCAAGAATGGTCTTCCATGTATAAGAGGTGCTTCCTGGTCATCCACCATGTCAAGGATGATGAAATCAGTGGGAAGGATCATCCTACCCACCATGACCAGTATGTCCTCCAGTAGTCCTTTCGGGTGTTTGATGGATCAATCAGCTAGTTGAAGGGCCACACGAGTTGGCTTGAGCTCATTGAGTCCCACCTTATTGTAAACTCTGAGGGGCATGAGGTTCACACTGGCCCCTAAGTCGCAAAGGGCCTTTCCAAACTCATAGGATCCAATAGTACAAGGAATGGTGAAACTTCCTGGATCTTGGAGTTTGGGAGGAATTGAATGCTGGACAACCGCGGAGCACTCCTTTATTAGTGCAATAACGCCCAAATATTCCATCTACTTCTTAATTGAGAGGATTACTTTCATGAATTTGGTGTGTGTAAGAATTTCTTTCAGGGCCTCCCCAAATGGGATGTTGATGTGGAGATTTCTGAACATGACCATTAATTTACCAAATTGTTGGTCTATCTTTCTCTGCTTCATTCTTTCATGGAAAGGTAATGCAGGAAAAAATGGTTTGACGACTTCTTTTCCCTTTACTATTTGATCCTCTGGTGATGGTTCTTTAAATGAAGAGGGATCTGAAACAAGAGCTTCTTTATCAATAGGGGATGGAGGTTCAGTTGACTGGTGGGTTGGATCCTTATGTGGAAATGCTTTTCCGCTACGTAAGGTGATTGCATTGGCCTCCTCCCGTGGGTTCATCTTAGTGTTTCCCGGTAGTGTACAGGGCTGCCTCCCCGGTAGCTGGTTTTCTATCTGCCAATATGATTCATGAGGCTTCTGATGGAAGCCTCCTGGTTATGGAATTTCGTTTCTGCAGTTGATATAAATTTACTCATCAGGTCATCTAACCTTGATGTGTTCTCTTGCTGAGACTGTCAGGCTGGTGGTGGAGGTGGTTGCTGCCTTTGCTTCTGTGCACGAAGGTTCTGGTACCCTTGCTGCTGATAGCAACCTTCCTGGAACTACTGTCTCAGAAAATGATTCTAGTACTAAGGTTGATTGTAGCCCGGTGTTCGCTAGGGCGGAGGGGTCTGCTACTGTTGACCCCAGCCTTGATTCGGTTGATCTCGCCATGCCGGGTTCTGGTATGGCTGGTACTGGTTCGCCCCTCAATTTTGAGCAAAAATGCTCACCTCACTTGTTGAAGGGTCCGATGAATGTCCCGTACATTCTCCCAGATTGTGGTGGTTACCACAGTTGTCTAATTCTAGATGGATTACCGTATGAACTTGAGATGCTTTTTTGAGATTCAAAATGTCGATTTTCTTGGACACAACATCCAATTTATTAGCTAACATAGAGGCAGCGTCAATATTCTGCATACCTGGATTTTAAGTCCCCCGTAGAAGGTCTGGACTTGCATCCACAATGGGAGTCCATGGTGGGGGAATTTTTGTACCGTCTCTTTGAAGCGTTCCTAGGACTCGTACAATGACTCAGAGTCGTGCTGTTGGAAGTTATGGATCTCATTCCTTAGTTTCACTGTCTTCGATGGTGGGAAGAATTAGGATAGGAACACCCGGGCTAGCTCCTCCCTGGTGAGGATAGATTTTCATAGTAGCCCCTTGATCCAGTCATTCCCCTTGTCCCATAATGAAAAGGGAAATAGGCGAAGATGAATGGCGTCCTTGGACACACCATTGTGCCGAAATGTGTTCCAGACCACCAAAAAGATAGTGCGATGGGCGTTCGGGTCCTTGCTGGCCAGGCCTCCAAATTGAACAGTGTTCAGGATCAGCTGCATGATTGCAGGCTTGATCTCAAGGTGTTGGTCCTCAACCAGAGGACGTACAATGCCCGTATCAGCTCCGTAGATCGAATAAATCCCATACTCCATATGGGTACGTCTTTTATTTCATTTTGTTACAAGATTTCCTTTATATGGTTCCTCTTGTTTGGAATTAATGAAGTTGAACCCTTGCTCCGGTAGTCAGATATCGTAATTATTTATTAAGTTCATTACATTTTTTGAATCAGTGAAATCATTCCAATGGTCATGGATGTTTTCACCGTTACTTTTCTTTAGTATCTATGGGAATTCTTCCCTTGGTCTAGCTCAGAATTCTCAGTTATATTTGACAGTGAATTACGAAGAGTAAGATGAATTACAACGAGAAAACACAACTATATATATAACAAACAAATTATGATCCCTTCATCCACAGCCCCAAAACGAGGGGTTTAGTTACACATAGAAAGTAGGAAGGAATCAACACACGTGATACCTGACCGATTCATCGTGTAAGCATTGAGGTAAGGTGTCAGAAGGTGGAATAGAGGAATAGCAGAATGATGGAACCTCGGTGGCATCAGGAATGGTGGTAACAGAGCTTCTCTTTCCTCCAATGGGTTCTGAACTCCAAAATCCATTGGCCAAGGCCACTTTTTATAGAAAAATAATGTAAACTACGTGTATAGAAAGTACGCGTTGTGTACTTTTCATCAACGTGCTTTGGCCCGAATTTCTCTGCTAGTAGGTGGCCTAACACACTGTCTTTGACTTTTGAACATAGTTCCACCTGGTGGTTGGGTGTACACGGCATGTAGCACCGCTATACACGGTGTGTAGTATTATATTATTGGCCGTGATCCCCTTCTAGAATAGCAGCCACGTTTTTTAGAAATAAAACACATCGTGTCTTCTTCAATGGCCACAGGGACGTGTAGACATTTCTCAGAAACCACCGCTTCTAGAATGTAGTACACAACATGTAACGCCGCCATACATTGCATGTATCTTATGTTTGGTGACATGGGCATGTTCTCCTTCCTTCGGTATGTGTTCCTGTCTGGATGTACACAGTGTGTATAAAAATACACGCCGTGTAGTTTCAAAATTTTCATAAACTTCCCTTGATTCATGCATTTAGCGAGAGAGCTCCTTAATGTAAACAGAATCAGAAAAATCAAACAATATGTTTATAAAACAACATATATTTTCTGAAAAAATGTTTTTATCTTCAATTATAAATATAGAAATGTATACACAAATTGGGTGCATCATTGTGGTGTATGTACTACCCATGATTGTATTCTTTGTGTAATATACTTTAATTTATGGGTATTTTCATCTTCATTTTATGACCCTTATTTCTTGTGGTGTATGTTTCAAAATTTAGCCAAATCAGTAAGGGAAACTTTCACCCTCCTCTTTTTAAAGGACTTCTTTTTATTAGGTCTTATAATTTAAATCTTCTAAATATGTTCTTATATATCTTTATTTACATAAAATTTATGTCCATGTGATTATATACCCTTTTTATATCTCATCAACTCATTTTTGAAATTTTAAAGTGGCGTTCTTATGTTGTAAAATTTCTGTAAGGGAACTTCTTAACCAAATTTCAATTCTTTGGGTTAAACCACCACTTCTTGATTATGACTTGTAATGAATATGTGTGGATGACCTATTATTGTTTTACACATAATATCCACTTATATTTATTGTATTTATATTTTTCACACATAAATAGGTAATTTATTTATCCTTAATCTATGGATACTGTCTTTGTACAGGACTTCGACTCAAATCTACATTCATTGAGACATACTTTAATTTAATAGTTATAGCTTAATTATCTAAAAATACAATCCAAAAGGTTCCCCAATGTGAATTATTAACATATTTCAAGATTATGTAATGATTAAGGATGGGTCCGTATAGTTGGTATCGACGGTCAGTTTAGATAACTTTATAGGTTAGGGTATTCTTTAATCATAAGTGGCATAACCTTAATGGTTAAGATTTTAGAAAGAGTCGTTGTTTTTTTAATAATGTTAATGAGTTTATGATAACTTAAATAAGAATATCTTATTATTTAACATCCTCATTAGATATTATATGATGATTTTATTGATATACTCACACTTACCATTTTGGTTTTATTAAATGGATGGATCTAGTAGGCACCAAAGTAAAAGTGGATGTGATGAAAACTGTGACGATTTTATAAATAAGAAACTGAATGATATGGGTGATGTAAGGAGAACTCTTGTGGTTATTCTCAACCAACTATCTGGAGTGATTATTGAACACTTGAGCATTAGTTATTTTTATAAGGCATCATATATGCAAGAAACAAATCCATACAGAGTATCAGTTAATAATCATAAAGGTATGTATGTTCAAAAACCTATGTGTCAAAGATGTGGAAATAAACACATAGGAAAATGTTTCAAATGGACAGAAAGATGCTATATATGTGGAAATGAATGTCATAAAGTAATAAACTTCCATGGAAAAAGGACGAATATAGTCGACTCAAGGAAAGGGAAAGGAGTCCATTCTGAAGGATCAATTCAATGTTTTAAATGTGGTGTGCATGGTCATTATGAAAACACATTCCCAATGAAGATGTTTCAGGAATGGAATCTCCAGGTTCATACAAATATTCTTTTACCAATACCTAATTCCATTCCAATTGAGGATGAATAAACTGACAATGGCCAATGAAAGCTATGGATTATTTCTTGAAATATGATTTCCTATTATTGAATCATAGAATATGATTCATTATTTTTTTATAGCAAAGAAAAATTTCAGAATAACTTGGAATGGAATGGATAATGGATCATGAAGAATTTTGAATGAGTAAGAAGTCAATATTTAAGAGATTAAAGTGTTACGGTAGATTTTAGGATGGTGAAATGCTTAAAGGTTTTAAGGTTATTTTGATGATGGTGTTACATTAGAAGACTTTTTATATTATGTGAAACCCTGATGTTTGATATATGGTAATTTTATTCAAGGAATAATTATCTTTTCTTTTTTGGATATAGTTAAAAAGATCCATTTTGGTTGATATGATCCTTGAAATTGAGGTATTTGTCGGTTAATACATTTTTGGATTAAAAAAGTTATTAGATAACCTTTGTGGTTAAAATATGTTATGGTTATTTTTTACGAATTTTTATCTACTTGGTAATGTTATAAAATTATATATTTTTTTAAAAGGGACAACATGCAGACCGTGTGATAAGCCATTTCATCAGACGAAGATGTGGGAATCGATCCCACTACCAAAGTGTGACTGGTATTTATCACCTACCACTTGACTACGTGAAGTACCGTGTTAGTATTAATAATTATTTTTAGATATATGATCTTATGAATAGGGAATAAGTTGATTTTGGGTTATCTATGTAAATGATTAACCTATCATTGATGATATCTAATTACTTTAAATACATTTTAGTATGAGACTTTAAGAGTAACTGATGTTATTTGGAGATAAATGTTATGATTTACCTTGGAAGAAGATTTGATTAAATCCATCAGAGATTTGGGATTCAATCTTAGTTTTGTTTACCATGATGAATTTTATAGATATATGTTAATTGAATAGTCTTTGATCAACATTTGGGTTTTTTTGACAAATTATTGAGATTAAGATTAGTTTTTATATTTGTGAAATATTGGGGATTATATGATAATGTACTAACCATTTTGGTTTTAGTTGATGTCTAAATACAAAGGGAAATATATAGTTCAACTTTTTTGGATTATGTGATTCTATAGAAGATGATTCTTGTTCTCTTGATGTGACATATCTTTTTGAATACTCATCATTTGGAGAAAAGATTAGTTTTTCTAGAACCTTATTAAATGGTGAAACACTACTTAAATTTTAGTATAATACCTTATTATTTATACTTTGTAGTAAATGAATTCCTCATATTTATGAAAAGTAACATAAATCAAAAATGTTGTTGGTTTACATTTCCTACTGGGTAATCAAAGAACGTTTACATGCATCATAAGTCTGGGATTTTCTTGTGGTTAACTTTTTCCTAATCATGTTTTCTATCACTCACCTTCATAACCTGACCCTTTGTTTTCTCCTCCAAATCTATGTTTTCATGGAATCCTAGTATGGGTTATTTTAGGTGACCATTGTACTTATTTTTCATTCTTTTAAAGTGATAATTTTGTTTACTCTTTTTCTGATGTGGGGCTTTCAATTATGTTTCTGAGCCCAATTTTAAAATTGCAAGGACACAATTCCCAAAAAGGGGGGAAGGATGTAACATCCTAGGTAAATAATGAATATGAAATATTCATATATATATTAATATTTTTGAATAAAATGTTAATATTACTATAAAGGTAATTCTATGTTTGATGGCGTACCCAATACATAACAATGAGTTTCTTTGAAATCTTACGTCGCACACTAATAATATAATATTTTTATTTTAAATGGTAGTTAATGCCAAGATATTATAACTGCTGGAATGAACCGATCTATCTAAAAAATGATTATATATGTTTGTTAAATATTTTAACACTTACCAAGTAAATCAAAGAGGCATAAAATGAAAATGAATCACATTTAAAGAATAAATATTCTAATATTCTTTAAAAGGTCGATTAACCCCCTTTTGATGGAGGACCCTTTTTAAAAAAACTTGTTTTTAATTTTTATATGTTATATTTGAAAAATAGAATAATTTATTATAATTGGGACATCAATGTGTACTTTGTGTCAATTTTTTTTATTTTTTGGAAAAAGTTCATTTTTAATGAATAGTGAAAATGCTATATTTTAATTCAAAATCTCTTTTTAATCTAATTTATTTATATGGATTTATTATATTTTTAATTGTTTTTAAAGTTTATTTATAATATATTTTTACCATTTAATTCAATGGTGGTCATTGGAATTAATTTCACTTTGAAATTGAACATAAATAAGTGTCAATATTTAAATAGATATTGTTTCTTAAAAACAATCTATTTGTTTTGACAGAGGGAATTAGTTATAAAATTAATTTATGAAACTTCTATGTATTGAATTTGTTAAAATGGATCTCATTTTTTAATTTGTAATATCAAATTTACTTTGGATCTGTTTTTGGTATTAATCTGACAAATGTTCATTTTTAATGAATAGTGAAAAATACTACATTTTACTTCAAAACTACTTTTTCATTTTATTTAATTATACAGTAATATTTTCCTTTTAATTGATTATAAAGTTTAATTGAATAATTTTTTTATCACTTAATACAATGTTGTTCATTTTAAGTATTTTCACATTTCAATTGGATGTAAAAATAAGTCAATATTTTGATAAATTTTTCATCTTAAAAACACGTCTTTGGTTTTGACAATGAGAATTATTTCTAAATTAATTACATCAATTTATGTGTTTTGAATTTTTTAAAATAGATTCTATATTTGTAATCCTAACGTCCTAATTATGTAATTAATACTCTTGTTTTTGGACATCATGAATAGTAACAACGACAATTATCTTTAATTATCATGATTAATTAGTAATCGGGAAGTGAAAGGAAATAAAATAGTAACATAATAATATAAAATGACCCCATAATGTGTCTATATTCTATTTTTTGAGTCATGGACGACCATGAGAAGCTTTTTAAAAATCTTGAGGGCCCATGGAGTCACATTGGTGTGATAGTGGCATTTATGATATTATATTTTTTTAAAAGAAGAGAAATATGAAAAAGGTTTGTATATCCTAAGTAAAACAATTTTAATTTTTTTTTCATAAATGAACTATTTGAATATAAATATTAATTGGAATGATAAAATTATTTCCTAAATCATTTTATTTGTTTTATTATTATTAGACATTAAATAAATAATTTTATTTATGACACCATGATGATGTAGTGATTACCTCATTAATGAATGACTTAAATAAAATTAAATGATAAGGTAAAATATATAACGTAAACTTCTCGAAAAACTTTTGTATGCGTGGATATAGAAACATAATAACCTTATCCTCAAAATATATCATTTTTAGACCTTAAAAATCCGAAAATAATTTTATAATAAAGTAAAATTTCAAGTCATTCCAAAAGTGACCATCCTCTCTCTTACAAAAGGCCCCCACCTCTACCACCTTACCAACACCTATAAAGCCCTTGGTTCGTCCCCACTATGTTGATATTATCTCTCCACATCCTTCTCACACTCTTAGACTCCTCACTTTGGGTAGAAGTCTTTCCAAGGAAGTCATTGGCTCAAATCAAAAAGAGTTGCCAGATTAAGAGGTGATGTCTTCTCTCGAGATTATTTATTTTATTATCCTTATTCTCTCACCAAAATATTTATTTTCTTTGATCTCATAATAAAAACAGTATCATGAATATACTAGTATGTTTTTATGATAATTATTCTACCTACAGTTACACACACCTTCGTCTAATTTTGAAAGAACATACAGTTTATGTGGATAGAAAATTACTGCCTCACAAAATGATGATTATTCTATCTTCCGTAAACACCTCTAATGGTGGAAATTATGATGGAAATATATTTATATATGATATATATTATATTTATGTTCCACAAATTCTTCTTTACTTTATATTTAAAACATACCTTCATTCTTTTCATGTTGTGAATATGCGATAATTTCATATGTGGATGTGTGGACAACCTCCCCATCAAGTGATTTGACTCATTCATGCCAATCATGGAATTTATAAATAATGTAATTAATGAATTTTTGTTACCTATATAAAATATATATAATACTGGAATTATAATATATCTATTTCTCATTTAGTTTTAATTTCCATTAATATGACAAAAAATGAAGGTAGTGTTCATGCGTACGTACGACCTACCGTCTCCATGAACGGTACATTTCATTTAATATCTCTAAACATTGTGGAATACATATATACTTGATATATATAATATTTAAATTATTAACATCATTCTACATATTATTTACTTATAACTACAAGGACAATTCTCTTCAAACAAGTTTATTTTTGACTTATGTAGCGAAAATTGACAAAACGTATGATATGAACTCACATAATTAACTATTTATTATAACATGATAATATTTGATATGAATTGAATAATAAACCTTAAACGATATCCTTAAAAATGATAAATTTACCATGTTTTATTATTCATGAATATAATGAAATGAATCGGACATGTCAGAATTGAGGTAAGGGGACTTCTTATCTCACTTTTAATTCAGTATGATTTTCATTGTTCGTGAATTATTTATTTCATGTGGTGTATTTTGTACTAACATTTGATATATATTATAATTATTCTATTTATATTCATGTTATTTTATGATTCATTTGGTTCTTTATTATGTTTTGGTCATAAGACTTGATTGATTGCATTGAGGTAAGAGGTTTTTATCTCACTTATTAGTCCTGTGAGATTCATGCTACATTTTCCACTATTTATTTTTGTGTGGTTTATGAACTGCCCATGATTGTATTATTTTTATTATATAAATTAATTTATTGGTATTTACATCTTCATTTTATGAACCTTCATTCAAGGGGTGTATGTTTCGAAAGTAACCCAAATCAGTAAGGGATCCTTTCACCATCCTCTTTTTATAGACTTTTTTTGTTAGGTCATTTAATTTACATAATCTTACGAAGGGATATGTTCTTATATATCCTCATTTCTATAAATTTTCTGTCCAAGTGATGATATAACCTTTTTTATTTCTCATCAACTCATTCTATGAATTTTTAAGTGACGCTGTTAGGATGTCGAATTTCTGTTAGGGAACTTCTTAAACCAATTTCAATTCCTTTGGTTAAACCTATACTTCTTGATTATGTCATTCAATGAATATGTGTGGATGTCCTATTATTTTTTAACACAAAATATCCACTAATATTTATTGTATTTATATTAGTCACACATAATTATGTAATTGGTTTATCCTTATTCTAAGGATACCATAATTGTAAGGAACATCGTCTCAATTCTTATATCGTTGAGGAATACTTCATTTTATATACGACCATATTTTATTAGTTGTATAATAAACCCTTTTTAATTTTTAATTTCATTCAAAATGAATATTTTTTACATGAATCGTTTTACTAAATCACAAAATGGAATGTTTTTTCCTTACATACGAGGCGACAACGACTTCTCCACCGCCCTGAATATTATTTGAGTCTCCGGCTTCCTCAACATTCCTTAAATGAAAAATAAATACCATGTTTTAACTTTATTTTATTTTGGTATTGAAAATCGTTCTGATAATATTTTGATTATATCAATGTGTGGTATTGATATATTGTGATTGAAATGTGAAAGTTTATGTTTCCTCTATGCATGATTTATGTGATATGATTATGTTATGGTTCGTGGCAATTGATTATGATGTCTTCTGGTTCCATGATAAAATAAGGGTGGGTGATCCCGAGATAGCTCTCCAATGCATTGGGTAACACAAAGGAGTTAAACTCTAAGGTTTCTTCGAAGAGATTTTTAGATTATACTGTGCTGGGTATTCCAAAATTAATCATGAGGGTTACTCCTTATGTAAGAATGTAATGAATTCCTCAAGTTACCTTTATGTATTATGTATTATATGAGTTCTTCATAAATAATATTATTTCATGAGATATGTTAATGTTCTTATGTTTTATGAGTAATGTGTAATTTCATTTATTCTTTTGTATTCATGGAATAATGTTTTTTTCTATATTTTTATATCTCATTCTGACCTTTTAATGCAAATCCTGGGTTTTTGAAATTTTTTTCACAGGTTGTAAGGAAGGGTAAGAGAAAGGAAGTATTCAAAAAGTTTTATATCAAGAAAATAACTCTTTTTTTATTTAAGGATTTTAAACGAATCAGTTATAGTAGAAGTTACTATTTGTAATTTTCAAGTTTATATGTAATAGTTATGTCTTAAATATCTAAAACACTAAGCTTGAAAATATCCTCAATGAGATTTATTCATTTAATTAAATATTATGTAATGTTATAAGGTTGGGTCCTTATAGTTGGTATCACAGGTCGTTTAAGATTACCTTATAGGTTAGTCTGTTCTTTAATCACACATGACATTACAATAATGTTTAGAATTTCAGAAAGAGTCATAATTATTTTTTAAAAGTGAATGATTTTAAGATAACATGATTTATTATATCTTATTATTTAACCTCCTTATTAGATATTATATGTTTATTTTACTAATATACTCACACAAACCTTTTTGGGTTTAGTAAATGGATGGATCTAGCAGGCAGCAATGTAATAGTGGATGTGAAGAAAACTGTGACGATTTTCTAAACGAGAAACTGAATGATAAGGGATCAGAAATGATAACTTTTGTGGTTATTCTCTACCAACTATACGGAATTATTATTGAACACCTGAACCTTGTTTATTTTCATAAGGCATCATATATTCGAGAAAAAAATCTCTGCGGAATTTCAGGTAATAATCGAAAAGGTAATCATGTTAAAAAATGTATGTGTTAATGATGTGGGAAGAAACACATTGGAGAATATTTCAAAGGGGAAAACGGATGCTATAGATGTGGAAATGAAGGTCATAAATCAAGAACCTTCCATGGGAAAAGGAAGCATCTAGTTGACTCTATGAAAGGGAAATAAGTTCTTTCTGAATGATCAATTTAATGTTTTAAATCTGGTGTGCATGGTCATTATGAAAACACATGAACTTTGAAGTTGTTTCGAGAATGGGATCATTAGAATCATACAAATTTTTTTTTTACCAATACCTAATTCCATTCCCCTTGAGGATGAAGATACTAACAATGACTAATGACTGGTATGGATTATTTCATAACATATGTTTTCCTATTATTGAATCTTAGGATATGATTAATGATTTTGTTTTTTGTAAATAAGTATTTTAGAATAAGTCATAAATGAATTTTTAATGGATCATGAGGAATGTTGAATGAGTTAGAATTCAACATATAAGGTAGTCAAGAGTTATAGTATATTTTAGGATGGTGAAATTCATATAAGTATTATCGTTATTTAGATGATGAGATTATATTTGAAGGCTTTTTATAGTATGTGAAACCCGGATGTTTGATATTTGAAAATTTTATTCAAAGATTAATTATCATTTCTTTTGTGGATATAGTTATAAAGAACCATTTTGGTTTATATGATCCTTGAATTTATGGTAATTAGAAGTTAATACATTTTTGGACGAAAAATGAATGTTATTGGACAACCTTTGTGGTTAAAATATGTATTTGTTATTTTTGTTGAATTAATATCTTCTTGGGAATGATATAAAAATATATAGTTTTTTTAAAAATGAGACCGTGTGACAACCCATCACATCGGATGAAGATTCATGAATCAAACCCACAACCAATGTGCGACTGGTATTTATTGCTTACCACTGGACTACGTGAAGTCCCTGGTTAGCATGACTAATTATTTTTAGTTATATGATCATATGAATCAGGAATGTGTTTATTTTGAGTTTTCTATGGAAATGATTAAACTATCATATAAGTTAATTGATTAGGTTAATTAATTTTCAGTATGCTACTTTATGATTAAATGATATTATTTGGAGATAAGTGGTAAGATTTACCTTGGAAGACGATGTGATAAAATCCTTCAGATATTTGGGGTTAAATATTAGTATGGATTACTTTGAATAATTTTATGTATATGTGTTTATTGAATAGTATTTGATGAACTTTCTGGTTTGTTGGACAAATTTTAGAGAATAAGAGTAGTTTTTCTATTTGTGAAAGACTATTCTTTTTTGGGATTATCTGATCTCGTACTAACTATTTTGGTTTTAGTTGATGTCTAAATACAAGGGAAATATATAGTTCTCCTTTTTTGGATTATCTGATTCTCTAGAAGATGATTCTTATGCTTTTTATGTGACAAAGTCTTTTTGAATGCTCATCATTTGGAGAAAAGATTAGTTTTGGTAGAAACTTATTCAAGGATGAAACTATACATGATGGTAATTATATTTACCGATGTGTTTATTATATTTATTACATTAATTTATCAAAATTATGAAAAGGAATGTAATACAAAAACATTGTTTCTTTATGTTTTTACTGGGTAATCAATGATCATTTACACAAATTGTATATTTGTGATTTTCTTGTTGTTATCTTTCTCATAATAATGTTTTCTCTCACTTCCACCAGAACATGACCCTTTGTTTTCTCCTCCATATCAATGATTTCATGGAATACTAGAATGGGTTATTTCAGGTGGCCATTTTACTTTTTTTCTTTCTTTTAAATTGATAATTTTATTTACTCCTTTTCTGATGTGTGGCATTCAATTATGTTTCCGAGCACGATTTTAAAATTGCGAGGATGCAATTACCAAAAGTGGGGGAAAGATGTAACATCCAAGGTAAATAATTAATATCAAATGTTCATATATATTAATATTTGTTAATAAAATGTTATTATTACATTAAAGTGAATTTTATGTTTGATGGCATACCCAATACGCAAGAATGTGTTTTCTTTAAATATTATGTTGCACACTAATAATATAATAATATTATTTTAAATGGTAGTTAATGCCTAGCCATTGTAATGGTAGGAAAGAACAAAACTAACTACAAATTTACTATATATTTTTGTAAAATATTTTAACAATTACCCAATAAATGTTAGAGGCTTAAAATGTAAATGATTACAATTTTAAGAAAAAATAATCTAATATTCTTTAAAAGGTCTATTAACATCCTTTTGATGGAGAATCCTTTTTAAAACTTATTTTTTTTCAATTTTATCTGTTATATTTGACAAAATAATATCATTCATTAATATTGGGACATCAAAGTGTACTTTGTGTAATTTTATTAATTTTTCTGATAAAGTTCATTTTTAATGAATAGTGAAAAATGCTGTATTTTAATTGAAAACCTCCAGTTAGTATAATTTATTTATATGGATAAATAAAAATTTTAATTGGATTTAAATTTTAATTATAATATATTGTTACCATTTAATTTTATGGTAGTTATTGGATCTAATTTCCCTTTGAAATTGGACTCAAACAAGTGTCAATATTTTGATAGATACTGTTTCTTAAAAACAAGCGATTTGTTTTGACAGTGGGAAGTAATTATAATCTTAATTAATGCATATTATATTTTTTTAATTTCATAAAAAGAACATCATTTTTTGAATATGGAATATCAAATTTACATTGGATAAATTTTTGGTATTTTTTTGAAAATAGTTCATTTACCATGAATAGTTAAAAATAATGCATTTATGTCAAAACTGGTTTTTCATTTTATTTAATTATATAGTTAAATTGTCCTTCTAATTGGCTAAAAACTGTAATTGAAATATGTTTTTATCACTTAATAAAATTTTGTTCATTTGAAGTAATTTCACTTTTCAATTGGATGTAAAAACAACTATATCTTTTGATACATTTTACTTCCTAAAAACCTGTCTTTTGTTTTTAGAACGTGAATTATTATTAAATTAATTACTGCAATTTCTTTGATTGATGTTTTGTAAAATTTATTCCATATTTGAAATCTTAAGGTCCAAATTATTTTGTTAAGACTCTTTTGTTTGTGAACATTAGGAATAGTAGTGACGACGATTATCTTTAATTATCATGATTAATGAGTAATCAGGTAGTTAAGGGTAATAAAATAATATCATAATAATATAAAATTACCCCAAAATGAGTCCAAATCCTCCTTTTGGGTCATGTCCTACCCTGATAATCTTTTTTCCAAACATGAGGGCCCATGGAGTCACACAGATGTGATAGTGACATTTATAACATTATTTTTTTTTAAAAAAAGAAGAGAAATATAACAAAGGTTTGTATATCCTAAGTAAAACCATTTTAATTGTGTTTACATAATTGATATATTAGACTATAAATAGTGATTGGAAAGATAAAATATTTCCTACAAAATTACATTTCTTTTATAATTTTTAGACATTATATAAATAAATTTATTTATGACACCATGATGATGTAATGATTACCTCATTAATGACAGATTTAAATAAAAAGTAAAGATAATGTAAAATATAAAACATAAACTTGTCAAGAAAATATTTAATGGGAGGATTTATAACCCTAATCACCTTTTCCTAGAAATATATCATTGTGGGACCTTTATAATCTGAAAAAACATTTATATTAATGTAACATTTCATGACACTCCAAAACTGACCCTCCACCCTCTTATAAAAGCCCCCCCCCCAACTCTACCCCCTTAAACACACCTCTAAGAGACCCCGGATCATCCATACTCTTCTCATAATATCTCTACACATCACCCTTTCACTCCTTTAATCCTAAAATTGGGAAGTAGTTTTTCCATGGAAGCCTTTGGTTCAAATCAAAATGAGTTACCCGATTTAGAGGTAATGTCTTCTCTCGAGTTTCATTGATTTATTTTCATTCTTAACTCACCACTATATTCTTATTATTTGATCCCATAATAACACAAGTATACTTAATATACTAGGATGTTGTTATGATAATTAATCTACCTACACTTACACACACCTCCGTCTAATGGTTAAAGAACATATTGTTTCTGTGGGTTGTGAATTTATGCCTCACGAAACGATGATTGTTAAATATTCTTTTAACACCTCTAATGGCGTCCATTATGATGGAACTATATTTATATATGATATATATTATATAAATTTTCTCTCAATGATTCTGTATTTTATATTTAACATATACCTTTATGCTTTCCATGTTGTGAAAATGCGATAAATTAATATGATGAAGTGTGGACAACAGCCCCCTCAAGTGATTTGACTCTTTAATTCCAAACAAGGAATTCATGAATAATGTAATTAATGATATTATTTTACATATATAACATATATATTATACTGGAATTATAATATATCTATGTCTCATTTAGTTTTAATGTCCATTAATTTTTAAAAAATGAAATTAGCGTTCATTAGTACGTACGACCTACTATCTCCATGAATGGTACATTTCATTTATTATCTAAAAACATTATGGAATACATACATACTTGATATATATGATATTTAAATCATTAAAATCATTCCAAAGATGATGTACTTATAACTACATGGAAAAATCTCTTCAAAATTGTTTTTTACTCATGTACCGAACATCAACAAAACACATGATTTGAGCTAACATAATTAAATAATTATTATAACATGATAATATGTGATATGAATTGAACAATAAACTATAAATGAATTCCTTAAGAAATTATAAATTGACCAAGGATTATTATTCATGAATATAATGAAACAAACAAGGCAAGTCGGACTTGAGGTAAGGGGATTTCTTATCTCACTTTTAATTCCGTAAGATTTCCATTGTTCACCTATTATTTCTTGCATGTGGTGTATTGTGTAATTCCATTTGATATATATTATAATGATTATATATATATTCATGTTATTCTATTATTCGTTTGTTTTTTTATCTTTTGGACATATGACTTGATTGATTACAATGAGGTAAGGGGTTTTATCTCACTTTTTATTCCTGTGATATTCATGCTACATTTGACACTATTTCCTTTTGTGTGGTGTATGTACTACCCATGATTGTATAATTTGTTTAATATAATTTAATTTCTTAGTATTTAAATCTTTATTGTATGACCCTTCTTTCATGGGGTGTACGTTTGGAATGTTAACCAAATCCGTAATGGAACCTTTGAACCTCCACTTTATAAAAGACATCTTTTTGTTAGGTCTTTTAATTTACATATTCTTATAATGGGATATGTTATTATATATCCTTATTTCTATAAATTTTATATTCAAGTGATGAGATAACCTTGTTATTTATCATCAACCCATTTTATGAATTTTAATGTGACGCCATTAGGCTGTCGAATTTCTATAAGAGAACATTTTAACCCAATTTCAATTATTTTTGTTAAACATATACTTCTTGATTATGTCAAGATATGAATATGATTGGATGACTTCTGATTATTTTACACGTAATATCCACTTATATTGAGTGTATTTATATTTTTCACACATAATTATGTAATTGATTTATAATTAATATAAGGATATCGTCTTTGTAAGAGAATTCATCTCAAATCTCCATTCGTTTAGGGATACATCAATTTATATACAAAATTCTTTTATTAGTTGTATAATAAAACATTTTTACTTTTAATTTCATTTAAAATGAATCTTCTAACATGAATCGTTTTAATAAATGAAAATAGGGAATTATTTTTTCATACGTATACATAGGCAACGACTTCTCCGCGGCCATGACCATTAGTTCAGTTTTCATCTTCCTCTACAAGCCATAACTTTTCTTAACTGAAAAATAAATATTATGTTTTAGTTTTCTTTTATTTTGGTATTTAAAATCATTTTGATAATGTTTTGATTATATTAATATGTTTTATTGATATCTTGTGATTGAAATGTGGAAATTTTATATTTCCTTTATGCATGTTTTATGTGATATGAATATGTTATGGTTCATGGGGATTGTTTATGAAGTCATGTGGTTCCGTGATAAACTAAGGGTAGGTGATCACGAGATAGATTTCTAATTAATTGGGTAAAGCGAAGGAGTTAAACTCTATGGTTTCTCCGAAGAGATTTAGGGAATATACTGTGATGGGTATTTCGAACATAACCATGAGGGTTACTCCCTACATTAGAATATTATAAATACATCAAGTTACCTTTATGTCTTATGTTTTATATGAGTTCTTAATAAATATTATGTTTTCATGAAGTATTTTTATGTGATTATTTTTAATGAGTAAAGTATGATTGCATTGATTCTAATGTATACATGGACTAATGTTTTCTTTCTGTACTTTTATATCCCTTACTGATAATTTTATACTCATTTCATGTTTTAGAAATGTTTTTCATAGGTTGTAAGGAAGTTCAAGAGAAACGAAGTATTCAAGATGATTTATAACAAGAAGATAACTCTTTTTTTATTTAAGGATTTGAAAAAACTCAATTATAGTAGAAGTGTCTAATTTGTAATATTCAAGTTGATATGTAATAATTATGTCCAAAATCTCTAAAACACTGATCCTGAAAATATCTGCAATGTGAATTATTCATTTAATTCAAAATGATGTAATGTTTTAGGGCCAGTTCCTTATACCATGGACTAGATCGACAAGGGTGTTAGGCTTCATCAACCTCGACCAACACCTTCTTCCATAATTGATTGTCTTTATATGGCTTAAAGAATAAATATTACTATAATATTTGCTTCCTACTGTTAGAATGAGTATATAGTGGTATAGTGGTTGCAATATAAGTATATATCATATTAAAACCAATAAAAATAAAACCAATATAATACAATATTAAATAATTATATAAAACATTCCATCTAGGAAATTGTAGAAAATTACCGAATAATCCTTGCTAAAATGGAATGTACCATACACTATTTTAGGAGACATACCAAAAATAATAATACTCCAATCCCATAACAACTACTTACATAACATGGATGATACGAAATGAAATATTGATAGCTATATTGATCCTAACTCCAATAATGTATACTAGTTACCAATCCCTCATAGGAAATCAATTAACATTTTCTAATGTTCCCGTGTTCCATAGAGTCTAGGGCGTAATGTATGTACAACTCAACATGCCTTCAAAAATATTAAAATACATATAAATTCTTGAGTCCACTTATTAATTAAACAATGCTATTGATAAGTATAATATTTAACTATTTAACTATGTTAATAAATGGATGTATAAACCTTCCAATGTCCAGATACTATGGTTACACCTGATATTATTATATACACATTACATCGATCATATAAAATCTGTAATTATAGAATTCTCCATATAAATATATTCTAATTGTTAAATAATAATGGAAACTATTATCATTTTATTATAAGGAAACCCATTTGTCTCCTATATGAATTTAATCACCAAAATATATCTAGGTTTTCCAAGGGGTATGAACCATGAAATTAATCTATATATAATATATCATTCTAAAATATTTGATATATACTTATTATTGTGAAGAATGTATTAAATTGAATATATGGCTTAAATATAATTACTTCCAACAATGAATATCAATATGAATCTATGATTGACATTGTATCAATTTTATCACTGATATCTAGAAAGAATCCACAACATTCACAATTGGTATTGAATAAATAAGACAATACATGAATTAAATGGGGGGGGGATTAGGAATTTATAGTAGTTAATATAAAGATAATCTAAAGGGTGCCTAAAGTATATCAATTGATTTATACAAAAATGAATAAGAGGGTTTCATCACACCAAAATTTTTAATTGAGTCCCCTATCTTAATCCACGGATTCTTCATGTCATTCCCAACTAATCAAATCCAAATGGAATCCATGTAGTCTCTACAAGGGTTAATATAAAATAATATAAGATATATATAACTAGAACATAAAATTTTAATACAAAATCAATTTTACCAAACATATCTCAAATTTAAATATTCTATTTATAATCATTATTTTATTATTAGAAAAATCCATTAGTGAACATGTACAATAATATCATCATGGTCAAATAGAAATTATAAAATTCCCACCAAGTTAATATTAAATAAATGTTTCAAATATTATTCATCCATATTTAATAGTATTTTCACATATTCGGATTTTGGATAAATATGGTGACAATCACATGCCATAAATAAAAACACCTTTATGCTACTTACTGACTATGTATTTAATCTACCCCATAATTTAACAGTTTAATTTTAAACATTTTCAAATGGATCCCTTATGTAGAAATTAAACCTTACACATATAATTAGTATAATTATATGGTCATGTTCCATGTCTAGAATCACATTAGGGACTCCCTTCTCAAATTAACAATCTCAAATTTAAAAAAAATAAAGTGAATGTACAAAAAGGTACAGTTTAATTAATTTTGAAGTCATTTACATGGAATTTAGTGAAACCATATAAATGATTCATTTTATATATAAACAATGACTTTATAAAATTTAATGGATAACCAACATTATTTACATTGCATTTAACATTTAACTCTTTATTAGAATCATGTTGTCTGGGCTCGTCCAAAACGAGTGAACAAATCCTATCCTTCTACATTTGTATCTCACATCTAGATAACTAATATTAAAAATATATAATATCATTATAAATAATTTTCAAACTAAAAATTATTTACTGATATTAACAGAATTGAAAAATGGAAACATTCCTTGTGAGTAGTCCTGGTGTACCCATGCCATGATCAACCCTCCTCTGTTGGAAGTGTCATTCTCAAGGTAATACTTTTGGAAAAGTCCTAATAATCAAGAAATAAATCATACATGACGAAATTTTATCTATAAAAATATATTTTAAAAACGGAACGATCCTTGTATCATCAAATAAAAATTTGGAGATGGAATATAAATATTATATAGGGACATCCTCAAGACCACTAGCATGAAATCCCCAATACCCTTGGATGATTACACCATTCTATAGTGTAATCATCCATCAGAAACCAAATTTAAAGATTTTTAAAAAACACATATTGTAGTTGATGTGGAAATGGGATTATAAGACACATAAAAATTTGATAAATCACCAAGGTACAGACCCAAAATTTACAATAAATGATAGGGGATCCTAGGGAAAGAGAGAATGGGATCAATCCACATAAGTTGATCCAAAAATGAAGTTAGAAATTTGGATTTTCTAATAAAATCTTATATGAGAGACTTGTAATTCAACCCATTAAACACATCATTGGCTAACTTGTAGTGGTTATCTTCTTACTGGTCAATACGTTCTAGTTATCTGACCCTAAGGCCATCATCTAATAGCCTAATGGCCTTCATTTTTTATATATATTTAAAATCCACCTTTCACGGGGTGAGGTGGAACCCTTAACAGTCTCATAGGCGTATGTATCACATGGACTATTGTCCTTAGAAAAAATAATTTCCCATAAGATTCAAACAATACATACAACCCAAACTAACTACTTCAAACTACTCCTCCCTGGCATCTACATAGTTTCTAAAAGAGGTTTTCCCAAACCCAATAAACCTATCTTGTTTTCTATATGGATTTAGCTATCCCAAAAAAAATTAAATAATTTTTTTAGTTTTTTATATACCATTGTTATACTCAACACAACCACAGTTCTAAAAATGACATACTATGTTACTCAAAATGCAAATTTTCCTTTAAATTAATGCCATTATGTACTACTGATAATTAAAAAAAATCCCAACTACAACCCTTCTTATCTAAGATATGGTTCAATAATAATCTTTATGGTATTCAAACATAAATAAATCATTTATTCCATCTCAATGGTCATGTTATAATATTTTATACCTAACGCACATATATAGAAACCTATAGGCATCATGTTATTAATTTACTCAATCAAATACACCACGTGATTTCATCACAAAAAATCCTGGATGATGGTTTACTAATGTCATCAATTTTGGGAGACCAAATGTATCTAAACCTAACGATCAACTATTATATACTTCCCCAACATAATACATTTCAACGAGAGTGAAATTTCAATCCCTGACACCCTCAACTAATAGAATTATATAACTAATCAGGATCATTACATTCCTACGATGCACAAAGATTTCGTTCCCAAATCACCATACATAGCACGCAGGAAAGACGGTTCCTGCTAATGTATACATCTCAATTTTAATATTTCAAATAAAATAAAAACACATCCTTTATCTATGAACCAGTTGGATAAGACAAAATTTCCCTCTAATGACATGCTTTATCTTCTGAAAAATTCATATCATAGGCAAAATGATTTACACAATATGTTTTCTAACATACCATATTCAACTCCATAAATTATTAGGTTTTTATTTTCCATGATAATACATAACAAAAACATTCATCCTCTACATCATTCACATTTTTTTCATGACTAATCAAGATTATGTAAACCGGGATGGATTCCTTTTATCCTATGAAAAAACCCACGATATAATATATCTAAATTTGGTTGGAATTCCATGTTCAAACCATCATCCACCATTTTCCATCATTGTGTTATAACGTGATCATTTATCTTTATCTACACAATCATGTATGCACGAACATAAACCATTCCCAACCTGTGGATAATGGTTAGACAACAACGGATACTACCTCTGAGACTACATCAAGAATTCATATATGATTTCAAACCACAGTACCCATTAGAATCATGATTTCATAACAATCATCTACAATTGATATCACACACCTCAAAATTCGTTACATGAATGATTAATCGCAATGTCAAATATCCCTCACATTAGTATTTCACCACAAACACCAAAATCTGTATCCCCGCCATAATAGAATCCATGGTATCCTAAAATTGGACCACATTATTGCATCCATAGCCAACACACATTCCATAACTGAATAAGATAGTTAAATTGGAAGATGAAACTCATTCATGAATATCAACAAAAAAATAAAAATTAACACTCAAGGATCCTAGAAACACCCTTTACAAAAAAAATTATGGACACTGCCAATTGTTTATGCAGTATTATTAAATGATTAGTTGTATACATCATATAATAAGTCTCATTCATTATTTCTTAATGGAAAACATCCACAAATATGATTCATAAATACTATACACTTTCCAATCCTTATAAACCATTTCTTTATATTAGAACCAACACCCTTAGACGATTCTAATGACAATCTACAATGATCATCCATGTCATTGCACCAAATACATTTAATGGGTTGTCCCACAAATTGTACATAAAATATCTTACATGGAGGCTCATATATGACATTTCTATGAGTATATCTCATCAAACCTACATCAACTATCATACCATACACATGGATTCTCCTCACATAAGAATCTTAGGCATATACACCCAAATCTCTCACACCACAAGGTAATAGGAACCAAAAATTTGAACTATGTGGGTTTTTCCCATTTTAAATTTATGACCAACCTCTATATGAAACTATATAACTTATACACAATTACCATACCTCAAACTCAATCTAGACACCACTCACAATATTAAATATTTAATTCTATTTCACTATCCATAATGCCCCCATGACATTATAACAAATCACAAATCACCCTTATTCCTCTTTAAATTTATAATTATCTTGAACAAGGAGTTTTCACAAGATTTAGAAACCACCTACATAATTTCTGATAATTAATTTGTAACAATTAACCCAATATATTTATAAATAAATATAATTTGTCAATAGTGACTTACATATAACTGATTCTACCCTCTATGATGGTAAACTAAACAGTAGCAACAAATTTCATGTTTCTATGCATAATGAAACAACCAGATATATCCATAATCTATATAACCAAATACATTCATGGATGTATATATCCATAAGTAGAAAACGCATGATCCACCTACAATTAACCAATTCTTCCTTACATATCAAATATCTAAAAAATTAATTTTGTATTCCTAAATGCATAATCCCTTACGATATCCTATACATTATTATTTAAAATTTAATATAGCTACAAGTCCCTACTTTTAGGGCTATCACATATTATACTCACTACCTATCCCATTAGAAACTATACAAGGGAAACTATCAATGATAGGTTTCTGATCAAGTCTCCCCTCCTAAAAACAAGTTGAAAATTTAATGTTCTTGCACACTAGTTCTTAACCAACAATTTTAAATGTAATATAATATGCTTATAGCATATAAAAAGTAACTCATTTTGTTTAAGGTTTTAATATGTTGGTGTATCTACATATGAGTCATATAGAAAATGGTGTGGAAAAACTCACATAACCAACCCCATCGGTCACAACCACACATCAATAAGAGCCATATTTAAAAGAAAATTCACAATATGTTATATTAATTTGACATTCCCCCTAAATCACACAAATAAAACCCGAAATATTTCATCTTCTAGGCTGAACTCACCCACATCTCAAGGTCACATGACACCTAATTTCCCAAGAACCAACTATAGTGTCAAAAAAAACCAGAGTCGATCTAATCCATCCCATTTTTTATACAGGGATAGAACAAAAGTGTTTGAAACAGCCATGGATCATGAACAATTGTCTCAAAAATGACGCTATCTCTCCAAAACATCCGCCAACTACTTTAGTTATGTACCACACACAATTTCTGACATCAAATACCTATCAATTTTGAGGACTCAATGAAAAAATGATACCGTAATATTAAAGGGATAGAAATATCCCCAAACACCCATACACATGGTATACAATTATGAATCATTAAATTTAACCCATATATATATAAATACGCATAGTTCAGAATTTGACTTTTACCATTGTGTGACCGAAAACAAAACTAATGGACGGTTCATATATATGAAATGTTTAGTACAAGTTATAGTAGAGGAAAATATATTAGTTTTACATGTAGTTTTATTTTTCTAAATACAAAATATATTCTTTATAAAAAATAATATAATTTACATTTAAATATTTTATTTATCTATAAATTTTATTATTAAGGATTAGACAAATAAACATTAAATTATATTTTAGAGAGGAGTTCGATATTTATGAGGTTATTATAATTTTATTAAGTTGTTGTCTCATAAAATTCAATCCTAAATAGATACACACCATCCATTATATCCAATTATAGTTTCAGTTATGTAAAAATCAATATTTCACTTATACATAGTCACTATATAAATTGGTCATGAAACTTTAAATTACCATAATATCTCATAATCAAAGTAATACAGTAACCAATAACAAAATAATGTGAATTTATTGTGAATTATACATTATAAATATTATGTATAAACACAACCATTCATTCCATACTATAAAAAAGATAAAATCCAATAAATCGATAACGACATTATCATCTATGCCATCTGAAGTAAAATCAGGTCAACTATGAAAATAAATATAATGAAAAAAGTCATATATATATATACATGTTCTTTCTTTATATGTTTCATTGATTTTACATGTGAATGTTCCGTACCATATCCATAAACATCCTTAACCACTATTTTCCACTACACACAGTATATCAAAGGAGACTTCTGATATAATTTAAAACCAATGCACTATATAGTTTGTTATCGGTTCTCAGAACAGTGATTTCTACATGGAATCTAGAATTCCTCGACATATATTAGTGAATAATGAATAATTATATGGTTTTATGGTGTTATATTATGGGTATTATAAAAATATATAACAGTAGCTTCAACATAATTAATACCAATCAAATATAACTTCCATTTAAGGTGGAAAATAAATTTCTTCATATATAGTACATAAAGTTACAATATAATCTTGGCGGAAGTATAATCTACAATATGAAATGTCTGACAACAATGAAAAGAATAAATTACCCAAATATCATATGAAATGTTTATAAAAATAGAGTAAAAATAATGATAAAAATGATTCTTATCCCAATCCTAACTCACTAGATCCATCATAGTAGTGAATCCATAACCTATAATCTATTAGCATATACTCGGATACCCAAGTTTCACAGATGCCTAATAAAGGTGTGAGAAAAACTCAACATACAACACCAATGGAATCACTAAATAACAATGATATAGTTGTGAACAAGGATGTGTAATAAATAATGATATACAATTAATAATGAATGTATATAATAGTTGAACAATATAATATGATTTTTTTATAACCTCTACTGATGTTTTTGATCTGCAGGGACACTCAAAATTTTTTTAAATACTATTTCAATTTTCTATCAGTCCCAAAGATTACAATTGATCATATCTCAAATAGTCACATGGTATATAAATAACGAAACTATAATTGTAATAAACTCATGGAACTATATGTATTCCTGAAGATTTTTTATTAATAAGTCAAATAAGGAATAAAATGTGTACTAAATGTATAATACCCTTGTATTTAGCATTATATTCTGAATTCAAGGAATAATTCATTTAATTCAAGATCATGGATTATTCCAGACACATTCCAACAATATAGATAATGTAAATCCCATGGAGTGGATATATTAGAAATAATATTTTGTAACTAGAAAGATTCAATGACATACATTCATGAAATTTTATAATTAATTACATAATATTTTTATATGGGGAGATTCCCAAAGGTATTTTGGGTAGTGAGTCTTAGGGAAATTTAATTTATTTGTAAATTAATTCCATAATAGTGACCATTAATGACTCTGAGGGTGTCCCCACACTAGAAAATTCATCAGAGTCCCCTATCAAATCAATGCCCTTCTATCTTCATTACACTCCAATTAGAAACATATGGAATCCTTTTCATCTATATATTTAATTCTGATAAAGTCAGTAATTTTAAAAAAAAATCCTTGAATTTCAAACATTTAATCCAATATAATATTTTTCAAAAATACATTTCAAAACTCAACATTCATTTAATAATAATTTTTTCATTTCCTACCAATTCCAGGACATCTAATTATACATTCCATGTTAATTTAAAAATATTTATTCACAATATATCACCCTTTTTATAATAAATGATGGTCAATATTTATTGTCTAAATTTTTTGACAAGATTAAAACAGAATTAATATAGAACTAAATGGGATACAATAAATAAAATATTTAGAAAAAATCTTTGAGATTAATTTTTGGAAATATATTTGAAAAAAAACTGTGAATTTGTTTTCTTTTGTCCACCTACATATGACCCACATCATGGACCATTCAACAGTATAAATTATATTATGCCAAATCTTTGGTCTTGTGGATAGTGGGAATCCCTTTTAATTCATCACGTATCAAAAAAAATAACATGTATTTATTTAAGGATTTATAATGAGAAAGGACATAAATGAAGGTTTGAGTAAATTTGGATGTAATAACCATGAATCTAGTGATATTTCATAAATTATGAATTTTCAATATGAATCATTAATATAAGAATGTAATGGGACCACCTACACCATTTATAATTTCTTTACCATTTAATTCATTCTAAACATTTATCCTTCTAGGATCATTTATGTCCAAAGGAAAATTCCAAATCACATATGGATCTCCCTAACAAAAAAAACCATATTTGTTATTTACAATTACTATATATTTAATAATAAACCCACAAAAAAATTATCTAAAATAAGAAACTGAGTAAAAAATAACAACCCACTAACCATTTATTCCCAATTCAAAATATGAGTGACTAATTTTATAGATGAGTAATGTTCCATCCTCTAGGTACTATTTTAAAATCCATAACCGAATAAAATTATTGGTAATAAATTTATTCCATAAACTAGGGAACAGAAAACCTAGACATATACCTTCAATTAAATGATGTGTCAAAACATGAAGATGTTGTATCTAGATGTACTCATGCTAATCATGACAAATTCTCCATCGCCTATGGAAGCATACAACAACCTTCTATTGAATAATATCTCAAATCTGAAAATGTGGATTCCTAAAATTAGAACTAGTGGAGTGTAATTGGAATGAGGATCACTAATCATTTTAACATATGATGAATAAAAAAGTGAGCCACCAAAAATCACCCCATGAAGATGTTAGAATCAATAAGAATGGAGGATTGAAGTTTCGTGGTCTCCACTTGAGAAACTAAATATTGAAATGGGTTATCCTCTAAAATCACAAGGGGAATGAATTTAATCCCTCCCCCTATAAAATAATTAAATTCTGCCCATTTTCTGATGGAGTAGACTCATTTCACTACTTGTCTCTACCAGTATGCTGGTGCTTGTGTACTGGTTATCTAGTGGACCATATCTATGTATTCTTTCCTCTAGCTAGGCCACAAACTAGCAATTGGCCCCAGGATACAACCCTTCCCACATAGATTTCCAACTACTCCTTGTCACTAAAAAGTTTCAAATAAAAACCATGAAACATGAACTAAAAATCCTTTTATAGGTATCCAATCATTTATTATAATAAAATGAACAACTTTTTTCCTAATGAATCACATGGTATCACAAATCCTCAAGCTCCACCCACAATTTATGTTCATAGGTACATTAAGGATATTACAAACTCCCCATAATATCATATTGTATCCCAATGAATTCCTTTTAGTGGTCACAAGAGTCATCTATAATTCATTGGAAATTTATTCATGATCATAGATCATTTTACTAACCCATTATCTATATATATTTTTAGATATATCCATAATCTTCAGTAATTAAAATTGTAAAATTAAATAAAACACCTGAATTCATCTCTTAAACACCTAAGAAATTATTTTTTAATACTACATATCCTAAATCACTGAATCTATATAATCAAATAAATAAAATTTTCCATCGATTTCCTTATTTAATACATAACTACGATAGTATAATTCTAAACACTAACACCCTCTTCTATGGGAATTTCCTATCAACCGATTATTTTATCATTCCTATGACGATCTATGATTTATCTCTCAGAACATGCACCCAAAAACCACAAAATATATTTTTTAATTATTTTATCCCATTCCATTATCAATTTATATAACAAATTGTTGCACTTACATTATCGATGCATTAGTAAGACAAAAACTGATTTCCCTCGTACGTCATCGGGCAACACCAAAAAATTACAGGTTTATAAAAAAATTAATACAACCACATTATTTTTTTCACCCAAAAAATCCAAATCCACACACTAGTTCATGTAAAATCATACATGGATGATATTTCTAAAAACAGTTAGGCCTCAAAAATTTGCGCTTCATTTTCATTTTCAATGATGATATCAAAAACCCCAAAGGAATCTTGTAGCCATACAAAAATTCCCATAATTTTCTATATCTGACATGCAGTTAAATTTAAACATCATAACATCATCATTGTTTTCCTAGAATCATGTTATTCCATGAGCACTGACACAAAACCAAGTTAATCTTGTTCATATGGGCACAAAATTTTAGGATCCCATAGTCAGTGCTGGGACCCCATCTAGAACCACTTCTTAGTGAACCCATGGAACTCACCTGTAATACTAAATCTAAATATTCATGCTCATAGAAATTCATTGAGGGTCATAATGAACGGATCATACACTCATATAGCACCAAAATTTTATGGTCTCATCCCCCAGGAAAACATCCCAATCCCTATAATATGAAGATCCTCGATATAACATCCATGAATTAATATATTATCTTAATGAATAACATGTTTTATATCATTAATCCTGATGACTAGATTTACAGATGCTTTTAAATTCTATGAATCATTTTGAAATGTAAAAAATTAGTCACTCCCAACTCATGGAAATGAAATTCGTGTTATCTATATTAGAACATTCTGACCACAAGGGCCACAAAATTAAAAATTTGATGGATTACACCACACTAAATAGATAATAATTTACCACTCATAGTGTTGATACACCAAATGAGTTTCATTTTAACATCATGTTTGTCCCTCCTCTTGGTCCATGACTCTACATTGGTCATTCCATCATCTAGATCACCCATTGAGGTTCCACCCAGACAATCCATGTTATCAGACCCAATCATTAAACCCTATTTATTCACATATCAGATCACCACAACTATTACATAGATGGAAATGGTCATCATGAATATGATACAATCTCATAAATCCTACATAGATCCTCATCCCATGCACATTCCTAACTATCACTATATATTCCAATGTGTACACTCAAGAAGAACTCAAATGCATATACCAACCTCATCACACAATTCTAATGCATATATATCTCTCAGATTCCATTTAAGAGAAATGAATTTATAAAATTGTGTAACCCTACTATAAGGACCTGACTATAGCTCAATTTATTCACCTCGCACAAACCATATTATGAATTTTAGAAACATTGGCCTATCCATATCCGTGTATCCCGCACCATATAAAAACAACACTTGGTTGTCATAGAAATATATCTTCATTAGAACCATGATATTTTGAAATATTATTTATCGACTGGCATCATTTCAAAAAAAAAATCATTAAATATGATCATCCTAAAAACAACATGGAATATCAAGATTTTTAATGGAAATAAAAATATCCAATCCTTCCCATAAATATGGTAAATCCTAAAGATATAAAAATTCCCATTATGCATTGAATCTTGAGAGGAAAAAAATATAAATCCCACAGAAATACATCAAATTATTTCATTATATACTATTATCAGGTACTTGATCTATATTAGAAACACTCAGTCTACCTCACCTATACAATCAGTATCTAATACAACATAGATTCATAAAACCAGAAACCCTAAAAAATTTCTTATTCATAGTATATAACAAATATTATAACAATATATCCCTAGTTAAATGTCTATCACTAATGATTCTCACAAACAATCCTGTCAGAAAAAATTTGCAAATATTATTTTGGATATGCATCTGAAGAAGTATGCCCCTCTTGAAACATGACTAAAAAAATCACTTGAAAAAAATGTATCATTGAATTTAAAAAGGAATGTAAAATACATTCAACTTGTACTAGGTATCAGTGTTAAATTATATATATCATAAAATGAAATATACTCTTATTCATGTGATCATAATGGCATTAAAAATTTATTTGATCCATCCCATGGGTCACATTTATAAGTCACAATGCAGTTACACTAAAATCAGATGCCACATAAAAAAAGATAGATTGGATCTCCAACCTAGGCCACATATATATATCCTAAAACTAGTTATATATCTTAACTTCAATCTCTACTATATCAAGGTATCATGAAATATAATATTCCAAATAACCACTATATTATCATAAACAGAACAAAGATTCTATCTCATATTACACATTTGTGGACTATAAATGAACAAATAAATTATTGAGAAACAATAATACATTAGCAAGGGTCTCATAAACTGGAATTACTCTTTATTCATTTTTATTCACAACCATATTTAGGATCATCACTCCATTAGCTATATCTACTGAATTAATTTTTGAAGGACTCAACAACATAGTGATACATGAAAATTTTGGCCTAATAAGTATCCCTATAGACATATATGTAGCTTCCATATCAATTACCCATTTATTAAAAGCAGTATATATATACATATATTGATATAAAAATTTCATTTTTTCCATTGTATATTTTTCTGAATTTTAAGAAAGAGTATATGATAAATGAAATGTAAAGTATAATTTATAGAAGAAATTTATTAAACATTATACATGGAATTTTATATAGAAAATAAAACATAATTATCATGTAAAAAATCAAAAAATATCATTTTTTACATTTAATTTACAAAGATGTTATAATTACTAATACTAAATTAAACTAAATCATAATAACAAAATTTAGAGGAAAACAATCATTATGTTCTCATTAGATTTATAATTATCTAATTCCTAAAAATATTCAATGAAAAATAAACACATAATATTTATTTTATCTATTTATATGATCATTTAATTGTGAGGGAATCATAGAAATATAATGAATCACCATATATAGGTTTGAACACTCATTAAATTGCAATCCAATGTCTAAATTCTGGACATTATGTAACCAACAGTTGTTAGGGACATGTCAATCATATATTTATGAAATTATTTATAGAAGTATTCTGTCATTCCTTATTAATATAGGAGGTATAATCCAATAAACTAGTTAGCTCATAATCATGTTAATCACCATCACTAAAATCATTTTATCTAAAAAAATAGTCATCATGAACAATAATCCCATAACAAGAAACGTGGACCCTATTTGTGGGGTGTCACATCCAACGTGAAGATTATATACAATATACTAAACAACCTTCATCCCATTGTCCATAATCATGAATCATCTGCTAGAGTACCCAAGAGACATGGTGTCCCATGATGGGTGTGAGTAAATCTCATTAGGCCACCAAAAACAACCTCCTAAATAACCATTCCATATCTGTGAATGCATATATCAAATATATAAACAATTTTTTTGAGAAATATTTTTTGTTTATTAAAAATAATAAAAGGACATAAAATAACCACCCATTTATTAGCTTGACATTGACCCTAAAAAATAGTATATAATTTTTTCATCCATCACCATTGAGTCTCTATTAATGTTAAAACCCATATATAGACAGGTATAAGCCTACATAAATGAGGTAACTCTAGTACTATATATATTAGGGAGTGATGTGGATCCACAAGGAATTCCCCCTAAAATACTACCATAAAATCATATGTGTACGACCATTGCCACTACACGATATAAGTATAAAATTTTTTTCCCACGTAATTATCATTGTTTTCTGCACAAAACCACTTTTATGATCCATAGCCTTTGATCGATTCATTATAACAAAATTGATTTAGCTAAATATGGGTATCTCATCTAATGTAATTCATAAAATGTACCCAGAATGAATCCATGACATTAATCTATATAAGTCATTGAGTAAAGTGATACCCCAATTCAATATAAAACCTCTATATGGTGTAAAATATTGTAAATCATTTTATAATTTAATAGATATCCCATGTAATTATATAGAATCATCACTCAATGAATCTATGATTGTCAATACAACCCTCTATTAATCTGGTTCGACTATAAAAAATTATGGATATCTCAGTAAATTCTACACCATTCAAATACTTGTGAAATCCATGGAATTAATATAAGGATTTATATTAAAATCCTAATTAATCCTGAAATATTTGAATTTTAAACATTTAATTCGTTATTAAATTCTTCACACAAACAACTCAAACTTTACCATTTGATAAGGAAAAAATATTTTCATTAATAAAATGGTCCCTTAATTAAATTTTACCATTTGACGATGAAGGCCATGTACAATTTTCCATCATATCACTGATTTCACCAAATTTCCATGGTTCATATTCTTTCAATCTATATTTAATATAATATTAATATTTTCATGTATTAATTGAATATTATTACATTCCCATGTAATATGTAAAACAACTTTTAAGTTTCTTAATGGATAACAATTTAATCAGCATTAACAATTAACATGTCACTTTTACCATGTATTTATGGACACATTGATGGACTAGTATACAATCCAAATACCATTAATAAATTTCTACAGTCGGATATAGCTAAGAATATTCGATGCGAAATCCTTTCAAAAAAGATCAATGACATATCTATGTAATGATTTGTATGTTGTATGATCATAAAAGAAGGATTTAAATAATTCTAAAGTCCCCTCCATTTAATATTTTGAGACCACACAACAAAATATATATTAATATGCAACAATAATATGGTAAATAAAATGGACAATATAACTTCTATGTAGATCCATTAACATTTAACACTATCCATATATCATGTAACTATAACATATTTATGAACTAGTGAAAACACCATCCACCGGGATATTTATATATAATCCAAATGAATCAAATTGATTATTTACAATAAAATTATACTTAAATGAAAATAGTTATAAAATATATAAATATATTAATATATAAATAATGAGATTCACTTACAAGGTACTCCCTCAACATATAAACATTGTCTTAACCATCCCTGGAGAATGATTCCTTAATCTTGATATTAATATGGCCCAATAATTACTACCAGAACATAACACATTTTTTATGATATTCAATATCACATAATAAATACTGAAAAAAACCCCTTCCATATACCACCAATTAAATAATGAATTACTATATGGATCCATTGACTCGGGATGTACTCAACCAGAATAATATAGATGTTCCATTACCTTTTGATGATTCCCCATACCTCAGAAAAATCAACTCTCAAATATCTAACCAAGATACTAGAATGTTTAAAAGAGTTATGTGGATGTTTAAAGGAGATCGTTCAAAAAATATACATCCGAAAATTTCTAAATATTCATAAAAATTTTGAACAAGAGTTCACAAAAAAAATTATTAAGGATGAGAGTTTCAATTTATAAATGATCGAAATAAAAATGTGATAGAGGTTGTTCCCTCCAAAAATACAATCAGGAAGAATTGAAATTATGTCCCATAATTGTCCCACAGAATATATAGATAAGGATAAATGATTTTTAGTGGCATAAATATGGTTAATTCAATTACTAATATCCACAATTTTTCTAGTGATGGACATATGAGTATTATAAGGACAATTTCCAACCAATCACATCCCCGAATGGTTGGTGGTTAAAAGATATAATATATCCCACCTATCTTCATCCTGAGACTTCTATCTACATTCATAGACATCATAGCCCTAAAATGAATACAAAAAACCTTTTATCAAGTCAAAAATAATTGTTAAAATCCATTTATTGCTTTTTTAAAGAACATCCCACTCAATATATATAAATATCAATTTCAACATCAAAAATTTATTGAAAACCAAAAAATTGAAATATTAAAAATGGTTTAGAGGGATTTAATTAAATAAAATAGTCCATAGTGTTCTCCCAAATAATTGAAAGTCCACTATATTTTTACTTAATTAACATGTACTATTATATTATATCATTTAATGAAGTCTGTTATAACAATTAAGCACTTCAAAATCAAATGGTATGATATCTTGTAAATGTTAGGTTTATAAAGTATTTTTAGATTTGATATATTAATAATTATTTAAATTATTCAAAATATCCGTCCCATGGTTTTCATATTCACCATCGAACATGTTATCACTTGAAGATAACTATTAAAGAAATATTGAGATGATGTCCTAGAATTTGGGGGTGGTGGTAGTAAATAATACAAAATAAATAAAGGTGATAACCTATGTGATCCTAATATTGATGTTTATTCATTATAAATGGATCACACTCAAAATAATATGTGAATATTTTTAGGGTTCCATGAATTGAAAACTTAGGAATAATAATTAAATATCATTATATTGTTGACAATTATATCATCATGTTTTTGAAGATCATATATTTATAGATCAATACTTGAAAATTTTGGACATTCCTTGCATCAGGTAAATGAATAATTATAATCTCATGAGATGTTTCAAAATATAAAACAAATTATATAGATATATTATTTCATTCACACCCATGATATTATAATATTTTCAACATCATGTATTCCACATTGAATGGAAACATATGTCAATCATAATTGTGTTACGAATATCTATGAAACGATTAGTTTCTATAGTTATTTCATAATAATTATTTTTTATACTATATTTTTATTTCTCAAAAGTTTAATTTTTTTAAATTAATTTTTACATTTAAGGGTTTTATTTTCAATGAAGATATCATATATAATATAGAGAATAAAAATAAATATAAAAATAATCAATTGGTGTTTTTATGAAATAATTATTTAATGAAACCCTTGAGGATTTAATATTTTTTTTATATAATGTTAGATTATTAACATCCCTAGAATAATAAAAAGGAAGAAAAATTGAAATTAATTAGAATACTCATAAGAAATGATTAAAGAATTGAATGTTGGAAAAAAAGAAGAGTTAGGTTATATATTAACATTATTAAAATTAAATGGACTATCATTGGTATAAATCATTGAGATTAAGAATGATTTATATTTACATCCCTTGAAGATTTTAATAATAAAATTAATAAGATATTTCATTATAATATATATATATATATATATAATATTATATTAGGTAGAGAAATGACAATATTTAATAGTAATTATTGATTCCCCTCAAGAAAGATTAATTTTTTTTAAATTCATTTATAAAATTCATGTATAAGTATATTACGTTTACATAAAAATAAAAAAAACTGTTATTCCTTAATTTATTTAAAGCATGATCAATTATTACCAATAATATATTGTAATAATATTTTTAATAAAAATTATTTCTTATTAATTTTTTTTAATATAATCCAAATTCAATTTTTATTTTAATGATTTGGAACTTTATCTTTTATAAATTTTTCTTATAAAATAAAGAAAACTAAAAATACATGAAATTATTTATTTTCAAATTTTACATGTATTGTACTATCCATTTAACATGATTTTGATATTTAGAAATCATCAATATCAATGTAGGATGCAAAATAGACCAATAATGGGATTTTTCAACAAGATTTAAAAGATAGAGAATGTGTTTTATAAATGAATTAAAATAGTTATACTATATGGTAAAAAATTTATCTATTTTTCAATTGATAATTAAATTGTTTAGGAATGTCGGAAATATTCATTATGATTATTTTAAAAAATAATGAATGAGATTTTTGGGTCACCTATTCATTAATGATTTACATATTTATTATTATAATAATTCCTTGATTGATTTGTGTTTAATGGATAAATAATTAATTTTTGGATCATTGGAAAATTATGTAACGGTAATTGGATAGAGATTAATAATTTGGATATGGATGGGAAATTAATTTAATTTGGATGGTAGAGGAGGTATTTATACATGAGAGGAGTGTTATCTTTGGCTCAATATATTGATTAAAAATAATATAGAAATATATGAATTTGTAATTTTGTTCGTATTTGAAATTATAATTTATATTTTAATAAAATTATAGGTTCTTATGTATCTATTTTCCCTTTTATACTATTTATATAGGTTTGTTGAAACTGAAGGAATACAAAATTGGGTTTTTAGATAATAATTATCATTCTATTATTTGATATTTGGGATTTACATTGGTATTTGACATTATTGTTTTTAATATTATTTTTCATTCTGTTAAATATTTTTTGGGTTAAACAACCCATTATAGAATGTAATATATAAAAATTAAATTATAAAATGATTTAATTAGTTCATAAAATTTTATTATTATTTTTTTTCATTATGAACATATGTTTTTAAATTAAAAATATGATAATTTTTTAATTAAAATTTCAAATATGATTTTTTATAAAAATTTCATTCAAGGTGTTTTATAATATTAATTTTTATAAATTTGTATTCTTTGTTAAATTTCATTCACATACTATTAAAATTTTTGTTATAGATTCTTCTAAGATTTCATAATTGATTATTTATTGTTAAAAAAAATTATATATATATTTAATGAATTAATTCATTGTTATTATTATTTAAATGGAAGTTTAATATTATATTTCTCATTTTACTAGTCTAAAAGATTGTTTTTTATTTTCAATAGTCATGTAATTTTTCACGATGGCGAGATTATAATTATTAATTGTTAGTTTTATTATTCCAACATTCATTTAGGAATTATAATTCCTTTAAATATTAGATATTTAATTTATTAATCATTCATGTAATTCTGTATTAGTATTCTGGGTTGTTATTTATAAAAATAGAGAAAATATTAATTTTTTCAATTAAATTATTATCAGTTTTATTCAATGTTGTGATAATTAGGGAGATAACAATTTTTTAAATGTTTTTATTCTAGTTATTTATCATTATTTTCAATTGTTAATTTTCATATTTTATATTTTTTGGTGTATATTTAATCTTCAAATTCTATGATATAAATTTTAAAAAATATTCAATTATAAATTATAATTATGTAGTGTATGGGTTTTTAAAATTATTGTATTATAAAATATAATTACAATCATTATTTTGAATATGATTGTCTATTATAGTTTTGGAAATTATTTAATCCTCCCTTTTTAAATTCCACCCATTATATAACAACTCATATACCTTGTTTAGAATATATAGAGGTACTTATATTTCATTTATTCTCTTATTTACCATTTTTCTCTAGATATTTATAATTTTAACAATATATATTTAAATGGAAGGTTTTATTGTTCTATAGAACATTATCTGTACATTTAAATATCGTCGTGCATTACTAATTATAGTAGTGGTTTAGGTAAATGTTGTATGTCTTTCATATTTGATACATGTGTCTAATTGGGTATGTACTTAATCATGATAGATAAGTGTAAAATATCACGAATATTGAAATTATTTTTTGTATGTTATAAAAGAATTTCAATATATACAATTTGATTAGTTATCTTGAATGGTCCAATGAAACTAGTTTTGACAAATCCATTCATTTTAATATTCATGAATCTCTCCCAAAGTGATATACGTGGGCATAATTTCGATTTAAATGTTTCACCATAGATATAACCATCTCATATTAAAATGATTTATAATTAATATTTCCTCATAAAAAATCCCATGACGTTTTTTGGTTTGGATATTTAAATAATTAAAAAATCATAAATTGATAAATACAATCCTTTTCTCAATGAATTATAATTATTCCACTATATAAAAAACAACAAAATTCATTATAATTATTAAAAATCTCACAAAAATTGAAAATCCATGGTATAAAAATAGACATATCAGGGTTTATATATTTAAGTATAATGTAAGGAATAGAAAACATCTGTGGGTGAGTACAAATGCTATGTAAGAGAAAATATATCTCTCAACAACAAAATCTCATATATGAGAATATGATCAGAATTAATTGTAACACTATAAAATTTATAAAATAAAAAAATTTAGATAGTGGATGATACATGAAATATTTCATTATATTGATATAAAAACAACAAAAAGTTTATTTGTGATATTTCCCTACACAAAAGGATGTGTTTTACCGAACAACTTATATTATTATCATTATTATTTAATTTGATAGTTATCCCGTAGATATTGTAATAGATGGAATTAATAGATTTTACTAAATTATTAATATATATTTAATATTTCATTTTTAATTATATGTTGATAAAAAATAAAATAAGATTAATTTAAATGAAAAAATAAAAGTTCTTCATAAATCCATATTTTTCAAAAAGAATCATTAATTGTGCTTCATGTACATAATTTAGAATTACATTTTACCACATTAATACTATTTAAATTAGTAAATAAATATAATTTGATAAATATGAATACACAAAATATTTCAGTGATATTATTAGGTATTTATCTGAAATGTTTTGTTTTTTTTGAACAGTTAACAATAGATGATTTTTATTGAAAGTGTCCTTTTAATATAAATATTCTATAATGATTAATAAAATATTTAATTTGTTTAAATTCAGAATAGTTCAATTATAAACAAATTTATATAATAATGTTCATTTTAATTATTTCATTAAAGAAATTTTATATGAAAACATTTTTAATGACTTGAACATTTTCACTCCAAAAATGTGATTTGTCTTAAAATCAACCTAATTAATTTTAAATTAAATTTGGCTACTAAAGTGATATGAATTTATAAATATAGATATGATATTTTAAATCCTATTGATTCGTATTATCTAATTATATAAAATTATTTTTTTACTATAATGATTGGTGAAATTAGTTAAAAATAATTATATTTATTATGGTAAAAAAATGATTACATTATTCTTAAAAATAGAATATAATGTGTTCAATGTCCTACTTACCTAACTAAAAATCATTTTATGTATATATTTTAAAATATACACCTTATTATTTAGTTTTAAGAGTTATTGGAAAAAAATATTCCTTGAAAGTTTACTATATAATTATTTATGTAATGAAAAAATTAAAAAAGAACCTTCCATGATTTTAATCTCAATATTGATTTGGTATTGGGAAAAGAAACAATTTATTTGGTTATACATATTACTGTGAAGTATAAATCAGTTTTTATCATCATATAAATATATATTAACTTTTATGAAAAAATTATTTACAAAAAAATATTAATTTAATTTAGATGCACTAATTATATAGTTTATAATTTACTACACTAAGAAATCATAAAACTAAAAAAAGTGAATAAAATTGATTTATTTTTTGTGTGAAATTTATTATTGTAAATTAATATATTAGTTATCAATGTTTATAAATTAATATATTAAAATTACATTATTTTCATTTTGTTTTAAATTAAAAATTAAATAAATAATTTTAAAACAGACAGTAATGTTATTTTATAATAAATGATATTTTATTAATTGATTAAAAATTACCAGAAATCATATTCTCTTACATGTTATTTATTAATGATATAAAAATATAAATTATTTTCAAGTCATGGATAGATTTTTCATTTATAACGATTATAATGACCGCTAAATTGTAAAATCTATCTTACTGTAGTTAATGTTAATATTGTGTTTTTAAGCATTACATGCACTTGTGTTAAAATTAATTTTACCTAAACATGGAATTATTATTTTATAAATTATATAGAATATTTTCAATTAGTGGGTTGAAATTTAATAATATGTTTAAATTTTATTTAGTCATATATAATAAATTACCTTTGATAGAAAAATTCTAGTTGTAGAAAAATCAATCTCATATATCTTCTCAGCATCCATATTCCATCATTCTCTCCAAGGTGGAGCTGTGTGGTGGTCTGCAAGGGTGTTTGGGATGAGAGTCTGAACTGGCAGTATAGGGAGGTGGACGGTGACGTCGTTTTGACTATCGACAGCGTGGTTGTGTTTGGCTCCAGTAAGATGATGACCATGGTTAGCGATGATGACAGATGATATAGATGTGATGATGGTAGTGAGGAGATCTTGGGTTGGTCTATCGGGTGGCGCAGTGGGACGTGGTCCATATAGATTTGACTTCTTTTTTTAATATGAATTTTTTAAAACATGCAAGCGTAGTTTTTGATTTTTTTTAAAAAGTTTTTTAGTAGGAACTAAAGTAATAAATAATAATATTTTTTTATTTGTGTTTGGTGTATATTTTTATTGACCGTAATTCTCATTAACTACATAAATTTTCAGTTTTTCAAGCACAATATGTAAGGGAGACCTCAAAAAATGTATACTTTTGGGTATTTACAAAAAATTCGCTTCTCCACAAAATTAAAATAGCACTCACTATCACACGTTACCCACCTATCATTCCATTTTTATCATGGATAACCTTTCAAAATATACATATAAAATTACCTACCCTCATAGTCGAAGAATTAATTTTTTCATAGAACCATCCAATGAAGTTCATTTGTGAAAATAAAAAAAGTTACAATATGAGGACATAATGTTCATAAATATGCATTTTGGTTTTATTTATTTCACTAATAATTTCAATTACTATTATAAAATTATTATATAGTTTCATAATTAACGAAAATATAAATAATTTTTTTAAGGGTATTACCTATGACCAAAGACACATCAAACAATTTGGTTCTGAAATCATAATTTGTGTGTACAACAGACTACCATCTTGCGAAACGACATCATTACTGTTTTCCATTGCCACCAGATATTGATGAAAATAATGATGTATATTATGTTTATATAATTTAATTATAAATTATTTATATGTTTTCACTATATAATATATATCCCTTTTATAGTCCATTTTATTAGGGGAACAATAACATCACTTGTTTGTACAACATACAACATCCATGAGAAGCAATGAGAATCGATTTTCACTATCAAGTTACATGGAAGGTAATAAAAATAATGATTAAAATAATATATACCACTAATTTATAATAAATATATTATTCAATAATTTATTTTATTCTTGGAAATATAATATATCATTTTACATCAATCATTTTCAAATAATTAAAATGTGATAACCTCGTTCATGGACGTGTAGACTACTGACACATCAATGCGATGTGAATCTATTTACATCACAAGAATGATATGTATGTGCATATATAACTAAATATTATAGTATTAATTATATAATTATATATATTTAAATATAAAATATGACATAACTTGTTTCTATAATTATTACAGACAAAATAGAAATGTTATTCAGGTGTACATATGACCATTCGACTCTATGATTGTGACACTTGATAAATTTTTATAACCATAATTCATGAATTTTTTTAAATGTATAATCCTTATATAAAAATGATAATTATATAGTTATTTTTATTTTTATATATTTATATATAATATAATCATTGTCCATCGTAAATCTACCAATGTCATTTTTGAAACATCAGTCACATATATTAATAACATACTACATAAAATTAATTGATGAAGTAATTATATAACTATTTTCTATATTATATGGATAATATATATTTTATATAATTGTAATCATTCATGTGGTTTATGATTCAACGTTTCCTAGTTAATAAAGTTATTTTCCATTCAATAGAGTTATCTAATTTTTTCCCCTCATATTAATTTTCTCTTCCATGTCCATGTTTAATGATTTACTTTATTACATAGTATATATGAAAATAATATATTAATAATTTTAATTTTATGTTGCTTAATATTAATTAAATGGTTCTCAAAAAGGAATATTTTTATGAGTATTATAAGGATGTTTCAACAAATGATAAACTAATGGACCATTCATAATGTATACACCGATAATTAATTTTACACAACCCTGACTGACATTTTGTTTGTAGATTCCTTTTCTAGATTACAAGTTTTATAAAATTAATATAATTACTTTTCTGTTACATTGTTATTTAAAATTCATTTTAAATGAAAATGGTGTTTAGCTATTGAAAATGGGGTTCTAAAATAATATGGAATTTTTTTCCTAAATTATATATTCTTATGAGTTTAAAATACTTTTTCATATTATTTTATAGTGAAATGTTTTTTATCATGATATATTAATTGATAATTATCTGAAACAAGTGATCAATATGCCGCTTATATTAAGGGATGATCCCTAGTATAACTCATAGGTTAGCTCGATACAACTTATATGAATGGTTTTTGCCCATTATATCTAACAGTTGAGATTGATATATCTTATACAACGGTTTTTTCGAACCATTATAGCTCATGTAAAATTAGTGAACCAGGTACATCATATAGAAGCGTTTATCCCCATTATAGCTCATATTGGATCCTAATATAGATTATATAAATAGGGAGCCCAATTATAGATTTCTAATTCATTTTTAATGATTATATAGGTTATTGACCATTTGGTTGTTCAAATTAAAAGTAATTTGAAAGTGATTGACGAATATAGTTATCTATTTCTCAATAAAAGAGTCATAAAATATTTCTATTACTTTTAAATGATTTATTATAATTATATATGTGTGTATTTTTATTATGAAAATTTTATATTTCATTCACTCAAATAACATTGATATAACGGTAAATATTTCATGGGTTTTCATGTTTCTAATAAATATTACATTTATTTTATATAAATTACATAGCCCTTTTTTCTAATCCAATATTTTTAAAATGTTCTTCATAGGGTTCATGGATGGGTAATGGAAAAGAATAATTCTTGTTGAGTGATTATGAGTTATTCCATGGAAAAAATAAATATTTATTTAAAGAGTTTTATATTATTATAAAAGAATGTAAGAATCAGAATTGTCCATTTTTTTGATATGTCAATTATGTATGAGTTATCACCAAATTTTGTAAAATTATAAAACTGAAAAGATCCTTTTAGTGATCTAATTTAATTTCTTTTATAAAAAAACTGATCATTAGTTTTTTAGTGAAATGATTTTATTGGATCTGTAAATAGAATGTTTTTTATAGAATTACATATTAAGATGTTTTCATGTTAGGTTATATTTAGAGTTATGGACACCATAATGGGTTTATATGATTATTATTTATCATAATTTAATATTCTTAGACAACCCCTTCTAGGATTATCAATTTTAAATATTTTGATTTTATTAATGACATTTTTCAATAAATTTTATTAGATTTATGAATTTATGACCAGTAGGAATAACATGAACAATTATTCAGTGAAAATTAATTTTTCATCTTTCTTTAAAAAATGACAACCCAAATTCTATGTGGAAACCTGTAACACCTAGAATGGTGACGGGGAATGAACCCTTGACTGTATGATGATTTGGGTATAATCTTACCACTATAATATGTGATGTCCTAGTGCTTATAACATTTATTATTAGTAAAAATTTATTTTATTTGATAAACATATTGGAAGTTATTTAAGGAATAATTTTATATTTAACTTAGGGGAATATATAATAAAATTCTTCCAAACATTAGGTTTCAAACATAAATAAAGAATTATTGTAGGATTTTTGGGATAACATTTAATAAAATGATTTTGTTTAAACATTGGGTTTTACTAATAAAATTTAATGATAAATATATAACATGTTATTTTTTTTAGGAATTATATTAAAATGTTTTAAAAATTATTGGTTTTAAATAAATTTTGGTGAAAAATCTTGATTTTCCATTTTATGGTTATCTGGATTTTGAAATTTAATTTCATTTCTTTTGGGATGAAGGATTTTTTATTAATAACATCATTTCGAGAAAAACATGAGATTCAAGTGGAAAATAGATAAATTTTGAAATTATTCTCATCACATATGTATATTTATATATTCATTTATTATATATAGTATTATTGATACATCCTATGCCCCTATACAAAAATTTATTTTCATTCTAGATTAGATAGATCATTTAATTATTAATTTATAATGACACAACCATTATTTATATGAATTATAAAATCCATAATAATATAATAGAAACAAAACTTTTGGGATAATACTTTAAATTAATGAATCTTATAAGTTAAAAAATTATAAATTTATATCTTTGAATAAGTAAATAATTTTTTAAAAAATTATACAATGATTTTTTTAATTTTTAGTTTCATATTATTTGATAAAAATTGTATAATTAATATAATGATTTAAAAGAAAATATATATTCATAAAATAGATTAATAAATTAAAATTTCTTCTTATAATGATAATTAGATAATTTTATGTGTTTATAATAATTTTTTCAAAGTCTCATAAAATCAGTTATAAATTTAAAACAGGTGTTTTTCAAATAAATGATGATATTAATGAAATATTAAATTTATCCTGTTATGAAAATTATTTTCAAAACATGGTGTTTATTTTTTAATTTATAATATATAACAATGGTTGTGGTGAATTTTTGGTATTATTATAAAATTATATATTATTAGTTCAATAGTGAAATAATGTAAGTTGTGGTATTAGCCAAATTCAGGAATTATTGAGTCATTGATGATGTAAGGGAACTATAAAACCAAAAGGTTGAAATAAACATCAATATTTTATTATATGTAATGATATTTCTCAAAAAAATTCATAGTATAGATCCAAAATAATATACTAATGAATATAAAAATGAGGAAACTTCCATCCCCTCTACTATAAATACTACGGCTCACCACCTCTCCTCATCAAAGATAAAATCTTTGAAAATTGATTAATTTAATACAAATTCCCTTCCTAAGACACTTATTTACATCCTATACCATTTTATATCATGAAATGCCCAAATCCAGGGCCCTTAAAGAGGTTATCGTGTAGGATAAACCGAGAGGTCAAATGCTCATTCATTTTGTTTTATTTCCATTTATGTTATTTTTCTATTATTATTCAATATTAACCAACCTTTATCTAAGTTTAATTAAATAAAATATTATCATATAAATACTATAATTTTATAAATCTTATGGAATAACTAATCATCAATATTTTTCTCCAATTTATTTTATTCTAAAAATGAGAACATTATCCACGATGAATCGATTTACTTACATCAATAACAATGATATTATATTTTCGATTATAAAATTATTATATGGTCACAAAACCATTATTATGGTTACATAATATATTTTCATACGTAAAATATGTAATTAAATGTTCTATAACTAAAATATAATCATGATATTGAATAAAATGATATATGTCTGTGATGATAAAAAAATGTAAAAATTAAGTAAATCATTGTCATTTATGGTTAATCAATTGATGAAACATCATATCAGAAAAAATTATATTATGTATCAATAAAAATTATGTAATAATATTTTAAAAAATATATTACATTTCTACAGTTTCTTCCACCATTCCATAAAAAAATATATAATGAACCAACTATAAATACAAAGAAACAGATGTACCCAAAACAATAAAATTAACAATGTATTATAAATTAATTATTGGAAATATGTTATATGAATATATTATTTGTAATTATAAATTGAAAAATGTGTCTATAATATATTAATAACACTCATTAAACAATTATAAAAGAGTTTAGAATTTTTTTTATGTAATATGTCCCTAGGTAACATATTTCCTAACCTAATTAACATTCTTGGTATTAAGAATCTACTAAAATGATTATGTGGTACTATGATTATTTTTTAAATTAAAATTTTCTATATTATATTAAATTTTGTTTATTTATATAGAATAAACCTATTGCAATAAATTTATCCATTATTTTTTCAATTATAATTTATTTTTTAGGGACATTAAATTAAAAATAATCTATTAAATTTAATTTTTTTTTAAAATTTTGGAAATAATATATTCTCGGAGAATGTATTATTATTTTAGTACGAGGTTATATTTCATTGTAATAATTTATGATGAATTATAATATATATATTTTAATCATATTCATTGGTATGGTTTATGTCTGAGGTCGACCGGATGGTTACTCCACATGTCTCTACGATGGTTACACCATAAGTTAACCAAGAATAATACATTTTTAGGTAGTCACATGTTTTTCATTATTAGTTATATGTGAGGGTTAAAAAAATTATATAGTATCCATGAGGGTTAGAATATTAATTTCTTAATTATATACATTTATTTTATTGTAATAATTATGTTCTCTATTTTATATGAAAATCTCATGTTTTTACAAAGTAACTATGTGATAATTATTATGTGTGAAGTATTTATTTGTGAAAATGATTTCATATGATTATAAGTATTCTTGGGGTAATGGTTTATCTAAATCTTTTTATGTCCCATACTGTGATTTTTTTGTCATCTGATTGTTTTATATTTTTTCTACCGAGATAATGAATGGTAATAGTAACAAAGATGAGAGGATGAATATTGTGGATATTTTTAATTAAAATATCTCATGTTTTATGAAAATGGTTTGTATTTTTTGATGAAAAAAATTTCATACTAGTACCCAATTTTTATTCCTATAAATAGATATGTATTAATTGTTTCTTAAATCTTTAAAACTATAAAATTGAAAAAACTATTAATATGTATGAATATGAATTCATCGAATAAATTATTAGATTATATAATGATAATGGTTAAGTCTTTATAATTGGGGTGAGAGAATTGTTTAGATAACAAAGGGGGTTATGATAATGTTAATATAATACCTTATTGTTATTTTCGAATGATATTTAAATTTAAATTTACCATGTTGTTTCACCTATAATATTTATATTCAAATTGGTTTTCCACCTAATAATTTGGGATGATGAATTAGGAAGGAATCGAGATGATGATATCTTTTTTAATCAATAACTAAGAATGGTGGGAATTAGAACATAAAAATAGTGACCTTAATGGATCTGTTTATACAAACTATAAATAGAGGTTGAATCCATGGAATAGAACAACTAGAGTTACCACAATGTAACTCGATGATAGTGGAACTTTTTTTGAGTTAACACACCCCTCCATTAACTTAATATTCCACCCCAGTGATTGATGATTGAGGGAATAAAGCCCTTAAAATGATATTAGATATTATTGTGTGTTCATATAAATAAACTTCTGGTCATTAAATTTATTATTTTGAAGGTGAAGATGATTAGTGGGGGTTAATGGTCATGAATATCAGGGATAGTGAGGTGATTGATTCCATGGAATAGGATGAATTTAAAAATATTTTCCTTGATACATAATTTACTACGGTGATTAGAAATAGGCTGAAAATGAAATTAAAAGAAATGAATAAAAACAACGGGATTCAATGGTGTTGTAAGAATAAAACTTACCCAGATAGCTAAGGTAAACTCTAAATCATATGTAGGATCATGATACAAAAATAAATTATTTTTTCATTGGATTAAATCCAATTTACCAATGGGAATTGGCCTTACATAAATTCAAACGTCAGGAGAAACTTGTCTGATGTTCTAGGATTGAGAAAATGGGGTTTTTTAATGATCATGATTAATTGGAAAATAAATAGAATAATAGGTTTATATGGAAATTGATTAGAATGAATCAATCAATGAAATCATAATGTAATTATGTCCATTTTCTATTGAGAAAATGTGGTAAAAATAACCATGGGAAGTTCCTTTAAAACATGGAAATGATTTTGAAGTGGTCATTTTGGACCTATAGATTGATATTGAAATGAAAATTATCATAATATTAAAATTGATTATAAAAATGTAATTTTATTTAAATATGAATAGGTTATGTATTATATAAATACTTAAGAAATGAATTAATTGAATAATAGTAAGTAACATAATTATACATAGAAAGGTGTTGTGAAATCAATTGTGAATATTTAAGTAAATAATGGTCTATTCAATAAAGTGTCTTTTTTACATAGTTTTTTCAAATTTATTTTTTTATATATTGTATAAACAATCCATTATTTTATATTAATTTTTTGTAAAAATAAAAATTTTACCTCAATAAACGTGTCTGGAAAATACGGTTAAAACAATAAGGGTCAATATCATAGCTAAAAAGGAATGAAATAAATAATCAATATTTCTGTGGGAATACATTAATAAAATATAAAAATTACAATTATTTGTGTTTGAGGATATTCTGAATATGAAGTGGGATTCTAATTATCCTTTTAAGATTTAATGTAGACGTATGGATGTTATTTTCCAGATATAGTTTAGGTTTTTATAAAATAATGAGCCCATATACTCACAAACTCTATCATTACATGATTTATTTTATTAATTATCATTCTGTTGTGTAGTTCAGGATGAAGCCGGATATAAATTTTTTTAGTACATATTTAAAAACTCTTGTATTGTACTTGACTACATCTAGACCACCATAGTCAATGCCATGTGGGCTTTCTGGGGTCACCGCATGTCCTCGCCTGGATCACCACATGACCTACCGAATGTCAAAAACAACCCAATGTTTAAAATAAATAAATGATGTAAAATTAAATAAATGATGTTGAAGTATGGTAGGAATGAAATAAAATAGAATTATCTAAATAATAAGATAAATTGAAATTGGTTTATTTATTATAATTCATATTATGGTTATTATTATTGTTAATAATATTAATCTATTAATTATTATTATTATTATTATTATTTTGATATTATTTCACTTATTTTTTAACATTTTATTTTATTTATCATTCTCTTTTGCCCTCTATTTTATTTTCCTTTTCTTCATTCTTTTCTTTTTTTTCATTTCTATCCCTCACTGACCATCACCCCTATATTGTGCTGCATAGGATCTTCCTTGAACCCTCACACTGCACCCCTACTCCCCAAAGATCATTATCTTTCAATTTTCCTCCTGGACAGTCTTTTCTCGTCACTCGAACCACCCCCTAGCCAGCCCCTCCTGCCCAGATTGCTGCCTCCCCCATGAAACCCCTCGCCATTCCACTGCTCCCCTCAGACTTCCACAATGACTCCCTAAATGGTCTACCAGTGAAACCTTTGTTGGCTGTGGCCTGGTTTGGAAAAACTCCTCCTTTATTGTTTGCCTTATATATGACTCCCACCAATCTCCTCATCCTCCTTCCACTTTCAAAAAACCCACATATGATTAAGTCCATCTTTTATCATCATTGCGTATTTTTTTTAAGGTATGAGGTTACTTTTGTTGTCATTTTTTAATCATTGTTTTCTTTAAATTCAATTTTTAGAGTTTAAATCGAGTAGCTTGTAATGCGAATTTGCTGTGATTAGAGTTCCACACCCACATTTGGAAGTTTTGAAACTGATGTAGGTGGTTCTGAATTTTACCACTATTTAAATAATTAATTTTCTTCTTAAATTTCTATAGTATATTTGAAAAATAAATTTGATTGTTGCTAATATTTTTTTAATTTAGTTTTGAAATGAATATGGGATATTCGTTTGTTTTCTATGAAAACCCACGGCGAATTTTTTATTTACATTTTATAAACTATGATGATTGTTTTTTGGTTTATATTCCACATGTTTTGAGATGTAGACGGGTGTTTGGTTTAATTTTTCTTGTTTGTAGGTGTGCAGTGTATTCTAAAAATTATTTTCATAAATTTTATGGAGGTTTGTCCAACTGTGGGAATAATATTTTAAATTGGTCATTTTATTCATTCAATTGTTCAAGTGGTTAAATTTTTTCACTGATAGTAGATTTAAAGAAATTTAGGTGCCATAAAATTTTGACATTCACCATACATGAAATAATATTTTGTGTAGTCATGATGCAGTTCCATGTTGTGTTCTTATGAAATGATTAAAAATAAATTGTGTCAATTATTTCATAATATAGTTTGATGTGCTTATCATGGTTTGGAAGAGTTTTGGTTTGCTTTTGGGTTAAAGAGTGATTTCATTAAATGTGTATTATTTCAAAATGGCATTTGGGTTTGTAAATAGCATATTTTTTCATGTAGAGTTTTATTTTTATTTTTAGGAAAAATGTTTATGTGATGTTAATATATTTTCTTGTGAAAACCTATTTTGAGATATTTATCAGTGTTCTACATACTGTGAATTTAGTTTGTTTTAATGTGAAAGAGAAAGAGTTAATTTTTTTGTGAGGAATCAAGATTCATTTTTTCAGGAGTGCGGTTTTGTGTTCTTTTTTGGTGTTTAATGTCATGAAACACATTTTTTAAAATTTTTAATAAATTTTCATGGTGGTTGTCTAATTGTAAAAGTTAATTCATTAAAATTGAAGTTTATTGAATTGATCATGTAAGCAATATATATTAATATCTAAAATGATTTTGGTTTGAGAATACTTTAAAATGGGTATATTGAGTGTGTTTTCTTGTGTAAAGATCAATGATACTCTTTTATAAATGTTTTATAAAATTTTTAAAATGGTTTATCAAATTATATAAATTGTGAGAAACTTGTTTTGACAATGTTTCGGTGTGAGTATTATATAAAAATAGTATGTGGATGTGAAAACATGGCTTTTGTGTTTATATGTACCACAATTGGCTTTTATGCATAGATGTTACATGTGACATGGACATGGATTTATAACATAAATTGATGGTGTAAATAGTATCTGTTTGTGTTTGTTGTTATAGTATAGTTGTTTATGTGATGTGAACATAAAACATGTTTTAAAACAAAGCGGAAAGCTCGGGTAGCTGGGGAGGTGGACTAGAGTAGTGGATTAGTGATTTGAGGGTTGCTTCAGCCCCGTTTCACTTTGTAGGATCAAATACTACAACCCTAACTAATCATATAAATGACTGAGGGTCATGGTTTTTGAGCCATGTTTTTTAAGGTTCATGGTTTCAATGCCACAGTTTTTAAGGGACGTGGTTTCTAATACACGTTTGCTGAGGTCCATGGTTCTTATGACACAATTCACAGAGACACGAAGATCTAAGGTCACATGCTATCTTACTCCCATGTGGCCTATCCAATATTTGTTTATTCTTATTTATATAAAACTCACTGTAATGACAGCTTGTTTATCTTAAAAATAAGTGTGTCTGTGCATGCTTAATTTTTTTTGTTTTCTTTAAAAAAAATTAAAATAGCTATCATTAAAAACTATTTTTTAATACAGTTCAATCATTTATCTCATTTATATTATTTAACTAGAAAATCTATTCATCATTTAATGGTAATGCGTGGAATCTTTTTTCATTTGGTGGGATCCTATTGGGAATTTTCCTCACACCCAGCATACAACTTTGGGTGTATATAGGCCTTGTCTTCTTTATAATCCCAGGTTGAGGAATTGATATTAGTGATGGTGGTTATAGATTTTGATGGTATTTGTGTGGAGGTTGGTGTCAGTATATTGGGGTTTTGACTTCTCATGTTTCATAGAGGTTGTAATTGGAGTTTTAGTTTTTTATCATTTATGTAGTTTCCTTTGAGTTTTTATTTGACTTATATACATTAAATCTGATTATATTTTAAAGGAATGCTTTCTTTCCTGATTCTATTTTAAGTTTATATATGTAATTAATTTTTTTGATTATTATTTTGGGAAAATTGTTCCCATGTATTGTTTTGAAACCCGGGTACATGAGCCAACCCATTGGTATCGATAATTTGTTTCAGGCCTTGCCTTGGACCAGGTAGGGTGCCAGGTCAGATGGTGACCTGGCCTAGTTAATGAAATAGTATTCTCTATAACACGCCAAGCTTCCACAATATGATTCTCTTTGAATAATACAGTAGAATTTTTTGTACGCAACATTATGTTCTAACACACCACAACCAATCAAACTAGTCGTTATGAATAGTAATACTAACTTTTTAAAATATTATAAATTTTATCTTTTGAAATGGACTTCATTTTTGATTTCAGAATGTTTAAATTAGTATAGGGTGAATTTTTGGTATTTTTCTGAAAACGTTCAATTTTTGATTAATTGTGAAAAGAATTAAGTTATAGTTTAAAACAATATTTTTTTTAAATAATTATTTATTTTATTTTAATTTATTTTAGGATAAAATAGACACATAATACCTATATATGTTCAATGTAATTTATTGGAGTCAATTTATAATAATTTGATATATATAAAAATTGTATAGAACATTTCACCGTCTTTCACCCACCTTCCAGGAAAATTTTCAAATTCACATAAGACATAATTTTACAACTTCTTTGAGTGGAATTTCAAAAATCTCAAAGACACGATTAAAACCAGTATATAAAATGTGGTTCATTAAGATGAAAATAATTGTTGGTGAATATTAACTTTTTACATTTAGTTACCACCGTTAAAAGTAAATAGGGTAATTAAGGGTAAAAGTGAAATTATTATTACCCTAACACATGTTCTAATTCTATAGGATAAGTATAGTTCAACCAAAAGAAACCTTATGAATAAAATATGAACCTCTTTGGTCCACTTGGATTAGATTTGGACATTTATTATTATTTAATTCAATAAAGAGTTATATGAGTTAACATCCATGCATTTATACACCAATGATATAAACAAATTTAGTTGGATTAACAACATCAATAAAGCATGGATTAAACCTTCATGATTTACTATTTTTTGGAATATTTCTCATATTATAATTCCAACTGACTCATGTTTAAAAACTTTTGGAATCAGGAATTGCACTAAATGTTGATTGTGTAACTGACATCATGATGATCTTAACTATCTTTTCCTTTCTTGTGATACGGCTACTACTCTATGGCATTATATTTTTGAAATCGTGTAATATAACTGGTTTTTTTAGTTCTATAATCTCTCCAATTCAAAAATGTCTAGAGAAATCCAACTCTCAACAAATCAAGAACCTATTTGTGGCTGCAATTGTAGAGCTTCTTCATGTGATCTGGTATGGAAGGAATGTATATACCTTTCGTATCAGTGCTTTCAATATAAATGCATGAAAAATGAGAATTCTTATCACTACCCAAAGGGCGGCCTTGATTGAGAAAGATCAGTGTGGTAACATAGTCAGATATTTGGTTATCCTATGACGTCTTCGAATTGTTGGTAATTATCCTCACCCTAAATTTATACTTGATGTTTTTTGGAAGCCCCCCTATAGGTTGGATCAATATCAACATAGATGGAACTTATAAAGGAAGACCCGGCCAAGCGGGTTGTGGAGCCATCTTTAGGAATCTTCTGGATCATGTTCTCAATTGCTTCTATCGATCATGTTGTATGGCTACCCTTAGAAGCCGAGATACTCAGCGTCATTCATGCGATCTCGTTTGACAAGATGCACAATTGGAACATCATATGGATTGAAAGAGACTCCTCCACTACCATCCAGGCAATCTGGAAGGGTACCATCCGCCTAACTTGGAATCTCACTTCCCACTGGATTGAATGTCTTCACTCTATCTCTTCCCTCATCTTCATTACTATGCACGCTTACCAGGATGCAAACAGAGTTGCAGATTTCGTTGCCAACATGGGCGTTGATAAGGAAATTACCTAGAGATATGATCTACCCCAATGGGATTATTCCTCTTTATTTGTGGGATTTAAACAAAATGTCTTCTTTTAGACTTGTATAACGACATTTTTGTTATATAATAGTTTTTTTGTTTTGGTCTTTAACCAGAACACTATTTTGAAAAAAAAGAGTTAACATCCAAGTTTATTAATTAAAACATTTTAAATATAGGGTTATACATAAGATAAATTCGACAATAAATATTCATTTTAATTATAAAAAAATTCCCCAAATAATTATATTTTATTTATATTTTTTAGTCATTATATAATTTATTTTATTTCTGACACAATGATGATGAACTAATTACTTAATTTGTGAAATCTAAAAATAATTGATATTATAAATAACCAAATAAAGGTAATTTTATACATTTTAAGATTTAAAATAATATTCTAGGTTAATATGACATATTAGTATTGGTCTTATGAATTTATTTCGAGGTTATAATGCTATAATGAATTTATCAAAAACAAAATACCCAATAGTGTCAAAATTGACATAAAAGACTTTTTAAAACAAATATTATATAATTAATTGATATTATATTCCTAAAAATGTACAGATTGACCAAAATACATATATAATGATAGGTGTATCATTAATTATCCACTTGGGGATCTCATGGATGTATATATTATATTTATTAACTATATAATATAAAAATACAAAGATACATGTTAAATGTCAAAATATTTAACTAAGAGTTAAATAAAAAAGATAAATTTAATATATTGACCCAATCCTATACAAAACCTATTGGTTGTCTCGTTTTCGACCTATCCCACCTTATCCTTTAAAAATACATTTTTGTTCTATTGAAAACTGAAAATTATTTTATTATAAAATAATATTTCTAGCTTTTCATAAGGCACGCCTCACACCTCTTATAAAAAGGAACTCCATATTCTCACTAATTCACACCTTCAGAGACATTTCACTCAGCCAAACATTACCCAAATACCCTATAAGTTGTCCACCGTTATTCCTAGAGGCCTTACATTAGTTATAAAACCATCTTAAAGAGCTCTTTTTATCAAATCAAAGGGAATAACCCGAAGAAGAGGTAAATATCTGACCACCTATTTCATGTTCCATTATTATTCCACTTCATTTTTATCTATTATTCCCATTCTAAAATAATAACTATAGTATCATCTATATACTGTGATGTTTTTATAAATATTTTACAACCAAATTAATTATTTTACCTTTCCTTTGAATGACATGTCACTATTAGTTCGTACGTACAACATAACATCTCCATGTCGTGGTGTAATTGTTATTCACTACATGAATATTTGCATGTGTATAATAATGATTTGTATTTGATATAAATAATAAATATAACAAGATAATGATTCTTTATATTTTATATATCATCCAATTATATATCATTTTAATATCAAAATATTGATATTGTTGCTTGTGCATACGTACGGATTACCGTCTCCACGAATGCGATGAGATTCATTCCCCATCGTATCCATTCAAAAATATTTTCCATTAGATTATTAAAAATAATTATTAAAGACATGATATAATTATGGATATTAATATGATACTTCCCATCCATAACAATTATGTCTCACATAACAAAGAATATAATGGAAAACTAATCTGTTAACAGCCGAAACGACGATAATACTAAGATATTATTAACAAAACAATGTTAAAAGATCATATATGATATCATATTAATGTATATTATTCGTGTATAATTTTATAAAAATTATTTCACCATTATAGAGAAGGTTAACCTACCCTCAAACAAGGAAATTTACAAGTTAAGGGTTAATTCTACAAACTCTTTATTATCCGAGGTTTTTTATATGTAATTATCCACTATGACCACTTTATCATCCACATCCATGTTTCATAAAACTGTATTTCATAAAATTCTTACGACTTATAGAATATGGGTTAAAGTCATTTATACACCTATTTTACTTTTTATTTGATGTTTGTAAATGAATCTTTCCATTGTTTTCCAAACAAGGTACTTTTGTACCTTTTGGACAAAATTAAGTTATGAATGTCTTTTTTGACTTATACGGTGGGTGCAACTATTTTAGACCTTTATAAAATCATTGAATAATCCATTACAAGTTTATAAGAATATTTTCAATGTAAATTTTTTATTTTATAATTTTGTGACACTTATATGATTTCACAAAAAGTGATATTTCTAACAAATATTTTTGATTTCATCTATGTCAACATCTTTTGATGAATTTTATGCTTATTTGAAGTTGATTTATTAAGATACAAAACATTCATATACTATTGAAAGATTTTTTATATGTTTTATTGTGGATGTGTTATTTTTATACCATTCATGGTTTAAAGATAAATTATTGACATTTTTTATGCTAGTTTTAATATGAATTTTTATGTTATGTTTAAACATGTTCATATGATCAATTCATTGGACATAGTAAGTAATGGGTGGATCCCGCTATAGCTATGTGATGCATTAGTTGGTCCCGTAAGACAAAATAGTGTCATGGAACACGGCATTGACAAAATCTTATTTGTATTCTTGGAACAAGGACATTACAATGTGGCCATGATAGTCTGGAATCACACATTCCATCATTATGAAAGTTGTTATTGATATTGAATGTGATTATTTGACTAGTAGAATAACCATGTGAAGAAGTAAATGAAATTATTTCATTTTATTTTTTTCCATATTATGCTAAAATTCAAGTTTGAAAAAATTTATTTTAGTTATACATTACCTTAAATTATTATGTTAATTTATGATAGTTATCGTGATATTGATATCCTTTCTGAGCATAGGAGCTCACCCTTTTCTATGTATTATTTTTCCCAGGATGCGAAGAAGTATTTTATGACTGACCTATAGGGATATTCTAAGAGTTTATGAGTGTGAACTATAGAGACTATGTTGTTTTAGTTTTTCACTTTATCATGTAATGTAAGACTTACGAATGTATCTAATGTTTCCAAGGCTACTAAACTAATTGGTATTTCAAGACATGATCTTTGGTGATCATGGAAATGTTATGTAATAATTCAACGACTCTTTGTAACTGGTGTCGAGGCGTTACAGTTGGTATTAGAGTAAGTTTAGTACAATCATTGGAAACTATATTTAGATAAACTCTGATTAGAGCACATAACCCTCAGATAGACTTTGAGGATTAGTATAGAAAAACTTTCTAGAATTTTGGTATTTTATAGATTTTGTGAGTTTTCCGAGCAATACATCTCTGTCTTTATACAAGTAGTTAGAGGCATCTCTAGCATAGATGTACCTAGGAGTAAAAACTCCAACAAGGTGTCTCGGGCTTGACCCGAGTTATCCTGGTACACGACAACGGGCCTTGATGCACTCTTGGTTATGACACTCCCAGGGGATATGCCTAGGATAATTCTTATTTTCTTAACAAACCATTATTAATGGTTTTTGAGTATTTACTTCTTCAAAGAATACATTTATTTATGATTATGGATTATATCCATAAATTGATCAATTTATGTTAATTTTTTTAGAAGATTGTAATTATGTATTTCAATTCATAAACTAATATAGTTTATTCCATTGTTTAGAAATGGTGCTTAGTCGAGGTAATGGAAACGATATCAATTCACACACTCCTTGTAGGGATTTTCCTCTTCTCCAGATAATTATAGTGGATCTAGTGTTACAACATGTGCTGATCAACGTATCACCATACTTGGACAACCCACTCAGCTTATGAATAATAACCTTACCCGTATGGAGCACCCCAATCCACAATGTTGATGATCAATTTTATATCACTTCATGAGGCAACAACCACCAAAAATCAATGGGAGTACAAATACATTAATATATTATAAATAGATAAATTATTTACATAAAATTTATATGCCTTGGGGTGTAGTGAAAGGGAAAAGTTATCCAGGCAGTTTAAGACCTCACTGGAGATGCTGATCAATGGTGGTAATTGATTCAAAACACTATGGAAGATGATAAAGTATGAAATATAGAATAGAGGGAGTTAAAATATATTTTATTAGAAAAATACTTTTCTCATGACCATCGAGTATATATGGAACAACAATTTCTGAGTTTGATGAAAAAGGAGGATGAGAATGTCGCAATGTATGAGTCTAACATTACAATATTAGTGAGGCATGCTGCATATTATATACATAACCCAAGAAGTAAGATTGATCATTTCATTGATGGGTTAAAACTATTTCCTTGTTGAGCATTAGTCTCACAATCCTCCTCATCGTAATAAATATATTTTCTCATGTTCGATCAAGACAGAAAAAGAATTCTCTAAGTGTTATGACTTTAAAACAAAGAAAGAGAAGAAGAGATCTCCTGATCACTCTGGAAATGAAAATTAGGGGAAGAAGGGAAAATTTTAATATCCATCCAACAATAAATGTGGGAAGAAACACCCTGGTACTTTCTTGAAGGGAATGTGAGTCTCTTAAAAATTTGGTGAAAAAGGACAACAAAGTCGTGATTGCAATGGGAAGAATGAAGCCACCGATGTTCAATTATAAAAATGCAGGGAGATGGGAAATTATGCAAATGAATATCCTATGTGTCAGGGGAACATACATCAGAAAATGACATAGGATCAAGCCAAGCTTGTGTTATCACTACTGTTGAGGTTAAAACTCCAAAAGATGTAGTGGAAGGTAATTTAATGGTTTCCACAAGTTTAGAAAATGCGTTATTTGATTCTAGGTCATCGCATTTGTTCATATCATCCTAGATTGATACTAAAGTTAGATATTTACAATTTGATTTAACAAAGGAGTTATCAGATAAAACTCCAAAGTGAAATATCATTACAACAATGTTTTGCGAATCTGTTCCCAGTAGAGTATATACATTTTCTTTACCAGCTGATCTCATTGTCATACCCACGATGTAATTTGATATAATCCTTAGTATGGATTGGCATTCAGACCATGATATGAATATTTATTGTATGAAAAAGAGGTTAAATTTTTTTGAGGATGATGATAAAGAGATCTTTATCATTAGAGCAGAATCGTCACCACCTGATTCTAATCTAGATCCACCCCCAGTAGCTCAACTAAAATTGATTTTTGGGGAGGAAGAGAATGAAATAACTATGGGTATGGAAAGGAATGTTCAAAGAGAATATTTTCCTACTGTGAAAAAATATGTAGATGTGTTTCAGAAGATTTGACTGGACATCCCCCATAATGAGAAATTGAGTTTTTTATTGTTTTATTCCTGGTTCAAAGACCATATCGAAGACCCATTATGAAATAGCCACTGTGGAATTAATTGAACAAAATAAACAACTATAGGAAATGAGTAATAAGGGATTTATTACCCTAGTTTTTCTCCATGGGGATCCCCTACACTTTTGTTAAGAATAAATATGGATCTATGAGGTTATGTATCGACTATCAAGAAATCAATGTTATAAAAATAAAGAACAAGTATCCCCTACCTCACATTGATGATTTATTTGGACAACTTCATGAAGATAAATAATTTTAGAAGTACGAAATTCAATCCGGATACCATCAGTTGTGTATGAAGAAGGAATAAATTCTGAAGACATCATTGCGGACAAGGTACGGACATTACGAGTTTACAGTAATGATTTTTGGATTGACTAATGCACCCTCTGTCTTCACTGATCAAATAAAATATGTTTTCAAGGAATTTCTTGATTATTTTATTGTTGTATTTATTGATTATATCTTGGTATATTCCAAAATATATGAATATCATGAAAATAACATGCGCATTATACTGAAGACTCATAGAAGACATAAATTATATGGGAATTTTAGCAAGTCTGTATTCTGGCTTCAAGATATTTCTTTTCTTGTCCATATTGTCTCTAAGTATGGAATCTCTGTTGATCCTTATAATACTAGAGAAATTCAGTAATGGACAATGCCTACGAGTATACCTAAGTTACATTGTTTTATTGTATTAGTTGGTTATTATAGATGTTTCTTCTAGAATTTTTCCCAGTTGGCTAACCCATTAACAGAGCTTACACATAAAGGTGTAAAATTATATTAGAAAAAAGAGTGTGAATAATGTTTTAAAAAAGTGAACGGAATATTAGTCAATGCTCATATATTGACTCTAACTTCAGGGAATGATGGGTTCGTAATTTATATTGATGCATCGAAGAAAGGACATGGATGTGTCCTTATGCAGAATGATATGGTTATTGCTTATGCATCGCGAATGCTGAAAATTAATGAGAAAAATATCCTACTCATGATCTTCAGTTAGCAGTTGTAATCATTGTTTTGAATATTTGGAGACACTATCTCTGTGGTGAAAAATGTGATATTTATACTGATCATAAGAGATTGAATTGTATTTTCTCACAGAAAGAACTCAACATGAGGAAAATAAGATGTCTTGAACTACGCAAGGATTATGATTTCACGATACACTACCAATCGGGGAAGGAAAATATGATGGTAGCTACTTTGAGTAGAAAGTATTATGGATTTTTGAACTAGGTGAAAGTTGAAAGGGATCATATTGTCATGGATCTATTAAAGATGGATATAGGAATCACAATGGAAGGTGAAACATCTTTAATTTTTCAAATGTTTGCAAATCCATATTTTCTAGAAAAAATAAAGAGTTCTCAGACTGATGATGAAGAGTTTCAAAAGAAAATTAAAGCTGTGAATGATGGGAGATTGAGTGACATTGTGTATGAAGATGAAATTTTAAAATTTGTGAAGAGACTTTGTGTTCCCAATATACCAGATCTAAAAAGAGAATTGTTGGATGATTCCCATTATTCCAATTTCTCTATACACCCCAGGATCACAAAAAAGTATTTAGATTAGAAGGAACATTTTTGGTGGAACAACATGAAGAGAGAGATTGTTGATTTTGTGTAAAGATGTATGGTTTTCCAACAAGTGAAAGCTGGAAGGCAATAGCCTCGAGAAGTCAGGACATCACTTCCTATACAGAAGTGAAAATGGGATAATATTATGGTGGTCTTTTTCATGGGACTATCAAAGTATCCTAGAAAGAACAATACAATATGGGTCATTGTGGATCATCATACAAATTAAGCACATTTTCATTCTATAAGAGAAGATCTACCACTTGAGAATATAGCAGTACTATATATTAATGAAGTTGTAAGAATTCATGGAGTACCCATATCAATTATTTTATATCATGATCCATGTTTTACTTCATTATTATAGAAAATTCTTCAGAAATCCATGGATTCTGATCTTCCTTTCAGCACTGCATACCACCCCCAAACTAATGGACAATCAGAACGGACTATTCAAACCTTAAATGACATGTTGTGATCCGGCTCACGTGACGTTCAAGGTATGTAGGATCAATATTTACCTCTGGTAGAAATTTCCTATAACACTAGATTCCATTAAAGTATTCATGTGGGTCCATATTAAGCATTGTATGGATAGAGATGTCCCACAACAATCTATTGGGATGATGTTGTTGAAAGAAAACTAATAGGACCATAACTTTTGGAGGAAATTTTGGAAAAGGTGAAGGTAATCAAAAACCACATCAAAGCATATCAATGTAGGTAGAAGAGCTATGTCGATAACCGAAGGAAGCATTGGGAATTTCAGGTAGGAGATCATGGTTTCATGAAGGCCTCTCCATGGAAGGGTGTTATACGTGTCGGTAAGAAGGTTAAATTGAGACCCATATACATTAGACCTTTCAAAATTTTCCAACAAATTGGTGCTATAGATTACCATTTGCCAATGTCGCCAAGTCTCACCAAAGTCCACGATGTGCTCCACATATCACTGCTGAGAAAATACATGCTTGACCGAATGAATGTAATCACCAATGTGGAATTAGAACTGGAACTCGATTTGTCTTATTGCGAAGAGCATGTCAAGGTTCTTCATATAAGGGAACAAGTTCTGAGAAATCGGATGACTCGTATAGTAAAATATGTATAGAGAAACCATAAAATGGTAGAGGAAATGTGGGAACCTGAGGAACATATGATGAAGAACCACACGAGTCTTTTCGTGCTGTAGTATTCTAGAAATTTCGAGGATGAAATTATTTAAAGCAGGGGAGAATGTAACACCCGAAGCATACACAATAAATTTCTCTTTGAATAATACAGTAGCGTGTGTTCTACGTAACTTTGAGTTCTAACATACCATAACAAATAAAACTAGCCTTTATGAATAGTAATACCCACTTTTGAAAATTTATAAAAATTTTCTTTCTAAATGGACTTCATTTTTGGATTCGGGATATTGAAATTATCTTAGGGTGATTTTTTGTTATTTTTTCTGAAAACGATCAATTTTTAAAGAATAGTGAAAAACACCCAGTTAATGTTTAACACCTAATTTTTATTTAAATAATAATTTATTTTCTATAAATTTAATTTAGGTCATAACAGAAACATAATACCTATATAATTTCAATGTTATTCATTGGAGTTAATTTATAATAATTTTAGATATATAAAAATATTATATAACTTTTCACCGTATTTTACCCACCTCCTAGGAAAATTTACAAATTCACATAAAACACAATTTTTCTTCTTTTGTGATTGGAATTTCAAAAATCTGATTGAAAAGGTTGAAATTAGTAAGTAATTTTTTTTCAATAAGATGAAAATAATTTTTGGTGGATAGTAACTTTTTACTTTTATTCACAATGGTTAAAAGTATATAGGGAAATTATGGATAAGATGAAATTATTATTACCCTAACAATTGTAATAATTCTATTGGATGCATATAGTACAACCAAAAACAACTTTATGAATAAAATATGGACCTCTTTGGTTCACTTGGATTATAATAGGACACTTATTATTATATAATTCAAAGAAGAGTTAAAAGAGTTAAAATCAATGTTTAATAACTAAAAAAATTTAATATAGGTTTATACATAAGATAAATACTAGAAAGAAATTTCAATAGAAATATAAAATTATTTCCTTCATAATGATAATTTATTTATATTTTTTATACATTAAATAATTTAATTTATTTCTGACACAATGATGATGCAGTAATTACCTAGTTAATGAAATATTAAAATAACTGATATTATAAATATCCAAATAAATGTAATTTTAGACTTTTTATGAATTAAAATAATTTTATAGGTTAATATGACATGTTAGGATTGGTTATATAAATTTTTATCGAAGTAATAATGCTATTATGAATTTAACAAAAACAAAATACCCAATAGTATCAAAATTAACAAAAATATGTTTTTAAAACAAATAATATATTATTAATTGATATTCTATTCTTAAAAATCTATGGTTTGGAAAAATGACATAAATAATGATAGGTTAATCATTAATGAACCACTTGGGGGACACATGGAAGTATATAGTATGTTTATTAATTATATAATATAAAAATACAAAGAGTCGTGTTAAATGAAAAACTATTTAACTAAGAGTAAATCAAAAGGATAATGTTAATACAGTGTCCAAAACCTTTCAAAAACATATTGGTTGAGTTTTTGTCGATATATCCCCACCTCATAATTTAAATAATCCATTTTGGAGCCATTGTAAAGTGAAAAATATATTATTATAAAATAATATTTCTACTTTTTTATGAGGTGCCCCTCGCCCCTCTTATAAAAATGCACTACACCTTCTCACCAACTCACACATGAAAAGCAATTTGGCTCGACCAAACTCTATCCAAGTACCATCTCAACTATCCTACCTTCAACCTAGAAGCCTACTATTAGTTTTAAATGCATCTTAAGGGGCCCTTTTGATCAAATCAAAAGGAAGAACCCGAAAAAGAGGTAAATATCTCATCACCACTTTCAAGTTTATTTCTTGATCCACTTCCTTTTTCATTTTTGTTTCTATTATAAAATAATAAATCCAGTATCTTCTATATACTGTGATGTTATTATAAATATGGTACTTCCAAATTCATTATTGTATCCATCCTTTGAATGACATTTCACCAAACGTGTGTACGTATGGCTTACCGTCTCCACGTTGTGGTGTAATTGTTATTCAATATATGATTATTTGGATGAGTATAATAATGAAGTTAATTTGATCAAAATAATAAATATAACATTATAATGAATACTTATATATGATATACCATCCAATTATATATTATTTTATCTTCAAAAGGGTGATATTTTCGCTCGTGTGTATGTACGGATTACCGTCTCACGAATGCGTTGAGAATCATTCCCCATCGTATCAATTCAAGAATAATTTCCATTAGATGATTATAAACAATTTTTAAAGACTTGATAAAATTCTATACATGAATAAGATAAATCCCATCCAAAACAATTATGACTCAGATAATAACTAATATAATGGAAAACGAACCCATTAACACCCAAAACGACAATAATATAAAAATATTTTTAACAAAACAATGTTAAAAATCATATAGGATATCATATTAATGTATATTCTTCTTGTATGATTTAATAATAATTATATCACCATTATATGGGATTTTGACCTACCCTCGACCAAGGAAACGTACAAGTTAAGGGATAATTCTACAATCTCTTTATTATTCGAGTTTTTTATACATAACTATCTACTAGGACTTATTTATCATCAAAATCCATGTTTCTTAAAAATGTATTTCAAAACATTCTTACTGTTTTATAGACTCTGGGTTAAAGTCATTTATACCCTTCTTTGACATTTTATAAGATGTTTATAATGGAATCATTCTGTATTTTTCCCAAATAAGGTCATTTTTTACCTTTTAAAAAAAATAAGGTAAGAATGTATTTTTTAAATTATACAGCGGGTGCGGCTATTTTACACCGTTATAAAATCGTCGAAGCTTAAATTACAAGATTATAAGAGTAATTTCAAATTAAATGTTTTATTTTATAATTATGTGACTTTTAAATTATTTATAAAAAAGATATATTTCTACCAAATAGTTTTGATTTCATCTATGTAAACATCCTTTGAAGGATTTTAAGATTATTTGAAGTTGATTAGTTATGATACAAAACTTCTATATAGTATTAAAGGTTTTGTGATATGTTTGACTGTAGATGTGTTATTTTTATACCATTCATGGTTTATGGATAAAGTATTGAGATTTTGTATGCTAGTTTTAATACGAATGTTTATGTTATGTTTAAACTAGTTCATATGTGGAATGCATTGGACTTAGTAAGTGACAGGTGGTGGAAGCTATAGCTCCTCGATGCATCGGTAGGTCTCATGAGACAAACAAGTGTCTTGGTACAGGGCCTTGAAAAAATATTATTTGTAGTCTGGGAACAAGGACTTGACTATGTGGTTATGATAGTCTGGAATTATGCATTCCATCATTATTAAAGTTGTTATTGATATGCATGTGATTATTTGACTAGTAGAATATCCATGTAATTAGTAAATTGAATTATCTTATTTTATTTTTGGCATATTACGCTAATGTTAATTTTTAGAAGGATTTTGTTTTAGTTATAAATTGCGTTAAATGTTTATACTTATTTATGAATGTTTCCTCTATATCGTTATCTTTACTGAGAATCTGAGCTCACCTCTTTCTATTTTTTATTTTTCCCCTCATATGAAGAAGTATTTTATGACTGAGCTATAGAGATAGTTTGAGGGGTTATGAGTGTGAACTATGGAGACTATGTTGTTTTAGTTTTTCACTTTATCATGTAATTTAATAATTATGAATGTATCTAGTGTTTCCAAGGCTACTAAACTACTCGGTCATTGGAGACATTATCTTTTATGATCATGCCAATGTTATGTAATAATGCACCTACTCTGGGTAACTGGGGTCAGGGCGTTACATTATCAGAGATGGTTTTCTGTACTGGGTTGTGTTATTTTGGGATAGTGTCTGGGTAGAAAAATTTTCAAGGTGTCTAAAATCAATGTTCTAGCTTTGAGAAAGGAGTTTGTCCAGCACACTAATTTGCAGTACTCGAGTTTCCAGGGTAAGTTGAGGTTTGACTGGTTCATTGGTCCTTGTGCTTAATATGGAATAGTGTAAATGAAAAGGGAGTTTGGTAAATGGTCCAAACGATCTTGTAGGGTCTACAGATCCATGTAGAGGTGGGTATGCAGTCTTAGAATACTCTTTGTGGTGGTGGGGTGATTGGTGTATGGCTTCCAACCATATTTCCCACTCACCCACCGGCGCTAGTTTCATCATGGATCATTCCACATCTATTTGTTTTGGGTATGTGGATGTATGGTTTTTATGAAAAAATATTTTAGATGTGGAAAATTTTTGGAAGTGAAGTGATTTACAAAGAAAATAATGTCAACGGTTTGAATGGTGTGGGTATAATGGTTTGGTTTTGAAAAATGTAAGGGTCAAATTTTTATCAACGATGCTCTATTGGGATAAAAAAGGCATGGGTATATATATAAAGTGAAATCGTTAATGTAACAAACAGATGTGTGTCCGGATGAACATTAGATTAGTGCTAGTGTGGCATGGGAATATGCATTTGTGAGGCCCAAGGGACACCAATAGTGTTTGTGCATCCCATCAACATATTTTATTTTCATAACATTTTGTAATGGTAAAATATAGTGTTTTAATAACCAGGGATTTTATGGTGTGTCCTTGTGATTTGGGAATATTGGATGAGAGGCATTTCAAGATGAGAATCCTTTAGGATTGATTTTGTATTGTTTATAAATATTATTGTTATGTTTGTGTGATGGTGTGTGGTTAATGGATTCTTTTGAAATGTTCTTCAGGAAGCCCATGTAGTGGTTCCCCCTAAACATTTAGTGCTCACTTCTGGTATGTTTTTCTCATTGTACATGTTCTATTGGGTCAATGGTTCTCTTTTATGACTAATGTATTCCAATAAAAAGCTTGTTAACTTGTGATTAAAGTGTAGATGATGTCGATACTCTATTGGTCGACCCTCTAGTTTATTTTAGAAAGGACTCTCCCTTTTGAGTGATTGAGCTATGTCTATCACTTTTTCCTTCTTGTTTATGTAAATCCACTTGCAGCGGGATGGAAAATGTAAGAGGAGTTGAATTTATTTTTGGTCACATTGATTTGTTTGTTTTGTTGGGTATGAAGTTTGAAATTGTTGTGTCTAATGGTCCCACCTGTAATAGGTGAATGGAGATCTAGTAGGGAATAGTGAATGAAGTTTAGAGTTATTTGTACCAGTTAGGGTCTTGAATGGCTTTGTAGAAGATTAATCATCCTTGAGGGCCATGTTTGGTGATGTCTTGGAGAGTGTGTTTTCTTGGAAGTGAAAATGTGGATCCCATAGAATCCTATGGGAATACCATGTTTCATAGGAGTATGCCCCCCTCTTGGTTAGTTCTAATTTTTAATTCCAAAGGGGAGTGTTTTTAGGAATCATTAACTATTATGTTTATTCATTAAGGTGAAGATATAATTATTTTCCATTATCTAAAACCCTATTATGGTGGATGTGATGTGAGAGAGTGGTTTGATATGAGGGGGTGTTGTGTTTGTTGGTGTTGTCTCGATTGCGGTGTGGTTGTTTGTGACCAACATGAGAAACTCAGTTTGGGAGTCTTCAATACCTGAATTTGAGACATGAGATGATTTAAAAATCAGGTCTCTAGACATTGGCCTCAGAGTGAAGCTAGAAGACGGTCAAGAACCCCAGGATTTTATGGCACCCCAGCTTCATTTTTGTATTCGGTATTGAAGGCGAACATGAATTATATTTTTTTATATAGTTGTTCCATTCTGAATGACTGGTTAGGGTGCATGAGTTTTCTCGTGGATATGAGGAGGCATGGTCGTCACGTTACCATAATGTCTTGGTTGTTTTATCCCACCAGATGTAATCGTCATAGTTGTCCATATCGGATATGTTGGGTAAATCAGTCTCGAAATTGAATATTTCTTATACAAGGATGTGGAGATGTGATTTAGTCTTCGGTTTTGGTTTTGAAACCCCGGTTGTTGGGCCCATCCATCCCAGCACCATGTGGTGGGGGTGTTTGGTCACTATTGGGAGATTTTCAATGTTTTTTTATCATTTGTCAGTTATAAATGAGGGGAGACCCATGGTATGCCTCACATTAATGTCTCTGAAATTAATCAGTGTTGGCCTTCTTCTTAATTTTGGGTAGTCTTCCTGGGCCTCATCGGGTTAGTGTTTCGGTCTGGTCTCAGGTGTTGGCATGTTCCTAATTTTGAGGAGCCACTTCGAGCTCTCCCTATAATGGCCTTTTGGTATTTTTCATATGGATGGATTATTGGTGAGTGATAAAGGTGATCATTTGATGTTTCATGATCCTATATGTGCATTCTGATTAAATAGTGTTGATTTCATATAATTTTTCTTGATGTGTTTTGTTTGGTGAATGATGATTTCCATGGTTGCGGGATTTCTTTTCATTGATCAATCAACATTAGGTGGTTTATCTCTTTGGGCTCGATGACACATAACATAATCTTTTACTGGGTTTCATTAGGGTTTCATTAATGTCACATTCTCTTACCATGGTGTTTTTGCCTCTTTTTTGACTCTGATTGTGGGGATCCTCTATGAATATCAATGGGTGTTCTTTTCAACTATTGGGATCAATATTAGCAGTGGCTTTACAGGGGAGGAACGATTTATGTTGTGGAGAATTTGTATCACCCACCATCTTTGAATTATTTATATTATTGATATTATTTGTGTTGGGTAGTTTAGGTTGAATTCCAGCATAAGCATTTTGAGTACTTATTTAAAAACTCCATTATTATCCTTGACTACGACTAGAACAACATAGTCGAAGCTATACAGCCTCGCCGGGGTCACCACGTGACCTCGGCCAGTTCACCGAACGACCAAACCGATGTCCAAAACAACTTAATGTCCAAAAAATTAAATGAATTAAAATGAAATAAGTGATTCTTAGGTATGATAAAAAATATATAATAAACAATTAATTTTAAAAATTTAAAATTGGTAATTTTTTCTTTATTATAACTCTAACTATTATTATAATTATTGTTAATATTATTAATGAGTAAATTAATAATTCTAATATTATTATTATTATTATTATTATTGCACTTCTTTTTTTAGTTTTTTATGTTTAATTTTATGTTTCTTTCCCTCCCCCTTTCTTTTCTTTTCATTTTATTCTTTCTTTTCTTTATTTTTTCTCTCCCTCAGTCAACATCTCCCCCTATATTGCGTTACCTAGACTCCTCCTTCAACCCTTGTGTTGCGCCTCTTGTTCACTTATAGCCACTATCATTAAATCCACCCTCAGTCAGGCCTTCTGCCGTTACCTACACCCTTCCCCGGCCACTCCTTCCTTACCTGCTCGCTTCCTCCCCCTCGAACCCTCGCGTCTCACCCCCTGATACCCTAGGTCTTCCACCATGAATCGCCAAATGGTCCACCAAAGACCCCATTTTTTGGCCGCAGCCTAGTGTGACATGACTCCTCCATTGGACGATGCCGCTCAAACTCCACAACCAGTGTCTCTCAATTCATTATGTGTGAAAAAATCCCTCTAGATAATTCCCACTTTTAATTTATTTGAGTTTTTAGAAGGTATATGGTTCATTTAGCAATGCTTTTTTAATCAATGTTTTTTTCCAAGATATGTTTTTAGGTTTTAAACTGAGTTTGTTGTGATTCTAATTGGTTGTGATTGGAGTTTTGCACCCATATTTGGATGTTTCCACATGATGGTAGGTGGTTCCATTTTTAACAATTATTTGATAAATTAATTTTTTCTCAATTTATTTAGAATATTTTTTAATTAGTTTGATTAGTGAGAATTTTTATTTAATTGAGTTTTGAAATGTATATGTGACATAGGTGTGTTTTATGTGAACAACCATGTTGAATTGTTTAATTTAATTTTATAAACAATGCAGATTTTGTTTTGGTTCAACATCCATATGCATTGAGTCATAGAGTGGTCTTTGGTGGAATTTTTAGTGTTTTGATCCATGTATAATTGTCTAGTATTTTTTATCATAAATGTTCTGGTTTTTCTTCCATTAGTGGGAATGGTATTATAAAATGTGTAGTTAATTCATTAAATAGTGCATGGAGTGAAAAGTCGATTCTAGAAGTAGTTTTGAATAATTTGATGTGCATTAAAATTTTAAGGTGCAATATAAATGAAATAAAATTTGGTGATATCATGATGCAATTCCATGGTGTGTTATTTTGATATTATTAAAAATAAATTGTCTCAATGACTTCTTAAATTGTGTTTTATGTGAGAATCATCGTTGGGAAGTGTTTGGGATTTCATTTTGGTTAAATACCATTTTTGGTATGTTTGTATTATTTTAAAATTGATTTTGTGTATGTAAATAGCAGTTTTTGGCATGTTTAGTATTTTTTTATTTCGATGTATAGATGTTTTTGTGATGTAAATATGTTATTCTATGAAATGCTACATTGATCTATTTATCAGTGTTCGAAAAACAGTTCATTTATTTATTTTTTTGAACGTGAAAGATCTGTTGTTTCTGTTTTGGTGTGGCATCAGGATGTGTTTTATAATAAAAAAAATTCTATGCATTTTTGGTGTTTAATGTCATATGGAACATTTTTTAAATTTTGAAATAAATTTTCTTGCTGGATATATAATTGTAAAAGTGTTTTCATTAAAATTTAATGTCATTTAATTAATTGTGTATGTCGTGTATATTATGTTATAAAAGGATTTTGGTGTGTGATTGAATAAAAATGGGGATTTTGACTATGGTTTCATGTGTGATTCCCGATGATACTCTTTAATAATAATTTTATAATTATTTTCTAAGGGTTTATAGAAATAAATCAATGGTATGAAACATGTTTGGAGAAGGATTTGGTGTACATAATATTTCTAAATGAAATTTTTGTGTTCAAATGGCAGTTCTATGTGTGTATGTACACAAGATGACATTTATGCATAAATTTGACATGCGAGGTAAACATGTATTTTAAAAGTGATATTTATTGTGTAATTGGTATTTGGGCATGTGTGGTGTTTCAGATTAGTTGTTCGTGTGATGTGAACATGAAACATGTTTGAGCCCCAAGCCTGATGTCTAGGTACCATGGGAGGTGGACGAAACTAGTGGGCCAGTGATTCGATAGTGGATTTGTCCCTATATCACATAGTAGGATTGACAAATGAAATACTAAATAAACATAAGAATGACTAAGGGTTGTGATTTCTAAGCCACATTTGATATGGGCCATGGTTTTTAATCCACTTTAGCTGAGGTTTGTGTTTTCTATGCAATTTTTTCTGAGGGTTGTGGTTTCTAAGACATGTTTCACCATGAAACACAGTTCTAGGGTCCCATGGTAGAAATCACTAAAACTGCCTCTCCCATATTTTGTACTCCTTGTTTACATTACGTTCACTAGAATGACACTTTTTTTAACATAAAATTAAGTGTGTTTGTGTGATTTAATTTACTTTGTTTTCATTACAATTATTTTCATGTAAAACACCTTCTATTAAAAATTTCTTTCTTTAAATACAATTCAATAATTTATCTCATTTTTATTTATTTGACTGGAAAATGTTTTCCTAATTTAATGGTTATGTGTGGAATATTTTTCTTTTGGTGGAATCCTACTAGGCTTTTGGATCACACCATAAAAACATCATTGGGATAATGTAGGACTTTATCTATTCATATTTCCAGGTTGAGGCATCCTGCTTTACAATGGTGGTTCAGGTTGTTAATAGTCTTTACGAGCATGTTTATGTTATTATATTGGTGTTGTGGCTTCTCATATTTCTTGGTGTTAGGTATTGGAGATTCAATTTTCTATATTTATTGATGTTTTCATGGAGTATTTTATTGAGTTTTAGACATTAAATATGATTATATTTACAAGCATGTTTGGTTGTATCTTTCTAGTTACAGTTTATTTATCATTTCAGTGGATTTTTGTTTATTATATTGGGAAAATCATTCCCGTGTATTTTTTTGATACTTGGGAACTTGTTCTAGCCCTTGAGTGATCATTATTTTCCATAATTTTCATGAGATTCAGGTACAATCGGCTTATGGTGATGGTTAATGACGTCCCAAAAGTAGATTTTTTACTAGATATGTGCATTATGACTTTGTTATCCCTTTTTTACTGATAACCATTATATATTAAAGTATAATATTAATAGAAGATAGCCTGAATATTTTGAGATGTTTTTTGTAGTTTTTAATGATGATACTTTGGTATTCTCAAAATGTTATGAGGGCAAAGAATTTTTTTTAACCTTTGTCCTATAAAATCTCAAGTAAAATAAGATAAACATAAAATTGAGAAAACAAAATTTTGTGTTTCAAAATATTTCTTTTATTTGGAATGTATTAAATAATGATAATGAAATTTTTTATTCCACAAAAACAAAAGTGTTTTATGAATGACCATTACCTAAAAATGTTACTGATATTTATATTTATCTTCATTTATAAGGTTATAACAAATGGGTTTCCTAAAACATTTCATTGTTATCTGGCCTGCAAACTATGTTAACATAAAAATGGGTCAATTTTATTAGCATAAAAGTTTGTGTTGTTTGATTTCAAAAACATAATACGAGATTTGTGAATGATTTAGTTTTTTCCTTTAAATTTAAAAATGGTGAATTTGACATCTATAGTGATTATTCATTTAAGGGACTTAGTCATTTTATATTGAATAATGATGATGTAAATACTGATTATTCAAGACAACGGAAACATCATGAGTGGAATTATTCTACATATGATCTAAAATTACTAGTTTTGGTTTTCACTTTGAAAATTTGGAGGCATCGTTTATAAAGAGACATATGTGAAATATATTCAACCATGAAAATGTAAGGTATATATTCTCATATAAGTAATTAAACATGAGGAAGAGAAGATGGATTGAACATATAAAGGATTATGATTCCATAATAAATTACCATCATAGAAATTTAAATAAAGTGGTGTATTCCTGTATTCAAAAACATTATGCATCATTAACCATGTTGTATTTGTAACAAGACACCATTATCAATGATTTGATGAATTTTGGATCATTGTTTGTTTGGTGTTAGAAATTATTCTATTTTATTTCATGATTCATTGTATTCATCTATATTAAGAAGAATTATCCAAGAATAGAAGGAAAAGAAATAGTTCAAAAAATTTAGAATTGTTGAAATTGGTTATGTTTCTATATTTTAATGTTGGTAAATATTTTATTTTAATATTTGGGAAGAAATTTAAAATTCCTTATAAATAACAGTTTAATAAAGAGTTGTTATGTGAATCTCACAGTTCTCTCATTTTAGTTCATCATATTTGCAAAAATAAGTAAGGAGACCATCATGTGTATTACTGGTGGGATAGAATGTAAAGTGACATTGTGGGTTTTAACTAGAAATTATTGAATTTTCAACAGGATAAAGTAGGGTGAAAATTATCAATGGGGATAATTCATTATATTCCATTTCTGATGTATAAATGGTTAAATATATCCATTGACTTAATGGGGGAATACCATCGACATCACGAGGTAATATTGTGATTTTTATTATTATTGAATAACTAACAAAATATTATTAATTCCATCCTATAAAAAATACTATGTCATGGGATCAGCTTTTTCAACTGTATGTAAAATTAATTTTTGGTTAAACAGAGTTCATTTTCATTTATTTCTGACCAATAAAATAGGGTAAAGTTCATCTTTTGAAAATTCATTCAATGGTAATTGGATATAGAATTAATTTTCAACATAGATTTTCATCTTCAATCACATGGAAAGACTGAGTGAAAAATTCATACATCTGAGGATATGATTTGAGCTAGTTTAATGGTCTGTTAGGGATGTTAGTATCCACATTTATCATTAGTTGTGTTTTAATGTAATTACATGTTTCAGTCCACTCTACAATTTGAACTATTTGATGAATTATATAGAATTCAATTTCAAAAACCATCATTTTGGGAAAATGATTTGGAAAATAAATTTATGGGGGTCATAATTTAAAAAGAATGTTGCTAATAAAGTGAATATGATCCAGCATTAAATGAAGAAGACTTAGTCGAGGATGAAATGTCATACACATAATATAAGAAAAGACATTTCATTTGAGGTACATGATCATGCTTTTCTTATTATGTCACCATGGATAAGTGTTATATGTTTTGATATGTAATTAATGTTAAGTACATATTTCATTGGACCTGATGAAATCTTATAGGAAGTTTGACTATTTTCCTATTATGTATCTCCGCTTATGATTTTATCTCAGGTATATAATGTTTTTCATTTTTTGATGATCTTAAAGTATGTGTTAGAGTCATCTCATGTATTGAGCCCAGAATAATTTTATCTAGAAGTGAAACTTTCTTATGATGAGATACATATTCAAGTTCATGATCATAGGGAGAATATATTTGGGAATAATGTAATTCAACTGGTTATGGTTTTTTTTTTAAAAACATACGGTTGTAGAAGCCACATGGGAATATGAAAATTTAATGAGTAAAAGACATATTCACATGTTTAACATGTAAATAAAAATTGTGAGGATACAATTTCCCATACATAGAGAAAAGGTAAAAATCTATTTAGTTATAAATTTAAAAAAATAATTATTTTGGAATTAAATAGTTAAATTATTTATAAATTTATAATGAAATAAGTGATATTTATAGAAATTATGGAAAATATAATAAACAGAATAATTACCTCAAATATGAGTGCATATGTTTAATTTATGTATCTTTTCAATAAAAATATGATATATTTAGTCTTTGAATATGTATATATATTTTTTGAAATTTATATATTATGTGTTGGAATTTTTTTGATTTATAAATATTAAATAAAATTGTTTTAAATATTATAATAATTTAATGTAAAATATATATTTATTAAATACAAAAATAAATAGATTTTTTATGGTTATAAAATAATTTTAGGGAATCTTAATTAATTTTTCAAGATGACATAAAATTAGTTATGATTTTAAAGCATGTATTTTCCAATAAATGATGGTTTTGATTATAAATATGAATTTTCAAAATTAAAAATTTATTTTAAATAATTTGATATAATTTTTTTATTCTTAATATATATAAATGGGTGGGGTGAATTTTTCGTATTTTTCAAAAACAATTAAAATTTTTTGTTAATAGTCTAAATAATGTAATTTACGGTGTTTAACAAATTCTTGAATTATTGAGGCATTGATTATATAAAGAAAATGTGAGCCAAAAATCTCAAAATATCCTTCATAATTTTAAAATATTTAGTGATAATTCTCCATATATACATAATATTGATGAAAAATAGTATTATAATAAATATAATAATGAGAATGAACCTTTCCCTCAACTAAATAAACCACCCACCACCACATCTTCTTCTCATACCAAAAAGTATGGTAGATTATTAATGTCTACCAAATTCCCCCCAAGCCTCTTATCCATGTCCACGAACAAATGGTCTCACCAAAAAGGATAATATATCTTCCTTAAGTATGTTTTAATGGAGGAAAATTCAAGTGAGACATTCCTCTTTCATTTTCTTTTATCTTTAATTCAATTAATTTCCTTCTCTCATACTTACTTATCATACCAAATTCCATGTGGCGTGAAAACTTTAGTATCATATATATACTAGAATTTTTTCTTGTTAATTGAAAAATTCATCAACCAAATTCTCCTCCTCTATATTTTATTCGAAAATATGATAACATCATCGGTGATGTGAAAATTCTTCAACATCGTATATGCTACACTTTCATTTGTCATTCGATCATTAAATGTTATTTTCAAAACAATATTATGGATAAATAATATATTTGCATTCATATTATAAGTTATATAATGTCCTCGAACCAATATATAAAGTTTACATGGAATAAACTCATATATGTTCTTGATGATCATAAAAAACCACCAATGAATATTAAATCTTTCCTATTAAAGTTTTATTAAAATATTCATTCTAATGTAACAAAAATTTGATATATTATATCATTTAAAATTATTGAAAACTAATAATAAAATTCTATTACACTTTTTTAGTTTTTCTCCCATTTGATATAAAAATCTACAATGAACCAACCATAGAAACTATGAAATAAATGCACTAGTAACAATGAAAATACCTAAATATTCTGAATAAATGGGAAAAAGATGTTATAAAAATATCATATAAGCAATTATAAATTATATAATTTTTAGGATATATATATATAATACACATTAAACCAATATAAATTAGGTTTAAAATATTTAAATTAATAATAACATGAGGTAAGGGAATTCTAAACTCAATTTCAATTCTTTAGGATAACCTTATACTTAATTGATTATGTTGTACATGCATTTTTTGTAAATATAATTTTTATTATATTAGGTTTTATAAATTTTATTAAATGTTTTTAAACATTTAACAATATTTTTTCAATTCCCACTCTAATAATATGGTATTTCTAATGGAATTGTTATTAAAAATCCTCTTTAACATTTATCTTTTTACAAATTTGTAAATGTAATTTTTTATGATGAAATTATTATCTTTTTTATATTGATATGGTTGTTGGTAATATTTTATGATTAATGATGGGACCTATATCTCCCTCAAATTCCTTTTAATGTTAATTGTGGAAGTCTACAGAATGGTTACTCCTAGTGTAAGTGTGATGGTTACATCAAAAGGTTTCCATGAGGGTTACACTATATGGTGTCCATGAAGGATATATTTTAATGTAGTTCTGGTGGTTAAAAATAATATGATAGATATGTTTTTATAAATATTAAGTATGTAATGCCCCATGTTACCATTATGGTATTATATAAGTTTTCGTTGTTTAATAGAAATCATAGGTTTTCAAAAGTAACTACATGATACTTATTCGGTGGAAAGTATCACATTGTTAAAATGATTTCAAATGATAACAATTATTCTTTGAATAATAGTTTTTCTCTATATTTTTATGTGCCTTACTGTGATTTTTGTGCTCGTCCCTTATTTTAAAATGTTTTCATAGGGTCAATGATGGGTATGAGAAAAAATTATTTCAAGATGAAAATTATAATGACTATTCAAAAAAATATTTAACATATTATGAAAATATTATTAAAATATTGATGAAATATATACAATTTTAGTAATAACCATTTTGTATTATTGTGGGATGATTTGTATGACTTAGGTCATAAATATCAAAAATCATAAACTAAAAATTACTTTTTCCATATATGACTATAAATTGTAAAATAATTTACTATATTATGTAATGTTTTATGAAAAGTAAATATAAATATAATTCCAAAAATACAATGGAAGAGATCATGAAAAAAATTATTTTCAAATCCAAATCAATGTTTACCAATATAATGATAAAATTTCAACGAATATATTATTTATAGGGGGTGAGTGGATGTAACTCCCCAAAAATTATAAATGATTAAATATATATTTGATAGCATATGTGACAAGAAAATTATGAGTTTTGTAGAAAATGTAAAAAATAATGAGTTTTTCGATAGCTTGTGTTACATGCTACCCTATGTTTTTTCAAACGACAATATATAATTAATATTATTATTTAATATGATAGTTATATCATATCCATAGGAATTTAGAGTCTGAAAAAAATTAACAATATTATTAAAATATATAGTATATAAATTTTTTTAGTCATTCGTCAATTATAAATAATATAAGAATCATTTTATCGAAAAATGAATGTTTCCATAGATATAGTTTTTTATGAAACGTTGTTTAAATTTTTTGGTAGAAAATATATAAAATTAATTTTTACAATATTCAAATAAATTATATTACTAAATGAACATAATTTTATATATAGGAATATAAAACTTATCTTACTGTAATTTTTGTGTATATTTATAATATTTTACATTTCGTATTTATAGTTGAAAATAATGGATTTAAATTGAAGGCTTCCTTTTCCTATATAAAAATATAATTTATATTTATATTTATATTCTGATATTATGTTAATTTAGTTAAATTATAAATATATTAATACAATATAGGTCATTTGAATAGTTTTCATAGTGAACTTTGATATAATAAAATTGATAAAATTTCATCATTTTCACTTAAAAATTTTCTTCTTGCCCCATATCAGTGTTTTATATTAAATAAAATTTATTCATCATCTATGAGATTAATTTATCAAAATGGATTCAATTTTATCATTATCATAATTTATATTATCTAATATTTTTAAAATAGTTTAAATGGATAATTATTAGATAAAGCTGATATATTTAATTATAGTAATTAACGTAAATTTAATTTTAATTAGGGGTTAAAAATAATATATAAGGTAGAAAATGACCTACCAACATTTCAAACAACTTATTTATATCCATATTTAGGCCCTTATCACCTTATGAGGGATTTTTTTTGAGTAAGTTGGAAACCTATTCCATGAATGTCTTTTGTATAATAAGTTATTTTAATGAAAAAAAGAATTTTTCCATGATATTTATATCATTATTTGTTCTTGATGTGGAGAAAATTATATTAATTCAGTTATACATATTACCGTTAAGTATAAATTATTATTTATCATTACAATCATTTATATTTACTTTTTAGAGATTAATTAGTAATATAAAATGATTCAGAAACACCATAGAGGTAATTATTTTGAAAATAATATACAAAAATTAATAATAAAAATAATATTAAAAAGGGTGGAAATTAAATGAATTTTCTATTTTCCTTTATTTTTTTGTTTATTATATCATGTTACATAGATGTGATGTCAATTGTTTAAAACTAATATTTTTATCAATTAAATTAAATAAATAATTTTGAAACAGACATTAATGTTTGTTAATAAAAATTGATATTTTATTAAATGGTATAGAACTATACAAAAAATCATATCCAATAGAATTTATGGTCATAATTTTAATAAATAACCAATATTAACTAGTAGAAAAATGGTATTTCACATTACAATTTTAAAATCGGTTCTTCAATACAGATGTTAAAAATCATCTTTGAGAAATTTTACCATCATTTACAAATAATAAAATTTTAAATGTCCTTGTAGATGGGTTTCGTCACTATTTATTTAATAACTATTGTGAAATGATATTAAAAATATCCCTTTTCACATTGGTTTTTTATAACCGACATTGTAATTTTTTGTGGAATATTTTTTATAACATCTATTTGGTTGACACTAGGAAAATATATTTAAAAATTAATATTTCACAATGTTTTTCTAATAAATTATATTGAAAAATACTGAAAATTTCCTTCTACATGTCAATTTTATGAGTACATACGTGAAAAATACCTTTTTAGTTTCTTTTAGTTAAATAAACATTATTAAAATGAATTTTTCATTTAGATTTTTCAAACAACTAATTTAAAAAGTGTTTATAAAATAATTTTTCAAATAGTAATATTATATTTGAGATTTATCATATCTCAAATAGAGATACAGATTAAATTTTATGGATTTTTTATGTTAAATTTCCCTAAGACGTTATTTATAGATGATAAAATTTCCACATGCATAGTAAATGATACATAAGTATTTTTTATCTCACCTCCCCCTCAAATAAAATATTTATAAATAAATAACACATTTAAAAAATTATTAATATCAATTTTAAAAAAAACATTAATTTTTACAATTTAACATCAGGTTATGAAAAAATGTATTTAAAATTTCTCATAGATGACTTTCAATGTAGGATTATTTCACAAAATGATATTAAAATTCATTGTTGTGTTAGTTGCTCAAATAAACAATTTTGAAACTGTTTAAAAATTTGTATTTAATTTTATAGTTTTTTATTTTATCATTATTATAGATCAAATGGAATTTTGGATCGAACATTATTTTCTTCAGATGATCAATTTCTCTAAGACTTATTTTAGAGATCATCAACATTAGATACCAATAAAATGTTATCCATAATTTTGATATAGATACAAGACCACTAAAATCAAGGATTTAGATAAGATTAATATTCATGAAATATTATTTAAATTACATTTCAAAAATGAATATGTCAAACTTGACATTTATATTTTGTTTTTGAAAAAATAGATGGTATAAAAGTTCATATAATACTTTTCCTATATGTCTTTTCCTGAACCCATGATAACAGTTATTTTAAATACAATTTTTTGTAAATATAATATCATAAATTATTTAAATAATTGTATTTCATTTTCCAAGCATCTATTTCAATTGTTTTATTGGTATAACATACTTATGGATCAAATGACATGGATTCCAGAAGTCTAAAATCACTGTATGAAGTCATAGAGAACTAAAACATTCAACATCTATAACTTTTTATTTGTATATTTGTTTGACCCCCATGACTACTTAAATCAAATTTTCAGAAATAACCTTCATATTATTAAAAATTATTAATATTTTTTAAAACCAACATGAAAATTAAATTTTTTAATATTTTTTCATGTGGGTTATCATAACAATGTTTTGAATGATAAATTTAATATCCCACTAATGTAAAATTGAAAATATTTTACAATACAGAATTGTAATTTCCAATTTCCACCTCAAATTTATAATATATATTTCATTTTCTGTGTTATTTATATGTTTTTATTCTCGATATATATTAATTTCATTATAAATTATTTTTATCACCACTATTTAACTAACATTACTAATTTGATCTCCATCAGCAATGAACTATTTCATCTATCAGTGATCTATTCAAGGATTATTATGATACTTACATTTTTTTTCTTAATTGATATACTAGTTAAAGATTCTATGTTTTTAATAATGAAAAATATTGTATTCGTATCATCATAAAAATACAAACCACAGTTTTCATTCAAAAATTCCTTCCAATAGATCGTTCTGGATATCTCATGATATCTTTCCAAGAAATAAATTTATAACCACTAATACCTCAATAAACATGAAAATTATGTCATTTATTTATATTTGTATATATTAATTATGGTTATAAATATTATTTATCAATCTTCCATTTTTCGAGGATGGAGTGGAAAAATGTGAAGAATTCATTTGGAAACAAATATTTTTCATGTCAGTTTTTAAAAAAAAGATGTAAAAGAACAACATATCATGGCAGTTTTAAGAATCATGACATCAAATACCTTTTTTCATATAATTTTTTATAAAAAAAGACACTAAAAATATCATGTTAGTTTTTTGAAAACCATCTTTGAAAATATGTTGTTCACCTCTTGTTTTTTAAAAAATACATGGAAAATAGTTTTCTAATATCAATTATTTAAAGAAAATGTTTTATTATTTTCTTTTCACCTTCGTTATTAAAAAAAATGTGAAAAACCAATAAAAATACATTTTTTCGTAAATTTTTATAACCAATGTTAAAAAACATATATAAATCACCTCTTGTAATTATTCCATCTCATGAACCAACATTGAAAATATAACAACCCAATGTAAAAAATTAATTTCATTACTAATAATTTTACAATTGTGAAAAAAGTATTCTTAGTTAATGAACGTAATAATATGAAAATATTAAAAACAATGTAGGTACAATTTTTCTATAAATCGTATTTTTATGCATTAATACACTTATTTTAAAATTATTGGTTAAAATGATATTATATTTATAAATTATATATCATTTTTTGAATAAATGGTTTTAAATTTTAAAATAGGTGTCAATTTTATATAGTCTTCATGGAGAAATTACTGTGGTTGGAAAATTATTTACAATTGTAAAAAAAAGTGTATAATATAGTAATATTTAAGAATAAAGAAAAAAATTCATAAAATTATAAGCATTTTGTGTGCGGTGATAGTTTATATTCCATAAAATATTTAAAAATCATTATTTATTATTTTTTAATCACATTTTGTACGAAAAAGATCTTAATTATGAATACTTTTAGTATTTACAAGAATTGAAATCCTATTGAATTATAAAAGGGCACTCACTCTCCCCACTTCTCCACACTTATCATTTCATTAGGATCATCAAACCACAATCCCAATAACTTCAAAAATTCACTAAAAATATATTATAATACATAATTTTTTCAGAAATTTATTCCTTGAATGACTTTTCTTAAAACCAAAAGGTGTTACCTGAGGAAGAGGAAAGGTTAATTAACATTTATTTTTGGTTTACTTCATTACCACCCTATAAATTATGATTATAACATAATTATATGACACCCACATAATCATAAATATGATATGATATTAATATATTAATTTTAAGAGCTAAAGCCATAATCATTTCTATAAAATGGGTTATGAAATCATCATTCGTGTATTCATCATACTATAACCTTGGGAAAAGATGCCCTTAATTTATCAATTACCACCCTTCAAAGTTGTGTATAATGATTGATATATAATAATATATTTTTTATATAATTATTATACATATTATTTCATTGTATTATATATATACATTTTATATCTCATTCCATAAGGGGTATTATAAATTCAATCATGAGATTAGAAGACTACCACCTCCTAAAGTGATGTGAATCATTTATCAGAATCACATTTCATGAAAGGAAATAAGATTTATGATGAAAAATATATATTATATGAATAAATAAATTATGATATTTATTGTATAATTTTAATTATATAAATAAAATATATCATATTATTTATTACCTGTTATCACACTCAAAAAGAGAAAACGCCGTTCGTGGTAGTGTGGACTATAACCATCTCAATTTAATGTTATTCCAATTATATTATAAAGATTTAAATTTATGATTTTCTATAATTATATATAATATAAGTAATTAATTTATTATCATTTTTTGAAGAAAAAATATATATACATTATTTACATAAATATCATTGGATAAAGGAAATGTTACACTGGTATGCGTATGATATATCGTCTCTATGAATGTAATGTGATTTAAACATTCATTACCATAAGACTTGATTAGTTTTAATAGAATATTTGATATATATTTATGATAATTATTTAATGATTGTTATTCAATATATATTTAAATAATGACATATATGACTATAGTTAACCTAGCATGTCCTATTTTTTAAATAAGTTTAATATAGTCAAAGCAACTGACCTAAACAGAATTAATTAATTAATTGTGTATATCATGTTGAAAATTGAAATAAATATAATTAGAAACATTAAATAGGATTATATGAATCAAAATTGATTAAATTTTTTTTAATATTAATGAGGATAAATACACACATTTATAATCAAACACAATTTATGTGATGTAATCTCAATTTTTTTCATCGAGGAAATTCTTGATGATAACCACATTTATTCACTTATAATGTATATATGAAGCCCCTCTAACAGGTTTTTTTTCACTAGTTTATATATTATCATGATATTTAAAATAATTATTTTTAATATTTCATTGGTATTATTATTTATTTTTTTCCTACAAATAATGTACATTTCATATGTAAGACCATATTTTAAGGTTTCCTTTAAAATATCTTTCTAAGGAATTTCCATTTTTTAAAATAGATCTTATTAATCATATTTTTTGGACATAAATGAATAAGAAATTGTTTTTTATGTATAATAACATTTTTTCAATGGTTTTCAAAAATGAATATTATTATTTTATTCTAACAAAACATATATATAAAGGAAAACTATGATGTTTTATTTTTAACATTCAGAGAGATAATAACATTTCTCTTTCCTGACTATTATATGAAATTTAGATTCCTCTATCTAAATACATGTTTTCGTGAATTAAAAAACACTATTTCAGATTTATGGATATTGTGGGTTTGAAAATAGTTTTTTGGTATTAAAACTATGGATTTAAATGATAATGATATTTGTTTTAGAAATGTGTTATTTATATGTTGTTAAAATAGAAATTCAATGATATTGACGATTAATATGTTTTATTAATGATTTTTTACTAGGTAATTATATAAATTGGGCATCCCCAATTAATCTTATATAATGTTATGAACTCTGTTATAGAACATCATTGAGCCTGATGTAACTTATACGATGGGTTGATCACCATTATATCTCAGAGGTGTTCATGATATAACTGAAATAAATTGTTGATCACCATTATAACTCCTAGAATATAGGGGATCTTGATATGTCTTATACAAATAGTGGGAACACATTATAGCTCAAAGGTGATCATGATAAAACTTATATAAAGGGTGATCCCCATTATAACTCTCTAATTAATTGGGGAATTATTATATTATAAGTTGGTCATATGGTTATAACAATTAAATGGGTATTTCAAGGGTTTTATGAATATGATTCTCTATGTCATGAAAAATTATTTTACAATTTGAATTTCTTAGAATGAATTTATTTGTGAAAAATATGTGCCTATATTTTTCGTAAAATTTATTTATTTCATTCACTCTAATAATATAAATGAAACAGTAAATATTTCATGGGTTTTCCTGAATTTACTAAAATAACTATTTCTATCATTTTTAAACCCCATACAATGATTTTGGGATCACACCATGTTTTAAAAAGGAATTTCAATGAGTTTAAGGAAATTTAATCTAATGTCATGGACAACTCTGGTCCATTCCATTGTGAAAATATGGTTTTTGAGGCATTCTGGGAGTTCAAGGGGACTTATCCACAACACTTTTTTAATTTTCCAGTTCAGTGAACTGTTCCAACAGTAGACAGTGGTGAAAAGTGCAACAATATCCTTTATTGAACAGTTCTATCAGTAACCTCTCATTCCATTTCCAAATTTCCAAATATCTAAACAATTCCATTGGTGAATGGTTCTATAGGTAAACTATAACGGTAACCTCTCATTTCTTTACCAAATATCCATTTCATTGAATAGTACCATCAATGAATAATTCTACTTGTGAGGTCTATGTGTAACCAATAATGATAACCTCTATCAGTAACCTCTATCGGTAACCTCTTTTTCTTTTTCCATATTTTTTTGTTTTGTGAACATTGTTTCAATAACGGTGACATTCTAATGTTGTCATTTTCTTTCATTTTATAAATTTTGAGTTCTGTGAATAGTGTTTTCATAATGGTGACCTTCTAATGGTCACCACATTATTCATTTTCCAAATATCAAGATTGTGAACAGTGTTTCCATAATGGTGAAATTCTAACATTCACCTCTTATGCCATTTTTCAAATTTTTATTTTGTGAACAGTGTTTCAATAACATTGACCTTTTAAATATCACCTCGTATTTCCTTTTACAAATTTCATGTTTTTGTACAGTTTTTCCAAAATGGTGACCATCTAGTTTTCACCTCTTCTTTCCTTTGACATGTTTCTTGTTTGGGAACAGTGTTTCCAGAACAGTGACCTTCTAACTATCACCTCTTCCTTCCTTTTCCAAACTTTGAGTTTGTGAAAAGTGTTTGCATAACGGTGACCTTCTTACTATCACATCTTTATTCCATTACCAAATTTCGAGTTTTTGAACAGTATTTCCAGATTCCCACACGTTTCTCCCCTTTAGCATTTTCCATTGATGTAAAATAAATTTAAAGCCTTATTTTATGGACTCTACGGCCGATTCAAAGGACATATGTTTTAAATTAGTTATTCATATGGCTTGGGATGTTTTTACTCCGTTAAACCGAGTGGTTTAATGTGATCCACTTTTAGTGGGAAATTAAGTGTATCTAAAATTGTTGCTCTTCTAAATCTACTAAAGGGATGAGATATATTCATGTCTAATTATTTATCTTTGTTCTATGGTGTGATATGATCAAACATTCCATTCCTTCTAATATAAGTTGCACAGTCAAAATTTATATCCTAGGATTGGACCTGCTCTGTTTTGAAGCAATAATGTTGTCTTGATCATTCTTAGATATAAGGTATGATTTATCATTGTTATCTTGGGGTTCATCTTCTCATGTTAAACCTTACCATATTAATCACGTAAACATCATGCTTCTGTTGGGGTTTTCTTGGTTTTTGGTTGCTGCTGTCATACCATGGTATCCTTGTGTGGATGTAGTTGACGCGAGAGGAGGATCGTAACTCATTGGTTGGATGAAGAACGTCAAGAACTGTTTGAGGTGGGGTATTTGTTGCTACTCTTTTCTTTTAGGTGCAACCGTATTGTTAACATGTATTATCCAACTGGACCAAAATGAAATTGTCATAATAAATATTTGAACCAGATAAATAAATTGATATTAGTCATATGATATTTATCCTTATTTTCTAGATACTGTGATATTCATGCTTGCTTCACATAGCTATTTTTTCTTGATGAAATTTTTAATGAATGTAAACCAGAATTAACTGATATTTGTTTGGCTAAAGATAAAGAGTCATGTAATCGAATCTGGTTCTTGTTGTAATTTGATGATAATCAAATAGGCACCGTATGCATGTTTATTCATTTGTGATAGCTTACTGGTTAGGATTCCAAAATTTTGGAACCAAATAATTGTAAATTTATTAATACAATATGGATTAAGGAATGGGTGGTTGTTAAAAGATAATTTATTATAAGTGTCATGACGCGACCCTACCCGGGATCGAGCCGCAACTACCCCAAGCCCGCCTCCATAGTCCAGGGGCTGGTGACCAGCGCCGAAGGTACAACAACTCGGGGAGGCCTTTTCCTAAGTACTTGTATACACACACGCAGTAAACTCAATGTGAAAGTGCAGAGTAATGTAAAGGAAAGTAACGAAAAGGGAAATTAATATATATAAACCACAGTGTGCATCGACCTCTACAAGTACAAAGGATGCTGAAAGTACACTGAAAAGAAAAGGGAAAAAACACGCACCCAACCAACAAGTGCCACAACCCGGCAACAGGTAAACAAAAAGAAATAGCTGAAAGATCTCCCACCAGGAACCCAGCCACGACAACCGCACGTGGTCCAAGCTCCCAAGCTCCTACACTCCACTGAAGTCACGCTCCACCTGTCTGTCATCTGCAAGGGCACACCAAGTGCGGGCAAAGCCCAAGCAGGGGTGAGTATAAAAATACTCTGTAGGATACCCCGAAGGCTCGAGGGAGCATCAAAGGAGGTACCTAAGGGTGAGCAGTAGAGCGAACGTAGAGGAGTACAACAAGGAGTGTAGTAGAGTAACAGTAAAGAGTCCAGCTCAACCCAAAAAGAGGAAAGTAGGTAGACTCGTCCAAACACAAGGAGCTGGAAATGGTGAGAAGATGGACTTCCCGTTGAGTCTTCGCTACCAATAGTAGGAGAGCAGACTCGTCCAACCACGAGAAGCTAAACACGGAAAGCATGTGGCATACCCCACGCGTCTTCGCCTCTCCTGGAATGAGAGTAACCAAACCCAAGAAGTGGGTACTATAACAAGGTATATACAAGCCCATATGCTCAACAAGAATCCTGAACAAGGTCGTAAGGGGATCTCCGTCCCGTAGCTCAGCCCAAGAAAATGAGTTGCCAACAGTCCCAGAGGTAGCACCATCGATGCCCAGCATCCCGCACGTCTTCCCTGAACCGCAAGCCATGGGGTTAAATCACCGCACCTTGACACTATCCGCTTTGGGCGGCACTGACTCGCCCGCACGGTTTTAGGTCACATCACAAGGATGCGTCTCGGTGGGGGAAAGTGTGCCTCGTGCTTGAGAGTTGTAGGGGAACGTTAAACCACACCACGTCACTTCCCCGCAGTCGAGAGGTCTGCTCAAAGTCAACAGACGACCCCCCAGCCCAGCCCCGCTGGAGAATCCCTGGAAGTCAACGGGTTCCCACTACAGGGAGACCCGGAATGTCGACAGGTGCCACACTGCCTAGTCCCGTAACAGGGTAATCCACTGGAGGACGACCTGGATAAATTCGACGATGGAACCACTACCCAGCCCAGCTGGAGGTAACCCGACATCGGGGACCATTGCCCAGCCCAGCTGGATGTAATCCTGGCATCGGGGACCACTGCCCAGCGTAGCTAGAGGTATGCCCGACATCGGGTACCAATGCCCAGCCCAGTTGAAGGTAAGCCCGGCATTGGGGACCACTACCATGCCTAGCTGGAGGTAAGCCCGGCATCAGGGACCACTACCCAGCCCCACTGGAGGTAAGCCCGGAACTACTATGGCCATCCTTGCTAGATGGTACTGCTCGGTGAACACCGCTGTACTGGCCATCCATGCTGGATTGTAACCCACTGACGAGCCATGCTCGAAGTAACCTCAGGCCTACTGGAAACAACCTCAACCCTGCTGGAACAACCTCAACCATGCTGGAAACAACCTCAGCCCTGCTGGCACAACCTCATCCCCACTGGAAACAACCTTAGCCCGGCTGGCACAACCTCAGCCCTGCTGGAAAGAACCTCCTGGGTAGAGGATCGGTGCCCGGGTAAAGTGTTGGTCGCACCGACACCACAAGCTCTACCAGGGAACACGGAACAACGGGAGAAACTCCCCAGGCCTCACAAGGCGATCCCGCTCCAATCCGCTGAGTCACTGTCGAAGCGGACTGAGACATCTCATCCCAGAAAGTGGGGAAAACACCCACGTTGTACGAACACCCATAGTCGCAGACGGTGTCACAGTCCGGTGAAAGGGGACAATACTGGAACCCCTCACAGCCGAAGAAGCAGAGGAACCAAACCATCTCTGCCGGCCAAACCAACGGGACCAAGACCAGGGGGAGACCACTCAACCCTGCTAGTATGACAAAAGGGCACCAGGCCAGGTGAAACTCAACCCTGCTGGTCAAACAAACGAACACAGAGCCAGGGGAAAACTCCACCCTGATGGTCAAGCAAACGAGTGCAGAGGGACCCTCTACGTCGTGAGAGGTCAAAGTACGTAAATCAGATCACGGCACACACGTGGGGCCCACAGGACGTGTGGCCCCAAGTCAACCCCAACTGAGCGCACAACATCCTTAGGTACAAACAACCACACGTACCTCCATGCTCTCCTATATACTCCCGGACTATACCTCATTCTAGCCCAAAGGCTATCGTGCACAAGGCACCCAGCGTCAACGTGAAGGCGTGACGTAACAACTCCACCTTAAAGGCCCAGTCACGGCCAACCACATCTCGTGGACCAATTATATTACTCTACCAAGAGTGCGCGATCACACGCAAAGAGTCCACTACAAACAAGGTAGGGTGAACCACCACTGGAGCACCTTCCATTCTTCCACATTTAACAAGATCATGCAAGACGCTTTGTACGAACAAATGGATCGCACCATTGAATCCTCGTGGAAGAACACGCGAGATCGACTACTTACTTGCCTCCAACGGATATCCGACGGAAAAGTCAACAACACTGCCTCACGCCCGAACGACGTCCCGTGATCCCGAGCCTCGGCCCTGAAAATAGTCGGGCGCATCGCACCATTGCGATCCCCTCGGGAAAACAAGTCAAAATCACTAATCACTGTAGTGCAACGGATATCCGGAGAAAAAGTGCATCTCGGCGCACCGCACACGAGCGGTGCCACGTGGGACCCGCATCCCGGTCCTGAAACTCAACGAATGGATCGCACTATTATAATCCTCTCGAATAAGTACATGAAATGGACTATTCACTTGTCCAAATGGTCGACCGGTGATAACGCTGGATATCACCGTCAACTCTCGAAACGGCCCTCGCGGGGCCCGCACCATCGTACGAAATTACAGCGGGCATACTGCGCCAATGCGTTGCCCGCGGAAAAACACCCAACATCGACTGCTCGCACGCCCCGAACGGACTTCCGAGGAAAAAGTCGCTACTAGCTGCACACAGCTCAAAAGACGAGCTGTGGGGCCCGCGCCTCAACTTCGGCCTCAACGCCCGGAACCATCCTGGAAACCTTTGCCCTGGCGCCAGGGTCCCAACGCAACTGACGTCACTCAATGCAGACGTCGCATGCGTCTGCGCTGCTCAAAACAAGATTCCCAAAAAAACGCTTGTCCGCTTAAAGACACATCGCACCACCACGACCCCTCGTTTTGGTAATTAAGAATTCCCGAAACCATCTCAAAAGGAACATCTCGTCAATACGGTTCGACCTCCATAGACGACACTCAAAATGGACACCCGTAGCGGAAAATACGGGTGTCCGAACACCGAGGGGGCAAGCCCCTGGTGTTGGACCGGCCTGGATCGGCCTGGACCGGCCGGTCCGCCCGGCCTGGGCCGGCCCACGGATTAGCCGTGAAAACAGGCCACGAGGGCCTGTCGCGGCCGCCACATGAAGACCCGCGCGGCGCATGTCTTTGTCACCGCACAGGGGTCACGCGACGCGACCCCGCGGTCGCTGCTCCCTAGCGATTGCCGCCTCGCCGGGCGCTCCGCCAGACGCCCCGACCTACGCCCGAGGACCCCGCCGAACATCCACTGACGCACCCCGCGGACACCTCGACAGACACCCCACCCTGCCCCGCGCCTCCACCGGACACCCGCGAACACCCTTGTCGCACCGTCTGCCATCGCCGCGCCACCACTCGATCCCGCCGGAAACCGAAAACCCGCCAACTTCGGCGGACGATTGCGAACGCCTCCGATCTCGGATTCCAAATTGGAAACAAGCTACGAAAAGAGAAAATTGAATACTACGTGTTCATTGGCTTCGTTCAAAAATCCAACAGTGTTTCAATAAAAATAATCGAGTTCGAAGTAGGTGCGGTGAATGAAAACACAAACGACAAATCCTACCTCGTGGGGCTTCGCCCGATGCTTCGCGACGATCTGCCGACACCACCGCACCTCGACGGAGCTCTCTCCAGAGCCTCTCACCGGAGATGGAGGAGGAGAGGGAGAAGAGGGGATGCCAAGGGGAAGGGGAAGGAGAGGAGGGAGGAGGTTGTGTAAAGCGTTTAAATATAAAACGCTTAACCAACCGCCCATCGGCCCGGACCCGAACTCTCAGCAAGGTCGAGGTTAAGCCTCCCCTAGGGTGAACACCACCTCCCGAGAACTACGGTGGTCTCAGAATCTTAATCTAAGACCTCGTTCAAATGTTATAAAATTTAACGTCCGAAGCCGCTAAATTACGAAAACGCCCCTGGGGCCATTTTTCACAAACGGTCCGCGCCCGCGAAACATACACCCCTCCTAGGGTAAACGGCACACTCTGAAATCAACGGTGCCCTCTGTTTTCCAATCCGAGCCATCTTTTAAGAGATACCTGCATTTCACCATTAGAAGAATAATTTAATAAATTTATTTATCCATTTAACATTCCAGGAGCGGGCGACGGGTCCAAACATCCCGTGCCGACAAGTTTTATGTCATTCCTAGGGTAAAAACCCCATTTTGGACCCATACGTACACTCAGATCTCTGATCCGGAACTCCATTTAAGAGTTATCGCATTTATTTAGCATTTGCGGTGTGAACGCACTGAAAATTTAATTCCGGCCACTTCGGGGCTTGGGATCGCACGCAGTCTAAAAGCGCTGCTCTGGAATATCATCAAGAATATTCCTAATTCATTCATAGAAAAAACTGGGTTCTTACATCATTCCCTCCTTCAAGATTTTCGTCACCGAAAAGCAAAAATAGGGAGCAACACAGGGTACTAAGCTCACACATGGCTTTCTCATACCCAGAAGAACTCACTCATAGTTCTGCGTCACCGCACACAGACCAACGGATTGATTTTTCCATGCTAGGTCATCCCTTGCCGATGTCGTGCACCCACTCAAGACTTCGGGGTTAGGGAAAGGCGGTAGGGCACCTCGCCATCCCTTTGCACGGTCACAAATGGCCCGAAGGCCCTCGGGGGTAGCTCACCTCCCCGACCAAACCTCTACGCCGTACGCCGCGACAGGAATCACTGCTTGGGCATGGGGTAAGGCCCGGTGATTCCCGCTTTCAGAATATCCATATGGTGAAGCACCTAAGGATATCTGGTCACTCAAGATTCCACAGTCGATGCTCTATTACATTCTCAAAAGGCGAAGGAGTCAACACCATCGACTAAAGGAAAAGGTCTCATGCCTTTTCCCTTACCAACACAGGGTTACACTCGATGCCCTGCGTCACCTTGGTAACACCTCATGCAAGGAGCAGGGAGGAAAGTATTCCACACACAGATTCTAACAATTCTACTACAAAAAGGTAGAAGAGCTGCAAGGGGTACCTCTCACCATCTCGTGCTCTGCAGGATCGTAGACATCCAAAGCCCGCGGCTGTCCGTGGTCCCAACTATCAGCTCCCGGAGCCTGATGTGGACCGCCTAGTGGTGATAGGGAGACCTCGTAACGTCGTCCCCCACTACCAGCTCCTCCCGCTCCTCTGCTAGAACCACCTCTCCGGGTAATACTCTGATCACGGCGCTGCCTCTGCCATGGTGGTGGACCTGCTGCCTGCCCGAAGCTCCCAGCAACTCGGGTCGGGCAGTCTCGTGCCAAGTGACCTCGCTCGTCACAAGCATAGCACCGACTCTCTCTGGGCTGCAGTGGCGCTCTCCGGCGCCACTGTGGTGTACGACCACGCCCCTGAGTCCGGTTGTCAGAAAGCCACATGCGTCGAGGTCCTGCATGCCGACGCCCACTAGTTGTGGCAGACGTCTCTACTCCAACGTGTCTGCTGCCACCACCAACTCCAGAATGTGACAGGAAGCCCTCTATCACCAGCGCCTACTCTAGCACCCCGGTATATGTGGAAATGCCCAAGGGTACTATGAAATCACGAATCTCTCGGTGGAGACCCTGCTCAAACATCTACGCTCGGAGGTCGTCGTCATGGACCAAGTCCAGGTAAAAGTGTGCACGATCTGCAAAACTAGGCACGTACTCGGCCACCGCCATCCCTCCCTGCTGAAACTGCAGGAGCTCCTGAATCCGAACGGAGCGCACGTAGGAGGGGAAAAACATCTCACGAAACAACAACTAAAATTTGTCCCATGAAAGTGACAACTCGTCAAGAAACTGAGTCACCAGACTCCACCAACGCTAAGCTAGTCCACGAAAAATGGTGGCTGCAAAAGCCACTCCTTGATCTGCCGGCGTCTGCACAAGCCTGAAAAGGCTAACCACTGCCTCGAGCCAACCCTCTGCTGCCTGAGGGTCTGGCTCACCACTGAACCTCAGCGGTCTCTGCCGCAGGAACACACGGAGCACGCTCAAACTGCGCTCAAACTCAGCCTGCTCTGATGAAACTGTCTGCTGCTCAACAGGTGGGGGTGCTGCTACCGGCCACCCGGAGAAAGGAGCTCGCATGATGGGTCTTGGACTGTGGCCTCGTAGATCACAAGGTCGTCGTCACGAACCAGAGTTGGTATCCTGACTGGCTGTCTTCGCGGAGACATCCTGATCATTATCAAGGAGTTCCGCGGTCAGATGAGCATATATGTATATACCAATAGCAACGATGGGGATATGACTCAAGAAGGACAGTTAAAGACTCAATCCTATGTGATGCACAATCAAATTTTCCCTGCAACAAGTGTCTCAGCATGTTGAGTCAACAAGCGGGTTATCATGGACCTGGTGAATGGATACGTCAGCCGCCGCACGATCACTGGACTCCCTGGCCTGAGAGCCACTCTCGAGACACATTAACACGGTTGCCCTATATCCCAACCAATTCCTCTTTTAGGGACGTCCGCACAACGTCCCAAGGAACGAACCACCTCTGATACCACTTTGTCACGACCCGACCCTACTCGGGCTCGAGCCACAACTACCACAAGCCCACCTCCATAGGCCAGGGGCTGGCGACCAGTGCCGAAGGCACAATAACTCGGGGTGGCCTTTTCCTATGTACCTGTACACACACATGCAGCAAAGTCAATGCGAAAGTGCAGAGTAAAGTAAAGGAAAGTAAAGAAAAGGGCAACTTCTATATATAAACCACAGTGTGCATCGACCTCTACAAGTACAAAGAAAGCTGATAGTACACTGAAAAGAAAAGTGGCAAAACACACACCCAACCAACAAGTGCCACAACCCGGAAACATGTAAACAAAAAGAAACAGCTGACGGATCTCCCACCTGGAACCCGGCCACGACCACCGCATGCGGTCCAAGCTCCCAAGCTCTTACGCTCCACTAGAGTCACGCTCCACCTGTCCATCGTCTGCAAGGTCACACCATGTGCGGGCAAAGCCCAAGCAGGGGTGAGTATAAAAATACTTAGTAGGATACCCCGAAGGATCGAGGGAGCAACAAAAGAGATACCAAATGGTGAGAAGTAGAGCGAACGTAGAGGAGTACAATAAGGAGTGCAGTAGAGTAACAGTAAAGAGCCCAGCTCAACCCAACAAGAGGAAAGAAGGTAGACTCGTCCAAACACAAGGAGCTAGAAACGGTGTGAAGATGGACTTCCTGTCGAGTATTCGCTACCTATAGTAGGAGAGCAGACTCGTCCAACCACGAGAAGTTAAACACGGAAAGCACGTGGCATACCCCGCGCGTTTTCGCCTCTCCTGGAAGGAGATTAACCAAACCCAAGAAGTGGGTACTGGAAAAAGGTATATAGAAGACCATAGACTCAACAAGAAGCCCGAACAAGGTCGTAAGGGGATATCCGTCCCGTAGCTCTGCCCAAGAAATTGAGTCACCAACAGTCCCAGAGGTAACACCATCGATGCCCAGAATCCCGCATGTCTACCCTGAACTGCAAGCCAAGGGGATAACTCACCGCACCCTAACACTATCCTCTTTGGGAGGCACTTACTCTCTAGCACGGTTTTAGGCCGTGTCAGAAGGATGCGTCTTAGTGGGGGAAAGCGCTCCTCGTACTTGAGAGTTCTAGGGGAACGTCATCCCACACCACGTTACTGCCCCACAGTCGAGAGGTCTGCTCAAAGTCAACAGGAGACAACCCTGCCCAGCCCCACTGGAGGATCCCTAGAAGTCAACGGGTTCCCGCTAGAGGGAGACCTGGAAAGTCGATGGGTGCCACACTGCCCAGTCCCGTAACAGGGTAATTCACTGGAGGTAGACCCGGCTAAAGTCAGTGACAGGACCACTGCCCAGCCCAGCTGGAGGTAACCCGACATCGGGGACCACTGCCCAGCCCAGCTGGAGGTAAGCCCGACATCGGGGACCACTGCCCAGCCCAGTTGGAGGTAAGCCCGGCATCGGGGACCACTGCCCAGCCCAGCTGGAGGTAAGCCTGGCATCGGGGACCACTGCCCATCCCAGATGGATGTAAGCCCGGCATCGGGGACCAGTACCCAGCCCCGCTGGAGGTAAGCCCAGAACTGCTCTGGCCATCCCTGCTGGATGGTACTGCTCGGTGAACACTTCTGTACTGGCCATCACTACTGGATGGTAACACACGGACGAGCCCTGCTCGAAACAACCTCAGCCCTACTGGAAACAACCTCAGCCCTGCTGGAACAACCACAGCCCTGCTGGAAACCACCTCAGCCCTACTGGCACAACCTCAACCCCACTGGAAACAACCTCAGCCCGGCTGGCTTAACCTTAGCCCTGCTGGAAACAACCTCCTGGGTAGAGGATCAGAGACCGCGTAAAGTGTTGGTCACACTGAAACCACAAGCTCTACCAGGGAACACGGAGCAATGAAAGAAACTCCCCAGGCCTCAGAAGGAGATCCCTCTCCAATCCGCTGAGTCACTGTCAAAGCGGATCGAGACATCTCATCCCAGAATGTGGGGAAAACACCCACACTGTATGAACACCCGTAGTCGCAAAAGGTTTCACAGTCCGGTGAAAGGGGACAATACTGGAACCCCTCCCAACCAAAAATTAGAGGAATCAAACCATCTATTCTGGCCAAACCAACGGGATCAAGACCAGGGGGAGACCACTGAACCCTGTTGGCCCGACAAAAGAGCACCAGGCCTGGGGAAACTCAACCCTGCTGGTCAAACAAACGAGCACAGTGCCAGTAGAAAACTCCACCCTAATATTCCAACAAACGAGTGCAGAGGGACCCTCTACGTCGCAAGAAATCAAATTACGTAAAGCAGATCACGGCACGCACGTGGGGCCCACACGACGTGTGGCCCCATGTCAACCCCAACTGAGCGCACAACATCCACAGGTACAAACAACCACACGTACCTCCAAGCGCTCCTGTATACTTCTAGAGTATACCTTATTCCAGCCCAAAGGCTATCGTGCACACAACACCCAGCGTCAACACGAAGGTGTGACATAACAACTCCACCTCAAAGGCCCAGGCATGGCCAACCACATCTCATGGACCAATTATATCACTCTCCCAAGAGTGCGCGATCACACGCCAAGGGTCCACTACAAACAAGGTAGGGAGAACCACCACTAGAGCACCTTCCATGCTTCACATTTAACAAGATCATTCAAGAGGATCCACACAACCAAACGGATCACATCGTTGTCATCCTCGCAGAAAAACACGCGAGATCAACTACTTACTCGCCTCCAACGAATATCCTACAGAAAAGTCACCAACACCGCCTCACGCCCGAACGACATCCCGTGATCCCGAGCCTTGGCCCTGAAAACAGTCGGGCGCATCGCACCATTGAGTTCCCCTCGGGAAAACACGTCAAAAGCACTACTGACTTGAGTGAAATGGATATCCGGAGAAAAAGTGCATCTCAGCGCACCGCACCCGAGCGGTGCCACGTGGTACCCGCATCTCAGTCCCGAAACTCAACGAATGGATCGCACCGTTGGGATCCTCTCGAAAAAGTACACATAATGGACTATTCACTTGTCCAAAACGGTCGACCGGTGATAAAGCTGGATATCACCGTCAACTCTCGAAATGGCCCTCGCGGGGCCCGCACCATCGTGCGAAATTATAGCGGGCAGACTGCGCCAACGTGTTGCCCGCAGAAAAACACCCAACATAGACTGCTCGCACGCCCCGAACGGACGTCATAGGAAAAAGTCTCTACTAGCTGCACGCAACTCAAAAGATGGGCCGTGGGGCCCGCGCCTCAACTTCGGCCTCAACGCCCGAAACCACCCTGGAAACCTTCGGCCTTGCACCAGGACCCCAACGCAACTGACGGCATTCAAAACGACCATTGCATGCGTCGGCGCCGCTCAAAACAAGATTCCCAAAAACAAATGCTCGTCCACAAAAAGACACGTCGCGCCTCCGCGACCCCTCGTTTCGGGAATTAAAAATTCCTGAAACCATGAAAAAAGGACCATCTCCTCAATACAGTTCCACCGCCGCAAATGGCACTCAAAACGGACACCCGTAGTAGAAAATACGGGTGTCCGAACACCGAGGGGGCAAGCCCCTGGGGCGGGACCGGCCTGGACCGACCGGTCCGCCCGGCCGCGGACACGTGGTCCCCGTGCGGACAGGCCACGAGGGCATGTCGCAGTAGCCGCATGAAGACCCGCGCGGCGCGAGCACCCCGCCGGAAATCTGCTGCCACGCCCCACGGGCACCACGACAGACACCCTGCCGCGCCCCGCACCTCCACCGGACACCCGCGGACACCCCTACCACGTCGTCCGCCCTCACCGCGCCGCCGCTCGAACCAACCGGAAACTGAAAACCCGCCAACTTCGGCGGACGATTGCGAATGCCTCCTATCTCCGATTCCAAATCCGAAACACGCGTTGGAAAGAAAAAATTGTATAATATGTATTCATGGGCTTCATTCGAAAATCTGACAGTGTTTCAATAAAATTAATCGAGATCGAAGTATGTGTGGTGAATGAAAACGCAAACGACAAATCCTACCTCGTGGGGCTTCGCCCAAAGCATCGCGGCGATCCGCCGGCACCACCGCACCTCGCTGGAGCTTTTTCGCCAGAGCGTTTCACTGGAGATGGAGGAGGAGATGGAGGAGAGGGGCTACCAAGGGGAAGGGGAAGGAGAGGAGGGAGGAGGGTGTGTTAAGCGTTTAAATAGAAAACGCTTAACCACCCGCTCGTCGGCCCAGACTCAAACTCTTAGCAGGGTCGAGGTTAAGCCTCCCCTAGGGTAAACACCACCTCCCAAGCACAAAGGAGGTGTCAGAATCATAATCCGAGACCCCGTTTAAAAGTTATAAAATTTAACTTCCGAAGATGCTAAATTACGAAAACGCCCCTGGGGCCCTTTTTCCCAAACGGCCCGCGCCCGCGAAACTTACACACCTCCTAGGGTAAATGGCACGCTCCGAACTGAACGGTGCCCCCAGTTTTCCAATATGAGACGCCGTTTAAGAGATACCTGCATTTCACCATTAGACAAATAATTTAATTAATTTATTTATCTGTTTAACGTTCCAGGAGAGGGTGAGGGGTCTAAACATCCCGCGCCGATAGGTTGTATGTCATTCCTAGTATAAAAACCCCATTCTGTACCCATCCGTACACTTAGATCTCTGATCTGGAACTCCTTTTAGGAGTTATCTCATTTATTTAGCATTTCCAGTGTGAACGCACTGAAAATTTAATTCCGGCCACTCTGGGGCTCGGGATCGCACGCCGTCTGAAAGCGTTGCTCTGAAATATCATCAAGAATATTCCAAATTCGTTCACAGCAAAAATTGGTTTCTTACAGTAAGGTTCTGAGTTACCCTCTTGATTATTAAGGTCCAAGTGCCCAGTTGACATTATTTTGTTTTTCTATTGTTTGTGTTGTGATCTGATCCTAGATGGAGTTTGAGATATGTGAGGGAATTGTAATGGTCCAGATCTCTCTGGTCCATTAAATTGATAATATGTGGTGTTGTAGGTGTTCTTGGAGGTCAATGTGACTTATCCCCAACACTTTGACAAATTTCTAGTTCTATGAAGATTGTTTCCAATTTTATGAACATTATCAGTAGGTGTGCAGAGTTTCACAGATCGGTTTCACAAATCAGTTTCACAGATCATTTTCACAGATCGATTTCACAGATCGGTTTCACAGATCGGTTTCAAAGATCGGTTTAACAGATCAGTAGTTGTACAATAATGGTAGGTGAATAGTGATTTCAGCTTCCTACAGTTTTTCCCCTTTCGATGGTTCCATTGACGTAAAATACATTTAAAGACTTATTTTAAGGACTCTTAAGGCCGATTCAAAGTCCATAAATCCTATATTAATTATTCCTAAGTTCGGGATGGTTTTACTTGGTCAAACCTTGTGGTTTAATGCAATTTGTTTTTAATGGAGAATTAACCGGATCTTAAATCATCGCCTCATTAATTCTTCAAAAGGGAAAATCTATCATCCTCCCTTGTTCTTATTCTTTGTTCTCTGATATGAGATTCTAGAACATTTAAATCCTTCCAACAAAAGTTTCACAATAAATCTTCACTCCTCATATTGGTTCTGCTCTATTTTGATGCAACCACGTTGTATCGATCAATCTTCGATATAAGGTATGTTTTTATCGTCATTCCGTTGGGATCATCTTCCCATGTTTCTCCTTTCCATCTTATATCATGTAATCTTCATGCTTCTAATGGGGTTTTCTTGGGGTTTGGTTAGTTCAGACATACTGTGGAACCCTCAGGTGGATGTAGTTGTCACGAGAGGAGGATCGTGACCTGTTGTGTGGATAATGAATGTCAAGAACACTTCAAGGTAGGGGATTCATTTATTATCAATTATTATTCATACAATTGTATTGATAACATGTTTAATCCCACAAGATGACAATGCAACTGATTTAATAATTATTTTAACCAGATAAATAAATTGATATCGATCATATGTTATTGCATCCTGTTTTTCTAGATATAGTGATATCTATGCTTTTTTGATTACTTGTTCATAATTGATGGAAATTGATAATGATTGTAAAGCCATAATTAATTTATAATTAATTGGTTAAAGATAAAGAGTCATGAAAATGAATCTAGTTGTTCCCATTCATGTAGTTATTCTTATTTGATGATAATCAAATTTCCATAGTAAGCCTGTTAAATATTTTGCGATAGCATAGTAATTTGGTTTCCCAGAATTGGAACCTACGAATTGAGTCTTTTAATTCAAGAGGGATTAAAGAACAGGTTGGTTGATAAAAGATAATGCTTGGTAGGGTTCTTAGTTACCCTATTGTTCGTAAGGCCAAGTGCCCTCTGATTTAGAATAATGGCTACTCATTATGTATGAAGGTTGGATGCCTTGTTAAAGGGCCAAGATCCCATTTGATGTGATGATTGATTTCTTGATGCTTGTGTTGTGATGTGACCCTAGAGGGGTTTTATGATATGTGGAGGCAAGGAGGCCTTGTGGTTATTGAAGCGGTTGATGCCTAGAGTGGCGATATGAATCAATTTTTTCATGTTGGTGTCGGGGAGGACACTAGTGATGATGGAATGGGATGGATGTGTTTGTTGGATTCTTTTTTATTCTTTGGTTGATTATCTGCATTACTTTTCCCAACCGTTCAAGGTAGCCGGTCTTGCTTAACCTTCTTCCGAAAGAGGAGAAGACACACGGGGTATGCCACGTGCCTTCTATGTTTAGCCTTTCAAGGGAGAATGGGTCTATGCTCTTTCTATAAGCAGCAAAGGCTTGAAAGTGAGTGATTCTAATCACCGTGTTGAGACCCTTTGTGTTTAGTATAATAAAATGATTTTCTAGAATACCTGGGAATATGGGAAAGTAATTATATAATGAATAATTGAATAAATGGTGTTAACACATGGGGTTGGAGTTGCTAGAACATAATGACAAGGTTGTAATTTGGAAGGTACAGTGGGTTTTGGGTATGATGATAATGATGTTTAATGTTAAATTGTCCATTGTTAAATAATTTTTTAAAGAATTAATTAATTTACAATGGAACTGATAAAAAGGGAATGAAATTATATAATAAATCTCTTTAAATGTTTGTGTGCTTATAGGATACCTTGTCTTAGAAGTAGCGGCCCGAAGTATCAAGGACATTAGCTATAGTTCTTTCTAAGTCTAGGTTATGCCCATAATGTGGTTGTGAGATATAGTGTATTCTGTACTTATTGTGTTTTTACATGGTACTCCACCCTATCAGTAAGGGAAATTGACACCCTAAAATTATAAGCCCTTGGGGGGGGGGGGTTTCTGCAATATTCTAGTGGGAGGATGAATGGATGACTACCCCCTTTGACCCCATTTTCGTCTCTTGGTAGATAATAGTTCCCTTAGGAACAATGATTATTTTTCCCCATATATGTATATGTAGGGCTGTAATGGCTTGTGGTTATTCCCACACATATAATCTTGATATAGTATCCTATGGACTACTATAGTAGTAACGTGTATAGGCTGTGATGGCTTGAGGATCCTTACTCTGTTTATCGGCAGTAATGGCTTAAGTTATAATACTCGACGTATGATACACGTTATGCGAGTTGTGGTCGCTTCCGGGAACTACCTGAATACTTTTGGTTGTGAAGATGGTGTGGTGCTTCACCCGGGTGTGTGCGGGCAAGCCTTTGTGGTACACGTGGTGCAGATTGTGGAGCCTAGCCCAGGAGTCTGCAGGCAAGCCTTTGGAGAGAGATGCATAGGATGTATGTCATTGGGGAAAAGTGGAAAACCAGTGGGGAAGTAGTAGCGGGGTACCCTTGAAATTCTTCACTATATGATATATTTTTGTATGTGTTACTTGGTGAGAGTAGCCAAGGTGAGGTTGGGAACTTAGTATTCCTGTTTAGGATATGATTTGGTTTCACATGTCGTTCACTAGGCTTTCGCATGATTTATTTACTTTTTCATGAGAGGTATTGAGGAGGATCTTACTAAGTATACTATTATACTCACGATATGTATATATAAACTGTTTTTCAAGACACTTGGAGAAGGTTAGAGATCAAGCTGGATTCTACCAGCTTGGGGGTTGTAGGAGCTGTTCGGGCTTGTGGTTGCTGCGGTTTTTACTTTATTTTGTGAACTTGTAGTTCTCCCTTTCAGTTGTAGTACCATTTCATTAAATTTCATATATGTACATGGGTTTCTTTTTTTCTAATTTCAGTTGGAGTTGATTGGTTTCTATCTTATCTCTCTCTTCTGCATGTGTTCTCTTAGAGCGTAATGCCGATCATTTGTGGGTTTATTATACCCTTGATGCTTGTCGCCAACCTGGGGCCTACTGGAGGCGGGACTCGAGGTTCATTATCTCCCTTCTCACATTTCCGACCTAGGAGGGGTACACTTTGAGGTGAGGGGGTCATGACAGAGTGGTATCAGAGGTCTGGTTGAGGGATATGATGGGGTTTGGAGTTAGGCACATGTGAGGTTGAATTGGTTAGTAGGGCAACAGTGTCATTCATGTTTATAATGTGCGGTAAACACTAGAAACTAGCTAATACATAGGAATTTAGGGCCCCCTATGACCTGATGTAGGAACCTTTATGTTTTCAATGGCTACAAAACAAGGTGATACTAGTTGTAGGTAGAGGCATAGGAAAGGATCATGCATCATTCTTCATTGTGCCTACGTTTTAATGGGTAGACCTTGGGATATGTTAACCAAAAATTAATGACAGAAAACATAAAAATTAATTAATCTTCAGTCGTCCATATTCCAGGCTTAGGAGCATTAATGGTTTTTTATTTTATATGTATGGCTCTAGGTTGACGTCCTCGTCAGGTTTTCACAGAAAATTTCTAGTAGGATATTCCATCAATTCGTCGTAGGGTAGAGGTTGAAGACGAAGACACTTGGAGGAATACACTCCAAGAGTTTCAACTCCAATGTCTGCAGAAGTATGAGGGCTCTATTTCAGATGCAGTTACGGAAGACTGGTTATAGGTGGTCGAGATCGGCTTTAGTTTCTTTGCGTGCTTGTAAGGAGCACGGGGTGTCCTTGGTTGTGACAATGTTGCGTGGAGCTACGAGGCAGTGGTGGTTCTTGTTCCTCTGGGATCATGAGGAGTCATCGATCTCATGGGAGGAGTTTTGAGACAGGTTTAGAGTTGAGTTTCTTTCATTGACTATGATGGCGTCCAGTAGCCAGGAGCTTATTAACCTTCGAAATGGGATTCCAGTGTTGGAGAGTTTGGAATCCGTTTCAGGAACCTTTTACAATATGCTTCAGACCTGCTACCTGATGAGGAGGCCAAAGAGAGGCATTTTGAGGATGCATTGCATCCAGAGATCCAGTGCCAGGTCACCCCATTTTTTATAATGACATATCTTGAATTGTCAGCGAGTGCAGTGGTTGTCAAGCGGACTTTGGCCAGGACATGATCATCACTATAGGGGGTTCGTCATGATCCCTCAGGAAGCAAGGATGTGCTATGGGGTTCCCAGTTATTTGGGCAGGAGAGTTTTCGTTAACCTGGGGGTAGGTCCCAGCACATCACATCTCGTTTTACTAGAGTTTGAAACACTCAGGCCAATGCCAAGAGATCAAGTGCATGTTTTTCTTGTGGTGGTTTTGGTCATCAACAGCGGGAGTGCTGACCTTTTTGAGCGGCCATCACACGCCAGGTGTTATGCTCTAGGTTCCTCCATTGATGCAGTTTCCTCTGAGGAATCAACAGTTAGATTCACCAGGTTTAGATCAGCAGAGGGTAGATGGGGTAGGTAGAGGATAGCCCCATGATGCTCTCCATCCTCAGATATCAGTGTGCAGCCATGGTGGTGGTCATCATCAGGGTCAGATAGTCCGTGGAGGTGGACATGGTGATCATCATGCTCTAACGTTACGAGCTCTGGGAGAGCCAGACATAGTTTGAGGTACCATTTTCTTGTTTTCTACCTTGGTGGATGCCTTGTCTTATTCAGGTGTGACACACTCCTTCATATCACCTACCCTTTTCCATACTTTGGGACTTGAGGTATAGAGGCATCCAGTGCCCTTGGCGTTGACTGTGCCATTTGGAGGTCGAGCTGACTTGTTTGATGTATATAGAGACTGTGAGCTATTGTTGGGGTAACAACACTATTGGTGAGATTTCCTATGTTTTCAAATACAACCATATTATGTCACCCTTGGGATGGATTGGTTGTATTCGGTGCAGTCTCTCATGGATTGCTTCAAGAAGAAGATCATCTTCATTGGTGCAGATGGACACCAGTGGTGTTTTTTGTTGAGCAAGCCCCTCGAATGGGTCACATTTATATTTCATCCTTATTATCCATGATGGTTGAGATGATGCTGAGTTCTTCAGAGGTACAGTACTTGGTGTTTCCTAGGGTCGTAGAGGAGTACCTATATGTCTTTCCTGAAGAGGTTGTAGCATTACCCCCTCGACTAGAGATCGAATTTGGGATCGGGCTACAACCAGGAGTGTCTCCTATCTCTATGTATCGATATAGGATGTCACCATATGAGTTAAAAGAACTACGTATATATCTTGATGGTCTATTATAGTTTGGTTTTGTTCGTCCAAGTGTGTCACCGTGGTGTGCACTAGTTTTTTTCATGAAAAAGGCTGATGACAGTTTACAGTTGTGTGTCAATTATCCTCGCTTAAACAATGTGACAAAAACAAATCACTATCCTCTTCCACGGATTGATTATTTATTCTATCATGTGAAGGGTGCAATTTGGTTCTCAAATGATGACTTGTGGTCAAGATATCATCAAAAGCGTGTAAAAGATGTGGATATACCGAAGACTACTTTCCATTGTCGTCATGGGCATTATAAGTTCATTGTAATGATGATCGGCATGATGAATTCTATAGCTATGTTCATGGGATTGATGAATTATATGTTCCTTGAGTTGCTAGAGATGTTTGTGGTGGTTTTCAATGATGACATCCTTGTGTACTCCACATCTGAAGAGGAACATGCAGAGCATCTACATGCTATTTTGGGAGTTCTTCGTAATAATCAGCTATTTGGGATGTTTTCAATGTGTGGGTTTTGGGCTCGAGAAGTCTGTTTATTGGGTCATGTTTTGTCCCATCAGGGAGTAGGTATGGATCCATCGAAGATGGAATCAGTTGTATCTTGGGCAGCCCCCAAGACAATTTCAGAGGTATGATGTTTCCATGGTCTCGTAGGCTACTACAGGAGGTTCATAGCCAATTTCTCATGGGTTGTGACTCCTCTGATAGCTTTCACCAGGAAAGATCATCCAATCATATGGGCTGATCAATGCCAGGAAGCTTTCGAGTGACTAAAGGAGAAGTTAGTAAGTTCTCCAGTTCTTTGTCTTCCAGGTGAGGGAGTTCAGTTTGATGTTTTCTGCGACACTTTTCATCTATGGTTAGGGTGTGTCCTAATGCAGTAGAGTTCAGTTTTTTCTTATGGGTATTGGACGTTACGTCCCCATGAATGTAACTATTCCACCCATGATCTTGAGTTGGCAGTTCTGGTGTTAGCATTGTTATTGTGGAGACATTACATAATTGATTAGCGATGTGTGGTTTTCAAAGATCATAAGAGTTTGAGTTATGTTTTCTCCCAGCGTGACATGAACTTACGATAACATTAGTGTATGGAGTTATTACAAGAATAAGACTTCAAAATATTGTATACACCTGGAAGAGGGAATGTTGTAGATGATGCACTGAGCCAAAAGTCACGTAGTGATGTTGTGCGTGAATCCGAAGATTCATGGAGAGTAATGGAAGAACTATCAACATTACATCATGATATGGGAGAAGTTGGGGTAGAGGATTTCTTTCTCAGATGATGGTACAATCATCATTGGTGCAGAAGGTGGAAGACTCCCAATTGGGTGATCTATAGGAGGTGGTGAGACATCATAGAGTCCCTAGGACGATCATTTCTGATCGAGATCTTCATTTTACCTCCATGGTTTGGGGAGTTCTCCAACATGCCTTCGGTTCTCAACTATACCATATCACTTCGTTTCATCCTCAAATGGATGGTCATATAGCGAAAACCATTCAGACAATTGGAGACATATTACACTCATGTGTTATAGATTTTGTAGGTTCATGGATGAGGCACCTGCCCTTGGTGAAGTTCACATAAAACAATACATTTCAATCCACCATCGGTATGGCTCCGTTTGAAGACATTTATAAATGGAATTGTTGTTCTCTGTTGTGCTGGAATGGGGTCAGAGAGTCAGCAACTCTAAGAAAAAAACTAGTGCATAATACAACAGAGATGGTTCAGTTGATTCTTGAGAGGATGATGACAGTGCAAGATCGTCAGAAATCATATTCTGATCAAAGTAGGAGACACTGGGAGTTTAATGTTGGGGATCATGTGTTCCTAAAGGTGACTCCACGTCATGCGTAGTGAAATTTTGGTCGTGTAAATAAGCTGTCACACCGGTTTGTTGTGCCTTTCGCGATGTTAGCTCGTCTTGGAGCTGTGGCGTATCAAGTAGCACTTCCCCTACAAGTGAGTCAGATACATGATATTTTCCATGTATCATAGCTCCGACGTTATCTTCATGATGACTCTCACATTATCGATTAGGGAGAGATCGATATCGGTGATGATGCAACATTCGAGGAGTGAAATGTGGAAATCCAAGACTTAATGGAGAAGCTGTTGCATGGGCATTCAATGCCCTTAGTTTGTGTCTTGTGGGGACATGGTGGCATGGAGGAGGGTACCTGCGAACGTGATTCAAAGATACGTGCTCAGTACATAGAGTTGTTTAATGTTTAACACTTTTGATGTAATGATGTTCCCATTGTGGTTAGACCTTTCATTTTTTATTTATAAACCTCTTCTGTTCCTCTTGTGGCCTGCTCTCATTTGAGAGGTATCTCAATTGGTTGTTGTTCAGAACCTATTTTGTTTTCTCTCTTTAGGTTGGTTTTGAATTCTCAAGGATAAGAATTTTTTGAGAGGTATCTGATGTAATGTCCCGGACCACTCTGATCCATTAATTTCTGAAAATGTGGTGTTAGAGGTTTTTGGGAGGTCAAGTTGACTTATCCCTAACACTTTTCCAAATTTCCATTTTGTGAACAGTGCTTCCAGTTTTATGAACATCATCGGTATGTGTACATTGTTTCGTAGATCGGTTTCACAGATCGGTTTCACAGATCAGTTTCAGAGATCGGTTTCCCAGATCGGTTTCATAGATCAGTTTCTCAGATCGGTTTCACAGATCGGTTTCACAGATCGGTTTCACAGATTGGTTTCACATATCAGTTTCACAGATTCATTTCACAAATCGGTTTCACAGATCAGTTGCAAAGATCGATTTCACAGATTGGATTCACAGAACGGTTTCACAGATCAGTTTCAAAGATTGGTCGGAGTACAGTAACTGTAGTTGAACTTTGTTTCCAGCTTCCTACAGTTTTCCCCTTTTGACGCTTCCTTTGACATAAAGTACATTTAAAGAATTATTTTAAGGACTCTTATGGCCTATTCAAGGACATAAATCCAATATTAATTATTCCTAAGGCCGGGATGGTTTTACTTATTCAAACCTCATGGGTTAATGCGATCTGTTTTTAATAGAGAATTAACCGAATCATAAATTGTCACCTTATTAATTCTTCAAAAGGGACAAGATATCATCCACCCTTGTTCCTACTCTTTTTTCTCTTCTATGAGATGCTAGAACCTTTAAATCCTTCCCAAAAGAGTTTCACAATAAATCTTTACTCCTCGAATCAGTTCCGCTATGTTTTGATGCAACCAAGGTGTAACGATCAATCTTTGATATAAGGTATGTTTTTTTCGTCGTTCCTTTGGGATCATCTTCCCATGTTTCTCCTTTCCAATATATATCTTGTAATCTCCATTATTCTGAAGGGGATTTCTTGGGGTTTGGTCTGTGCGGACATACCGTGGAATCCTCAGGTGGATGCAGTTGTTGCGAGAGGTGGATCGTAACCCGTTGTGTGGATAAGGAACGTCAAGAACTCTTTATGTTATGGGAATCATTGCTTCTCCATTATTTTACATTCAACTGTATTTTTATCATGTTTAATCCCACTAGATGACAATTGAACTGACTTAATAAATATTTTAACCAAATAAATAAATTGATATCGATCGTATATTATTGCCTCCAGTTTTTCTAAATAGTATGATATCTATGCTTGCTTTGATTAGTTGTTAGTTATTGATGGAAATTGATAATGAACATAAAGTCCGAATTAATAGTTAATTAATTTTCTAAAGATAAAGAGCCATGAAAATGAATCTCGTTTTTTCCATTGTTGTAGTTTTTCTAATCTGATGTTAATCAAATTGGCATATTAAGTATGTAAAATACTTTCTGATATCCTACTGAGTAGGTTTCATGGAATTGGAACCTACAAATTAAATCTATTAATTAAATTGGGATTAAAGAACTGGATGGTTGATAAAAGATAATGTCTGGTAGGGTTCTTTGTTTCCCTCTTGTTTGTAATGCTGAGTTCCTTGTGCTTTAGAGCCATGAGTGCTCATTATGTATAAAGGATGGATGCCTTTTTAAAGGGCCAAGAGCCCATTTGATGTGATGTTTGATTTCATGTTACTTGTTTTGTGATGTGACCATGGAGGGGTGTTGTGATATTTAGAGGTAGAGAGGCCTTATGATTGTGGCAACGAATGATGCCTAGAGTGGCAAGATGCATCAGTTTATGGATGTGGGTGTCGGGGAGGACACCAGTGATGATGGAATGGGATGGATTTGTTTGTTGGATGCATGTTGATTCTTTGGTTGATTATCTTCTTTACTTTTCCCCACTGCTCACGGTAGCTTGTCTTACTTACCCTTCTTCCAAAAGAGACAAAGACACGCAGGGTATGACACATGCTTTCCGTGTTTATCCTCTCAAGGAAGAATGTGTCTATGCTCTTGATATAGGCGGAAAAGGCTCGATGGGTAGTGAATCCACTCAACATTTTGAACCCCTTTGTGTTTAGTCTCATATAATTATTTTCAAGAAATCTTGGGAATATGGGGATGCAATTCTGTAATGAATAATTTAATAAATGGTGTTAACAGATGGAGTTGGAGTTGCTGGAACATAATGACGAGGTTGTAATTTTGAAGGTAGAGTGTATTTTGGGTATGATACTAGTAAAGTTTAATGTTAAATTGTTCATGTTTAATTAATGTTTTAATGACTTAATTAACGTACAGTGTAACTGATTAAAAGGGAATGAAGTAATCTAATAAAGCTCTTTAAAGGGTTTTGTGCTTATAGGATACCATGTCTTAGAAGTAGCATCCCGGAGTCTGAGGGACATTAGCTGCAGTTGTGTATAAGACTAGGTTATGCCGATAGTGTTGTTTTGAGATATAGTATATTCTGTACATTTTGTGTTTCTATACGCTACTCCACAATGTCAGTAAGGGAAATTGACACCTTAGGGATTCTGAGCCCTGGGGGGTGTTTCCCCCCATATTCTGGTGGGAGGATTAATGGATGACTACCACCTTTGATCCCACTCTCTTCTCATGGAAGATACTAGTGCCATTAGACACAGTAGTTAGTTTTCCCGATATATATGTGTAGAGGGTTATAATGGCTTGTGGTCATTCCCAGACATATATTCTGGATATGGTATCCTATGGACTAATATATGTGTAACATGTATAGGTTATGATGGATTAAGGATCCTTACTCAATGTATGGGATATAATGGCTTGATGTATAATACCTGACATATGATACATGTTGTGCGAGCTGTGGTGGATCCCGAGAACTACATTTTTACTTTTGGTTGTGAGGATGGTGTGGTGCTTCGCCCATATGTCTACAGGAAAGCCTTTGGAGAGAGATGCACATGATGTATGTCATTTGGGAAAAGAAGCAAACCAGTGGGGGAAGTAGTAGCTGGGTACCCTTGATATTCTTTACTATATGCTATATTCTTATATTCGTTAATTGGTGAGAGTAGCCACGTTGAGGTTGGGAACTTATTATACCTATTTAGGTGATGAGTTGGTTTCAATTTTTGTTCACTAGGATTTAGCATGCTTTCATTACTATTTCACAAGAGTTTTCATGGAGGATCTTACTGAGTGTACTGTTATACTCACCCTATGTATATATAAACTATTTTTCATGTCACTTGGAACAGGTTGGAGATCAAGCTGGTTTCTACTAGCTTGGGGTTGCAGGAGCTTTTTGGGGTTGTGGTTGCTGTAGTTTTTACATTCTTTTGGTTACTTGAAGTTCTCCATTTTAGTTGTAGTAATTTTGCATGGCATTTCATATATGTACATGGTTTAATTTTATATTCCAATTTGAGTTGGAGTTTATTTGTGTATATCTTATCTCTCACTTCTGCATGTGTTATCATAAAGGGTAATTCCTCCCATTTCTGTGTTTATCATACCCTCAGTGCTAGTCGCTAACCCGGGGCCTACTGGAGGCGGGAATCAAGGTTCATTATCTCCCTTCTCACATTTTTGGCCCAGGAGGGGTACAATTTGTGGGGAGGGGATCATGGTGAGCATGGAGGCCTTTTGGTTGTGGTAGCAGGTGACACCTAGAGTGGCAGGATGCATTAGTTTATGCATGTGTGTGTCAGGGAGGACACCGGGGATGATGGAATGGGATGGATAATATTGTTGAATGCTTTTTGACTCTTATTGGTTGATTATGTGTTTAACTTTTCCCCACTGATCAAGGAAGCTGGCCTTGCTTACCCATCTTCCCAGAGAGGAGAAGACGCCTGTAGTCTGAGAGATGTCAGATGCACTTGTTTCTAAGAAGTGTTTATTCCCATAGTCTGCTTGTGAGATATATTATATTCTGTACATTTTGTGTTTCTATATTCTACTACACCATATCAGTAAGGGCAACTGACACCCTGTGGATTCTGAGCCCTTGGTGGGTGCTTTCCCCAACATTTCGGTGGGAGGATGGATGTTTGACTACCACTTTGACCTCCCTCTCTTCTCATGGTAGTTACCACTACTGGTAGGAACATCAGTTATTTTTCCCCATATATTTGTGTAGAGGTCTATGTTGTCTTCTTTTTATTCACACACACATATTCTGGATATAATATCCTATGGACCACTATAGTTGTAACGTGTATAGGCTTTGATGGCTTCACGATCCTTACTCGGTGTATGGGCTGTAATGGCTTGAGGTATAATACCTGACATATGGTACACGTTATGAGAGCAGTTGTGGCTCCCAGAAACTACCTAGTTACATTCTTTCTTGGACATGGTGGTTTTTTATTCACGAGTTGCATATTTTGGTGCTTCGCCCATGTGTCTGTGTGCAATCCTTTTAAGAGATACATGCTCAGGAGGTGTGATTTTGGGGGAAAACAACATCCATTAGGGAAGTAGTAGTGGGGTACCCTTTATATTATTTATTATACGATATATTCTTGAACTTATTACATGGTGATGGTATCCATGGTGAGGCTGGAAAATTATTATACTTGTTTAGGTGACATATTAGTATCTCTTGTTGTTCACTGTGATTTATCTTGCTTCTGTTACTTTTACATGAGAGGCGTCAAGAAGGATCCTACTGAGTATAATGTTAAAATCATCCTATGTATATATAATCTATTTTTTAGGTCGCTAGGAGCAGGTTGGAGATCAGGCTGGTTCCTACTAACAGGTGGATGTAGGAGTTGTTCGGCCTTGTGGTTGTTGTTATTTTACTTTGTTTTGGGTACTTGCATTTTTTCACATTTCAGTTGAAGTATTTTTTTCAGGGAATTTCATGTCTGTACGTGGGATTTATTTTATCTTACTGTTTTAGTTGGATTTGGTTATTTCCTATCTTATCTCTCTCTTATCCATGTGTTCTTTTTTAGGGTAATTCCTCCCATTTGGGTGTTTTCTATACCCTTTGTGCTAGTCTCCAAATCGGGGCCTATTGGAGGTGGGACTCGGGGGTCATTATCTACCTTCCCACTTTTCCAACCTATGAGAAGTACACTTTGGAGGAGGGGGTCTTGAAAAGGTGGTATCAGAGGCATTTTGAGGGATAGGATGGGGTTTGGAGTTCAGAAGAAGTTAGGATGCATGGGTTGGTAGGGAAGCAATGGCATTCAGGTTTATCAAGTGATGTAAACACTGGAGTCTAGAAAATACATAGGTGTTTAGGACCCCCTATAATCTGATGTACAAAACATTATGTTTACAACGGCTACTATACAATATGATTCTTGTTGTAGGGTAAATATCTAAAAAAGGATCATGCATCATTATTCTTTGTTCTTGTGTTCGAATCGGCAGACCTTGGGTTAGGTTAAACTAAAAGGAATAAAATAAAAAATTAATTAATTAATGATGAGTCTTCTATATTCCTACTTTTAATGATCTAACAGTTTATTATTTTACTGGTATGGCTCTATGTCGAAGTCGTCCTCAGGTTTGCATAGAAAATGTCTAGCAGGCTATTCCATCAGATTGCTTCAGGGTAAAGGTTGATGATAATGGCACATGGAGGAAGATACTCTGAGAGTTTTAGCACCATATTCTACAGAAGTATAAGGGATCCATTTCAGATTGAGTCATGGATGATTGGTTGTAGGAGGTCGAGATAGGAATCAGTTCAATACGTGCTCGGAAGGAGCACTGGGTGTATGTGGTTGTGACAATGCTACATGAAGTAGTGATGAAGTGGTGGTTCTTGTTCATTGCAGATCGTGAGGAGTCAATGGCCTCATGGGAGAATTTTCGAGACCTGTTTAGAGTTGAATTTAATCTTCGACTACGAAGGAATTTAGTCGCCATGAGCTTCTTAACCTTCGACATGGGAGATCCAATGTTCGAGAGTATGGAATCCATTTCAATAAAATTTTACAATATGCTCCAGACCTGCAGGAAAAGGAGGAGGCTACAGCGAGGCCTTTCGAGGATGCTATGCGTCCATAGATCCTATGCCAGGTAACCCCATTTATGCTAAAAACATATCTTTAGGTTTTGGAGAGGTAAGAGGTTGTTGAGAGGACTTTGGCTAGTACTGGATAATCACGAGAGTGGAATTGACACGATTCTTCACAAATCAGAGCATCTAAAAGCCGTTTTGGGAGTTCATCTTCGACATCAGTTGTTTGGGATGTTGTCGAAGTGTGACATTTGGGATCGAGACGTCAGTTTCTTGGGGAATGTTGTGTCCCAACATGGAGTAGCTGTGGATCCTCGAAGATAGAATCAGTGGTGTTTGGGGTAGCCCCCAAGATAGAGTCAGATGTGCGATGTTTTCTTGGTCTTGTAGGCTACTTCTCGAGGTTCGTAGCCAATTCATCATGAGTTGCGACTCCTCTGAAATCATTGACCATGAATGATCTGGAATTCATATGGGTAGATCTGTGTCAGGAATCATTCGACTATTTAAAGGAGGAGTTACTAAGTGCTCTATTTCTTTGTCTTCCAGCTGAGGGAGTCCAGTTTGATGTTTTCTACGAGACATCACATTTGGGGTTAGGTTGTGTTCTCATACAGCAGAGGAAAATTATTTCTAATGGGTCTCTTAATTTGTGTCCCCTCAAACCTAACTATTCCACCCATGATCTTGAGTTCACATCTGTGGTGTTTTCTATGAAGTTGTGGAGACATTAATGCATTGGTGAGCGCTTTGTGGTTTTCACTATTCAAAAGAGTTTGAGGTATGTTTTCTCCCAGTGCGACATGCAATTATGGAAGCTTCATGGGATGGAGTTCTTATAGGAATATGACTTCGAGATATCATATACGGTAGGAAAGGGGAATGTTTTAGCTAATGCACTTAGTCGATAGTCACGCAGTGATGCTGTGCGTAAATCCGATGATTCCTAGAGTTTAATGTAAGTGCCGTCAAAAATACATCTTGATATGGGTGAAGTTGGGTGGTAGTGGATTGTTTAAAAAAATCAGCCCTCTTCATAGTAATCAATGAATTCAGCACAATCGATGCATTTTTGAGGCGGTATCTGGAGGTGGTGGTGAGACTTCATGGAGTCCCGTGGACGATTATTTATGATGGAGATCCTCGTTTAACCTCTAGTGTGTGGAGTGGTCTCCAACATGCTTTCTGTTATCAACTATTACTTAGCACTGCTTTTCATCCTCAAATGTATGGTCAGACTGAGCAAACCATCTAGACACTTGAAGACATTATACAATCTTGATTTATTAATTTTGGAGGTTTTTGGATGATGTACTTACCCTTGGTGTAGTTCTCTTATAATAATAGTTTTCACTCTGCCATTAGTATAACAATATTTGAAGCCTTGTTGGTCCAGAATATTTTTTTCTCTGTTGTGCTAGACTGGTGTAAGAGAGTCAGCAATTCTTGGAACAAAACTATTGAAGAATATAACAGATATGGTTCAGGTGATTCATTAGAGGATGCATATAGTGAAAGATCGTCAAAAAACATATTCAAATCAATGGAGGAGGCCCTAAGAGTATGATTTTTGGGATTATGTGTTTATTAAGGTTACTCCCCATCATGGGAAGCGAAGGATTGGTTGTGGGAGTAAGAATTCTCCACACATTATTGGGCCTTTTGAGGAGTTATCTGATGTTGTTATTGTGGTGTATCGAGGAGCACTTCCCATACATATGATTCGAATACATGTTGTTTTCCATGTATCAAAGCTCCATTGTTATCTTCATATTGACTCTCACATAAATGATTGGGTAGATATCAATGTTGATGATGATGTAACCATTGGGGAGCGACCTGTGAATATCGTAGACCGCAAGGAGAAGGTTTCATGTGTGCATTATATCCCCATGGTTCATGTCTTGTTGAGACATGGTGGCATGTAGAAGAGTAATTTAGAATGTGATTCACAGATACATGCTCAGTACCCAGTGTTGTTTGATGTTTAACTATTTTGATCTGTCAATGTAACCCTTTTTCTTATAAACCATTCATTCTTATGAGTTGGATTCCTTTTTATTATTTAGTGGCTTTCACTATTTTGAGAGGTATCTTGATGGGTGGTTGTTCTGACCCAATTTAATTTTAACTTTATGTGGGTTTGGAATTCATTGGGACGATAATGTTATGAGAGGTATCTGAAGTATTTTTTCGGACCTCTCTGGTCCATTCCTTTATGAAAAAATGGTGTTCGTGTTGTACCAGGAGGTCAAGGAGAAATATCCCCAATACATTGTTAATTTTCCATTTTGGTGAACAGTTCCAATTGTAAATAGTTGTGAACAATGAAATGTTAATCATTAGTGACCAATTCAATTAGTACTATCTCCTTCCTTTGTAAAATTTATAATTTTGTGAATAGTTCTTTCGGTGAACAGTTCTATTGGTAAACTCTAACAATAACCTCTCTTTAATTTTCAAAATTTCTATTTATTTGATCAATTCCATCGCTGAACAGTTCTATTAGTGAGGTCGAATAGTTACCTCTAACGGTAACCTCTATTGGTAACCTCTATCGGTAAACTCTATTGATAACCTCTATGTCCAGTGCCATATTTTGGGTTCTATGAACAGTGTTTCCTTAATGGTGACCTTTACTTTCCATTGAAAAATTTTGAGTACTGTGAAAAGTGTTTCCAGAAAGGTGAGCTGCTAATATTCTAATCTTTGTTCCTTTCCCTAATTTCATGTTTTTGAACAGTGTTTCGAGAATGTTGACCTTCTAGCTGTCACCTCTTTTTTCCTTTGACAAATTTCGAGTTTGTGAAAAATGTTTCTAGAATGATGACTTTCTAACTGTCACCTCTTCTTTCCATTACCAAATTTCAAGTATGTAAAAAATGTTTCCATGTTCCTGCAATTTTCACCCCTTTAGTGTTTTCCTTTGATGTAAAATTAATTTAAAACCTTGTTTTAAGGACATTAAGGCTGATTCAAAGGCAATAAATCATAAATTTGTGATTCTTATGGCTTGGGATGTTTTTACTCAGTCAAACTGCGTGGTTTAATGCGATCAGATTTTAATGGGAAATTATGTGTATCTTAAATGATCGCTCTGTTAATTCTTCTAAATGGATAGGATATCTTCCACCCTAATTCATTCTCCGTGTTCTCGGGTGTGAGATTCTCGACCTTTCCAATCCTTCTCTTAGAAGTTGCAGAGTCAAACATTCCCTCATATGATTGGTTCTACTCTGTTTTGATGCAACCAAGCTATATCGATCAATCTTCGATATAAGGTATGTTTTATTGTCATTCTTTTGGGGTTCATCTTCTCCTATTTCTCCTTTCCATATTATAGCATGTAATTTCCATGCTTCTAATGGGGTTTTATTCTGATTCAGTTTGTCATACCATGGAATCCTCAGGTGGATGCAGTTGATGAGAGAGGAGAATCGTAATCAGTTGGGTGGATAAAGATCATCAAGAACTGTTTGAGGTAGGGGATTCATTACTTTTATTTTTTTTACGTGAAGCTGTATTGTTAGCATGTTTTATCCCACTGGACAAAAATAGAATTGATATAATAAATATTTTAACCAGATAAATAACTTGATACCAGTTGTTGGAAATTTCTCCATGATTTATAGATAGTGTGATATCCATGTTTTCTTCACAAATATGTTCATCCATGATTAAAATTTGTAAATAACGTAAACCAGAATTAACTGATAATTGTTTGGCTAAAGATAAAGAGGCACGTAAACGTATCTTGTTCTTGTTGTAATTTTATGTTAATCATATTGGCCCAATAAACATGTTTAATAATTTGTGAAAGTATACTTGTTAGGTTTCACGAATTTTGGAACCAAAAAATTATAAATCGGTTAATCCAAGATGGATTAATGAACTGGAAGTTGTTAAAAGATAATTTCTTGTAGGGTTCTGAGTTACCATCATGTTTGTTTAATGGCCAAGAGCCCAATTGACATAATGTTGTCTTACTAATGTTTTTGTTGTGATGTGATCCAGGGTGGATTTTGAGATATTTGGGACCAGGGAGGCCTTTTAATTATTGCAGTAGGTGATGCCTAGAGTGACAACATGCATCAGTTTATGCATTTGGGTGTCACGGAGAACACCCTGGATGATGGAATGAGATAAATGTGATTGTCAGATTCATGATAATTATTCATGGTTGATTATCTGCTTTACATTTCTCCACTTTTCTAGGAATCTGATCTTGCTTATCATTCTTCCCAGAGAGGTGAATATGCACGAGGTACGCCACGTGCATTCTGTGTTTTTTTCTCAATTGAGGATGGATCAATGCTTGTGTTTAGTAGAATATAATGTTTTTCTAGAATTCCTGGGAATATGGGAATGTGATTCTATAATAAATAATTGAATAAATGATGTTAACCACTGTGGTTGGAGTTTCTGGAACATAATTATGAGGTTGTAATTTTAAAAGGAAAGTGTACCATGGGTGTGATGCTAATGAACTTTAATGTGTAACTGTTAATGGTTAATTAATGCATAAAGAATTAATTATTCCAAAGTGAAACTGATAAAAAGGGGAATAAAATAATTTATTAATTCTCTTTAGGTGGTTTTATGCTTATAGGATACCTAGAAATAAAAGTAGTATCCTGGAGTCTGAGAGACGCTAGTTGCAGTTTTGTCTAAGACTAGGTTATGCCCATTGTTTGGTTGTTAGATATAGTATATTCAGTACTTTTTTCGGTTTCTATATGCTAATCCACCCTTTCAATAAGGGAAAATGACACCCTAGGGATTCTGGAGCCTAGGGGATGTTTTCCTCATCATTTCGGTTGCATGATGGATGGTTGAATACCCACTATGGCCATGGTCTATTCTCATGTTAGTTACTTGTGTTGGCAGACACATTGGTTAGTTTCCCCAATATATTTGTGTAGTGGTTTGAAATGGATTGCAGTTATTCACACACATATATTCAGGATATAGTATCATATAGTCTACTATAGCTGTAACATGTATAGGTTGTGATGGCTTGACGATCCTTAATCTGTGTATGTGTATTAATGGCATGAGATATGACACTTCATGTATGAAACTCGTTATGCTAGCTTTGGTGGCTCCCAAATACATACATAGTTACATTATTACATGAACATGGTGGTTTTGTGGCATGAGGTTCTTATTGTGGTGCATCGCTCGAGTGTTTGTAGGAACGTATTTTAGAGAGAGATTCGTAGTACATGCGACATTGGGGAAAAGTAGAAATCCAGTAGAGATATAGTATCGGGGTTCCATTGATATTATTTATTATATGAAATATTCTTGTTTGTGTAACTTGGTGAGAGTATACATGGTGAGGATGGGATCATAGTATACCATTTTACGTGACGAGTTAGTTTCCCTTGTTGTTCACTATGATTTAGCAGGCTTCCTTTAACATTGCGCAAGATTCTTCAGGGAGGATCCTACTGAGAATACTTTTATACTGACTGTATGTATATATAAATTGCATTCCAGGTCACTTTGAGCAGGTTGGAGATCAAGATGGTTACTACTAGATGGAGGTTACAGGAGTTATTTGGGCATCTGGTTGCTACAGTTTTACATTGTTTTAGGTTCTTGTATTTTTCCTTTACTTCTGTAGTATTTTTTCATGGCATTCCATGTGTTTACATGGGATTTCATTTATCTTACTTGTTGAGTTAGAGTTTTTTGGTTCCTATCTTATATATATCTTCTTCATGTGTTCTCTTAGAGGGTATTGCCTCACATTTGTGTGTTTTCTATACCCTCTATTCTAGACTCCAACCTGGGGCCTACAGGAGGCAGGACTCAGGGGTCATCATCTTCCTTCTCACATTGCTGACCTAGCAGAGGAACACTTTATTGGGAGGGGGTCATGACATGTAAGTTACAAGAATAATTCACATTAAAAGTGGGGAAAATTTTCCAAGAAAATAAATTATTCTTTATTTTTAATTATTTATATTCTGGAACAACAGAATTGTATTCAAAAGTGACCACTTATTTTTTCATAGTCTTTATGAAAGTAATATGTCATAATTATATAAAACTGAAAACATGAAATGATCCTAAAAGTGAAAGAGAGAAATTTTATGGTTAAAAATCAAAATCATGTAATATTTATGTTCATTCAGTTATGTAAATTATATGGAAGGAATACCGAATTAAGAAAATTCAATAATCAAATGATTTTTTGAAAATAATATATCACCTTTTTACATATCAATAAATGAATTTATTGATAAAAGCACTTTTTTAATGATTATATTAATAATTTATTAAAATTAATTTCATTATTTAAACTAATAAATCGTGATATTAGATGTCATGGTCTAATTATAGTGTACACATTTCTAGAAAATCAAAAATTCTAAATATCATGATCACTCCATCATGACCATATTTATATGAAATATTATTTATGAGAATTAGTACATAAAATATTCCAAACTACTTTATCTCATTAGATGTATAGAAACATTGAAGGGATATTGTATGCCCCAACCATAAAAGATTAGGTCCAATATATTCATATTTTGATGAATTGGTAAACTATAAAATATAAAACCATCATTACATATTAATTAATAAATATTCATAATTTAAGAATATTTATATAGATTTTCAATATCTCTACAATAGAGGAATAAAAAATAATTATTTGTGTAATTTCATCAAATCAAACATGTATAGAGTAACTTGTATATAGATAAATCAATAATTTACCAAATCAATAAATAGAATCAGTTTATAGGTATGAATAAAAAACTATAACTATATAAAATAACAATGTATGGTTAGGTCAATAATTTTAGCAATCAATAAATCTATAAAATATATGTGAACCCTTAAAAATGTAGAATTTTTTTTTTCTTTCTTAAGGAATAGAATTAGATGAAAAAATTTATACATATATATTATAGTATAAAAAAATTATTCTGATGGATCATTCAAATGATAAATAAGAACATTAAGTAAAATATCCTAATAAATAGGGTTCATGATATAATTTTAATAATTCCTATTATCGAGAACAAAATATGTAAAAAAAATACATGTTGTGATAAATAATAATATTAAGTAGATGATAAAATTAATTTTATAAATAAAAAAAATATATGATATTTCGGGGAAAATATATTAAAATTTAAATATTAAAAATCTTCTATAAAAATTATTCCCATCAAAAAACATAAATTCTTGTAGAAGATGTTTCATTAGGATTTTTTTTGGAAAATATGTTTTCATAGGAAATTATTTAATATATATTCCTATAATGGTTCTTAAAAACACAATTTGAATGTAATTTATGTTTTATTTAAAAACATTGTAAAAAATTTCTAATCTATTTTAAATTTCTTTTAATAATAGTTTATTTTTATATAAGAACATATGAATAATCATCGAATGAATAAGGATGTTAGAGAATATGATACCTTACTGAATAGAAGAGATGAGATCAATTCCTCATTTAATGGATAAAATATGATATGATGGGAAATTGAAATTATTATAGATAAACAATGCAGGAATAATATAGGAGTAATAAAAAATTTTTATGGATTTATATTGAATAAACATAAAAACATTCCATATTGATTTTCTTTCTAAAAGAATCCAAATTTGATATTGAAATTTAAGATGATACATTTGTGGTAATAGGAATATATTAGTACAAAGAACAAAAGATGGTTTCCATGAAATGGAAAATACTATATCATTAAATTAAATACGATTATCAAAATTGATGATAAAATTGTTGTTAATACACTATATAAATGGAATTATGATCCACAATAAAAAAATTTCTCATAATAAAAAAATTGGGACTGATATACATTAAAAGAGTCATCATTTATATAAAATTACATTTAAATAAATAATAGTATATCATTATTAAAATAACATTAGTTGGTTTAAAATTATAAAATAAGTTCACTTTATAGTGATCAAATAATTTTAATTATACAATGGTTTTAAATAAATATTCTCTTCTAAAAAATTAAATATGAGAGAAAGAACATGTTATATAAATTCTTGACATACAGTAATGTCAACCAATATCTTATATGAAAAAAATATATCTTAATAACCTTTATTCATAAATATATTAAATTTTATATCAATTTATAATAATTATTTATAATTAATATCTAAATTTTTTAGTTAGTTACAATATATTTTTAAAATAATGTGTGAGGAATCCTTATCGTTTAAAACTAGATTCATATTAGCAGTGTAGTACTTAGTTCTTAAAAAAATGTTCAATATTACCAAATCATAAATGGTACTAAATTCTTTATTTATTATTATTTATATTATTATACATTAACTATATGGGATTTTTGTTTATGATCATTAAAAATTAAATCGTGGTGATAATGTTTGATGTATTTTTATTGAATAAATTATCGTATTTTAATTAATTGGAATAATATTAATTTATTAAGAATATAAAAACCATAAATTATAGTAACACACACACACACACATATATATAATTATCATAAATTAATTCTTCATAGTAATCCACAATGTTATTTGATAGCATTATTCATTTAGATGGTTAGATATATTGAAATTAGTACATACCTAAAATAATGGATGATTATGTTTATGAAAGTTGATTATTATTTAATTATATATTAATTATTAAATAACAATTTAATTTTTATATATATTTATGCATTTGAATTTTATTTAAGTTGTATTTACTATTTAACAATGAAACTATCTGGAAAATATTGTTACTATATGGATGTGGTATCCCACAAAAAATGCACAAAATATTTGTTGTAATTGGAATGGGTTATGGTATTTATTCATTATTACTAAAATATTCAATCATTAAGTATAATATAAAAAAATATTTAATATTAAAATATTTAGGAAAAAATATGTTAAAGGTTATGGTATATTAGAAATAATGCTTGGGAAAAATATGTACTACTGTGTCGTTAAAATCATTTTACTGAGCATATTTTGTTTTAAATGAAATTGTAATATAAAATTAGGGGTTTCACATATTTTCAACACAATATCTTCATACATAAATATCACATGTAAATAGATGAATAATAATTATATAATATAACAATAAATAATAGAATCATATTGGTCTCGTTAATTTGTAAACATTGATATACAAAAAATTGATTATAGGATTAGTATATAATCCCAAAATATGTTTTTTATATCTATAAAACTTATTAGAAATATTATAAATAATACCATTATTCAAAAAATTGGGACTGTAAACAAAAGAAATCATTAGATTTTATGATCATTTAGTGTAATAAAAGAAAGATAAAAATGGCCACATAAATATAACATGATAATAAGGGTATGGGAATAAGAGATAAACAATTGAAATAGTAACTTTTAACAAAGTATCATAATCATGAATAATGTATCAAATAAGGGAAGTTCATAGGACATGAAACACAATGGAATTAAATAGACATGATACATGAGAGTATATTATATCCATAAGAATGTTTCAAAATAATAACATTATAACATTGTGAACTTGTATAAATAGACACTAAATCATGAAATAATGTATGGAAATAAAATCAGGCTCTGTCATTATATTATGTTCATGAAAACATACTCTATGAATATTCATTAAGAAATAAATCTCAGATACATAAATCAACATAATTGAATGAAATAATAGGCTATTATTAATATTTTTGAAAAAAAAATGACTATTCTTGAAGTCATGAACAATAAATCAGGTTCATTCAATATATAGCTACCTCCTGTTGTATCCATATTTACCCAATGCATTAGGGTGATATATAATTTTAGGATCACCCATCACCAAATAAAAAACAATCATATGTGTCCCATTAGATCATAAAACATTCATAATATTATAATACGGGAATATTATATAGGATTCATAAAAATGTTATCAAATAATATCCCATCGAAGTGAAAAAATGTTCATTAACAATTAACCAGATCATCAAAGCAGAACTAGTGGAAAATAAAAAGATTTTATAAAAATATTTTCATTTTATTCACACACAGTCTATATAATTTTTTAGTATGGTATCATTTGATCATATAATCAGTATATAATTTTTTTAATTAGGGTTTATTTTTTATATTAAATAGATATAACATTAAAAACCATTAAAAATTTCTACGGAAAATTAATTTTTCGCGTTATTTTTTTTAAAATCTAAATGTTTCCAAGATATTAATAGAATATTTTCTATTAATAATTAATTTGAATAATTTAATATTGTAATTAAATAATTCATGTATAATATAGAATAAAATACAATTCTAGTCATTTATTCTAAAATAATGTTATTGTAACATATTTAGTAAAAAGGATAATATACCTAATTTCATATGAGACAAAAAAAGTCCTTTAAATAATTTTTTTATATACTCATACATGGATAATATTTTCATATAAAAATAATATTATAATTTAAGATACATAGAATTTAAAAAATTTAGAAAAATTAAACAAGAACGATAATTGATTTTTGAAAAAATAAGAAAATAGAGACATTTTTCCTTAATAATATAATTATTGTTTCCTTGTTTATTTAATAGTGTAAAATGAACCCAAATCATGTATTATCATATAATAGTATTAGAGAATAAATTTCATGAGTTTATATTAATATTGATCATAATATCTCATAAATAATAAAATAACTCATAACATCCCGAACAAACTATAACCTTGAAACATTAAACCCTAACTACATTTGCAAATTTCGAATGATTAGACCCACGATAGAAAAATGAATATATAGATATATAAATAAAACTAGTTTTCATATTTATAGTAATAAAACACATTAATGTGTATTATATACTCTACATAAGGAAACATGTTTTGAATATGACATGTGTCTCATAGAACCAAATGTGAGATGCAAATATCTTACCACAAGTATTGATATTATAAATACATGATCAAACATAATATAATGATAAAAAAGGTTATTTATACATTTTTTCACAATAAATAATAAAATATATCATTCCGGTTGCTGGTTAATCAAAATCTATTATTACCCATTCATTATGAATTATTTTCTAAAATCACATGTTCTTATAATAACTTATATTTTTGTGTATATTTTGGATCAACAGTATTCATCCATGTTCATTGACCATGATTCCATCTTTTTAATAATTATAATACTAATAATATTATTATATATATTAATTATATTAAAAATTAATTTAATACATAAAAGTTGTGATATAAAATTGAATTACACTATTTTTGGAGGAGATAGGCCATACATATGCATGAAATTAATTTAAATATTTTCAAAGGGTGGAAAATGAATGTTAAATAATAAATCATCCACACAGAATACTTTAAAAATGAATTATATAATATATATTCATTAAAAATATTTTTATTATCACTAATGTTAAAATAAATTGAAAAATGTATCATGTCACTTCAACGAGTTGGTTGTCCACACATTCACATGAGCGAAATTATCAATATTAAAGAGAATAGAAGGTATAGAGGTAGAGGATATATTATTATTTTAGCAATATTATTATATATAAAAATTATATACACACACATATATATATATATTAAATATAAAATTATATCTATTAGGGATATTTAGTTGTGGAAAAGTAATTTTACAAGTTTATAAAGAGGTTTTTCATTGTATATCATATTGATGATTTCAATTTCCATTTGATTGGAGAGGAGAAGAATATTGTAAAATCACAACCTTTCTATTTGGTTTGTTAATTTGTAAATATTGAACTAAATCCATTCCAATTGGTAAATAAAATTCTTCATTACAGTATGAAGGGTCTCAGGGGGTGGCATTGGGGTTTAGGACATGATAGAGGATAAAATGAGACTTCATTTGAAGGGAGAAAGATTTGTTCATATTTAGTACAAAATATTCAAAAATAATCATGCAACTTGTAGATTGGTTAACTATTAGTAATACTTTCTTGATGGGCGTGAAAACAATTTAGTATTTTATAGATCAAAATGAATAACCTCCATATGGATTAGAAAACAAGGATGGATCCCTAGAAAAAAATTCAAAACTGGACCCCTCTTGAACAGATGGTATCATATGTTTAAGAAACTATACCTCCAAATCATGTGTCGCGGTAACGGATTATAAAATTCCCTCACCCCCCCCCCATATCCCTTAGGAATCCATGCCTGGTTTTATTCACGTAACCAATTTTATTCCCTTGAGTGATGAATCAAGGACCTCTCATCGTCCAAGTGTTATTATCTCTCATGCAATGGACATTTGTAACATTGTTGGATATGAATGAAAAACCCACGTGATACTATAATAAATATTTCATTGTTTTTCTAGAAGAACATTGGTGGGATGTTTTCTCACTTTTTGTTACTATAAATCCTTGTTTTGTTAAAGATTCATAAACTAGGAATTTATAGTGGTTTTTGATTTATTAACGTATAACAGTTTCTTTAGAATTCTTATACAAACATGATGATTCTGTTATTTATGTTATATCCCATATTCATGTTATATTTTCAAATAAATGTTGGTTTTTAACTGTTTTATTATTATTTTAATTTAATTCCTTGTTTGGAAATGACATATTGGGAGTATAAGTGATTTTTGAATCATTAACGGTTTTTATTGAATCATTCATTGATGAGTATATTAGTGTTATAATCAACCAAGTGATGAGACACTCCATTGAGCATGGTTATTGTGTTTTTAAATGATTAATTAAAGTGTTTATGAGATTAAACCAATCGTGATTATATTTATAATTGTATCATGAATCAAAGGTATATATGTATTATGTTTATTATGTTTAGGATGTTATGGATTCTATGTTAGTAAATGTGAAAAGTGATTTAAATGTGTCATGTAGATATTATAAGATTTTGGGGAAGTATGTTAAATGGTTTTCCTTAATACAAAATGATAAAAAGTTCCAGTTATTGATTGTTTGTTATTGTAATAAAAGTGATGAAAATGAGTATTTAGATAAATGAAAGTGTTTATAAAATATATATATTATTAAGGTAAGAAGTTTGAAGTTTATTATACCATTAGCGATAGTTTTTATAAAAATGGATATGGGTGTTAATCATTGAGGGACAACCCATGGTGATGATGATGGACAAGGAAGTACATATCAGGGAATGTGAGTTGTTCATGGTATGACAAACCAGGATAAATATGATGGTTATAGAAATACACATTTTGAATGGGTTTCTTTCATGGAGATCTACATCATGGTGTGGATAATCATATTAATGATCCTCATATGAAATTTTGTAAAAGCTCGAAACATGTTTCATACATATGGTGTACTCCAAATAAGGTATGGTATATTGGTAATACAGTGGAACCGTGTGGTCATAGTTTTGATAGAAACATGATTATTTTAGGTAATTTTATATTACTTTTGTATACTTCATACATATATTATTATAGACTATATATTTTTTCGGAAAAATTTTGGGGTTCCCTACTAAGTTGTAATCACACCATGCCCAAGACAATATTGGGTAGCTGAGAAGAATGATTGGTTTCGAGTTAGTAATAGGATAAAGGCCCCATTTTTATGGATAAGATAATATTTGAGATAGATCATTGATGTGGTTAACCATCGTGAAATAATGACTCATTTTGAGGAATTTATTTAATTTATTATGTTTCAATTTGCTGTGACAGTAGATAATATCATCACATGTCACGATTATTGTACTTGGTCATGGTCTTGTGCCTATTTTTGGATTTGAAATATGATGCATGGTTGTTTTTGTCTTATTAATCATTAATACATGGTTATTATATATCTTATTTGAGAATATGTTCATAATCTGTAAAAGAATATAGAGTCTCCGCAGGGATATCATTATATCCTCACTAGAATTATGAACTTGTTTCTTTTGTTTGTAACTTTGTTTTTCTTCTTGAATAAAAATTTAAATTTGGTAGGATTGATAGTTTATAATAATATCACTTCATTAGATAACTGATTTTGTTCTATATAAGGATACTTCCTAGGATGAATTTCATGAAAAAATAGAGACTCTTGGTCATGGGGATGGTTCTAATGAATGTATCTAGAAAAATATTGAATTATAAAAATAAATATTAATGCATTTTAGGTGATGAAATGGGGTTTAATTCTATATGTGTAGAGGGAACCCGTTAGGAAAATATAAAAAAAGAATGGATAATGATAAATTAATTCTCAAGATAAATACATCCATGTGGCCATATAAAATAATTTTAAGAACTTATTAGTTAAAAATATATATTTAAATTTATATTTATTTAATTTTAATTTCAAACATATCCTATTCATTTGGTTTGACCCCACATATGTCTTTTTTAACCTCAACTGCAGTATTTTTTTTTAAATTTTGCTATTGATTTTGACATAAAAATTAAGTTTTCTTTATTAAACTATATTAATTATTATTATTCAAAATATGAAATCTATTTTTATAATTTGAATTTTCTTCAGATTCTTTATTTAATTTAAATTAAAACATACAAGAGTTACAAAAACGTGGTCTTTAAATTAAATGTTCTTAATTAAAACAATAATTTATATCTATAATCAATATAACATTGATTAAAATGAACTAAATTTGATTTATAATAATATTATTGGTCTAAATTTTATTTTAAAATAATTATTGTTAAAATTGATCTTTATATATTCTTTAAAATAAAATGACTATTCTTTAAACAATTTAGTATTTTCGCTATTCTTCAAAATAATAATCTAATTAGAAATTTTAAACAAATTGACTCTTTGATAAATTTGAAATTATAATTTTGAGAAGATATTATTTCTAGAAACATCTTCTAAAAATGAAAATAAATAACATAAAATTGGTATAAAAATAGGATGAAACAAGTTCTTATAATATTACATTTTCTTAGAATAAAATAGGCTTTATTATTTTTCAATGTAGATAAAAAGTGTAATATGAATTATAAAACATTTTTTTCTATATAACATATAAAATTTAACATAATAATTTACCAATATGGAAGAATTTAATTTTTTAAGAAAATATACTATATAAATGAAAACAATTATCCAGAAAAATATATTTTTTTACATAAAACTGATTTATATTTGTCTTTAAAATAAACTAATATCATATTACTATATTTTATTAAATTATAAAGTATAAATTTTTTATAAATAATATATTTATATTTTGTTCTTCAAATTCAAGTTCTATGTGATAAATATCAAATAATATAATTATTAATTTCTTTATATCATGGTTTATTTAGTCATGAGGATTCATTCATCATATGATAAAAATGAAATTAAATATTGTTATATGAAAATATTGTCAAAATTCTTATGGTGTTAAATTCGCCCACCATGAATTATTTTTATCCTACAATTTTGAACAATAACTCAGTAATCATGTTTTTGACATTTAAAAAATCATTCAATGAAATACTCAACAAATAAAGGGTAAATGAAAATTACTCAAGGAAAGTGTGAATAGAAAAATAAAATGGTTATTAGTAATAACATGTAACTCGTTTTCAAAATAATATAACATTAGAGTGATGGAAAAATATTTAAAAGGATGAAAATAAGGTCATATAGATCATTTATCTTTAGAAAGTGAATGTTCATTGGAAGGATAATAACAAATAATCTTAAGACCAAAAGGTGAGAGAAAGACCATCAATTCAGCATAAATGAAAGTAATATGTCAAATTTGTATTCTTAATATAAATTTAGCAAATTTATTCGATTTTTAATTTTATGATTGTGACCTTGATAGAATATATTTAATTGATTTCATTAAATTACATAATAACAATGTAATCATATGTATTCTACCTCGATCAATATCCACATCATCACTTACATAATGAAATGAATATTAATGATGAATATTTCATTTTTTAGGAAAAAAACTATATTTAATGGATAAAACTGTATATAAAATGATGGACTCTAATTCCTCATCAATTTATATATTTAGAAAATAATTGTTATCAAATATTATACTATAAATTATATTATAATACATCAATAGTAAATCATTATGATCAAAATATATCATTTCATAAATAGTTAACAATGAGGTATCTTACAAAATATGTGTGACCAATATTGAAACCAAAATAATGGAATGAATTGATCTCACATCATCCCCAGATCAACTAAACAACATAATTTCTGTAATTTTAATATCTAATAACATCTATTATTATAAGCCATATACCCTAATAAATTCCAAAATAAGGAGACAATAAAATCAGAGATTATTCCAAAGGATAATAAACCATTTATTTCATAGTTAATATCCTTTATTTTCCAATAAATATTTTTCAATTATTTCTTTTCATTTATACCTAGATAGTTAGAAAAATGAGGTTTAATTCATAATATCAAATATTATTTCATTATTATAAAATCCATATAGATATTGATAATCAATGATTAAGATAGCATTAAATTCCAATATAATATTTAAAATAATATAATTTTATTTCCCATTCATACAAACACTAATATTAAATTCCAAAATATATATTGTAGGATATGTCTCCTTTTATTATAATGGTTACATTTAGATGGTATGATTACATATGAATTACATTAATCCATTTCCTTTGGATTTTTTATTTGGATTAGTATCCTTAGTTTGTGTTGGATTGTGGAATTGATTCACAAAAGTCCTCAAATCCTTCCATATATTGTACTATAATGTTGTTGTTGTATTCTATTGAATTATATCATTATTAATCTCATTAAATGAATTAATTATATTTAATTTATTTTTATTTTTTGTAATGGAAGGGTTTTTCATGCATGAAACATCATCATATCCCTTTCAAACATTTATTTATGGGATTCTTCAAATATTTTTATAATGTATGTGGTTGAATTTTTTTCCCTATATAATATTACACTAATGATTTAAGGAAACACTATATTACATTTCATATCAATAAAACCATTATGGATTATAGAATTAATTAACACATTGAGTTCACAATGAACAATTTGTACATATCATCTGAATCCCCTTATGTATAATTAATTTTGAATAATTAATTTTAATTGATTATTTAATTTGTTAATAATTCAGTTAGTTCTGATGATTAAAATAAATTCAGAACATCAATATATTTTAATTATCCCTCATACTAACTAAGGGATTCATCATCCCTTTTCATTGGATAAAGGAATTTCAAATAAATTTTAGTACAACAAATAAGATGGATGTACATAGGGAAAAAATATCATCATATTATCATCCTAAAAAAGGATTGAATTTCATTATTTTGTGTAGTATTATTAATAAGATTCGACCATTAATCTTCTTTACCTTCAAAATTACAAAAAATTAAGACAACCATTTCATTGTTCAACCTTCAAAGAACCCATTGATCCATTTCTGAGCAACCAGTGGATTAGATATTCCTTGTAATTAAGGTGGAATGTTTTGTAGGAAAGGTAAAATAGAATTCTTATCCTTACATGGTAAATTAATAAGATTAATAGAAACCGTGTTAACATGTGTATATTGAGTGTGTTAAGTGCATATAGTTACAGAATATTCCATCCTCACTTCTAATTAATTCTGTTTCTCATGTGGTGGCTATTGTAATGATCATCAATATAATTATTGAACATATTTCTTTGTGTTTCATCCACTAAATGAAATAAAAAATCATTGATAGAAAGATAATAATCATATATGTTAAAAAAGTATAGGATGTCTAAACCGTGTTTACTTCTATTTAATATATTACCCCATAAGTTTTACATAGGCCACTAAAGATCATTATATAATCCAATACATCATAATTTTTTTTATGCAAATGTGATCATGATTTTGTATATACCCCATGAGTTTGAAACCATATACATGGATGGCACACTCACCCAAGGCCAGAATGATGGATGAGATATACATGATTAAAAACTTTTAGGGTTTGTTCCCTTAAATAAAGATGATCCAAAATCATGTCCATTTTTAGAATATAGACATTGATTTTTTTAAAAAAACACACCATGTTCTTTATCGAATCTTAGGAAAATATCATATAATTAAGACTATACTAAAGTTTCGCTCAAAAGTTTTCTTGTCCAAGATTCACGATGATTTATATTATAGACTCTAAGACCCACAATAATGACACACACTATTCAAACTTCAATATAACATCATTATATATCAATAGTCATTTCATAACATAATGATCAACAACATAATCATATTAGTTTAGTGACATTTAAAATTTTATTGATAATTTTTTTTTTAAAAAGTGAACTAAATAATCTACCCCTATATACACCATATCTAGTAACCTAATTAGAAAAATCATACACAATACTTATCTTTACAACCATGGGAAAGGAGCCAAGTGTGATCTCGATTTCTCATTAAGGGTAAACAAGGGAGATATGGCTGATTAAAAAACAATTAAAAGGGAATAAGGGTTTTATAAGATGAGTATAATATTTAAAACCACACCATTCATACGAAATATCATAATATTGAGTCTTCGAATAAATAATTTTTGTTAATAAGACATGAAAAATAATTTAGTTATGTGGACATGATCAATAAAAGCATAAAAAATTCATAATAATGAGTTGAGGAATATAATATTATTGTAATGTAAACAGATATAAATAGAATATTAACCACAAAATTAGTTATCGACATGAAATAAGTCCCTTTTTTAAACATACAGACAAGATAAATAAGAAAACCTATATTATTATGGACATAAAACTTATGTCCTTAAATAAACTTACAGACATTGATTTGGGATCCATTTTTAATATTTTGAACTTGAAAACTAGGTGCATGCATTAAATTGTGATCATGAAATCATGTTCACACACAAATGTTTTACCTCATGAGTTATCTATATATACCAAATCTATGTCCCAAATGATTAGACAACATTCACCATATCATTACCCATGAAATTTTATTTAATTTTATAAAAAAATTCACTAGAATGTATAACATGTAATAAATTAGGTTTGCTTACATTTAATCATTTCATCATAGTTAAACTGGTGGAAAAGAAATAGGTTTCATAGAAATATTTTCATCACAATAATTAGGCATCATGAAAAAAATATGTATAGAATGATATTTTCATATACCTATTATATCATATATATATTAATATTTTTATATCATTGATGATGATTAATAACATTACAACATCAATATAAACATTCCTATAGAAAATAGATATTCCAATATAAAAATTATATTTTAAAAATATATAAATTTTAAAAAAAAATTAAATGACACATTTTCAATGAAAAGATCATTCAAATCAAGTATAATAATCTTTTAATTATTTAGTGGTCATTATAGGTTAAAATAATTTTCATGAATTACATATTAAAACAAATACCACTTCCACGTTATTAGTAAAAAACAAAAGTACATATTTAAAAATGTTATATTAGAGGATTACATTTATTTTTTTTACATAAAAATGATACAAAATTATTTTTAAAAATACTCGAATAATTAAAAAAATTTAAAAAATATTGATAATACAATGTAATGGATGAGAATAGATTTTTTTCCAAAGAAACAAATAATGTAGATTTTCATAATAAACATTATTTGTTTTTAGTTTTGTTATTGAATAGAGTAAAATGAATGATAAACAATTATTATCCATAAAATACCAAAGTATAATTAAATTCTTGATTTTATTAAGATATATATCCTAATATTTTATCATTCGAAAATTTATCATAAACGTCCAGATGAGCTGTTAAATTCTATCATAGAACCCAAGATACTTTGGTAACTTATGAAATATAATATCCTTGATAGAAATAACCATAAATGGATATTTAAATACACATTAATATAATGGAAATCAACAAAAATTTCATAAATATGTATTATAAACAGCATATAAAATAAACAAGTGGCGACTATTACAATTGTCTCAACGAAACAAAATTGTGATTAATATCTCTTACATCAAGACTTGACTATAATCATACACATTAAAACCTCTGATATCAAAAATATATTATTATAAAAATATATTTAAAATAATAAAAAGTAAAAATCATAATATATACGACTTAATTATTTCCTTTTATCTCCCATACATTAATATTAATTCTTAAAATTCATTGTTTTGGGTAAAAACTGCTTTATTATTCATGTATGTTATGGTATGGTAATTTTTGTATTTATTCCTTGATCAAGGATCCATTATATAAAAAAAATATTAATGATATAAATATATTATATATTATATATATTTTTTAATTACATTCATCCATAAACTAATAGAAAGAAATATGATTCACATCATTCATGGTTATAGTATACCTGAAATATTCATTAACATTGTTCCACTGTTTACGATAGATAGTATAAAACAATGTTCCATAATAAATCAAAATTCAATAATTATTTTTATATAATAGATATCATAAATATTCTCAATATATTTCATTATAACCATCCATTTCAAAATAAAATGAAAAATATATCATATCTCTTTCTTTTGGCAATCTTCCACACATACGCACAAGAGATGTTATCACCTCTTCATTGGTTGGAATGAAAGAAGGTATATATGAAATTATAATGCAGAAATTTTTTTATGTAATAAATATATTACATATTAATTTAATCATTAATTATATGGATCATTGATATGATTTCATTTTAATATATTTATGTCTGTTCGCAAAGTGGTAGCCCACAATATGTAAGATCAATTGTTTTGTTAATAATTTTCTGAAATTGGGGATGGATATTTCCATTTCCATTAAAAAAACATCATAATTTATCTAATTTGAATTTTTTAATATTTATGAATGTTTTTGGAATAAATTATCAAGTCCCAATATGAAATTAAATTTAAACTCATGGTTTAATACAATACATCTATATAGGAAATCCAATTTAGGTTTACTCTTAATGCATTCCTAGAAAACTTTTATGGTCAATATAGGGAATTTAGGTAATTAATAAATATATAATTAACATATTAGGGGAATTAATGTCCAATAATAAGTGATAATTATATGTGGATTGGAAAGGAAATAAGTTCTTTTTTTAAAAGTGGGGGAGGGTAACTGCTAGTAAATTTCCAAAAACAATAAAAAATGATTAATATATTCTAAAGAAAATGGCTCCAAATAATGATGTTTTTGAATGTGGGTTAGTATAATATATATACAAGGAAATAAAATAATATTTATACCTATTTATGTGGTGAATAGTAACTTATATTCTTGTGTATCACCTCGATAAACATGTTTTTCTATAATTATGATAAATAAATTTTATTATATTCATTATTCATTATGAAAACAATTATTTTAAAAATATTAAATAATATAAATTATTATATATAAAACTAATTAATGCAATTTTTTCATGAAATATATTCTAATGACATAATTTGGATTTAAAATAATTCAATTAAACTAATTTTAATTTTAAAATAGTTTTAATCACAAAGGATACATCAAAATTCATTTAAAAAATAACAATTATTAACAAAATATATATTATTTACTATTCCTAATTGATTTATATTTTTAAAAAATTATCAATATTTGACAATAATATAATTTAAATATGTTTATTTTAAAAAAATATTTTGAATTTCATTTTTGGTACTGGAAGATCAAATTGCTTCCATTATTCATATATTATTTTTAAAATGGTATTGCAGAAGGAAGTGATGACTCATGTCATGAATATCAAGACACCCCTTAGAAAGGGGATTATAAAATATTTAAATTCCTAGAATAGTACATTACAATTAACATATTGAGGTTTCATTTTGTGTTTACGATCCATGATATAGAAGTCTTGGAATTGATTTTGGACATGGATTGCATTATAGTGTTTGAATAAAAAATATACTCCTAAACTCGGCAAGTTACATTTACATTCGTGAATATATTTATGAATGTATTAAAGTGACATTAGTATATAAATAATGTTAGAGAAGGACCACTAGTGATAATAGTTTTGGAAACCAGAAGACCATTAGTAGAAATGACCATTCAATAAACTGATGAAATATTTCATGACATTATTTCTATAATAGTTGATCAATAAAAGCTATTTTTATAAATGATTTATTTAGGTTACCACCAAAGATGGAATTCTATTCTAATATCAAATTAATCCTAAGTAAAAGTACTATATAATTATAGTATTTATAATGGCATCCACTGTGTTGAAAAATTTAATGTCTCAATATGATGTTTTGTAATGTGAATCCATTATTAAACCTAGTGCATAACCTTATTATGCACTCATTTTGATCAAAATCTTGGTATATATTACCATTGAGTAATTTTTTTATTATCACAAATTGAACCATTAATTGATTAAAAATCATTATCCTCTTCCTCATAATCATGAGATTTTTAAAAAATTAATTAGGTTGAAATGGTTCTTGAAAATTGATCATTACTCAAGATATCATCCACATAGATTAAAAATAAAAGATATTCTGAAATAATAATATAAAATTTTTTATGAGCATTGTGAATATATCATAATGAGTTTATATCTATTAATCACACTCTAATGAAAAAATTTCCTATATCAACAGTTTATAATCATGGGTATACTCCCCCAAACTGTTGGTATAGACTATAACAATTGTTTAGGAAGCCTTTGAGAAATTTGGAATTTGGGAAGACCTATCCCAATGGTTTCCCAGACATTCGCGATAGGTCTTTCCAAACAGGTTTACAAAACTATTGGGATATGTAAATATAAATATAATTCCAGTTGAGGTTTGGATCTATAACCTACATATTATATATTAATCATTTTACCACTATACTAAACTTATCATTGTGAATATATTTGGATATATATATATATATATATATTTGTATATGTGTGTAATTTATATATTGATTAATTTGATGATATTCAGAAAAATTATTCATAAAAGATAATGGTGCCTATCTCAGTAGATCTCAAAACCATTGGGAATGAAATATATAAATGTTTTTAAGATCAGGTGAGATAGGTACCCACCACTTACCAATAGCTTTCCCACACCATTGGGAATAGTGTTGTCAAAGTACCTTTCCCGAAAATTTTTTAAAACAGATTGGAATGGTGGCCCCTCCCCAATGTTTTGGGAAAATTGATTAGAAAATTGGTTTCAATGTGCCCTTTTCAAATGGTTTTGGGAAAAAACAATTGGGAAATGTCGACCCTTTACCAACAGTTTGAGAAAACTATAGGGAAAAGTGATCCTTAAGTACCCTTTAAAAATGATTTTGGAAAAACTATTCGGAAATGAGACCTATGTTAACTGTTATTATAAAACATTGGTAAAAATGCAGTGGTATAGATTAGATTTCGAGTAGTAAAACCAATATTTTTCATGGATTTAACGAATCATATCTTTTATATGTACCTCAATTAATTTATTGTTGTTTTTTGGAAATTATTTTAATTTCGGATGAAGGAATGACCATGAGAGAAGATCAATAATATATTGAGTATGCTTCCTGAAAATAATCTTTATATTTTGTTTATTTTGTTAGAATTATAGTTACAAGATATTCAATTAGTTTGTAATGTAATTTATATATAAGGAATATCCATTGAATGCATAAAATTATAAGAAGAAGTCTCTCATAAGACAAAAAATAATGTTTTAGTGGTATATAGTATCCTAGGATTTGGAGGTCACTATCACATCAGTGTTCATGATTTTACTAGGATTTTGTATCCTAGGGATATTTTTATAAATAAAGGAGTTACATTAATATGGAAGGATCATTTTTATAAATTAATTTTAAAACATTAAACACATCTCACCTCGACACACATTTAAATCTTTCCAGAACTAGGTAGCAACCATGTATTTTTTTTGTTGGGTCTCGATCTGACAGTGGTTTTATTCTCATATATGAAGACAATATTTTTTAATATAGATCGAGGCAATTGTGAGTGCATGATAAAATTTTTCCTAAACTTGAATTAGCATTATATGGAGTAGTTTATGTATTAAAAACATATAAGCCTTACGTCTTTGGGAAATATTTCACAATTTTCATAGCCCATAGTTTTATAAAATATATATTTCATCCATCATAACTAAACATTTGTAATTTTATATGGATGGATTACCTCTATATGTTCTATTTTTCTTTACTTAATCACTATAAAATGGTAATTTTTTGGTTCATTCATTGATTATGAGATAATATAAAAATGTTTCAAATAATATCATGTGAAATAATAGTTTATGACAATTATTGATGGTATGTAGTAATAATTTTCTTCCCAGGGTGAATATAAAATTTTATTTTCTATAAGTCTTTATGGGGACATTGTAAATTTTGTTAAGTAATATGAGACATCTAATTTTTCTTTTATCACTAGTTGGTCAAACCTAAATGGTAGGGTGATTATAAATAATTGGAAAATGGATAATAACTTCATATAATGTTTTTAAAAAAATGGGTTCAAGATTCTCAGTCTGTCAACGAATATCTTCATTCAATATATCATCTTTTAAAATGTTTTATTCATCTTAGTGGTCAAAAAATGTACAAGTAAATTAAATTGATTTTCTGGGGTTGTGAGTAAAATGCGAGATCATAAGGGATGTGACTAAATGATTAACATGCTCACATAGAATGGTATATCATCAAATTCCATCTCATCGTCTATATTATATTCATGTACCTCTTTGAATTTGGTAGAGGAATAAGTTAAATTTTTTCAATCACCAACCAATAACCATAGAGAAAAATGATGTTATATGGGTAGTAATTGGTTGACATACTAAGTTGGTGTACATTATTACTATTAGAGAATACATCATGGTATGGTATATGGGAAAATTAGATATATAATAACGAATCATCATATTGGGAATTAATGCTTTGACTATACTTTATAATGACCACTGCTCTACTTATCAATTTTGGCAGTCATTATAATAGGCTCTTTGAAGTCAACTAACATTGAGAATAGTATATCAAAAACATTTATATGAATTTTCATAACACACTATTTCTAATGTATAATATTTATTATATCATTTTTAAGGAAATTGGTGGTTCATTGGAGGATCAACCTCCATTGGTTGGATTATTATATAATAAAAGTTACTAGGAAAAAATTCAGAGACAACAACACCTCTTAATGGCCCATAGATCACACAATGCCATTGGTAGATGAAGACCAATTTCCAGATGTCTCCCCAAAATAAAAAAGCACAATATTACACTATCATAGATCATCACTATGTTTCTATAGCTAAATCAAATATAATATAGAGGGGGTCAAAGGAACTCTCTCCACGAACACACCTCCATTGTGATCCTTAGTCTGCACATGCATTAGGGGAAAGTGAACCATCAGAGTTACTCACCATTGGACTTCCTCCAAAATAGAACCAACAGTTTTCTTCTTACTTAATTATCCACTAAATTAACTATTTCTATGGTGTGGATGATATCAAAGAAAAACACCATCAAATAAATGATCCGACAACAGTGCCTCATATTAAGATATTTCCTTGAGAAGTTGTAGGTTAAGAACTTATGATTATCAAAGGCCATAAACATCTTCCAAAAGAGGTTGTGATAGCATGTCTTCAAATCCATAATCACTATTTCTATCTTCAAGTCATGGGTTAGGTAAATCTTTTCCCTTGGTCAGAGTTGGTGAGAGAGATATCCCACTATGGGATCACCCAACATAATCCCACACCCAAGATGCATACCTAAAGCATCATAATAAACAACCTATCAACTTCCATATTCCGAAATGATCAATATGGAGGATTTAGTCCACTATCTATTATACTATTAAAATGATTCCTGATATTTTAGGCATCATTCATACTTAACCCTTTTTTGGATGAATGCAGTCATGGGAGAAGCAATTTGAGAGAAATCACAAACAAACTACTTGTACTAACATACCAGGCATATGTAACTCCTAATCTCAAAAACCTTCTTTAGATGCTCCCATGACATAACATAACTATTCCTCTTAGGTTTCACCAAAAACCAATTGTTCCATGATCACACCATCCATAAAAGTTACTTCTAAGATCCATATATTTCAATTAGAAAACATTGAATATAGGTGATGAGCTTGGAGATTTCCCAACACGATCATCAAATGATGCTCATGGTACTCCTCAGATTATGAGTAGAGGAGGATGTCATCCATGAATATCTCAAAAATGAATCTTGATATTCATGGAATAAACTATTCATATATCCCATAAAAACTACTAGAGAATTATCCAATCTAAACGGCATGATCATATTTTAAATGTAGTCATATCTACTTCAGAATGAAAATTTAAAAATATCTACCTCTGTCACCCGTACATGGTGGTAACATGAAAGCAATTATATTTTAGGAGACCTAGTTTCCCCCTTTATTTATCAAACAAGTCATCAATTCAGTTTAATTGTTATTTTTTCTTGATGGTTACCATATTCCACTTTCAGTAATCAATGCCCACCTGGTGTGATTCATCATTCATCTTTGCAAAAAGGAAAGGAGAATCTCATGGAGATATGCCTAGGTGAATTAATAAACCGGATTCAAAATAATCTAGTTGTGTTATTAATTCCCTCAACATAGTGGGGTCTATATGATACAAGGGATGATATATCAGTTGTGTTCTTGAATCCAAATCTATTGATAACACTACATCACACTCTGGGGAAATGGCTAAAAAATCATATTGAAATACTTCTAATAACTCATACACACTTGAGGCATTCCATAATCAGGAGAACTACCATCCACCATCAGAATGAATTTTGATAAATAAAATATTATATTTCCCAACACCAGGAGTGGAGGACCCCTATAACCCCATAGAGGATCCCATTCTCCATGAAAAAGAGGAGGTTTACAATTTGGTTCCATGAAACACACCTACCACCAATATAAATTGATATGCACTTGAATGTGAACTACCCAATCCATTCTTAGGATTAAATTGGAATGGACTATATGAATTACCATGAGATCACATTCCAAATCAAATCCTTACATAAAAAGTGCACTTGATGATTACCTAAGTCCATACTCATTCCTTATACCCTACTTTGTCCCCAAAACCATCACAAAAGGATAAAAACTGATGGGAAAATTACGATGATTCACAAGATGAGTAGTTGTAAAAGAACTAGAACCACATGTATCAAAGAGAACCTCATCTATCAAAGATGCAACCAAAATGGTACCTATTAATGTCGAAGGTCATGAATCAGATTCCAGAGGTGCTTGATCAATATAATGAAGATTCATGGTCTCTACTTTAGAACAGCCACTCTCATGTGGCTATGTTTGTATGTGTATCTACCTTGAAGATGATCCGACCCAGCCACCATGGCCACCAACCTGTGATCCCACTATCCCTTTTGGCTCTAATGTGACTGACACTCCAATTGAATCCATAAATCTTTCACCACATTAGTATGGGCTTGTCAATCTTCAAAAGCACTATAGGTTCCCCATAACATTACATCTATAAAAATATTCAGAAGGGGAAGTACTTATAGTAATTATGTTATGTGCCTTTATACACTGATATAACACCATATATCCTGTTTCAAAAGCTACAAATAAAGACTTTCAAAAAGGATGGCATGAACTACCACCTCATTTCTTCCACTATTCATCCCACATAATCTTTTTCAGTGAGGATTTCAACAACCCACAGTAGACACCACTCCATAAAACCATGTATTTTCAGTTTGGTCAATCTTCACTATACATGAATGATAAACAACCAAATTATAGGTTCTTATCTTGAACAAGAAGACCTGCAAGTAATTTTCTAGTCGCAACGCCAAATCAAACATTTTATCTTTAGTAGATTCATAGATAGAATATTAGTCATGTTCCAAAAATGATAAGTAAAATGATTCTCATATTCCAAAAATGACCAATATCTCTAGGAAATACCCATTAACTCCTTGGATCAAGTATTGTCCAGTACCTCAAGAACACACATCTCATAGTAGATGGTCTTAAAATCCATCCATCACATTTTCTAATTCTTCCAAGCCGGAAGAATTTATTCACATCACCTGTGGAAAGGGAAATCTAGACTAAATGATGCACATTTCACCCTAACTTCCTCATGTGTGTCATGGAATTGGATCATGCCCTCTATCTTTTCATGAAACTCCACTACATCATATGTCTATGTGCTACCACTGAAAGTATGTGGATTATTCTTCATAATCTCTTTGGTGTAATCATAAACCAGAGTTGGTTCATATTTTATAATTGGTGTATGAAAGAGACCCACTCCATGATTCAAATAAACGATAGCCCAGACCAACTCTTCTACCAATCTCTAATCAAGATGTGTGGTTGAAATATCTCTGCATTCCTCCCATGGGTTCGTGAGATCCGTTTGGGAAGTCATGTTGCTACAAATAGAAAAAATCAAAAGATAAATTGTTATTAAAACTATTCTGATGGACTTCAGCAGTAAAATACAATATAAATAAAACAAAATCATCACAAAAATTAATTATACAACTACATCCCCACCACCCAATTTTCATGTGCAGTTTGTAGCCCGTAATTCCCACGTGGAACAGAATTCAATCAAAAATCAGAAAATCCCATGGAAAATCAAGGTTTGTCACAAGAGATAAAATCCATGAACCCAACTCACATCCAAAACTCTTATCCCCCAATGTTCTAACTACCATAAATGTTCTAACTCCCATATAACTAGACTCATCCCAAATAATATTACCCAAAGATTATATCCATGATCTGATACAATTTATCATGAAAAAATCTAGTTTACCGACCAAACAGGGGCCTGACTTGATCCCTAGAATGAAAGAAAGGGCATTAACTTTCCTCGTGTACTGAAACTAGTGCTCTAGTATCATATAAAAAGGTTTAGAGAAAATTTACAAGAGTTTAGATATAATTAACAAGCTATAGTAATAAATAACCTGACAATGAAAATTCAAACCATGCAATCCATAAAATAATTCACAATTTAATTATATAGTTTTATGAAATTACCCATGGGTTTAAAATTAAAAGGGAGAAGAAATTATGACTCAGAAAATCACCACACAATAATGGGGCAGTGCCCTCAATCCATCTACACAACACCTCACCGATAATGAATTCTAACAACCGTAATTGATGTCTCAATGGACCGTTACCTTACATATGTTAAACAATACCATGTAAACACACATATAAATGTGTAATTAGGGTGTGATACTAATCCAAATATAATTCCACCCAAGAAAATAATACATGTTATAAAAATTATATGAAAAAAATATCAAATATTTTCATAATTAGGACATGCTTGAATTTTTTTAAAGGTGTCTAACAATAAATAAAACAATTTTCAAGAGGTCACTATAAGGAATGAACAGTTTTATATAAAAAACACATTCTACAGAAATTAAATACAAAACACCCCATATGTGTGTGGTATGTACAATATAAACATTGAGAACAAGGGACAAGAAATACCCCTAGGCCCTAACTGACAATGGGATAATAGGTACATCGTATCTCGGTGAAATGTGGCATATAAACCTAAAAAACATTCTCTAGCACAATCCACAAGAAGGGATCACACCAAATATCTAGTGGTCTATAATCAAACATAATTATTTATTTAGACATGTCATCAAGGATGTCGGTATGTGATACATTGACAAGGACACTTCCAAATCAGTAGCATATTAGTCCTAGTCCACCCAAATAGAAAATGGGGCTTCCCATTTATGCTTAATAAAATTTAAAACTAAAAAGTTCATTCATAAATCATAAATAAGAAATACCGTACCTCAAAAAATATCTCCAACATCAATTTAGTTCAATAAACACAATTAAAATTCTATAAAACAACATCAAAAAGAGTTACATGGATTTTCTCTCAAAAATCATTCAAAAATCGTTTTTAAGGCCTAATCTCAACTATAGCATACCAAAAAATAATTTAAATTCCTATCACCATTTAATAAATCAATTTCAAGATTTATAAAATATGCACAAATGAGCCAACATGTAATTCACATGAAAGAAACTCATTCCATGTCAAAATGACATATTAAAATTAAACACTTAATCAATGTTCCAAAATATGGTTTTCACAGTACACAAAATATAGGATACATACTAACTATGATAATTAATCATGATAAATTATTCAAATAATGAATACACCTGGTACCACCTACCTTGAATTTGAAAAAGACCAAATATTGTGTGAATCATAACTTGCACCTAAATTGTACCACATGTGTGTGAAAATGATCCATATTCAAGGATATTTGACAATGAAAATAAATATTAAACCATATTGGATGATAAACTAGCTACTAGAAGTTTATAACATAATTATTGATGGAAAAAACCCCAGAGAAAAGGAAGAATATAATTAAATACTCACATACATGATTATTCTTGTAGTTTTCCCCCACCAAACCCCTTCAAGAATGGGTTCAAAATAATATTGGGGGATCTTGATGCCTACTATATATGAAATGGTAATATGGGAAAGAAATGGGGACATTATGTTTATTTTCTAAATTAAAAAATGTGGATAAATTTTTTTATGAGTGGGAAAATGTGTAGGGTTTTACTATAAGGTTTACTAAATCATGCAGGCTAAAAGTGCCCCCCAGTTTTTTCCACCCACAAATTTGAATTTCACACCATATTTATAGGGGAAGAATAGGTGTAAAATATAGGAAATTAATTGATGAAACAATAACTTGAATGAAGGACACATATGAAATAACCAGTCTATCTTACAGCACACAGTTTAGGGAAAGTGTGCAGATTAGGATGAGCAGTTTCTCCTACCTCTACAACGAAGTCTATTATCTCAAGTTTTAGGTCTCCGAGCTCCAAAAATTCACCATCCATCATAAATACATTCATGAATTCATTAAAAAATACATAAAAGTCCAATGAAAATAATAAATGATGAAAATAAGTGGTAATTACTTTTCAGATACGACAAGATGTTGCGCCTTAATAAAAGGGAAAATGGGATAAAATATCTTAAACCCTGATTCCTTTTTTTCAATTCCCCTTAAAATAATATATAATGTATTTCATCTTTTTATTAATTTAAAAAATCTATATAAATATTTATTATATCATATATAACACCTTCATAAAAATTTACCAAGCTATTTTTAATAACATTTTAGTATTTTTGGTTTCAAATTTAATCATTTTTGCCTAAATATAATTCCATTAAAGTTCAAATTATTTTCCATAATATATAGTTAAATCATATAAATATTTATATTAATTTAATAACATAATTATTTAATTATATAAATATCGATTATCATAATTTAAATTTAAACATTGATAATGGATCGCATCGCATCACATAAATGGTAGGCCATATGTAAACATGAGTGATGGTATCATTTCCTTAATGGGAGAAAGGGTAATGATGTTGATGTGAAGTCCCATGTTTTTTAGTCGGGTTAAAATACAATAGTTCTCGATTTGTTTAGTTTATCAAAGGGTCACTTTTTAAATCGATCTTGATAATTTTATTTCAAGTGTTGGAACACCAAAAGGTGACATTTTTAGACATGAGTAATTACTCTATAATTTTAGTAGGTGTCCATATGAGTCTCAAGAGAACTAGATCCAGAAAAGTCCAATTTTATGGATATGCATGATCAACAAATGGTCGCTTCCCAACCCGTGTAGTTTATCCAATTTAATAGAATATTTAATTTCATTAAATAAGTTAATATGAGAGATTGTGATTAATTAAAATCAGGTTTTTATGAAATTAATAATAATAATGTTATTAGTGTTATTATTATTATTATTATTATTATTTTGGTTTTTTAAATAAATGAATTATAATGAATTAATTAATTAACAGTTGATGAAATTAATGTTGATTTTGTGTTTATTGAAAAAACAACTTAATAAAATAAAATGTTTCATAATTATTAAAGGACAATTTATTATTAAATGGAAGAATGTGATAATAATTATAATAATTTTATTATTATTATTATGGTGTCGTAACTTATTTTGATGTTTCGAGATTTTAATATCATGTTATGGGAGTGTATCATTTTTCAGAATTTAAGGTGGATTTTTTGCTTCTTAAAAAAATGTTTAATAAAATGTGGAGATATAAATTTAATGATGTTTGGTTATTAAATAGGGGTCTTGGGTTTATCAAAGGTTTTGATAATAATAATAATAATTGTAATATTATTATTTTAGTATTACGACGTCAATAATTTATACTATTCTGGTAATTATATTAGGGGTTATGGGTTGGAGTTTTTATCATATTAATTATAATGTAATAAATTGGGGGTTTGAATTTTAAATAAATGATATTTGGAATAATAATAATAAATTAATTTTTTTTATTATTTACATAAATAAATTTTAAACAAATTCAATGATCAATAGTGAGATTCCAATTTAATTACGGAACATTTATTAAGTGAATAGTAAATGAAGAAGCATTATAAAAAAAATGGGGAGATTTTCACTTATTATTAAAGTGTTTAATGTCTATAATAATAATTATAAAATATGTATTGTTATTTTAATTATTATTTTCTATTAAATTTATTAATTTAATGGGGAAAAGAAAACGAGGAGGAGTGACATGTAGGTGGCACGACCCCCCTTGTTTTTCATCCTCTAGGCATGAAATAGAAGCATCTTCAACCTCCTCTTCAGCACGACCCTCCTCCTCATGACTTCCAGTAGTGTGAAACCACTAGGGGGACCCTCCCTGCAGTAGAATGACACCCAAGTAGAGCTCCCGCAGCGCACGAACCCCCTCCAGGCAGTACTTAGAGGTGCACCACCCCTCTCATGGACTCCATTTTGCATGCAACGATTCCTTTCAGACTGTTCATGATTATTGTCCACCACGTCAAGGTGAGTTCTTTTATGTATACTCATGATTCACATCGGCCATTTGACTCCTCTCTCTTGCATTGTTTTTTTAGGATAAACATAGAATATCATGTTCAATTCATACCTTTTGTTTCTCTATTTTTATGAAATTGTAATGTTGACTTGGGACCCATTGGCCCAAAATCTAGAAAATTCCGCCATGGGAGAGGCAGATGGACTTGAATTTTTTTTCCGCTAGTGGATCAAGTAAGAATCAGAACATGCTGCTTAGTTTTTCAACGACTATATTAATGCAATTTTTTAGTCCATGGTACCATGTTATAGGTGTGTTGTTCATTACTACATTGATTCTGGGTACCATTTTAATATAATGATTTTGTTGTTCAATTTAGACAACACATGAAGAAACACACACACACACAAATATATATATATATATATATATATATATATTAATATGTGCATTCATTAAACTGTGCACTGGTAGTGGGCAAGTGGCCACCAAGAACATTAAAGCGTTGCAAAATAAGAATGGTGCCACCCTGATGTAGGGTCCCAAATCCTTTACACATTATTTAAAATTGTAGACTCTGTAAATAAATTGAGAATGTGATATTTACTGATTAGTATATGTTGAATCATGACTCTTTTGAGGTTATTAAATTATGTCACCCATATAAGATGAATGATGACGTGAACATCTATTGATTTTATGAAAGTTTTTCTAATTGGGTTATAGTGATATGTTTAAATAGTTAAATTATTTGGATGGGATGAATGGGTAATCGGGTAATTAATTGTAGAATTAATTATCACATCATGATTTCTAATAGAATTGTGTCTTTTACTGATTATTGAAAATATTGAATATTTGATGCGTTGAAATATAAATTGAAAAATGGTAATAATTAATGGATGGATTAATTATTACATTTTTTGTGGTAAAGGGTTAATTAAAAGTTTATTGGATAAAGAAATGATATTTAATTAACTTATTGTTGAATTAATAAAATTTCATGCATCAAATTAAGTTTGAGAATTGACTATTTGTTATGACTATTGTCCTAGGGTACCTTATGATGCGTGTTATTTTTACATGCCTTATGTTTTCATTGTTGGAGTTGATTAAAAATATGACATGTTGTATGATCTGGTTTCTAAATATCTAGTCTTTGTTCAACATGTTTTGATATGATTATAACATGAATATAAATTGTGAATGTACTGGACGAATCATTGTTTGAGTGGATGGGTTCAGAACTGTTATAGATTTTGGATAATAAAATATTGATTTAATTATTTAGTGGCCTGGAAACGAATAATTAATAGTTAATTAACTATTTTCTATTGTGATGTTGAATGGTAAAATAAATGTTGACTTATTTGATGAGCTATTTGTGTTGTTATTTAATTGTTTAGTTAATTAATTGAAGGGATTAATTAGTTTATGAAATAATTAATTGATGGTTTTGGGGGTGTTAGTCGTGTTGTTCTACAGCAATGATAAATATACATCTATGATTGTTAAACGAGTTGTGATACAAGGACTGAAGCTCCAAATACTCATGGTGTGTTAGATATGGTGTTCTACAATTATGATAAATATATATGTATGATTGATAAATGGGTTGTGAGATAAGTATTGAAGCTCCAAATACACCCAGGGTGCTAGACAAGGTGTTCTACCCCCCATCTTGTATGCATATATTATTTTATGGGACATAGAAAAATGATCCAAATACCCATGGGTTGTAAGAAAAGGACTGATACTCCAAATACACATGAATTTTCTAGACATGATGTTGTACACCAATTATATGACGTTGGATTGTGGGTCTATTCTTCAAACATGAAAGGAACTAATTGTTAATGAAATCTTTTGTGACATAATGATTTGGGAATTGAATATGATAATGGTTTCAATCTTATAAATGAATTGGGTGATTCACTGTTAGTGGACGGACCCATGAGAGAATCACTATTTTTAGTGGATGGGATCTATTATTTTATATGATATATTATATTGAATATCAAATGAAAGGTTATCCAAGGCAGATCATAATCTGGGATTCGTTCTTTACATTTATTACTTAGATGGTCTTCAGAGACATTTGTGGTGAGTGACTTATACGGGGGATGTCGAGATTAAACCGAATCTCGAGACTTTCATAATTTAATGAGGTTTTTATAATTGATAAAATTAAATGATTATGTAATGACTATTAAGTATACATGAATAATGTATAATTCTGGTTCAGAAACAAGTTGAGAGATGAATCAAGTACATGGATATATATTTAAATTGTACAATATACATTATTAATATAGGATTTTACACAGTTTAAATTATTTATTAAATATATGGATTAGGGGTAGACACTAGTGGTCCCAGCCTACTGAGATTTATATCACACACCCTACTCAGGACGCCATGGTGCTAGGTACCTGATTTGATTCTATTTGTTTTTAGGAATTTGATATTTTGATATACATGGATGATTGGAGCAGAGGACCAAGTGGATACTTGGGATGCTCGAGGAGACCACCTTCCAGGGTTTGAGTCAATGTTTATTTATTTATTTAATGGAATGTAAAACATATTTTTTTCAGTATATTACATTTTTGTAACATCAGAATGTCATGGATGTATCAACTATATAATTTTGCATTGGCCAATTTTATAAAATTTCCTTCCTCGACTTTATCATTTATTAAACTGCATCAGCTATTCATTTCCATTGTCTATTGTAAAAATCTGATATGAAGCTATATCCTCCCCACTAACTATCTATAGACCCTCGCTGCTAGTCAGCAGCCACTTCTATATGGTGAGACGTGCTTGAGGTCATATGGTGATCGTTCTGGTGACAGATTTTGTGGAGATATGGGTATGGAAGTTACAGTGTGGTATCATAAGAGTTTATACTCTATTTGAATTTTTATTTTGGATTGGAAGACAATAGACTAGAAAAGTTTCCACACTCGGGTTAATAATTGGTTTTGGGACTGATCTTCGTATGTATAAGAAATGGTCTAGGAGCCACAGATGGAAAATGATGTTTGTAATATTTGAGTTTACAGTTTATATGATTTCAACTTGAGTGACTGTTGTATTTTCCGCAAGTTATATATTTTGAGAATGTTGAAAAAAAATCGCCCTGATAAGGAAATGAAGTTTAATACATTCCTCAAATTAGGCACATAGTGAAACACTTGTTATTAATGTGACATTCCATGTAGTTTCATTACTAGGATGCCTGCTATTTTGGATTGTGTACCATGGGTGTAATGCCATGTTTTGATCTACTTTAGTATGTGTTTTTAGATAGCATGTTTTGGAGATTTATTTAACATGATTGGGTGATTATATTCCATATTGAAGTAGGTATTTTAATATTATGTTGTTGTTCCATGTTTTTTTTGTAATAGGGTTTTTTTATGTTGCTGCTTACGATAACATGCTAGAGATGATTTTATGTGTGAAAGGGCTATTAATTATAAAACGTTAAATGAATGCTGATTTTTTAAATGGGATCCAAAAACTAGAGATAAGGTTTATTGGTGCCTAATTGATTGGTAGCTTCTCACCCATGTGTTTGAACCATATATAACCATAGTATGATTGAAAATGGTTATAAATATAAAGATGTTGTGTTTTGATTAAATTGAACTATAATTGGGTTGCTTTTTGAAGAACCCAGAATTAACAAATGGGACCCTCAGAGGTCACCTTTTTAGTAAATGGATTTAAATGAAAAATATTCTATTTAAATTTGGGAACCACTATTTTTGAAATGTTTAAATAGTATTTTGGTAATATATTTTCTTATTTTACTATATGGTATTTATTGAAATCCAAGTTACTTGTTATAAAAAAATACCTGCATGTTTGTTGAAATTTAATCAAATTTTAACAGATTTAAATGAATTAAATAAAATTTCTAAAATTAAAATGGGGAATTTGATCCTCATGATTTTATTTATGCATGACGTAGAGTGAGGGTCGATGTTTATGTTTAATAAGGGATTAACCCTTGGTAGGTAGTACCCTTAGAATTTTCCATGCCATTGATGTTTGTTTGTCCCGCTGCATGAGAGGAATTATTTGTACATGGGTGTTTTGGTACGTTGATAGGTTTATGCTACTACATTAATGATCAACAAATGACGTGGTGATCATGGTTTGAGGAACGTAACATGCATGGGTTATGTGTTGGTAAATAGTGCACCAGTGAGAAGATGATCTTTTATTTCAACATCATGGACAATCCTAAGGTGGGTAGTGTCACATCATTTTCGGTAAACATGTCGGAAAGAGATTTGATGCATTCCTAACATAATTATTCCATAGTACTTCAAATAATATTAATAATAACCTATGTTTTCTCTTAGTGCTCTCTTCTGAATATGATGACTATGTCCATATCCTGACCTCATTATGGAGACACTAAGATAGAATTGGTCTTACTCCACGCTAAAGTTTAAATTTTGTTGTGCTTGAAAAGTGGTTGTCATCTGGGTAGTATGTGAGATGTGTGGTTTCATTGGTCTTCTCCATTAATCTTATTTCGGCATGGTTCTTTTTTTAATATTCATGTAATTTATTGACTTGTAAATTTCACTATTGATTGTGTATGGACCTCGTTATATATGTACATTGTTTTGGAATAGTTTTAAAGGGACATCGTCAGATAAAGGGAGAATGTGGGTTTTGGGTCTGTGACATCATTCAAGGAAACAATGCACAACCTAATATGTTTTTTGATCGATATTTGACTATTTTGGTTGACAAGGTCCCTATAATGGCCTCATATATAATCTATGTTTTGATCGTTAATCTAGAAAGCGAGCTTTGGCTCTTGTTTTAAAGGCTTAACATTTAGGCTTGTAAAGGGTAAAAGGTTCATTTGGGGTTGTGAATGCAATATCTCAGTTCAAAATAGATTAAAAGACTTTGGTATATTGGTTTTTCTAATATTGGTTCATGATGGCATCTCAGGGACAAGAATTTCATTATAGTAGGTAAATTGGGTTTTCCAGTGTTTATGAACTGGGTTAAAATACGATGGTTTTTTTTGTTTCATCGACAAGTCGATTTTTAAACCAAGATCTAGAATTTTATTCTGAGTGTTAGAACACAATATGTCATTTTTTTGGAATTAAATAATTTCCCTATAATTTTAGTGTGTGTATAGATGAGTCTCCGGAGTACCAGATCCAATAAATTCCACTTTAATAGATATACACTGGTAGCATATGATTACGGTCCAACCCACAGCGTTTATCTTATTTAATAAATAATTAAATTAAATTAAATATGTTTATATGAGACATTGTTATTATTTAAAAAAATGAATTCATTATAACAATAAAAATGATGTTATTTTTATTATTATTATTGTGGGTTTTTAGTTAAATACCTGATAAATAATTAATTAAATGGTGGTTAAAGAAATTAATGTGGATTTGGGGTTTATTGCTAAAATATTTTAATTAAATAAAGATTTTCCTAATTATTAAAGGACCATTGATTATTAAATGGAATAATGTGATAATAATAATAATTTTATTGTTATTATTATGGTGTCATAAATTATTTGGATGATTTGAAATTTTCGTTGATTGTTCAAGCAGTGTATAATTTATGAGAATTTAATGTGGATTTTGATAATATCAATGAAACGTATAATAAAAAGAGGAGTTCTATATTTAATGAAGTGTAGTTACTAAATAGTTTTGTTGGGTTTATTAATGGTTTCAATAAAAAAAATTGATATTATTATTATTATTGTTTTACAAATGTATTAATTTATATTATTATAGAAATTAAATTACAGGTTTGTAGTAGGATTTTTTATCATATTAATGATAATATAATATATATGGGTTTTGGGGTTTAAATAAATGAAATTGGAATAATAAAAATGATGATTGTATTATTATTTTTGTGTTTATTTAATAAAATAAATGTTAAAAAATTAAATGATCAATAAAGATATTAATATTTTATTAGTTAATGTTTATTAAGAAAATTATAAATGAAGAATCATTTAAAATTAAATGGGGTGTTTTTCACTTATTTGATAAATGATTAATGTGTGTAATAATAATAATAAAATTAGTATTTCTATTTTAATATTTACATTCAATTTAAAGGATTAATTTAATAGGGAAAATTAAAATGGTATGTGCGACATGCAGTTGGCACGTCCCCCCATGATTCTCCTCCTCCATACGTGACACAGAAGAATCATCAGCATCCTCCTCCACACGACCCTCCTCCTCTAGACCACCAATAGTGCACAACCCCCAGGGAAACTCCGTGATGTAGCATGATACCCAGGTAGTGCTCCTGTACTATGCGACCCCCGTGGAGTGACCACATTTCGAGCAGTACCCTGAGGCACACCACCCCTCTCCCAGACTTCACTTTGTGCAAGACGATTCCTCTCAGTCTGCTCAAGATTCTTCTCTACCTCGTCAAGGTTAGATCGTCTACGTATATCTCATGATTTGAATTTTTTTACTCTCTCATGTCTTGATTTCTCAACTGAAAAAATATGGTTTTAGTTTAATCTATTCGTCGTTTTCCTCTATTTTTCGGATATTAGAATGTTTACTCAGGACCCATTGGCCCATAATCCATCATCTGATGCCCTGGGAGAGGAAGATTTCCTCAAAATTATTTTTTCATTGTTGGTTCATGTAAGCATCCAAAATCACTATTTAGTTTTGAACATGTTATATTATGTCCTATTAAAATTGTATGAGTCCATGGTACCTTGTTAGAGGTTCATTGATCATTACTACATTGATTCTGTGTACCAGTTCAATATGTTGAATTGTTTAGTTCAATGCATACAACACAGAAAGCATTGTAGAATAATAATAGTTCCACCTTGATGTTGGGTCACGAATCATTAACCCTTTATTTAAGAATTATAACTTCATTAAACAAAATGAGAATGTGAGTTATCAAAACTATGATATGTCGATGCATGAAACTTTTGAAGTTATTAAATGATTTCGACATCATGATATAAATAGGGAATTTAAAAAGTTTTGATTTTAAGGAGGTTTAGATTATTTGGTTAATATGATATGATTAAATTGTAAAATGATTTGGATGTGAAGAATGGGTAGTAGGGTAAATTATTTACAATTAATTATCATGGAATGAGTTTTGATATAATTTTGTTTTCACTTATTATTGAGAATATTTAATATTTGACATGTTTAGAATATAAATTGGAAACTGTTAATAATAAATGGATGTTTTAATTATTACATTTTAAAGGGTAAATGGTAACTTAATTGTTTATTAGATAAATATATAATATTTAATTGATAATTTTTTAATAAATTAATTTTTATTCTTTAAATTATCATTGGGAAATGATTGTTTGTTATGATTGTTTGTAAAGGGTAAATTTTTATGTGTGTAAATTTTCCATACCTTCAGGGTTCTTCTATAAAGTATTTTAAAAACAAGATATTCAATGTGAGATGGTGGCTAAATATGAATGCTTCGTTCACCATGTTTGAGATGATTATAACATGCATGTGAATTTTTAAAGTCCTGGATGGATCCCTGTCTGAGTGGATAGAAGCAGACTTGTTAAAGATTTTGGATACTTAAATATCATGTTAATTATTTAGTTCTCTTGATAAGAATAATTAACTGTTAATTAATTATGTTCTATTGAGATGTTGAATTGTTAAATAATTGTTGTCTTATTTGACGAGGGATTTATGTTGTTAATTAGTTGTTGAATTAATTAATGGATTAGATTAATTAATTTATGAATTAATTAATGGATGGTTTTTGGGTGTTATACATGGTGTTCTACATCAGAGATAAATATATATGTATGATTGATAAACGAGTTGTGAGATGAGGACAAAAACTCCAAATACTCACAGCGGGAAAGACATGGTGCTCTACAATAATGATATTTTTATATATACATACATACATTAGAATGATGGATAAACGGGGTATAAAACAAGTATTGATGCTCCAAATACTCACGGGGTTCTATACATCGAATTCTACACCCAGCTTGCAAGAAAATATTCTTTTATGGGATAGGGAATGATGATCCAAATATCCATGAGTTGTGAGACAAGGACTGACACTCCAAGTACTAATGAGGGTGCTAGTCATGATGTTCTACACACATTATTTGGAATTAGATTATGTGTCAAATTGTAAATACATTAAATGTGTTAATAGTTAATGTAAAATATTTTGACATAATGATTTTTGAATTGAATATGAGAAAGGGTTAAGACATATTAATGAATTTCATGAATCTCTGTTAGTGGACAGACCTTGGTGAGAATGAATATTTTTAATAGATTGGATCAGTTATATTATATGAATGATTATATTAAATATATTATGATTTTTTATCCCATCCAAAGAACAATATACAGGGAAAGTTGGACATATGCCGAATCTCGAGACATTCATAATTTAACGTGTTTTGAATAAATGATAAATGAAAATTCTTGTGTAATGGTTTTTGATTATTCATGGAAAATATATAATACATGTTCAGACACTAGCTGATGGCTGAAGTATTTACTTGGATATTATGTCACATTATACTCCATATATTATTTTGGCATGCATTCACACGGTTAACATTGTTTCTTAAATGTATGGATTTGGTTAGACACCAGTGGTCCCGACCTACTGATATTTATATCTAACACCCTACTCGGGATGTCATTGCACTGGGTACCTGAGTAGATTCTATTTGGTTGTAGGTTTGTGAAATTAATATATACAAGGAAGATAAGTGTAGATGACCCAGTGGAGGCTCGGGATTCTCGAGGAGACTTCCCTCATAGATTTGAGTCATTTTTTATTTACTTATGTATTAGAATTTAATGAATTTTTTTTGTTCACAACATTTCATTTTTTCTAATATTAGAATGTCATGGATTCATCTGCTCTATAATTTGGCCTTTGCCACATTCTTAAAATGATTACTATTTGTCATTCTCTACATTATAATTTCTTAGATTTCTTCCACTATTTATTTACAATTTCTATTATTGATCTCTGATATGAGCTTATAGTCTCCCCACTAACTATCCATATAACCAAACTACTAGTTGGCAGCCTCTTGAATATAGTGAGATGTGCTTGAGACAATGTGGCGACCTATCTAACCACCGATTTAGTGGAGTTCCTGGTCGAGAGGTTACAGTTTATGATATTATAATTTTACATAATAAATTTTATTTTTTATATATATCATGTATAAAAAATATATATCATCATTACCATTCATTTAATACATAAGTGAAAAATGATTCACAATTCTAGATAAGGTGATTGTCCTCCGTACAATTGATTGATTTTATTTTATTTTAAAAGGAAAATAAAGTGTGGAGGAAAGTTTGATATTATAACTGTATTAGTATAATAATATGATATTTATCATATAATTATTCTAAATTTATCATTATATATATCCATGAATGGTGGTTATGGTAAACAAATTACATCTGTTCAGGAGGTTTTATTCTATCATACACACAATGATAGGTTTTTTTCGAATTTGATTCAAGAGGAGAGGAATATATATAATTACCCAATAATAATAAAATATGAATATATATAAGATACCTAGGTTTCTATTTATGTGTTTTTTTATTATTTTAAGGATTTTGAAGAGGAAACCAAATAAAAATGAACAGTTTGGCCAATGACATCTTTTACAAGAAATTTGTTATGTTTTCTCCCAAAACCATCCAATAATAAATTTATAATCAGAAAATGTTCTATAATATGTTATTATAGGAGTGAGGATAGAATTTCTTTAGGATTTTATTCAACTAAGTGGCTTTGGATGTGGTAATATGGGAGGAATGGGGCGTCGTTATATAATGGGGGAGAGGAACCACATAAAATTTTGTAAAAAATCAATTACAATTATATTTTTATAAATGAAATAAGACCCCAAATTGACTAATTTTGTAATAATATTTAAGATAATGTCTACATATTACGATAAAATGGGCTATAGCATAATTTATGGCTTCTTTTACCCATTATCCAATTTTTATGTCTTATTAAATCATTTGGTAATTTATCGATGGAAATTATTTATTTTTTATTTAATTATTCATTTCAGTATATAATTATGTTGAAAAGAAAATTAAATACATATTATTCAAATTATAAATATTGAATAAATTTTAATAAATTATATTCACATAATTAGAGAAATTCAGTTTCAAAATATACTGACACACATGATGAAAAATTTATTTTGAAATGTGAAAATTATTAAAATTATAGATCTTTTTATATCATAATACTATATAAAATTTATTCAAACGTCCAAATTTAGATAAATTAAAATATAATAGATTATACATTACATTAATCTAATTATTATATAATTTAACAATGAGGAATAATTAAATAAAATGGAATATTTCAATATAATTAAATATTTCTCATTATTCACTCTAAAATTAAACAATTTAAAAAAATCCATAAAATAATCTCTAAGATATTTTTGATATTATATTTAAAAAAATTAATATAATTTTATCATATAAAATTTCAAAAAGAGTATAAATATATTTTTAATTTATGTGTGTGATTTATGACCAAATTATCATTATGAAAAATATAGTTTTTGAAAAATTATCTAATTTCATTTCAAATGATTCATTGAATATTTATAATCAAAATATTACCAAAATTATCAAAATTATGTTTTTAGTACTTTTACCTTTTAATTTAACATATATTTTATGAATTTATACTATATTTTAGTTCAACTAGACTTTAGGTTGTGTTTTTTGTATGTTATAAAAGTGATTAAATTGAATGAAATTTGTATCATGTGTTGTCTATGCTCTATGATGTGTGTTATTTATGATATCATCCCGAATTTACTTCTTCAAAAATATTTTTCTGTTAAATTAATATTTTTCAATTGATAATCTTAATTATAATTTAGATATTTATTATTAATAAAATTGAATACAAATAATAAATTTCATAATAATGTACTAATAGAGTACTAAATGATTGAATATTTCAAATAAAAAATATTTTATCAATAAAAAAATATAAATAAATAATTTTAGAATAATATTATAATGACATCCTTAGATTTATTTGAAATGATAAATTTTAAAATAAATTCATTTTTTGAAATTAAATTTTTGAATTTATTTATTTTATTTTTCATTAAAAAAAATTATATGACAAAATATTTTAACCCTATCATAAAAATTAAAATATTTGATATTTCCATTTTGGTTTCTTAAAAATTATTAATAAAATTATTTTTAATGAATTAATCATATAAAATATATATTTTATACATCAAATATTTAGTATCATAAAATTAAGTTTATAGATTCCAATTTTTGATTGTGTATATTTTAAATAAAAAAATTTGAACTATTAGTTATATAGATATAGTAATTTAATTGTATCAATTATATAGTGTTAATAATGAACAATATATTTATTTATTCATATATTTAATAATTTGGAAAGATATATTTATACTAAAAAATTCTATAAGAATTTTTATCTATTTATTGTTCCATTGTTCCTTATGGTTTAGTGTTGTGTGTGAATATTGTAATTGAGAACATTTGGTTTGGAAGGAAAATATATTTTAAAATATTATTGTCTTATATTTACATCAAACCCCAATTATCATCAATGATTTTCAGCATAGATATTTTTTTTACTACAAGTATAAAAAATGTCTTTCTATGTGGAATGATCCTTCATTATAATCTATTAAATATGATTATTCCTAGGAAATCTTATGGAATCCAAATTCATCAAAATACATAATATATATATATATGGATCTTTATTTATGGCCGTCTTAATCCATGAATGGAAACTACTATTTTATGAGAACATACCCAAGGGTATATATCAATACCATCATCCCATTATATTTATAGTGTATGCCCATATAAGATATTTAAGTGGAGAAATTATCCATTAATATTATCAATTCATCTTGGGGAGAGAGTCTATAATACATTTCATCTCATCATATATAGAATTTTTAAATACCCCTCTCAAAAATAGTGTATAGTGTAGGGTCTTAATAAGATATTCCTAGAAGTCATGGCCCACAAAGCCTCACTACTTCCACGAAATATTTTAGGGAGAGTTATTTAGGTAAAAAATACTACCATATTGAAATTTATTGAAAATTGTTGATGAGTTTATCTACTGAAACCCAAATACAATAGAATCCATTAAATGGATTATTAACACTGGTCACAATGAAAAGTTTATGTTTCTCACATTCCAAAAATTTTATTTGTAGTTGATACATTATATCATTGGACTTCAGATTATTTCTGTTGAATTATTAACATACCAAACAATGTTCGGTGGACTAAGAAAACTAATTATTCATTTTTTCAGACAAGATTATATCTTAATGATATTTGGTATATCATTATACTTCAGGGATATATGGATAATGATTTCTTTTGTATATCATCCAATATATCAGCCTTTAATTTTGGAGATTATAGAAGATAGAGGCTTTCTCCAGACCAAAAGAATATATAATATTCAATTACTATTTCATTATCTATACATTTGTTTATTTCTATCATATAATTTTTGTGGTCCAAAAACTCCTTGTGTTCCTCCATAATTATATCTTTGATAAAATGTATGTAATTTATTCATGAAGGGTCATATGTATTCACCATTTTTATTATTTATACTTTAATCAATTATATAGATATTAAAATTAGGACATTCACAATACTTTAAAAAGACAAGGTAGCTATTTAAATTTATAAATGACTATCCCCTACCTTATTTTTCATTCTACGGGAGTGTATTATTCGAAAATAACTTTTCTTAATTAACTAAAATAATAATCATTGATCCAAATATGCATTCATTTTTCGGTAATATATGAATTTAACTCTAGTGACAGGTATATAGGGAACTCTTCCATATATAATGATTGTGCCTCTACCTAAATATTTTAATGATCATATATTCTAACTCAATATTTTTTGTGATGGAATGATGAAAAATTTACACATGGAAATGTATCATTTATTAGATTGAGACAATGTTATAATAGTCTAATTGATATGATTTTAAATTTATCATATTGGAAAGGAGGCATAAACTCATCAAAAAGGGTATACGATAAAATTGAACCATTATATATCATATCATTATTTTCAAGGTATTCATTAAGAGTGTTAGCTTAAAAAAATTCATGTGTAATAATATGGATCATTGAGGTTTACATGTACATTAATTTTATCCATAAAAAAGATACAAATGTAGAGTCATGCTACAGTGATATATTATTCTAGGTTCGTTATCTTTCATGTCCAGCGCATTTTATAGGATATGAATTTTATCTTTTCATAAAGTGAAAATTATACGAGGACCAGAAATGAAACACATGAATTAAACCTTATCATCTCTATGGAGATATCCAATACATTCAGTACATGGATTACCTATGGTTTTACATTAACATATTCATTTAATCTAACCAATGAAATTATAGTTCCCAATTAATACATGATTATTGTTATGAGGGTCGAGATTATATGAAATATTCCATAAGTTAATTTCTGAATAATTATAAACCTAAATATTTAAGTGATTATGATATATATAATTACAATTTCTCAATGGAACAATTATTTCCATTTTTAGAAATTGATTGTTGAAAGAGACTTTCCCATGGATCATCTAGTTACTACCATGCCAATTCAGAATATTAGTTCAGTGATGGACACATAAAACTGATTAAGAAAAAACCTAGAGTGTGGATTCCTATAGATCTCTTTGATATGATTTTGAATATAGTCAGTATGTGGAGGATGATCATTGATGATTTGAAAGAAATCTTATAAATCTAAATAATATTTAACAAATATTTAAAACAGATTATTCACTTCATCAAAGTGTTAAAATGATAATAATAATCTTTATGAAAATTTTATACCCAAAAAATGAATTATGGAGTTGGCACAGATCATCAAAATTTTCGACCAGCATATCAATGGAAATCTTGAAGGAAAATTATCATTTTAAATCATGGTCTAATATAACAATTCACATTACCAGGGTGATAATTTTTGAAATAGTGAAATGAAATTAATACTTCTTTAAGAACAAATTACATGATCAATAAATACATTTTTTAATATAATTACGGGTATTAATAGGATCTAATAGTCTCTAGAAGAGTTTAATGTCAATTAATTTGATTTATAATGGTTGTACTATTATCCACTATTTTAGTAGAGGTGTCGAGTAGATCCCATAGAAACATTCCATTAAAATTATCAGACTAAAAAACTAAGAAATTTATTCTTTTTAAAAATAATTTGATATTTAATATAAATAGTGAACAGTATGGACTTGAATGTAGAATATATAGAAAAGACCACAAGTGATGAATTTTTTTAAAAATCCCATAAATATTGATCTCAGGAATCCAATAGAGTATAAATTAATAATAAAAAAGCTCAACATAGAATATACCTTATGATAGTACATTAGGTTTAAATTTTTTTTCATCCCATATCCTATAAGAACATGTGTTATGAAACATTTCCTAAATGGAAAAATGGTTAATTTTTTTCAAAAAAATATCCCAATTGATACCAAATTATTACGGAAGGAGATAATTCACTTAGTTTGAGAATAAAAACTTTTATATACACCAAATTCATAATTAATTTTTAGAACAATAGTGTGCCTCAAAAGGAATAATATTTTTTCCAATTGAAAATAATCTCATTTCTTATAGGTCATAAGACTTCCACTATGGCACATAATATAATTAAAATAATTAATGTCACACATAGTTTTTTATTTTCATGTCTTGGTTTTGATCTGATTCATTAGAAATAAAAATACATTTCATTGTTTTTGGGTGCGATTATATTTTATATTAGAACTAGAATATATTCCTAAACATCTTACCATTGATTCCCCATATATTGCTTCTGTGTTTTAGAGAAAAGAGTGGTTACTTCAGGATTTGGGCCAATCGTGACTGTATTTCCATATTTTAAAACAAAATTTGTTTCTTTTATAAAATATTAATTTTTCAACAATATTAGACCTCAAACTTCCCATTTGGCCTCCAATGATGTATTAAAACTACACAATCATTTTTCACCAAAAAAAATTTATAATCGTGGTGAAATTAGGTTATTAATTTAGGTATCGGCCCAACCTAGGGACCCGTTTCTAGTATTAAAACAATAATTTGTTTCTTTTATATCTGATTAATTAATTTATAATTTTCAGTGATTAGAAATCCCAATCATTTCCAAGAACCATAGACACATCCCCATGTTCAAATTTATCTCTTTGGAGCTTAAATTGTCACGTATTACGGAAAATATTCTCATGGGTCCTCAAATCATCTAGATTTTCTAATGGTATTTTGTCACATTTATAAATTCTCTAAATAATTCTTTTCTTTATCACAAATTACCTTCCCGAAGTTCCTTCTTGACCATAGAAGCCTTTTCCAGCAGTTTCAAGCATCCCTCTATCCACTATGGGTGAAAATCTATTAGAAATACAAGTATTTTCAGGTTTCCAAGGTGAGATTCCTTCTCATTTCCCGTCCCCTTCACCTCATTTTCATTACTTCTTAGGTTTATATTCTTATTTCGTAATGATATATTTAGGGTTCTATTATCCCATGATTTTTATTCTATATATATTTGTTTGGGGTTGGTCGTCATAGGTTTAGGTTTTAAAAATCCTCAAGTGGTGATATTGGGTGTGAGTTTTCATTACGCCAAGGATTGGATGTAAGATATCAAATTCACATGGCTTTATCATTTATGTTTCATCACATTATTATTGTTATCGACTTATATATATATATATATATATATTTATTTATATTTTTCATCCTTCATATAAATTTCTTCTTTTGAAAAATGATTTTTTAACTTTGTTTTGTGAAATGTAGTATTGTTTTGTCAAAATATTTCACACTAAATTATTGTTTAAATGTTTTGTTATCATTCTCACAAGTGTTGTGAGGTTTTGAGTGACAGTTATGGTGTTTTTTACATGTTCTAGTAGCTTTAATAAAATATGAAATTAAATTTGTTTTTATTCCTTTCCTGGTGCATAAAATATATATTTTTTGTTTAAAAGTGTATGCCTTGTGTTTGGTAAATTGACAGGTTGTCATTGACATGATAAGTGTGATTAAAAAATTAATTTTTTTGGATATATAAATTAAATAAATGAATTAAAATTTTTATTTTTGGATCATTATTTTAATTTCCATTGTGTTTTTGGTTTTACAACTAAATTGGTTTAGGTTTACAACATGTTTTGGTCCGAGATGCCAGAAAATGGCATGTTTCACAGCCTTATAAAAATTGTTTATTTTTGAATATATATCATTGGTGTTTTAAGGGATTTATGAAAGTGGATTTTTTCTTTAAATGGTGTTTATACTCCTCATTAATTAATGTGAAATGCAATCTTTATACAAATGATAGTATTGAGAAAGGCTTACTGGTCAGCTTACCATTTTTTTCTAATAAAAATGTGTTTTAAATGTATTTCATGTTATATATTATTTAGCCATTTTATGTTTCATGAAATTTATTTATTAACTTGTTTTAGGGCTTCCAAGTCTGGTCTGATATTATATTGATGGTTTTTTTCCTTAAATGAGATTTTTTGAATGCATTTTATTTGCAAATCCTTTTTATACACCATGAAATTGTTTTATGAATATTTTGATGGTTTATTGATCCGTGAATGAAATGTGGGACATCCATGTGGCTTGTTTGATGTGTGTATGATTTTTTAAATTTAAAATTCATGATTAAATGGTAGGTTATATATTTGTAACTTGTTTGAGAACAAAATAGGGAAACCTGGGTATGTGGGTGGATGTGTACTAGAGTGCTAGTGGTCTCATGGGGTTTGGACCCTATTTAACATAGTTTGTTTAAAAATAGAAACACTAACTAAACTATGATCATGATATTTTTTTAGGACCACTGGTTTATGATTATACATTCTACTAGAGGATCATTTTCATGATAATAAATAATTTTATGGTTAACTTCACCAAGATATGAGGTACCTAGGGATCACTACTAACTATTTCTTAGGGGTGCTCCTGTGACTTGTGATCATTGAATATTTTGTACTCACCATCGGAATAATATGTGTATGGTTGGTAAATTCAGAACCGGGTATGATTTATTTAAATGTTTACATTTCATAAATCAACCATCTTCAAAACAATTTTCCATTTTATGTTGCACCTCTATAAAAAATTCATACAATAAATATTGTTTAAATAACATGTATGTTTTATGAGATCATTATTATCGCATAGAACCTAATTTAATCACATAATTTTATATCTTGTATTTAAATCATGAAATTGATGTTTATGTTATTTTAAAGGATTTTTATTGAGAATTGTATATTAGGGAAACCTAATGTGTTTTAATACTCACGCATATAGTCTTCTTACTTGTTTATCCATTGTGCATGTTTTAGTTTTAGTTCGATAACCTTGTGCAATGTGTGCTCATTGTGTCAGAGGGTAACTATAGGGATCACATAGAGTTAGTTGGTTGTCAGGTTTGGCCTGTTGAGTGGTTGGTTTTATTTTACATATGGTTTCTAGTACTAATAATGTTCAGTTGAATTTTTTATGTAAATGTATTTTGGCCCTGTCCATTTTGTTAAACTATTTTTTTATTTTTTTTTTGGTAAAAATATTTCTCATGTGTATTATATTGATGCCCTTTGTGCTTATCTCCATCATTGGAGGATCAGTAATGCCTCTCGAGACATGTCACGAGCCGGCCTAGGTGACCGTTTCAGGGTCGACTAAGGCTTGTTCATGAAAAAATGGTATCAAATGAGGAAAACTCTTAGCAGACCATTATTTTTAGACTTCCCTTTTTATATGGGTGATGTCATGGTAGATAGAGTTGGATTGATGGGTCATGAGGGGTATGTGCCAGAAGAGCATCGAAAACTTGTATTCGTTATGATCCTAAAGTTTCCACAGGAAGTTAGTTTTTTATTGTTGTTTATTCATATTGATTGTTTGATGATGGGATATGACAAGGGAAGTCTGACTAATGGACTCCCTAAGCTCACAGGGCATGGAATACCAGGTATACATAATGCATGTTTCTAATAAGTCCCATTGTGTTGCTGTTGTGTTTTCTATATGGAAAATAACCATATGGTCATGTCACAAACCAACTGCAGTTCCCTTTGGTTGATCTAATGGACCTTTCTTAAAATCAAGAGTTTTGTTTTGAAATTCATTGTGTTAGAATTATGGTTATGGGTTTTAAATGAAGGAATTCATTTTAAAAAGAGGAAAAGATGTTTTCAAAAAATAAATATTAAAATGGTTTTGGAAGGTTGTGTTTGTTTTTTGAATTTTTTTAGGATGAAGTAGAAATCATTTAACGATATTGGATTATTAAAAATATAAAATTGTTGTTAGTTGGAATAAAATGTTTTCAAAGTGTGAATCAATTTAAGGTGATTTTGAATAATTGTTTTAAATGGGGTGATTTAGGTTGTTGAAAAGTGTTTCAATCTGATGAATTGGTTATGAAAATTTGTTTTGAGCTATTCGTGTTTTCCATGAAATGAAATTTTTCTCAATGGCCATATTATTATGAAAAGATAAATTTATGAATTTTTAAAAATGGGAAGGGGTTTATTGGATTATCATGGTTGTTTTGAATGATGTAAATATGAATTCGATTTTGTTCTTATGAAAAATATTATTGATGATGATTGGATTGTTTTGTGAAATTTAAAATGGGTTTTGACATGATTATTAATTTTCCAATGGATGGTACATGATTTTTGGAATGAAGTTATATAGACTTAGCATTTTGTGTTTCCGTGGGTGCTCACAAGAATGGGTTTAGTGATATTTGGATGGATTGCCTATATGGAATGGTGGTTGGGTTCCTATGGTTGAATGTAAATGTGTGTGTGAGTGAGACATGATGAAACACAATTGGTGAATGTATAAATCCACTATGTTAGACTATTTTTTAATGTTTTTTGAGATGAATGATTTTTTAATTTATTTATAAACTAATTGTTATGTGGCATGTTTTTCTTCTACGTATTAAAAGAGTAGTTTATTCAGTTCCCTTGCTTATGAGTTGGAAGACATACTCTTGTTGTTACTTGATATAAGATATTGTAGGTTTCTTAATATATCAATGATGTTGTGATGTGGCCATGGATAGTACTTGGTTGGAAATATTTCTTACTGATTAACTTAACAGTTCATTTCAAATATTAAAACCACCACCTCATATGATGCCTCAACCCATTATTTGTAATAGAGATATTTTTGGTATTGATTTAATGTAATTTCCAGTTAGGATAATTCTTTTGTAAATAACAGTTTGGTTAATTGATGTTGATGTGTTTCATTGTATTCCCTTTCTATTTTTCTCTTTGTTCGGATTGAGAGAGAATGGTTCTGTGTATCTACATGTTACTATATAGATGAATCAGTATTGATGAGAAATTTAATTTTTTGGGTTGTTTTGATCATTAACACCATAGAGTTTCGGAGTAGATACTTCAAGAAGACAGGCACCAGCCATATGCCACAATTTGAATTTTTTCACAATGTCTTGAAATCCATAGAGGTGTAATTTGATTAGCTAGGCTCAAGAATCCACGGTTTTGTTAAGGTAGTTTATTCTCTATTTTGGTTCCTCATCACTAGAAATTTCATATTTTTGAAAAGATAATGGGGTACATATCCCTAACATAATATCTATGGTTATCCCTTCATGGATGTGGGATTCCGATCAACACCCATGTGTAGACAACCAGTGTAAATCGGGGGAGGTCTTGGTATTACCAGTTTATAGGTGGATATTTTTGGGTTGTTCCATTGTTTCATTTGTGGTTTCAGTGGCCTAATTATTGGGTTCCCTTCCTTCCCTTCCGTGAGTTGGGTAAGTCATGATCCTTGTATAATGTGTTGGCCTAGTTCTTCTTCCACTGTTTGGGAGTGGTTGGTTTTGATGCTCATGTTTTAAACCACTTAACTTGGTTTTTTATGTTGTTGTGGGGTGGTTTAGGTGGTCCTGTAAGGGTGATCATTAAATTCTATTTCATGCTGAATTATTTTTTGTTCATTTATTATTGGTATTTAATGTTTGGGAGACCCACTTTAGGACTCGAGGATGTCCCATTTTAGGATTTTTCAGATGGTAGTTGTGATTTAATTATGGGGAGGCCATTCTATCCTCCCCGATGTCATTGGATTTTGTGAGTGATCTTCGGTTTAGTTAATAGTTGGGCTCATTGTGATAATGCCAAAAAATATAGTTCTTTTCTTGGTTGTGGAGGTTGTGGTTTGATCATTCCATTGATTCAAGGGAAGTGGTTATGAGTGGTTGTTTTTTTGGGGAAGATTAGTATTATTTTTTAATGGTAAATGATATTTATTTGTCTTGAGATGTTGGATCATGTTGATAAAGAATATTTTGGTGTTTTTTTATCACCAGAAATGTGTTATATATTTCTAGTGGGGTAATGTTTTAATGGTGCAGAGATTTGTCACACCGAGTTTTTTTATTCATGTCTTTATTTTTATCCAATTTATTGGAAATCTTGATCGACCTCATGTGTTTGGGGGGAGATTAATTTTTTGTTTTTAAATTCTATATATTTTCTAATCATTCTACCATTGGTGCCCCGTATCTTGTTTGATATTTTTGGTGAAAAGGGTGGTTAGTTCATGAGTTGGCCAAACCGTGAGCCCATTTAATGATTGTAATACCAAATTTGATTATTTCAAAAAAACTAAATTTTTTCAAATTTTATGACATTACACATACCACATGGCCTGCACTGACATATTTAAAATACCATATCCATTGGGCCCACATAGAAACTCATAAGCATGGTGATGTTGGTATATTTATTAAGATATTTGGCCAACCCAAGTGCCCATTTCCAATTTTAATAAAATAATTATTTTCTTCTATATATTATTCTTGTTTTTATAATTTTCAATGATTCATCCTCCCACTCAATTCCATGAACTCTCGTCACACCCACATGTTCGATTTTATATTTTTTTAGCTCATATAGGCATGGAATAAGGAAAATATTTTCAATGGTTCTCAAAATGTCCATATTTGTCTGAACTATTTTGTCACATTCATAACACATCCAATTAATTCTATTTTTGCAACAAATATTCTTCCCCTAGTTCATCTAGACTTTAGAGCCTCCAAAAAGAGTTCCATGCCACCAATTTTCCTATATAAGGGCATATATATGGGAAAAAATTAGTTTTGTTATATCCAAGGTGAGATTACTTCTAATTTTTCCTCCTCCTTCTTTATCCATTCATTATTTCTTTATTTTATATTATCCTCAAGTCATTATTGACCTAGGGTTCTATTATACAATGATTTTTTATTGGGTTTTGGGTTTTTTGGGGCTAGTCGTCCGAGGATTAGGGTTTATAAATCCCCCAATGGTGTTATTGGGTGTGTGTTTCTGTTACGCCAATCATTTGATGTAAGATAGCCCTTGCTCCTGCCTTTATCATTTAAGATTTTTTATTTTCATATTATTAGAACAAGATATATAGTTTTATTACTTTTTTCATACATTGGATAATTTTCTTGGTGTGAAAATTAGTTTTTTAATCATTGTTTTTTGAAAGGTAGTATTGTTTTGTCATAAAAGTGAACAGCATTTGTTATTTATAATGTTCCATTATCTTCTTCTCCTGGTTTGTGATGTTTAGAACCTGTTTTTTTAATTTTATCATGATAATGTATCTTGAATAAAATTTAGAATTCAATTGGTGGTTTATCCATCGGCATGTGCTTAAAAAATTTCATTTTTAACTCATGCCTTGTGTTCAGTAAATAGCCTGGTCAAATTTTTTGTGTTAAGTGTGATTTAAAAATTATTTATATTGATTTATAAATGAATTTACAGAATGAATAATTTTATATTTGGGACCATCTATGTATTTACAATGTGTATTTGGTTTTACAAACAAATGTGTTTTGGTTTACAACATGTTTTGGCCCAAGTTGCTCGAAAATTAAACGTTTCAAATTTATTTAAAAATGGATGTTTTTTGAATATGTAACATAAGTTTTTTAATTGATTTATGAAATTGTATTTATAATCTATGTTTTATTTATACACCTAATTAATAAAATAAGAATTCATACCTTTTTCAAATGTAAGTTTTGAGAAAGGCTTAATGGCCCATTTGATATTTTTTTCTGGTAAAAATGATTTCCATTTGTATTTCATGTTCTATCATTTGAGTCCATTTTATGTTTCATGAAATTAATTTTTTAATTATATTTGGGGCTGCAACATCTGGGATGATCTATTATTGATGTGTTTCTGGGCTTAAAAGAGAATTTTTGAATTGATTTTATGTTAATGGCCTCATTATACTTCATGAAATACTTTTATGAAAATTTAGGTGGTTTATTAATCCGTAAAAGAAATGTGAGACATGTGTGTACCCTGTTAGTGGTGTGTATGAATTTTAAATGGAATATTCATTGAAAAATGGTATTTTATAGATGTGTAACTTGTTTGAGCACAAAAAGGGAAATCCCAGTAATTGAGTTGGGGGGACGTGTACTAGTGTACTACTGATCTCGTGGGGTTTGTCCCCTAATTTCATGTAGCATGTTTAACATTGAAAACACTAAATAAACAATGATGATGATGTAGTTGGAGGAACAATAGGTTATGGGCATGATTCCAAATAGTGTCTCATGTCCACAAGAACATATATTTTTTATGGTTACCTTCACTAAGATACAATGTACATGGGGATGACAAATAATGAGTTTATATGGGATTTCTTGTGGCTTGTGCTCACTGGAAACATTGTACTCACTGTTGGCATAAAATGTGTTTGGTGGGTAAATTCATTAGTGTGTGTGTTTTATTCAAAACTATAAACTATTTTATTCAACCATCTAGAAAACTATTTTTATTTTGATGTTGCAGCTCCTTGAATATTGTTACTAGAATTCTAGTTTATAAAACATGAATGTTTTTGTCTGATAATTATTATAGCATGTCACAAAATCTATCTAGTACTACTTTACACAAATCTATGTAATTTTTTTTGTCTTACAATCTAATTTTTTTATTATTATATCTTTATTATACATGTTAATACTAAAAAAATAGCACATCTCTAGGTCATTTATTTTTCATGATTTTTTCCAAAATACGTGTCAATATAATGATCAATATAAATTCCAAAATACCAGGTTATTATCTCAGAAAACATTAAATTCTATATTTAAAAAAACACACATATGTACCAAAGAATATAAATTATTATTCCCAAATGTATTCAGTAAAATTAATATAGTCATTTAATTTTAATATTTTATCTTATAATATATTGTAATATTTTCAATAATTAATTAAAAATATAATTGATGTAGTCTCAGAATCACTTTTCTTCAATTACATGCAAATTTTGTGGGGATTTCTTGTTTAAATTAAAACACTATGAATTCATAGTGTTTTATTATATATATATGATTTTATATTGATATTCATATATCATTATATTTAGTTAATAATATTGATATCAATGATTTAGTTTTGTGAATTATAAAACCCCAATATATTTTTCAAACAAGAAACCAAACCATTATTGTTGATATTTTTCTTTCCTATGATACTATTGAGCTCTCTATTTTTTATAAAAATCAACATTATTTCACTATTCATCATTTCAAATTGCTTTCACACTAACCAAGGTGAAGTATTATGTTGTATAAATGTAATATAGAAAATATCCATTAGTTTCTTTTTAAATTTGTCCAATTACATTGGATATATTCCTTATGGAATCCTACATATCAGAATTATTCTATGTAGGATTTCTGTTGATAAATTTGTATTACTATCCCCGGGATGTTTATGAAATTATTTAGGGAATAAATGATTTTATTAAATTATAATTGTAGTCCCTTAATGTTTTATGATATAGACTAAATAAATAATTTTTTATATATAAACTACATAATTAGTTATTAATAATATCCAAATAGGAGAACATGTTAAAGGTAGATTATAATATTTTGTCATTTTTATATGAGTATAGAATGGTTTTATGTATTATAATAGATATCCTTGTATTAATAGTTTATGAGATCTCTATTCAATAATATTGTATTTGTGCATATTATATTACAAATTTAATCAAATAGATCTATTCTGATATTGATTGGATGAATCATCCCATAAAAACTAACTCTATTGAAATCATTTCACTACATGGTGATTCCAAAGATATATACAAATCAAGATATTAGTAAAGTGATTAAATAGTTTAAATAAACATATAAGATATAATTTAAACCATAGATCATATATATAATAATATATTACACATTCATGGATGAAAAATAAATGTATATTACAAAATATGATGTTATTTATTTGCTTTCAGAACTGTTTTTGAAAATAATAGAGGATAAAAAACACTTATGACAATAACAAATAGATAAATAAATTAGTTACAAGTTGAAATAAATCATTTAGTGTTATCATATTTTGTATTTAATATTAGATAAGTTTATCTTTTACTAACCTATTTTTCAAATTATCTAAACCAATATCTGATACTAATTGTTGTGAAATATATATTTCATACATCATTATTGAATTATTTTAATTCTAAAACACATATTAATTGGACACACTTTAATATAATAGTTTCTTATTAGGAAATTATATTCATAAAAATGATTGAATATGAAATATTAATCCTCAATTAACTCCCCCCCCCTTAAACCATTATATTCCTCTTAGTGAATGTAATAACCTAAGGATAAACAGTAATGAATATGAGAGTTACCATCCTAATATATCAATGAAAAATAAGAAAAAATGATACATTAATATATATGTGAAAATTGGAGAGAATAATCATAAAAATTCATATCATATTTCTTTGATCATTAATAAAAAAAATTATAAATAACTTGTTTGAGGCTTGAAATATAAGACTTATAAGAAATAAGCATAATAATATTTGGAAATTTTGATTGTATCATGTTTATGTATAAAATTTATTAAAAATTCATCAATTAAAATTTATGATATAAGGTAGAACCATAATATATCTTAATAATAATATAATGACATATGTCAAATTAATTAATCAATTAGTGGGCAGTAGAATTCTTTAAAAGATCATCACATATGATATGATAAAAATATTGCATAAAAACGAAATTAAAAATTCCCACCAATAAAAATAATGCCATGAATTAATTATAAAGTAATGGGTTATATAATTATGTTTTAAAAATTATTTATTATTAAATTATATATATTTCATAAAATTTGACTGGAAAAGATAATGTTGGTCATGAATGGTTTGCATTAGAAAATAAGTGTTGATTTTTATTAGATAGATGATGAATCATAACACATATCAATATGATATTATGTGAAAGAAGTCCTTATAAAAAATATAGAAAATAGATAATAATTGATTTAAAGAATGTAAAAACATGAAAATCCCTAGAATTACATAATTTAATGATACGTAGAATCAATTTGGAATAAATTTTAATATTTTTTATGGTGAAATGATATATGACTAAAATAAAAATCTTAATAAAGAGTTAGGATTGAGAGTTCCCTTAAAATATTTTCATGTTTTTAATTTGTTATAAATAATTGGGTGTACAATAGAGGGATATTAAAATAAATAGAATAATATTTTTTTAAAGAGAATATATTTTTTGGGAAATACATACATATTGAAAATTTGATTAATTTTTAGAAAATACATATAATCACATTATTAATTGTTAAGAGAGAAACAAATCACCTTCATTTACATATAAACATCATGTGTAAGAATTTATTTTTAAAAAATAGTATTATAGAAAATTAAATAATTTTATGCTGCTATCCAATTTTTATTATCATTGGAAGGAAAAATCATTTCCTTATTTAAAATAAAATTGGTATAAATGAAAAATTTGATAAAATATTTTTATCAATGTCAATAGTTGGAATAATTAATATTTATAAATTATCGAAATTTCCTCTAGAATATTATCTACAAATAAAATTTTGTTAATAAATTTTTTAATACAATTATATTAACCATAAAATAGGTAACCAATATGTAAACAATTGGTACCATCCTCATTGATAGAAAAAATCTATGATAAATGAGATGTTTTAAATAAAGCATAGTGAGGGTATATTTCAAAAAAATGGCATAAATCTGTTTCAAAATATAAAAAAGGAAATAACAATTATAATGTAGAATAGTTTATAAAATATCTTCCAAGGAAATGATAACATTTTATTATTATATAAGTAAATGTTATGAAAAAACAAAATATTGGGTTACCACATCGTCAGATGTTTACATCATTACTATAAATATAATTCCTTGAGGGATGGTAATTGAATAGAATAAGAGTATCACTATTGTTATAATGAGACATAATAGGTGGTATATAGTAAGATATTTGTATTTGGTAAGTGTATGTCAAGTTATTTTCCAAATGATGTGTAAGGGGTATTTAAATATGGGGAGAGAGACACTTTTTGGATAAAATAATTTCTAAATTTTTATTTCCAACGTGAAACATGAAATAGTTTTCTTAATTGATATTATTATTAATTCATTAGACAAAAATTATAAGTATTAATGTCAATATAACCTTTTATATATTAATTTAATAGCTTATATGAATAAAATGTTGAAGAATATAAAAATGTGACTTAAGGATATTCTTTAACAATTTTGGAATTGGAAAAAACAATTTATATTTGGATTTTATTTTAATATAATCATTTTGGATATTTATCATATTATTGTTTTTAACCCAGAAACCCAATTTTAATTGATTATATCACTAATACATATATAAATTATGTATTTATAACTACTAATTTTTTTAAAACACGTATTATTTTTTTAAAGAGAAATGATAATCATTTTTTATAAAATTTGAAAAAATGTATATTTTCAAATTTAATATATTTAAAAAATAAATTTATTTATTAAATAATTTTCCATTATTATGTAATATTAATTATTTAAATAACAATTTTTTGATATTAATTTTTAAAAATAAACTATATAATAAAATCACTTATATTCCCATTCGAGTTGTAAAATTTAAATATTTTTCATATAAAATCACATATTTTATATATAACTATTTTCTTCAACATATGTGACCATTATTGATTATTTTTTTCCAATATAATGGTCCTGAAACAAGTATATTGATAATGTTAAAATTATTAACCATAATTTTATAAATTATAACAATCACTATAAAATTTTTCTAGGGTGAGTTTAATAGTTCTAATAATCACAATGGCTTCATAATTTATTCTAATATTCGAAATATCCTATACTAATAATTAAACACAAATACTCTCAGTGTTCTATTTTCATTAATTTTTCATATCTTGGTATCATTTTTAATATTGTTTTATATACGGTTTTTTACAAGAATTATATTTTATAGAGACAAAAATTAACCAAATATTTCGATTCTATTAAATTTATTTTATTTTTCTTATTTTTCATATTTTTGTATTTTCAACTTTTTGGTGTATATATATTGAAAAAAATTAAATATAGAAAATTAATGAAATAATTTATTATTGGTTTTTTATGCGAGGCATGTTTTTATGCTATGATATATTAACAAATATTGAAAATTTATTTATTAGGAATGAATTCTCTAAATATAAAAATATGTCACAATACACATAATGATTTTTGTACAAAAAATATATCAACCAAGTCCCCATTTGAATCAATGAAAACACCACTAATTTTTTTTACAAAAATACAAGAGACTTATACATTTTAAAATTAAATGGTTACCTAATAATTATGAAATATGAGAGTCCTTTTGACAAGGTGGAGGACATGATATTGAAACATAAAACACATTTGAAAGTGAAAAAAATGGTATTTTACAATCATTAGGTTAAATTTTTGAAAACATTCCGAAAATATAATACTCCAAGAGATATATATGTTATTTATATTTTATTTAAATAATTTGATGTCATTGACATATTGAATTACACAGGACATCATCTTAGATTGATTTAAATGATCCACTGAGTTTCTTGGAAACATATTTGTATTATTATAATTTTTTAAACAATAAAATTACAAAACCAACTATCAGAATGGATGTTACAAATATGATTAATTTATTTTTGAAAATATGGTTTGAAAATTTCCATATAATCATTTGACCAAATAATTATAAATTAATATAAATCAAAAATTTAAATATATTAAAAAAATTTCAATAAAATATTTACTTGTGTAGCAGTGTATTTTATACTACAAAATAAAAAATAACACTACTGGGAATATATTAAAATTTTAAATAATATATATTCACTCTAATTTTTAAAATTCTTTTTATTTGTTTTCTAGACATTATATTATAACAGGTCATATTTTATGCATAAAAGAAATTTTTTTCTAAAAATGCAATTATGTCACCTTATGATGGAAGAGATGAAAAAAATATAATTATTATAAAATTAAGAATTATATATCTATATATTGAACTTCATATTTGAAATAGTTATATAAAAATTTTCCAGGGTTTCATTTTTAGTATATTTGTAAGAAGGATCATGTTTTGATAAAAACTAGAAAATATAGAATTTTAAATTGAAAATTATTTTTAGTATAACATTATCCGGTAGTAAAATTATGTCTTTAATTTTTTTTATAATATAATCTGAAAATTTTTATATCAATTAATACTATTTTGTTAAATGAATAAAATTTTACATTTATATTAGATTTAAAAACATTTCAATCTTTTGAATATTTTCACATTAAAACACTTTTTCCAATTTCGTTAACATGATTAATTTGTAATTAATTTTCTTGTGTAATGTATTCTTGATATCGAAAAATGGATTAAATATTTCAAATAATATGTTTCAAATTTATTTTAAAAATCCATTTTCATTCTATAAAATATGAATTGTAACTTTAGTAATTTTTATTACAACTTTTGAGGGTCAAATATTTAATTAAGGGTAAGAATAATATTTTATATGTTAAAATATAACAAAAAAAAATTCCAAATATTAATTGATGAATATAATTCTATGATTAATATATAATTATAGAAATAAATAATTTAGTGGAAATTGATCTATGATAACGACTTGTATAATATTAAAACCAAAAGATGAAAAAAGTAACATTATTACTATTAATAGGTTTTTTATTATTAATATGGTGAAAAATATAATATAATATGAACAATATATATTATTACTAAATATAAAATATTTTCATAAATTATGGTAATTTCTTTAAATTTTTATTGATGAAACATTTACCATAAAGAACTTCAAAATGATAGAGCAAAAATTATTAAATTAATGAAAAACTCAATTATGTGATATTAAAAATAGTGAAAGAAATAAAATTTGAATTATATAAGGTAATAAAAGATTTTTTAGATTATTATTACGTATTATTTTTGTGTTAGAATAGTTGTTTCCAATTTATCCTTCTATTCTGAGAATATTAATGTAAAATTAAATAGTAGTGTCTAAAATGAAACTTATTATAATTTTTGAAAATATTGTTTATTATATTATTTAAATATAATAAAAATATTAAATAAATATAAGGGGATTATATGTGGTTTACGATATCATATATTTGAAATTTATGTTCTAATTGATAATTTAAATGTAGAATTCAAATTCTCCTAATATTTAAATATTTTTACCCATGGTTAAAATTTAAATGACCTAACTAGGTGTGAGTCAATATTATATGGTTATACATAATACCAAAACATATATAAAATATATTTCTTTATTAAATTATTTCCATATATTATATTAAAATAGAATTAATTTATATAATGTGATTTTTTATGGAGATTGAATTTGTAATAAATTATGTTTTTGAAAAATTTCATAAGTGCCCATTCCGTCTGTTATAAAGGGAACATAGTCATCTATATTCCCCCCGTTTCAGAACCTATTTGGTTCAGACATTATCTATAAATGTCTCAAGAAAAATTAACTCCATTCATCTAATATGACTTATATTTTTAATATATCCAACCATAGAGGTTGTTTTTTGTTGATAAAAATGAGATACCTGAAGAAGAACTATCATTATTTTTCGACTGATTTTGTTTTGATTATTAATTATAAACCATAAATTATTTTTATTTCTTGTTTATATTTATAAATAATTATCACTAATATACATTCATTTTGTTATATAAATTTTTTTACCTACAATGAAAAACACATCCATCAAATGGGATATACAATCATAATTTATGTGTATATCAAACTACCGCCTCACGAACTGATGTCGTTTATTCTTCCATAAAAACAATATAATGTTGGGTATAACGAGGTAATTTATGTTTTTATATTATATATATATATGTTATTTATCTGAGTTTTATCATTATGAATATTATTAAATAATTTTATTGTAAACTGGAACAAAAAAATAACAAATCAAAACAATTGGGAAAAACAAAGAATATATTACCTACATCATATCATTAACATGTAATTGTTAATAAAATGGTAATATAATGTCATCATAAAATAATATAGGGAATTAGATATTATAATATGGTTCTTTAATACTTTTATAATATAATTATATTTATTATTCTTGTGGTTTTAGTGGGTATGAATAGAGTCAAAATATAATGCAAGGGGATATCTAGTTTCACTTTTTTTGTGAGACTTTGGACAAATTCACCACTAATTTAATTTATTTATTTTTTATAATAGCCATGAAAGTAATATATGGTTCATATCATTAATGTTATGAATTTTTACATATCTATTTGATGAAATCCCTTTCATGGGGTTTCCAGTTCAATTGTTATGAAATCATTAAGGTGATTTTATCTTTTTTTTCATTGATACACTAGTTATGTTATGCATGTATTATCTTACATGATGGATTAATCCTGCCATTTTATATTTTTTATTACGAGTAATATTATTTTATTTATATTAAAATTTTTATATTTTTTTATTCTATATTTAGTCGGAAATCTTTGATCATTAAAAATTATTCTTTTTAAAATGTTTTAAATTATTTTTAAAAGTTATTTTATGTAGTATCATAAAAAATAAAATTTGTTTTAAATTGTTTTAAAATATTCATTTATAGTTTTTTTGATGAAATTTTCATTGAATAATATATAGAAAATTTTTATTTGAAAATATTTTTTCTTAAATAAAAATATATTTTCAGTAAAAATTATTTCAATAAATCAATAAATATATTTTCCCCATAATATAAAATTAATTAATTTTTTTGGTTTTACTGTGGATATGAGTAAATATTACTGTTATTATTTTTTCTATGTAGAGATTATGTTTATTATCGATATACGTTTATGAATTTTATTCTATTTTTATCCGTCATGTTATGATGAAATGATTATTAAACTGATTTGTATGGGTTCTCATATGATTTATGTTATTTTGGAACACATATATATGGTTTTCATATTGTGACAGATGATTCATAAATATACCTCCAATGCATTATGTAATTATTAATATATCATGTGATAGAAATGGTTGTAATAGGGAGTGAACTCAGTTCATTAATGTACATGGTCTGCTTTGATGTTCTTAGGGGTGAAGCTTGACAATTAACTTTGTCATGGGAGTGAACCATGACTACAAATAGGGTATGGAAATTGAATTCATAGTAATAAGATTTACATGAATATGATTACATTACAACTATAAAATTCATTTTATAAACTTATATTTCATACAAAATTTCATGCCTTATTTCATTGTTATACCTTCATGGATTATGTTATTCATTAAGTTATGATTTCTATCTTATAAAAATCCATAAATAAAGTTAATGATTTAATATTATTATATTAGATATAAAATGTTATCTTTTCAATTATATGGTCTTATTTTCATACCTTTATTCTCATAATATTCATATATATCTTCCATGTTTAACCTTATGAAGTATCTGAGCCCATCTTATTCTATATTTGCTTTTACAATGTTATAAGGAATATTTTTAATTATGAGTAATAAATGGGATGATATGAATGATATATGTTTAAGTTATTTAATCAAAGTAGAATAATGTTTTCCATGTTTCCAAATCACTAAATTATAATGGTCATCTGGCTTGTGATTGTATATTTAAATGAATATTCTCTAAAAAATATAATATCCTTGTATTAAAATCATCGGTCACTATAGTTGGTAGTAGATAAAGGTTGTATCCAACCTTAGGAAACATGAATGAGAAAACATTAATGATATCCATTTATATTTTTAAAAAAAAATCAAGTTTGTATCTATGGATACATGGAAATATAGTTTAAAATCCTACAGTTTGTATAATAATCATGAATATCCAAGGATTATACCTAAATTTCATATATTGATATATTATAATTACTTTTCATTTATTATGCTATTATACTAGTATATTTAGTGATTATCAAACAATGCATTCTGGTTATAGTTAATGGTTGGAAACTGAAAAAACCATGTTAATGATTAATGATATTGGAAATGCAAAAATTTTTATCCTGAACAACCAAATGACATGGGAGATGGAATAAAAAATCATAATGTTATTCTTACAGAAGATACAAACCATTCCTGAGTTCTAAATTAGAATTGAATTGAATAACATTTTATTGATTCCATTATGAGGAAACATCCACCTTTTTCAGTTCACCTTATGTCTCACTAGTTGAAGGACAATAGATCGTTACAAGTAATATGAAATTTACCAACTTTCGGTATTTGTAACACAAAAATAATAAATTTTATTTTTTTATCATTTATAAGGATAACGTGACAAGTTTTGGACTATAATAAAGAATAATTAGAGGCAATATGAAATTGAATCAATGGATTATGAACATTTCAAAGAATTATTATACAATAAGTACTTTCATCATGATCTTTCAATAAATTTGGAGATAAAGTTCATTGAGTTAATGAAAACGGTTGATGATTCTATTGGTAAATACAAGGATAATTTTAAAATACCTGAAATTTATTATTTAATTATTATCATCCAACCTATTAGAATGTTTGATGGATTCATTAAGGGAAAAAACCATGTCTTTGAACAAAATTATCCATTAGAGACATCAGTAGATATAAATAGATTTTTTATTGGTCTATCCTGATTGAAATGGATGTTATAATTATTATTCAATATCATGATATTTAATTCAAATAGAATATAGATATTGACGGAAAATTTAAAGACCATTCATAAAAAATATGAGTATTCCACTATCCTCACTGTTTGGATAAAATCATAGGGTAAATTGTTTGGATTGGATTGGTAAATGATTTTTGTATAAAAATATGGTCATTGGGAAATTTAATAATATAGTAATGGGAAAAATATCGATAATATTGAATCTAAATAAATGACTACACAAAATTTCCCTCCCAAAAATCAATGTTTCAACAGAATTGCAAATGGGAATTATGCCGACCAATTCTCTAAAAAATTGGTTATTGATGTTATCGAGGTAAAAATACCGTTACATCTAATGAACAAATCAAATCACATGTAATCACATTTATCAATGTATATTTTTAAAAGAATGGTGATGAATTATTTAGTGTTTATATAAATTTGGTGGAAGATCTTTTATTTTATTACTCAGTAAAAAAATATCTAAGGTCTATTATAGTGGTTTTTTCAATAATAATTTTAATGAATATTTTCAATGGTATTAGAAATCATGAAAATTAACATGGTTGTTAAGGTTTCATATTTAGAAAACATGTTGTTTAATAGAATGTTAACACATAATATGTGCATAATTCGATCATAATGAAATAAAAAGATTTTTGAATATGGTGATATTTTTTAGTGATCCTCTGGAATATATGATTATGGTGGTTATTGATATAATAGATTTAGTTTATATAAATTTTTTATTTATGCTATGGGTGATGAATAGTTTTTTAGAAAGCATGCATGTATTCACTATGGTTTTATGGTAATTCAGTTTATTACAATGTTTCATTAGAATAAATGATAATAGTCTTCAAATGTTATTTGTGTGAAAATTAAGATATACATCATGTTGTTTAGGAATTGTTGATGAGTTGTATTTTCATAGTAAGATACCATATTATTGAAGATTTAGATTATATTATTTTCAATGTCTAAGAAGTATAATAATTTCTAAAATTGTTTACATTGAATTTTTGATATGTATAGAGATTAATGTTTTGTAATATGGTCATGTATTCATATTGGATAGCATGTACAAACCATTTTTTTGTAATGATAACTATAGACATAACTAATGATTGGTCATCCAATTATGAATCTTCTAATACACTTGTTTTTTAATTTTATGAATTTTTAAATTATTTCATGAAGTAAGAAATGAACTATAGATTGATCACGGTAAAACCAAATAATGAGGTTGTATTTATGTGATTAAATAAATTAACTATATAATATTAATTTATTTTAAAATATTTTTTTATCCTATTTTATTAATTAATTTATGATATTAATGATATTTTTCAAAACTATTTGGCCTCTTGTTTTCTGGCCATTTACCATATTTTTTAATATGTCCCCAATCAATCTCGGTCTGGACATAATAGTTACACATCTCTTACATGTCCATGATTTTAATTTCCATATATTTTCTCTTATATGGAAAGATAGTTATAAGTTACTTTATGTAACCATTATGTTTCAAACATTAAATTTTTAAAACAAATTTTAAGTATTTATTTTATTGATTTGGATTTATAGGATATAAACGTTTAATAATTTAACATTTGATAACTCTGATGAATTTCTATAGAAAAATTTACTTTAATGTGGGGTAGAATGTAACATCATGGGATTTTCATGAATTTTATTTATATAAAATAATTTTTTTCATTAATTTTATGCATTGCAGGCTTCATCATCTTAGCTTTCATTTCAATGAACAATGAATTTTTACGAAACCACATTTTATTATGTCAATTATTTAAATAATATAACTATAAAATATTCATTAAAACAATGTTTATGAGATGATATAAATTAAATATGAAATAATTTCATACTCATTTATATATAATGATTACAAAAATTTATTATGAATATATGTAATATCCCTTTTAAAATAAAATGAAAGGTATTTAGTAAAAATATATTTAAATGGTAACCAGTGGGTTTTAACATTAATATTATGTTTTTATGGACATTATATAAGAATAAATGTAAAATTACGCATAAAAGAGGTATTTTTCTAGAAACCTAATTTTACATCCATTTATTTGTTCACATGTTAAAAATATCATTTGAAAAAATTATATAAACTATATTTTATAAAATAGAACTCTTAATTTAAATTGGAAAACAAAAATTTATTTTTATGAATTTCTGGAATTTTTATGACAAGGTTCATGTTTTAATGAATAGTGACAAATATTGAATTTTAATTAAAAACTACATTTTATTTTATCTTATCTGTATAGATAAATTCTGTTTTTAATTAGTTTTATATATAATCTGTAAAATAATAAATCAATTAAAAAAATTGAGGTCATTGTAACAATTTTTACAATGAAATTGGATATTAAATCAATTCAATATTTTGAATGTATTCACATTTAGAACTCAATAATTTCACTCCATTAATATAATTTATTTTAATTTAATTTTAACCAATTATGATATTATAATTTTGAAAAATTTATTCAACATTTATAATGATAAGGAAAAAATTATGTAAATAAGAGCATTTAATTTCTGGACAACATGAATAGTCACATGAGTAACTTTTAGTAATATAATTATTAATAAAATCAGTAATTAAGGATACAAATAATATTATAAATGTTAAGTTATTACCATAATATTCTCCAAAAAGTTTTGGGATAAATTAATCATATTCTTAGAATATAAGGTTCAAAAATAATAATATAATTAACATATTTCTAGGATAATGGAATGAATATTATTAAAATTTAAGAGAGTGTCAAAATTCCACACTCTTACATTTAATAAGTACAATATTTGTAATATAGTGATAAATATTATATATTCTAGAATATATATATTATTATGAATTAAAAAGGGATTATATACACCTTGTTAATTTATTTTTAATTATTAGAGAAGAATTAATTACCTTATTTAACGACACAATGAAGATGAAGTAATTATTAAATTAACGAAAAACTCAATTATGTGATATTAAGAAAATTAAAAAATAATAGTTTTTATTAATTAGAGTGATAGAATAATTTTATTGGAGAAATGATGTATTAGGGATGTATTAAATGAATTTGTATGATGTTATATTGTTGTATTGTGTGTCTTAAAATGAATGTAACGAATACTGTCAAAATTTACACTAATGATATTTTATTAAATAATATTTCATTAAATTATATAGAAATAATTAAAATATAAAATAAGCACAAATTGATTATATATGGTCTAAAAAACTATAATTTATTATTTATTTCATTATTTAAAATTTATATTTAATAATTACATGATCCTAATATTGAATAATTTTATTACCATAGTTAAATTTGAAATCGATTCACTAATGGTTAGTCAAAATGATGTGTTTGAAAATAAAAAAAACCATTTAAAAAAATGATTATATAATTATTGTAAAACCATATATAATATTATTTTTGAATAAAATTCCATTTGAATTTATATTGATTGTCAATGATTTTATTATAAATTAATGTTTTGAGAAATTACAAAAGTACATTATCACTATCTTATAAAAGGGAAATTATTATTCTCATTTCATCACACATATTCACTGATTTTTATCAAAAAAATCTATCCCAATGATATCAAAAATCCCCTCAACTCATCATACTATCCATAATTTGGCAAGAATAAGACAATAGTAATTCTTTTTGGTAAAATAAAATGTAGATACCCAAAGAACAGGTAAAGTTCATCAACAAGAATTTTTTTATTCCTTAAACTGGTTCAATAATTTTTAATTCATGTTTATAAAATAAAAAAGTATCAAATATATAATTTTATTTTTTAATGTTATTATGTCATCGTACATTGACACACACATCAATCAAATGGGATACAGAATCGTCATTAATGTGTTTGGTGAACTACCTCCTTGTGAACCAATGACATTCATTATTCCATTTCAGTATTTAATAGTTCAAAATAATTATGTAATTTTAATTTTAATTTTATATATATAATATTTATTATTTATTAATTCATATTTAATTATAATATAACACATAAAATCATTTTTATATTTTTTATAAATATGATAAATTTGATTCTGGATGTTTGGATTACACCATACTCAAAGCGATGATATTCATTCAACATTTACATGGAATGTGTTTATTATGGTTACATTGAACATATATTAAATATATGTCATCATATATTGAGTTTAATTAAATTATATAAATGTCATTTTTCCGAATTATTTCAAAACTATAAGGGAATGGAAGTAGCAATTATGCAAACGTACATCTTATCGTCTCATAGAATGATGTACTTTATTTTATAAATTAATACAAAAAAGTATATGATAAATATATATTATATTAAAAAATTATATTTTTTGATAAAAAAATTAATTATATAAGTAGAGGACAAGGAATATAAAAAATCAAAAGACATGTGAAAATCAAAGAAGATGATACATAAAGCATAACATTAACATGGAAGTTTTAATAAAAGGGTAATATAACCACATTATTGAACTATATATGGTATTATATAAAATAATATTTTTATGTAATATAATTTTAATAGTATTATATTTATTATACATGACTTTTTAAGGAGTAAGAATAGAGTCGACATATCATGGATTTTGATTTATATTCCCACTTTTATTATAATGAAACATATGGTATATTCAAAACATGTTTATTTTGTGTGGTGAATATATTAAACATGAATTTATTAAATTATCCTGATAGATAAATTTATTTTTATATACATATTCATTTGATTATCTCTATTTTATGGGGTTATTGGTTCAAAATATATGAAATCACTAAGGCAATTTTGTTTCAATTCGCCATTTTGGGAAATAAGTTTTGTTATGGACCGATATTATTTAAAAATATATATACACATCACATTTATTTGTTTTATTGTGAATATAATTACTATAATGAAATTAAATGTTTAATTTAATGTAATTCTCTCTTTAGTTAGAAAATTATTTTCCTTCAAAATAATGTTTTCAAAAAATGTTTTAAAAGTGATTTAGATAATATTTTATAAATTTTTATGGAAAAAAGATTTAAAATAAGTTTAAACTTGTATTAAATGATTCATTTATTTGTGGAAAATTATATCGTTAGTCAAAAAGTTTATATTAATGTTTATGATATAAAAAGTATCTTTCAGAATGGAAAGTAAACTTTCCTTCAAATTAATTCTTATAAACTCTAAAACCCATTTTCCTTATAAGATAATGTTAGCTGATGATACCTATGTTTTACATGATATATGATTCAATTATTTCATTATTATTTTTTCTCTTTATTTTATATGATTATTATGTATTGATGTTTATATATTCTATTTGTTTTCTATGAGTTATGATATAATACAATGTTTATAAAACCATTTTTATGGGATAAAATAAGATTTATGTTATAGTGGCACACATATGTATGGTTTTGATTATGTGATAGGTGGAGAATATATATTTTTCCATTGAATTATGTATATAAATATATTTCTAATTATATAAATGTGTCTAAAATAGGGAGCTAACTTGGTTCTGTAAAGGATTGTTTCCACTAAGTTGGTTTTGGGAGTGAACATTGACTACTATGATGGTCATGGTAGTGAACCTTTATTACCAATATGGTATGAGGAAATAACTTATACTACTAATATAGTCATTAAATTTATGTATTTAAACTTATTAAATTCATTCTATATGTTGTTGTATCTTCCAAAATATCATGTGTTATTCTGATGTTATTATTTCATGGATTATGTTCATGATTCCCATAAGATTCATTTCTTCTGAAAGACCTATATTTAATAAATTGATTCAATATTATGATATTTAAAATGTAGGGTCTAATTTTCATTTTATTCTCCTATTTTCATACATATATCCTCATGATATGCTTATTTATCTTCCAGGTTTTTACTTATTTAATGTATGAGCTCATTATTTAATACGTTTTCTTTCCCCATGATAGAAAAAATGTTTCATGTAGAATTAATAATAAGAATGTATTTATTTTTATGAACTTTTTCCATATTAATTGAATGAGTTTCAGGATTCCAATGCTACTAAACTATTACATTCCTCAGACGTGTTTTTATGTACTAAAATGATTATTCATTTAAAACATTATATTATTTATGTATGATAATATCAGGTCATTAAAAAAATTTCTATGATATCACTTAGAAAACCATGTATTATCATAGAGGTAATGTGGGTGGTATATAATGGATGAACCCTATGATGTTAATGTGAATTGATAAAATTAAAGGTTATAGTAGTGTTCCTGGAATGGGTTTAGTGCGGCTAATGTCTTGTAATCCATCAAATCTAGGGAATCATTGATGATTATAGTATTACCATAATAGTATAGGTGTATAATACATAAAATATACTTTTTAAGAATACAATGAAAAATTATTTTTTATCTCTTTTATTTCTAAATATTTTAATTTTCCTTCCATATAAATACAATTAATGTTTTCTACCCATATGGGAAAAATATCCATTAAAAATGAATGATAAAATTTAAATCTTCATTCATAACCCTATGATGGAGTCCTACGTTATAAAATGTGGTATTAGTGAAATGTTATAAATATTATATCAATTTTTTGAAAAACTATTCATGGAGAAATCAATTAATGATAAAGGTGTTCCAATAATTGATGGGAAGAACTTTATTACATGGTAAAAGCAAATGTGATCTTGTCATCCATGAATTCGATTGGAATTTATGAACATGCATATTGATGATATTGTTTTCCATTTTTGGTTTGGATGGTCTATGAATAAAAATTATAGAATACTTATAGATGATAAATCCAATTATATATATAATCTAATAATATAATTTTCATATCATATTTATATAATGATAATTATTTTCACATTTTTTAAGGACATATAAAGGAATGTCTATTATATATGACTGGGATAATAACATTGAATATTTTAATGCAATTTTTCTCAATGACATAATTTACAATATAAATTTATTTCCTAATGAAATTATTCATTATTTATTAAAAATTATAAATTCAGGTTATTTGAGGTATAATGGTGGCTTTTGGATAAATTTTATATAAATATATATATATTAAATAAAACATTTCATTGACATCCACTATTGTATCTATCATATTAATCAATATATCAATATATTATTAAAAAATATCTCATATTTGTGTATTTTTTAATTTAGTAACTTATAAAATGTGTGAATGTTTGACAGTGGTTCTAATTTATAGATTGATTTCCCGATACTATAAAACATGACATTACTAAATTGAATTATTATGAAGATAAAATTTATTATGGGTTTTTATATATTGTATATAAAAAATTAAAAAGATGAAGGGGATTGTTTGATTAAAATTTACCCTTGTAATTTCATTATTGTGATAATGTAGTCAAAATTTATTCAGTGTTCAATACTATATTTATTTATGGAGAATTTCAAGAAAATAATTCTTATATTTGATGAATAATTCTCTACTCTGGAGAGTCTCTAGAACCAAGAAATAATAATGAAAAATTTCATGCAGATGTACATCAATATTAAAGTTGATCATAGTGATGAATATTATATAGAGGAAGAAGAAATTTTATTTTTTTTTGATGTATTAAGGATTCTAAAATTGATAAGGTTTAAAATTATGAACATACTAAAGAGGAATTCAGTCATGAACTAAATATTAAAGATATCTAGATGATACAAAATAGATCAATTGAAGAACTAGATTAATTAAGAACGAAAGATCATACTATTAATGGCTAGGTAAATTAAACTTGTAAATATGTTTATCAGATTTAATTAATGATTTACCAAATCTATATATATTTAAATAATCAGTTTCATAGTAAGTAAAATTTAAAATATGATTCAATTTTCAAGATAATTATTGAAGAATATAATATTATCATCAATATGAATAATTATTTTGTAAAAGATATAATTAAAAATATTTAATCATTATAATAATATTTCACAACTCATAGAAAAATTTTTAATTTGAATTAAAATTGTGTGGTCCATAAACGAAGTTACAAAAATAGAGGTTAAAAATTATATGAAATGAGATAATGTTTCATTGCAATATTCAAATGTGTTAATACTATTTTGGATAAAAAAATATACAATATTTATCTATGAATGTTTAATCAATTGTGCTGTTAATATATCAAAAAGATACAACAATAACAGATCAAAACAAATGTAATGAAAATGTTGGATCTATTATTGTCTCATGTAAAATATTACTTGTTCATAAAAATTATATATTTTATAATAATAATGAATATGGAATCATTATATCTTTAATTCCATGTTTTAACCAATGATACTTTTGATGATTTATGATTCTAGGGACTTTTGGGAAATAAATGCGAGAATTTATTTCTTCTTAAAAAATTAATATTTAATTTATTTATTATATATATAATGTTATTTAGAGAAGAGGGAAATAGATATATGTTTAAAATTCTTTATAGTTTTTAATGGATAATAATTCCACATTCTTTTGTATATAGATGATTAAATTTCTATGGATTTTTGTATCATTTATTTTACTTTGGGCCAAAATCTATATATGATAGTTAGAGAGGAATTGGTGGTTTCAACAAAGGGAGGAAAGGAACACAGAATGATAGATGAATAAATAAATTTTAATTGAGTAATATGTTCTCTATATTATTTACAGAAGATGAATAAAACTATACTATTAGGGATATAGAGAAATATGAGGGGCCATTATAAAACTAGACTTGTAAAAAATCGGGTAAATAATGAAATATGACATTATGTATTTATTAATATTTGTGAATTAAATATTAATTTTACATTAAATTGGATGTTATTCTTAATGGCGTGCTTGATACACAACAATTAGTTTCTTTTAAATCTTACATTACAGGGTAATAATATAATATTTTTATTTTAAATGGTAGTTATCACCTATTCATTGAATTTGAGGGAATTAATAGAACTAACTATAATATTATTATCAATGTTTTTTAAATGTTTTTACAATTATCCAATGATAGTTATAGGCTTAAAATGTTAACTAATCTATTTTTAAGCATAATTTACCTTAAAGGATGATTTACCACCTTTTGGCGACGAACAATTTTTTAATATTTTTTTGGTCACATTTATATGGTATATTTGACCAAATATAATTATTCATTAGAATAGGGATATCAAAAATCAATTTAGGTAAAATTGTGATATTTTGTGATAAAAATCAATTTTATGATGAATAGTTAAAATACATCATATTTATTGAGAATTTCCTTTTAAAAAAATATATTTAGATGGCTAGATTATATTTTTAATTGGTAATATAGTGTAATTAGATTATATTTTAACCATTTAATTAGATGTAGGTCATTAGAATTAATTTCATTATGAAATTGGACATAAACATGTTTCAATATTTTGATAGTTTATATTACATAAATACACACCTTTTGATTTGATAGCTAGAATAAATTTTAAATTAATTTCATCCACATCTTTTTTTTATATGGAAAAATTGATTCCAGATATGGAATCATGATTTAAAAATTGTGTAAATAGGTATATTTCATTTTTATACACTATGAATATTTACTTTAGTAAATATTTTATTTACCACAGTTGAAGGGTAAATATAGTAAATAAGGGTAAAAAAATATCACTATAATAATATAAAATTACCCTAACATGAGTCCTAATCCAGTTGGTTGATACAATTCCAACCATGATCATCCATGGTCTATTTTGGGACCCCATGGTGCCACTTAAGAGTGATAATGAAACTTAATTATAACTACCTTTAAGTAAATACAATAATAAGAAAACAAATATATTTTAGTAAATTAATTTTTACATTTGGTTATATAAATAATTATTTAAACTATAAATATTATTTGAACGGATAAAGCGATTTCCTACATCATGGTAATTTTTTATAATTTTTAGAAATAAAATAAATAATGTTATTTAGGACACAATAATGAGGTAGTGTTTACATCATTAGTAAATGATTAAAATAAATAATATTATTAATATTAAACTAATAATCCAAAACAATACAAATCTTATTGGATGATTTTTTATCCACTATGAGTCATCTTATTTTCTACTTTAAATATTCTTAGACCACTAGAATCTGATAACCTTTATATAATACAATTATATTTTCGCACTTTCATAAAGAGCCCCTCCCCCCCTTATAAAGATCCCTCACCTCTAACCCATTTCTCAAACCTCTAAAGAAACGTTGATCATCAATCCTCTATAAATTTAAGCTCTCTACTTTACTCTCCTCTACATTAAAGCCTTAAAATATGCATAAGTCCCATTAACAAACCCATTGGTTCAAACCAAAGGGAGTTACACGATTTAAAGGTATCGTCTTATCTTATGTTATTTTGTTATATTTTACTTCGTCAACCCCATAAGAGGGAACTATATTTATTTAAGATATATATTATATTAATGTTTTCTTTATGCTTCTGTATTTTTCCTTTATATCATACCTTTATGGTTTCCAATGTGGTTAAACACGGTAATTTCATTTTAGAATGTGTTGAATGCCTCCCCATCAAATTCATATGACTCGTTAATGAAATATGTGGGATGTATATAGGATGAAGTTAATGATATTATATATGATATCATAATTGAATTATACTATACTTTTGTATCATTATGTTTTAATTCTATTAAATATGAAATATAAATGAAAGTAGTGTTCATGCGTACATACAACTTAACGTCTCCATGAACGGTGAATTTCACTTCTTACCTCCATATTTTAAGTACTGTAATAAATACATATATATATTGGATTTATAATATATATATAATATCTAAATCATTAATATCATTCTGGATATATTGAATTTTTGACCACGTGAACAACTTGTACTTATACGAAGTTCATTTTTGTCTCAAGTACCAAATTTTGAAAAAACATCAGTTTCAACATAAATGATCACATAATGTTTATAACATGGTAATAAGTGATTTAAAATTAATTATAAACATGAAAAATCATTGTACAAAAGTATAAATTAACATTATTTTATTATTCAGGAGATTAAATAATGAATGAGTCTAGTCGGACAAGAGGTAAGGGACATCGTCTCAGTCTCTTTTCATTGAGGCATATTTTTTTATACACGACATTCTTTTATATGGTATATAATCCTTTTTTACTTTTACATTTATAAAATAGGAATATTTTCCTTACTAAGTATTATACTAAATGAAAAAAATTATTTCTTTTAACGTACAATGTGAGAACGACCTTTCCGCTGCCGGGACTATTTCTTGATCTTTTGTTTTCTTAAGAATCCGTAATGTTTTTAAAGAAAAATAAATACTATATACTATTTTACGCATTATTTTAGTGAAAATATCTTTAATAATGGATTTTTAATGTTAGTATATTTAAATGATATATTTTGATAGAAATGTGGGACTGTTATCTTTCCACTATGCTTTTTTATGCGTTATCGATCATGGAAGTTGTTTACGTATACATGTGTTTCTTTGATAATCCTACGGTGGGTGAGCCCGAGATTACTCTCCATTGAATTGGGTAATGTTATGGAGGGAAATTTTAATGTTTCTCTTAATATATTTAGGAAATATATTATGATGAGTATTCAAAATGTAATGCCCTTCGTAGTAGTGACAACTATAATGTAATTATGACATGGATGCCACAAGCTACCTTTATGATTTATTTTTTCAATTTGTGATTCATAAATCATATTATTTTAATGAGGTATGTTAAAGAACTTATGTTATATATGTAATAATAAACTAATGTTTCCAATCATTGTTTTATAAAACTGACTGAGCTTTTTATGCTCATCCCATGTTTTGAATTGTTTTTCATTTGACATAAATGTTAATAGGGTCAAAAATGGGATCAACAAAAAGTCATGTTGCCTAAAACATGGAACTAGACATGACTCTTTTCTTTCAAGAGCCATTGTTTTTAGGAAAAATGCAAATTGAGTTGAAGTGTCTAGTTTGTAATATATGATATGTAATTTAATAGTTATAACCTAATTATCTAAAACTCTAATCCTGAAAAGATCCTCAATGTGAATTATGCATTAAATTAATGATTATGTAATGTTTTATGGAAGAGTCCTTATTATGGGTATCAGAGGTCGGTTAAGATAACATTAGTAGTTAGGGTATTGATAAATTAATATACATAAATTAATTAATTTATTAATGAAATTATATAGAATTTAGATATTACCATGTTTCTTTTCCTATGATTTTTTGGTGTTCAGAATGGATTTCCATAGAAGAAACATGGTAGCTCTGTTGGGAGGACATAAGGAGGTAGAAAACTTTTCAAACTAGCATCTTGAGATGGTCTGAATCGGAACTGAATAGTTTGTTGTAGTGATGGAATAATTTAATTAGGCTATAAAAGGTGGTAGTATCCATGAACGAGATCATCCATATCAACCACAGAGGAATATTTCATTAGTGGATCATTTTAAGAGGCAATATCCCTCATCATTCAGAAGATCAACTAAACTTGTGCTAGCAGAAGGGTTGATTAATGCACAGTATAAGATTTTAGATGTTATGGGGTGTTCATAACATCAAAAGGTTGTCTCATTGTTTACTATATTGAAGGTGAAGCTGATGAGTGGTGGTCTATTGTGTAAAATATTAGGGATTGTGAGGAGGTTGATTCTTTTTATTTGGAAAATTTAAAAGTTATGTTTCATGAGAAATATATTCCTATTGTGGTCTGTCTTAATATAGAGAAACTATTCCTAAACTAAATTCATGATGATGAATCAGTGGATTCTAATAAAGAAAATTTCAATCGACTGGTAGGGTATGCTCCAAAATTCATACGTGATATTGATAGTAAAATCAACTATTTTTATTCAGGATTAATTCCAATGTATACGAGGGATTTAGCTTCTCATGAGTTAAAAAGTTATGAAAAAGGTGTTTGATGAGAGGATAAGGAGGAAATGGAGTATTCATATGATCATTTGTTCTTTGACCAACAACTGAATAAGAGGTCAAGGTGGCAGGCGAAAGGGAAGAACTCTTCAAAAAATTCTAATGGTAGGAAACTTATGTTTACAATTTTTGAAAATTGAGGTAAAAAGCAGGCTGGGGAATGTCTTTTTAAATCTAGTAAGTTCTACCTATGTAGTAAAATGAGGCATAAGGCACGTAATTTCATTAAAAAAGATCAGGATAATATTATGGCAAATCTGATTTATAATAAATAAAATGTTTTAATTGCAATGAAATGGGTCATTATGAAAATGAGTGTCCAATGAAAAACTCAATTGAGGTAAAGCATCCAGACTACATGATAAAAGGGGTGGTGAAGTCCTTTGCAACAACCTCTGCATAAGTTGGGCCATCAAATGATATAGTATCATGTAAACTATTTGATGGTTCAGATTATACCAATGTGTTGTTTGATTCGATGTATACACATACATTCATTTATGAGATGTTTTATATTAAATTGGTAATTTCATCTATATATTTGAATAATAAACTTATGGTATAAAAAACTGGAGGAAATTTTTAAGTAAAAAAAGAAATTATAAGAAACTTTGTGTCCATTTTTGTGGAAATAATCTACTAGAAATCCTTATAGTTTTTTCTCTAGTAATGTTTAATGTTATTTTGGCTATAGATTGGCTTTATCTTTGTCATGATAATATTGAATGAAGATCTAAAAAGGATTTTTTCAGAAATATTTTCAGGTTTTGTATAAGAATGAACCCTTACTTTTGATATCAATTCAATAAGCTGGGAAACATGTAAAAGATGAAAATTAATATTACCTGGCACATATTGTGGAAATCAATGGAACTATTTAGATTAATGTTGAGACAGTGGTAAATGAGTAACATTATATTTTTTCTTGATGTGTTTCCTGATATCTTACTTGATCATAAAGTTGAATTTATATTTCAATTAGTTCCTGATGCTAATCTAATTTTAAAACCATCTTATATAATGGCTCAAATTGAAATTTTAGAGTTAAAGAAGAAATTACTGAATTTATTAGATAAAGATTGTATTCATTCTAGCACATCACCATGGTGTTCTATAGAATTATTTGTTAAATATAATGATAGTTCAATGTGACAATACATTAATAATAGAGCATTGATTAATATCCCCGTTATGAACAAGTATCTTATGCCTCATATCGATGATTTGTTTAAACAACTCCATGGAGCTCAGTATATTTCAAATATTTACTTGTGGTCGGGGTACCATTAGTTGAAAGTAATGGAAGAAGACATTCCAAAGACCAAGTTTTGTACTAGATATAGTCATTGTGAATTTTTAGTTATTCCTTTTGGTTTAACCCATGAACTTTCTATATTAATTGATCTCATGAATAAAATTTTCCATGAGATATTTTATATATTTGTTGTTTTGTTCATTAATTATTTATTGTTTATTCTAAAAGTAAATAGGAGAATGAAAGTCATTTACGAGTTTTCATGCAAACCATAAATGAAAAGAAATAGTTTGGGAAATTCAGAAAGTGTGAGTTTTGGTTGTATAAAATTTCTTTCCTTTGTCACATTGTTTCAAAAAATGGCATAACTATTGATCCTCCTAAAACAATTTTTTTGGAAGAAAGGCCATGTTCCACAAATACAACAGAGCTCTGTAGATTTCTTGGTTTAGAAGGTTATTATATAATGTTTGATGAAATATTTTCACAGATATCTAGTACAATAACAATGTTAACTCAAAAAGGTGTTATGTTTGTTTGGACAAAATAATGTGATGATTTATTTCATGAATTCAAAAGAAGATTGGAAAATGATCTAGTTTTGGCACTACCTTCCAGAAATGGTGAGTTTGTTATTTATAGTGATGCATCATTGAATGGACATGGATGTGTCCATATGAAGAATGATTAGGTAATATCTTATGCTTCATGTTTGTTGATGCCTCATGAGTTAAATTACCTTAAAAATTATTTGGAATTAGATATAATTGTTTTTTCCTTAAAAATTTAGAGGCATCATTTGGATATAGTAAATTTTAAATCAATACTGACGTCAAAAGATTGAAGTATATATTAAATTAGAATTAATTGGTAATCAGACAGAGGAGTTGGTTATAATTAATCAAGGACTATGATTGCATGATTCATTACCATCTGGGAAAAAAATTATGTTGTTGATGCTTTGAGTAGACAAAGTAATGATTCATTAACCATGCTATGTTTGGAGTGAGATCCATTAGTTTTTTATTTGATAAACTTTAGCCAAAATGTAGTCGGTGCATGAAATTCTTCTGTTTTGTTTCAGGTGGTAGTGAAATCAACTCTATCTAACAGAAAAATGAAAGCATAGAAGGAAGAAAGTGAGTTGTAGAATAGGGTAAAGTTGAATCAGAACGGTATGTTTCCTAAATTTAACGTTGATAGTGATGGTGTTTTAATGTTTGTAAAAAGATTATGCTTTCCTTGTGATTCATAGTTGAATAATTAGTAGTTTTGTGAAACTCATAGTTCCCCATTTATTAGATCATCATGGAAGTACTATGTTGTACAGATATCATAAGGATTATTTCTGGTGGGATGGAATGAATATAGATATTGCTGACATTACTGTGAATTGTTTTATTTGTCTATAGGTTAATGTTGAGCGAAAGTTACAGGACATGATCCTTTAATATTTATCAGTACCAGAGAGGAAATGTGAAAATATATCCATGGGATTCGATGTGAGATTACCGATGACATCTCAAGGAAATAAATCAATTTGGATTATTGTTGATCGATTGAATAAATCTACTCATTTCCTTCCTATTAGAGATAATTTTTTTCTAAATCAACATTCTAGATTTTATTTAAACAGATAATAAGGTTGCACGGTGTTACCCTCTCCATTGTATCTGATCATGATCCCAGGTTTTATTCTACCTATTAGAATGTACTTCAGATGTCGTTGGGTGCTGAAAAAAATTTTAGTATAGCATTTCATCTACAATCAAATGGATGTCAGAACAAAAAAATTCAGACCTTGGAGGATATGCTTCATTCTTTTTCACTAGATTAATATCGATGTTAGGACCAACGTCTCTCTGAGGTTTATTTTTATTTTAATAAAATTTTACATTCCAGTATATATATGGCTCAGTTTGATCCATTATATGGGAAGTGGTGTCGATGTCCATCTTTTTGGGATGAATTAGTTGAAAGGAAGTTGATGGGACTATAATTGGTAGAAAATATAGTAGAGAAAGTTTAGTTGATTAAGAATAAAATTGGAATAGAACAGAGTAGGAAGAAAAGTTATGCAGATAACCGGAGGAATGATTGTTCTTTTGAGGTAGGTGATCATGACTTTCTCAACAATTTCTCATAGAAAAGTGTGATGCATTTTTGTAAGAAGGGATATTTGAGTCCAAGTATCATTGGACCTTATGAAATATCGGATAATGATGGATCAATTTTGTATAGAGTGGCCTGACCTCCATGTGTATCCCAGGTACAGATTGTTTTTCATGTTTTATTTCTTGAAAATTATATGCCAAATCGATCTCATGTTTTTTATCAAAAGGTAGTTCAGTAAAAAGTGAATATCTCTTATGAGGAACATCCAATCCAGATTCTTGACTAAAGGGTTAAATTATTACGGAATACAGTAATTTACCAGGTAGTGGTATTGTGGAATAATAATATGGTTGAAGAGTCGATGTGGGAATCATAAAATATTATGAGGGATATATACCCCGATTTATTTGATAAGTGAATAAAATTGTGAGGATAAATTTTCAAAAGATGTGAGGATGATACATCATAGGTAATTAAACAAATATTACATTTTCATATTTATTAAAAAAAATTAATTACATATTAATTTTACTTTAAAGGATATATTATTTCCAATGTAATTCTTGATACGCAACAAAGGGTTTCTTTCAAATCTTACATTGCACACTAATAATATAATATTATTATATTAAATAGTAGTTACTTCTAGACATTGTTTTGGAAAGAATAAATATAACTAACTACAATATTATTTTACAGGTTTGTTTAATGTTTTTACATTTATCAATTAAAAGATAGAGTCTAAAATTTTGAATTAATATAATTTTAAGCATAATATACCGTAATGGTTGATTTACAACAATTTGATAGTGAACCCTATTTAAATCATGTTTCAATAAATTTTATATATTCTATTTTTCAAAAAAAATCATTATAATTGGGTCATTAAAATTCACTTGGGTTAAATTTTGGTTTTTTACGGATAAAATTCAATTTTTGATGAATAGTGAAAAATATTGTATTTTAATTCAGAGCTGCCTTTTAATATAAATTATTTATAGGGTTAGAGTACCTTTTTTTTGAATTTTATTTAATTTAATATATTTTTAATTTAATCCAATTTTTCTCATTGAATTAATTTCACTTTGAAATTGGACATAAACAAGTGTCAATATTTTGATGGGTAATATTTCCTTAAAAGACACCTTTTGGTTTGACAACCAAATTTAATTTTAAACTAATTTCTGTAAATTTTATGTTTTGAAATTGGAAAAATTGATTCCATATTTGGAATTAGAAGGTCCAAATTATGTAAATAGGCGACCTTTATTTTAAACATTATGAATATTTACTTCAGTAAAACTTTTATTTACCATGGTTAATGGGTGAATCTAGTAATCAAGGGTAAAAAATATTACTATAATAATATAAAATTACCCCAACATGTGTCTTAATCCTATAAGTTGATACGAGTCTGACAATTATCATCCGTGGGTCGATTTTGGGACCCCATGGAGCCGCATGGGATTGATAATGACACGTTATTTTAAATAAATTAAAGTAAAGAAAAAATGACATAAACAAATATCTTTTAGTAAATTAATTTTTTCATAGGGTCATATAAGATATATTTTAGACTATAAATATTATTTTGATATATAACAATATTTCATACATCATGGGGTATTTTTTATAATTTTTAGACATCAAAAAAATAAAATTAATTAAGTCACAATAATGATGTAGTAATTTCCTTATTAATAAATGATTTTAATAAATAATATTATAATGATTAAAATAATATCCAAAACCAATACAATTTTTATTTGAGGATTTTATTTAGACCATTACTCATAGTATCTTCTACTTTAATATCTTATGTACCATTAGAAACTAAAAATCATTATATAATAAAATAATTTTTTCACACTTTCCTAAAATGCCCCACACCCGCTTATAAAAATCCCTCACATATAACCCATTACTCACATGTATCAATCCCCATGTATCATCCAACCTCTACCCAATTAAACTACCTACATACCTTTCCTCCACCTAGAAGCCTTAACATTAGCCGAAGAAACATTAACAAAACCTTTTGATCAAACCAAAGGGAGTAACACGATTAAAAGGTATCATCTTCTATTAAGTTCTTTTGTTTTATTTTACTTCTCCAACAAACTAAAATCTTTTTTAATAACACAATTATCCTCAATATAGTAGGATTTTAATGAGATTTATTCGAACTAAACTTATACTGACCTTCATATAATGGGTAAAGAACATACTGTTTTTCTGGATGGAAAACAAATACCACACAAAACTAGGGTTGTTCAATTATCTCCTACCGCCTCTCATGGTGTCCATTAAGATGAATCTTTATTTATATATGATATATATTATGTTTATGTTTTTTATTATTATGTATTTTTCATTTTTATAATACCTTTATGGATTCCATTATGTGTAAACATGATAATTTCATTTTAGGAAGTGCAGACTACCACCCACTCAAAGTGATATGACTCGTTACTACAATATGTTGGAAGTTTAAAGGATGATTATAATTATATTATATATTATATTATATTTTAATTATAATATACCTATTTATCATTATGTTCTAAATCAATTAAACATTAAATAGAAATGAAAGTAGCATTCATGCATACATACGACTTATTGTCTCTATTAACGCTGTATTTCATTTCTTACATCCAAATGTTATATAGTGTTATAAATACATATATATATTGAATATATAATATAAATATGATATCTATATCCTTAATATCATTTTGGATATAATTACCATTTGACCACATCAACATCTAGTAATTATTAGGAGCCCATTTTTGACTCATGTACCAAATATTGACAAAATGACAGTTATTAACATAAATAATAACAAAATGTTTATAACATTGTAATAATTGATGTAAAAAGAATGATAAACTTGAAAAAGGATCATAATAATGTATAAATAAACCTTAGTTTATTAATCCAGAGATTAATGAACGAATGGGTCAAGGGGGACACGAGGTAAGGGACATCATCTCAATATGCTTTCATTGAGAAATATTTTGTTTTATATATGACATTCTTCTATACGGTGTATAAATCACTATGAATTTTACTTGTATTACAAAGGGATTTTTTCTATACTAATAATGATTCTAAACAAAAAAAATATTGTTTATTTTTAAGTACATGGTGACAACGACCTTTCCACCACCACAAGTATTATTTTATCTTTGAGTACTTTAACAAGTAGTAATATTTTTAATGGAAAATAAATAAAATATACTCTTCTACGTATTTTGGTTCATAAAATGGTTATAAAACTGATTTTTGTTAATATACTAAAATGATATTGTGTGAATGAAATGTGTAAGTTTTATCTTTCTATTGTGCTTGTTTTATGTGTAATGGTTCTTGGGAATTGTTTACGTATAAGGGATGTTCCATTATAAACCGAAGGTGAGTGAGCTCGAGATTTCTCTATAATGCATAGGGTATTGTTGCAGAGGTTAAAGTGAAAGCTTCTCTAAAGAGATTTATTGAATATATAGTGCTGGGTATTCCAAATGTAAATCCCTAGGTAGCTATGATAGCTAAAATGTAAGTATGATGTGGATCCCACAAGATACCATTATGATTTATGACATCTAGATTGGATTATTAAATCTTATGATTTCATGTGGTATGATAAAGAGCGTATATAATGTATGTAATGACAAAATATTTTTTTATTTCTTGGTTTTATAACCCTTACTGTGCTTTTGATGCTCATCCGATGTTTTGAAATATTTTTAACAAGACTTAAAAATGAATAGGGTCAAGGATGGGATCAAATAAAGTCATGCTATCTAAAACATGGAACTATACATGACCCTTTTTTGAAGAGTTTTTTTAATGGAAAATTAGAAACTTAGTATAAGCATCTACTTTTTATAACGTGAGATGTAATGTAATAGTTATGGCCTAATTCGATAAATCTATAAACCAAAAAATATCCTCAATGTGAATTATTCATTTAATTCATGAGTATGTAATGTTTTAAGGATGAGTCATTATAAGACCCCATTAGGATATAATAGAAAGAAAAAAGAATATATAAAAGGCCAATATGGTGGAATATTCTTTCAATGATACATAAAAAAAATTACAATATCATTGATATAGATAATTAGTCACACATGACTGGGAATTGAAATCTATTAATGAGTAATTGAATATCAAAAAGGCTGGTAATACCTATATCATAGGTACTAAACATAGGAATAAAGATGTTATCATAACAGATGGTCATTGACAAAACCTTTTAAGAATTATTAAAATATTTTATAGTCGAAATGAGGTTTCATTTATTTAGATTTCTTTTATTTTTAGTGGAAATCCCCTGATTCCTCTTATAAAATGTTGGAAGAAAAAGGGAATATGTGTTGTGTTTAAAATAATGAAAACCATTGTATACCAATATAAGAATATGAGATTTGCCTTTGAAATCAAAAGATTAATAATATAAAACAATAATTAATGTAGAATATTTCTATTCTAAAGGATTCTATGTAAATTTCTAATCTAAAATAAAATCATTATAAGACTAATAATTCTATTATGCATAGAAATATGGTCTGAAATACATATCAGGAGAAATAGATAAGAGAATACATTATTTTTGAGCACATGAAAAATTATTTTAGTCGTATAATTAATATATAAGTCTTGTATTATGAAATAAATTTAATTATTTTTATTTATGATTAATGTTGAATGGAAAATATCAACATATCATAACTTTATAATCTTCCTTCAAATACATTACAGTAAGGCTAAGGTATCATCAGAAAGAACACTTAAACAAAATGGTATTGATGAATACTGATAATAATATATGGTTAACAAGTCAATAAAATTATCATTGAATGTGGTTTATATTATCACTATTTGAATGATGTAGTACATGTTGTATTTTACATATAAAAGTTAATGATTCTTATCCCAATGAAATAAAATATACTATCTAAATATTTTAATCAATGGATTCCCTCAAAAAACATTTTTATGACGTTGGATGAAAATGAAATATTAAAAAATAATTAAAAAAATATGATAATATATATATATATATATGTAAATTAAATGAGTTTTAAATATTGACCATCCATGAGTATGGCTATGAATGATTTTTAAGAGGCTTAATGGAATTGTGAAAATTATTGATACAAATTTCATTGAGGTGAAATATATGAGTTACTCTAGAAACCATAGTACTAATTCTTTCAACATTAATGGTGGAGTAAATTGTAATTATTCATATTTAGATACTGTACAATGTTGTTAAAAAATTTCATGACTCTAACACTAAATCAGATTGGGATATGGTTCCATAATAAATGCATCTCAATTCTCATATAAGGAACAAAATGATGAATATGAATCCATATATTCAGTATTTGGGATCATTATACTCCACAAGAGAATTTTTTGAATGAAAATATTAGTGAAAAAATATGTTTTAGACATTATATAGGTCCATATTTTATGAGGAAGATAAACATTACTCATATATTAATTCCAATAATGAATAATTGGAGGAAATTTATAATAATCTAACATTTGAATTACTTGACATTCCGGAGTAAATAAAGTGATTATAAATAAATGGATCCTTTAGAAATAAATTCTATTATCTAGAAATAGTGATGAAAAATATTCAACAAAAAGTATAAAAATGTGATAAAAAATTATTAGTCATTGAAATTTATGAATTATTTTCTTTAGTGGATAGAGAAGTAATTTATGCTCTTTCTCAATATAGAAAATCATATAAGTACAATAATTTATAGTTGGATGCATTTTTTTATATTTTATTCTATATTTATATTATAGTTATCAACTACTATCATCCCATGAAAATTTTGAACTAATAATATTAATGTTTTTATGATATATTTATTTATTAAAAACCATTAAGTATTTTTTAATCAAAAATGAAATAGATTTTACTAAACCCTTTTCTTATATTGGTATTATTTAAATGACTTATTTTTAAATTTTATAATTAAAATTATATAAAAGTGTATAATTTTTGAAATAATAATATCATTATAAAAATAGAGTAAATCTTTAGTATTTTTTTAAAATAATATTCTTCATTAAAAAAACAGTTAAAATAATAATTCTCATTAAAAAAATATTTTATCATCATGAAAAATATGTAATTAAAATGTTTCATTTTTTTAACATGATATAATGTAAAATATATAATATTTATTCTTATTTAATCCAAATAATTAATTTTGATTTTAATTTATATTTATGTTTTATATAATTATGTTTTTGGGTTTAAAATGACATTTTTCTTAAAATAATTTTAATGTTCACATTGATTCTCAATTATAATTAATTAAAATAGGTCATAGTGGGGAATTTTTATAAAATAAATATATATTGTATATATCTATAAATATTAACAGATATTCATAAAGGATTATTATTACCTCTATAGTTTATATAAAATAATCTTTTGATTGGAAAATACTTTTCTTAAGAACATTATTTTTCATTACATCTACTGTTTTAATTTTGAAATAAATTTTTTTATTTCTAAAAATTTATTATAGTTAATTGGATTGAATATTTTTATTAATAATACTTAATATTAGATAATAACTTCAACATAATTTTTCACCCCAATTAGTAGTTAAAACAATACAAATTAATTCCAAGAGTTAATGTTAAAAAATATTTAATGGTATGTTAATGTATTATGTTTATGATTAAAATAACCTAAATTATAAAATATATTTCGTAGAAATATATCTACATTATCATTTTTATTACTTTTGAATGGTTTATTTTAGAGATATATTTTTGGTGAAAAACATGGGTATACGTTTTTCTTTTAAAGGATTACGATTCTGACAGTCACCTCAATTATAAAATGCCACCTTAAATCCTCATAAATTCATAACATATTGTCCATTTTCACAACCCTTTATTCCCTATATATTATAATATCATCTATACACTCAACCTATATAAATTATTTATGTTATAAATCCTTGTTAAAATTTTTTTTGGTTCTGACATAAGGTGGATGTATGAATAAGAGGTATCAGCATTTCCATGCATCTTTACTATGATTATTCTTCAACCAAATTCAAATAATAATAAATTTATGTTATATAATAACACATGTATATTTAATAAAACTATATTTATTTATTTTTATTTAACATGCTATATACATATTATATTCTATAAAATGGGATATAAAATAATCAATAATGTGTAAGGAGTACTACTCCCTCATGAACTAATGTCAATCAGTTTCAGTCATCACCACTAATAGATTTTAATAATGACCTATTTAATGAAGATATGTAATATTATTAATATATTTATAGTATTTTATTTATTATATCTCACTTAGATTTTTTACTTTTTATTATGTAAGAGAAATGATAATGGTGCTCTTGTATTTGGCGAACAACACCCTCATGAAGCAATGTGATTTGTCAATAAATAACAAATTACATGAAATATAATGACTATAATATTAATAATTATATATAATAAAAATTATAATGATATTAATTACATATATTAACATTCTAATAAAATTATATACCATTATTAAGCTTAAACTGAAAAATCATACCATTATTTGTTTACATGTGGACTTCTACCTATACAAAAAGTAAAGATTATATTCTTCACAACCAAAATAGATTTATTATTTATGAGTAAATTTAATGAAATAATGATTAATTTATGATATTATTATCATTATGAAAAGATAGAAAAATACATACCATTATTTCATCACAATCATTGAAAACTAAAATTGTCACACATTCATACGTACGACCAATCATCTCTAATATCATAACATACTTAATTTTTCAAAACCATCATTCATGATTTGTTTTAAAAAGAATAATTTATGTATATATATATTATAATTTATATTATATTTTATCATGTGTATGTTTAAATAAGGACATGTTGGACCAATAGTCAACCGATAAAAGTTAGTTATGGAACCTAAGTCAAATATCAATGAAATAACTAATGTAAATATACATGATTCGGTAAATAATGATAACATGGTAATAAGTGAAATATATGAAATTATAAATGAAAATGGATTTTATGAAAATAAATCATTTACATATGATTATTATTAAAAAGGATAATAGTAATCATGATGAATCAAACATCAGCTAATGGTTGTCATCTTAATTTATTTTCACTGAGTTATATTTTGATTCTGTCAACATATATTATTTAATTAGGACTATACAAAGAACCATTAATATGTTTATAATGAATTTATCTATAATCATGTTATCTAAATGTTTTAGTGGTATTCGATCAAGGGGATTTTGATTGAAATATTTCCAATATTTTAAAGAACATCTTGTAAAAAATTAATTTTTAATGTTTTCCTTTAAACAATATTTATGATTCATTTAAATGTTTTTTATTTTTATTTTATTATTGAAATGATAGTTTTTAAATGTAAAATTATTTATATAATTATATTTATTTGGAAACATTTATATTGTCCGGGATCATTGGACATTAATTACAAAAAAATAATGTTATTTTTTAATGTATATGACGAAAATGTAATATACCACCGCTATAACCATTACGTGAAGATTGTGTAATTTATAATGAATTCATGGTTTCATAAAATAGAACCCATATTTCATTTTAATTAGTTATTTTCTTTTTAAAAGTAGTTTATATAATAAAAGGTTATTTTGTAATGGAAATTGATTTTTCATTGTAAATATGTAATTTGAAATCAGAAACATTTTTTCATGCTAGATTAAATGATTTTTTCAAATGTTTTATAAAGATAATGGGATGTAATATTTTTTTACTCATTTTATAAACCTAGGATAATTTTTATGATGGGTGATTTCAAATTGGGTCAGGTGAGGTTATTATAGTTTATATGATTTTTGTGTGTTGATAGTAGTGATTATTCCCATTATAGATTATAATATGGTCAATCCTAGATAGCACCGGGTGATGCAATTATAAATCAGATTATGGGTATTCAATGTTAGAACACTAATATATTGTGTAATGATTATTTTACATAAATAATTATACTAGATGTTTTTTACATGGTTCATCTAATATTTAGGATTCTATAATGGTTCCATGATATCATTACACATGGAACCTAAATTAATTTTCTAATTTTATTATGATTTTTTATTTAAATGGATTTATTTCCAAAGTTAATATAATTAAATTTTTTTAGAAAAATGAAATTTTATCAAACATGCCGTAATTGTAAAGACCCGGAAATTTCAAGGAAATTTTTTTTCTTAATTTTCTATGGAATTTTACAAGAACGCGGTTTCTAACAGCGCCTGATTCCGAGTCCCGGTGTGCACGGAATCATTTTGCGAAATTTACCTCGAGTACGTTTAGTGAACAAACGAGCGGGGTTTTCTAACTTTTGAACCGGTGCTCGGAATTGAAATTCGAGGGCACCGATGAACTCGCAACGCCAGAAATTGCTTAAGGGGACCTTTACCGCAGTTTCGTTTTCTCGGAAGGAGAAGTTGAAATTTTTAGGTTATATATGAAGTGAATAAAATTGTGGAACACTTTTATTTTTGTATCTAAGTGGCTATATCCTACATGGGGGAGTTGGGGTGGGGCACCTAACTACCCATGTGAGGATAATATTGAGGTGGGGCCCACACAAGCCCCAACCTTACAACTTCCAATAACTCTCATAACCTTTTCCCCCTCATTATTTTGTAACTCTCAAGGAAACCCCACATTAACTCTCCCAACATTTAAGAGGACCTTATCTCTCCCTCTCTCAACTCTTGCCAACATACACAAATTAATTAATTGAACCTACTCAATTAATTAATTAAGTGTTTTGAGTTTAGAAATTTGAAATGGCTTGTGTTAATAAAATATTGAGGGTAGATTTTTATCTTATTTTGGGAGGGCTTTCGTTGGGCTAAGGAAGATTGGGAAAGAATTCTTATGAAGAAGAAGAGGGCATCCTTCTCAACGAAGAATGACAACTTCTTCGACGAAGAACGTCGATTCCGTGAAGAACGATCGATGTGCCATATTTTCTCTTCTCCCCGACAAGTGAGGAGACGCCGCATCAGACTCACTCCGACGTTGCCTACTAATTCTTTCCTCGAGATGCCGTTTTCCGCGATGCCTGACGTGAAACATCATTTATCAAGTAGGGGAATTTATTTTGGTGTTCTTTTATCTTTTGAGAAAAGAACGACGAGCGCGGACCAACCAACTCCAGGTTGATCCGTGGATCGTTCGATCATGTGGATTGATGTTGAGGATTATTATTTAATTTGTTCGTGATTATTTCCTTGACGATCTTCGTGATATATGACCATTTGCAATCAATTAACGAGAGGGGGCCGGACCACACAAACACGGCCGACCCTCCTCCTTATCCATTTGGGTTTCTTTTGTGGATTGAAGCGGGAATGACACGGTGTTGTCGCACCGCGCGTAAACTTGCGACAAAGAATGTGCGGCGCCGTCACGCCGTATCGGAGAAACCCGAAGACATCCGCTGACGGAGTCGGGCCACGACGAAGGGGTGCGCCGCCAACGGGTCTTGCCGGAGAACCACAAAGATGGCACGTTTTTTTAATTTACGTGTGGATATACGGGCGATGAAAAATGAAGCCGCACGGGCATTGTGGATCTTTGTAGTGAAGGTAGGATCCCGGGGTGACCTCTGGTGAATACCGCAGGCAAATCGGACCACCGGAGTGTGTCCGGTGGTCCGGGAAAGCCCCTGCCGGCGCGCCGCGCCGGTGCGGCGGCGCCGGCGGTCGGGGGCGGCGACGCTCAGATTGTCGCCAGAATAATCCGCCGCGGCTGAAGCCACGGTTACGGAGCGTGGTCCAGTGACCGCGCGGCACCAGTGGGGAGTGGCGGGACGCGGCCAGCTGCCGCGTCCGCTGGTTCGGGTGGCCCCACCGTGGGGCCGTGGCTCTTCACGCGGGGGCAGCGCCCCCCGCACGGTCCGGGTGTTCGGCCGAACCCCCGGCCGCGCCGGGCCGGCTTGGGAAGACCGGGCCGGGCCGCGCCCAGCTACGACGGACAGCGCCGGCCGGGCCGGACCCACACCCGGGTCGGGTCGACCCGGTCCGGACCGACCCAGGGGGCTCTCGCGCCAGGTCGGTCCGGGCCAGAAACCCACGTTTTCGGATCCCTCAAGGTCATTCACCAATATCGTGAGTTTTAGACCTCCAATCTATGCACCGTCAGCGGCGATGCGATCCTTGGATCGAGACGCTCGTTTCGGTATATCGTACTCAATGTTTCGAAACACTTTGGGTTCGGCCAGGTTGGTTCGGATACAAAACCAAACGGGCCCTCAGAGCGGAAACACATATATCTTGAGCTTCGGGCATCCGATTGACATGCCGTCTATCTCGTTGAATTACTCTTGATGAGAAGGAACTTTTGGCATACATCGCCTATGTTTTTGTTTTTGTTGGATAGTAGCCGGGTTGGATTGTACCCGAAATCCAACCGGGCCCTTGGAACAGAAAAGCTGATATCTTTCAGACCAGACGTTCGTTTGACGAACCGTCAGCGGCGTTGCTGATCACGTTGAGAAATGGTCCCTATGAGTATACCCTATAAGATTTCGGGGTACAATTGTGATATGGTCAGGTTGGTTCATTCACGAAACCAACCGGGCCCCTGGGATGAAATGGCTAATAACTCACAGACCGAGCATCTGATTGATGCACCGTCTGTTGCGTTGAGACCCCTTTGATAAGGCGGTCCTTTGAGATACTTCTTTGTGGTACATTGAGATACTTGGAGTATCGACCTATAGCTCGTGGAGAGGACCCTCCTGGAGACGAGCGTACGGAGTACGGAGATCGTGTAGCCGACTGAGACCTGATGACTGCTTGACCGACTCGACTAGGAGTTAGTCGACTAGCCCAGTGGATGGAGCACTACTTTGTTTGGGTACGGACCCATGGAGGACGTAGCACTACTTGTGTGAAAGTGCAGAATCGCAGTACTCGTCCGGAAAATACCTCTGCAGGCTACTAGGGGGTGTGCACTACTGTGTTTGGGTGACATACCCCGGCGGGAAGCACTACTGTGTTTGGGTGGCTGACCCGCGGTACTCAACAGGAGGAGTACCTCAGCAGTCATAGGTTAGTGGGCAGTACCTCGGAGTCGTGATAGGACCAATGTACACTCCAGAGACAGAGCTCTTCAGCAGTTACGGTTTCGATAATAAAAATCCTAGTTTGAGCTGAGTTTTTGAACCTTGTGTTTACCTCATGATTGTGATGGGTCACTTGATAACTTAGGTATATGTATGGGAATATAAATGGGTAGTGGTTATCCGTTGATTACATGATCTTTGTGTTTTCCTGAAGATTGAGATGGGTTACTTGATAACTTAGTTATATTCATGGGCATATACCTAAGTAATGGTTATCTTTTGAGATCTTCTTTATGGTTATCCATGTTGGTTTTATTGAGCCCTTGAGGGTCTCGGGGTCCCTACTGAGTATCGTTATACTCACCCCTGCACGGGCTATGCCCGCACCTCGTTGTGTTCGTTGCAGACGACGGGCAGTGCTGACAGAGGCCGAGTGTTCGAGGACTGGACAGTACCCAGAGGTGGACTACACGACGAGTCAGTACCCAGAGGTGGACTACACGATGAGTCATTATCCGGAGGTGGACTTCACTGTGAGACGACACTCGGAGGAGGTTGACGGGCATGAGCGTTGGGGTGGCTATATGTACCTATCCTTCAGGTAGGATCCATGGTGGACAATCCAGGAGCTGCGCAATCTGTACCTACCCATTAGGTAGGATATGAGGAGGACGACCCAGGAGCCGCTTCAGTCCTTCCAGCTGTTGTCTTCTTTTGTTGTACTTTGTTCAGTTGTAGTTTTACTTTCTTTTAGGATTGTATTCTGTCCCATTAAATTTTCAATACTTCTCTTTGTAATTATTGTTTTACTTCCTCTTGTACTCTATGGTGTTTTGTTTACTTTTATAAAAGAAATGACTTCCCAGTTATCGGGATTTATGCCTTTGGTGCTAGTCGCCAGCCCCTGGCCTATGGAAGGCGGGCTTGTGGTAGTCACGACGCGGGCCCCGAGGACGGGTCGTGACAAATTGGTATCAGAGGAGTCGGTTCTACCGTAGAACATATAACTCTGATATTATTATTCTGTGAATAAACAGTGTTATGTTTACCGAGTGTGGTCTTCAGTTCAGGGATTCCAGTGTTGGTGCGGGCTGCCGACGTATCCATACACCCGGACCCTGATAATTGAATTCCGACTTTGTGCATGAAAACACTGATTGCATGTGTGTTTCCAGATGCTTTTATTTAAATATCAGCTCAAACCAGGTCAGCTCACCAGGTATAATTTTTTGACCGTGTCACAATGTTTCTTTCAGGATGCCTTTTCACGGACGACCAGCTAGAGACCAGAGGGATGTGCGTACTGACAGCCTGCCGAGCGGCGGGGCTTCGGTATAGTGTCCTCTTGCAGTTGAGGCACCAACAGTGGCACCAGCGGTACTACCATACGTTGGGCCACCGATGCCACCAGCCCCAGCTGTAGGCGATGCACACCACTTGAGTGTGCTGCACAAGTTCCAGCGCGAGAGGCCACCCAGGTTCCTGGGAGAGACGGACCCGCAGGCGGCTGAGGTTTGGCTAGAGGTTGTGGTGAGAGTCTTCAGGCTAGTGGGGATGCCTGCAGCTGCCATGGTGATCTTTTCTTCCAGCCTTCTTCAGGCAGCATCAGGCAGGTGGTGGGGCCACTTGTTCTAGTTTTGAGACAAGATGACCTTCGCATGGGAAGACTTCGAGACCTTCTTTAGGGTAGAGTTTGTGCCAGTAGCTCTACACCCCGAGCGTTTTCAGGAGCTGCTGCCTTTTCCATGTGTTATTTGATCAGTATCCGAGTCATCTGTGGATAGTAGACAGATGATGCAGAGGTTCAAGAGGACCAGACCATCAGTTGGGCGATCTCAGGTTTTAGGATCGGTGGTGCGGGGCACACGGGGTGGGGACAGAGCTAGGCGTGCCAGAAACAGACAGTGTTACTCGTGCGGCAGAAAGGGTCACCTGGCAGGTGACAGTCCGACTCCTCGTATAGTTGATCAACAGGCTTTGGAGGAGCCACCGAGGCAGAAGCAGCAGCGAGTGATTGAGCAACAGCCGAGCAGTGGACAAGGAAGTAGAGCTCCGGGAGCAGGTGGACAGGAGAAGAACTAGTAGATACATCCCTTGTACTTCTATTTCCATGTTGATGTTATATTCGTGTCTTTGTACTAGGAGCTGCAATAATAAAAAGACACTTATCTTTGTGATGTTTGTTTTCCTGTCCTTTTTGTTTGGTTGATACTTAGTGGTCCTGGTTAAAACTGTTGTCTAGACCCTCACTTTTGATATTTCTACAGGAGGAGACCCAGTGACCTCACACAGATGCCGACAGTGTGACTCGACCCTTGGTGGTGAGAGTGACAGTTGGATCTCTTAGTAGTTACGTCGAGGCCTTACGACATCATCCATGGCATGAATGCGTCATTCATGTCAGGATTGACTGTATTAGGCAATGGGTGTGGTTCATCCAGGGGATGAGATGGAGTTTCTCTTTTCGGCAAAGGAGAAATTTTAGCAGCTCTTTCAGATCATATGCAAAGAAGGTACAGATCATACAGGAGCGGATGAAGACTGCACAGTGCAGTAAGAAATAGGAAACTAGCACTAGTCTTGGGGACTCAGGCATGTTAAATGTTTCCATAAGAGGAAGCTTAAAGGAGAGATGATTCTGCGAAGCAGCATATGTGGAGGCAGAGCTCGGAGAGCAGTACGATGTGGTGTACATCTTAACATGCTACAACCACCCGCCTTAGTTATCCCTGCCAGGCATAGGGAGCTGGAGGGTGGAGGAAGAGTGCGGTTGCATGCGGTCAAGGAGAGTGACCCGATGGCTCTAAGAATGATTCAATGGACAGTCTGTGTCCACTACCAGCTGCTGTAGTAACGGACGTTGATATGAATCATTTCTTTCTTTCACAAATCTTCTTCCAGACCTAGAGTTTCTGGTATGCCGTGGACTTGACCCTCATGTCTAGAGATACCTTGGGAGGAGACTCGATAATCACACTTATGCGAACGGTGTGGTCATACCCTTGAGGCGAGAGTTTTGGTTGGAATCTCTTGGTGGCAGCGTCGAGGACTTACAACGTTGGTTTGAGTATGGGCTGGGCAATCACAGTTCATAAAAAAATTGATGGTATTAGGAAAAAAGATTTTGGATTAACTACGATGTCAGGTTGGGTTTTCCTTGTTCAGCGAAAAGGGAGCCCCATGCAGCACAGGATAACTCATGCACAAGGGGGGTGTGACCGAACACTCTTGAGTCGGTCAACCTTACCCTCATGGAAGTAGTCGTTTGAGTTTCTGTTCTAACAGGAATTGGAGACCTCTATAGTTCGAGGATGACGATCACATCCTTATACAGGTCTCACCTTGACGAGGTTTATAGAGATGTGGATAGGGTGGCAAGTTATCTCTGAGGTTCAATGGACCTTTATAGGTCCTCAGCTGGGTAGGCGAGGTGGTTTACCGCTTGACCCATCCACCTCAGTTGCACCAGGTGCACGACTTTTTCTAGGTATCTCAACTGAGGAGATACGCGCTCGACGCTTCGCATATCATCGACCATGAGGAGAAGGACGATGACGATGGGGTTACTTCCACGGAGGTTCCAGTAGGGATCGAGGATCGACATGAGCAGATCCTATGATGATGGTCGATTCCTCGGGTGCACTTTCTTTGGCAGTACGGAATCTCTAGGTAAGCACATGAGACAGGAAGACTTAGGTGTGTGCTCAATACCGTTTTTTGTGACCCTAGTTTGTGATGAATCTATACGTGGACGTAAAGACCTGAGGTGAGAGTAATGTAAAGACCAGGAAATTTCAAGGAAATTTTTTTTCTTAATTTTATATGGAATTTTACAAGAACATAGTTTCTAACGGATCCTGATTCCATGGCTCGGTGTGTCCAGAATCATTTTCCGAAATTTAGCTCGGGTACGTTCAATGAACCAATGAGTGGGTTTTTCTAACTTTTCAACCGGTGCTCGGAATTGAAATTTGAGGGCACCGATGAACTCACAACGCCGGTGATTGCTTAATGGGACCTTTAATGCAGTTGTGTTTGCTCGGAAGGAGAAGTTAAAATTTGTGGGTTATATATGAAGTGAATAAAATTGCGGAACAATTTTATTTTTGTATCTAAGTGGCTATATCATTAATGGGGGAGTTGGGGTGGGGCACCTAACTACCCATGTGAGGATAATAGTGAGGTGGGGACCACATGAGCCCCAACCTTACAACTTCCCAGAACTCTCATAACCTTTTTCCCCCTCATTATTTTGTAACTCTCAAAGAAACCCCTCTTTAAATCTCCCAACATTTAAGAGGACCTTCTCTCTCCCACTCTTAGCTATTTACAACATACACAAATTAATTAATTGAACCTACTCAATTAATTAATTATGTGTTTTGAGTTTTGAAATTTGAAATGGCTTGTGTTAATAAAATATAGAGGGTAGCTTTTTATTTTATTATGGGAGGGCCTTCATTGTGCTAAGGAAGATTGGGAGAGAATTCTTGTGAAGAAGAAGAGGACTTCCTTCTCGACGAAGAACGACATTTTCTTCGACGAAGAACTCCGGTTCCACGAAGAATGATCGACGTGAAATCTTTTATCTTCTCCGCGAATAGTGAGGAGACACCGCATCAGATGCACTCCGATGTCGCTTACAAATTCTTTCCTCGCGATGCCGTTTTCTGTGACGCCTGACGTGAGAGATCATTTATCAAGTAGGGGAATTCATTTTGGTTTTCTATTATCTTTTGAGAAAAGAACGACGAGCGCGGACCAACTAATTCCAGGTTGATCTGCGGATCATTTGTTCATGCGGATTGATGTTGAGGATTATTATTTAATTTGATCGTGATTATTTCTTTGACGATCTACGTGTTATATGACCATTTGCTATCAATTAACGAGAGGGGGTCGGACCGCACAAACACGACCGAACCTCCTCCTTATCCATGTGAGTTTCTTTTTTGGATTTAAACGGGAATGGCGCGGTGCTATCGCACCGCGTGAAAACGTGCGACAAGGAATGTGCGGCGCCGTGGCGCCGCATCATGACAAACGAACAAGGGCGTGATGCCGTCACACCACGTCGGAGAAATCCGAAGACATCCGCAGACGGAGTCGGGTGACGGCGAAGGGGCGCGACGCCAACGCGATGCGCCGGAGAACCATGAAGACGGCGCATTTTGTTAATTGATGTGATGATAGATGGGCGATGATAAATGAAGCCGCACAGGAGTTTTGGGATCTTTACAGCGAAGGTCGGATCCCAGGGTGACCTCTGGCGAAGACCGCAGGCGAATCAGACCACCGGAGCACGTTAGGTGGTCCGTAGAAGCCCCTGCTGGCACGCCACGCCGGTGCGGCGGTGCCGGCAGTCGGGGGCTGCGGCGACCAGAGCACCGCCGAAAGAATCTGCCTCGGTGGCGGAGTGCCATCCCGTCACCGCGTGGGACCATAGGGGAGTGGCGGGATGTGGCTGGCCGCCGCGTCCACCGGCTCGGGCGGCCCCAACCACGGTGCCGCAGCTCTTAACGCGGGGGCAACGCCCCCCGCACGGTTCGGCCGAACCACTGGCAAAGCCAGGCAGTCTTGGGCAGACCGGGTCGGGCCACGCCCAGCCGTGTCGGACCGCGCCGGCCGGGCTGGACCCGCACCTGGGTCAGGTCGACCCGGTTCGGGCCGACCCAGGGGGGGTCTCGGGTCGGGTCGGTCCGGGCCGGAAACCCCCATTTTCGGACCCCTCACAGTCATTCGCCCATATCATGAGCTGTAGACGTCTGATCGACGCACCATCAGCAGAGATGTGATCCTTGTATCATGACAGTTGTTTCGGTATATCACACTCAATGTTTCGGAACACTTTGTGTTCGGCCTGGTTGGTTCGGATACAAAGCCAACCGGGCCCTCGGAGCGGAAACAATTATATCCTGAGCTCCGGGCGTCCGATTGACAGGACGTCTGTCTCGTTGAATTCCTATCGATGGGACGGAAATTTTTGAATACTTTTCCTGAGTTTTGATTGCTGTTGGATAGTGGCCGGGTTGGATTGTACCCGAAATCCAACTGGGCCCTTGGAACGGAACAGCTGATATCTTTCAGACCGGACGTCCATTTGACGAACCGTCAGCCACGTTGGTGATCACGTTGAGAAACACTACCTATGAGTATACCCTATGAGAGTTCGGGGTATAATTATGATACGACTGGGTTGGTTCGCTCACGAAACCAACCGGGCCCATGGGACGAAAAGGCTAATAACTCACAGACCGGGCGTCTGATTGACGCGCCGTCTGTTTCATTGAGACCCCTATGACGAGGTGACCCATTAAGATACTTCTTCATGGGAATTTGAGATACTTGGAGTATCGACCTATAGCTCATGGAGCGGACCCTCACGGAGACGAGCGTACAGAGTACGAAGACCGTGTAGCCGACTGAGACTTGAAGACTGCTTGACCGACTCGACTTGGAGTGAGTCAACTAGCCCAGTGGACGGAGAACTACATTGTTTCAGTGCAGACCCATGGCAGACAGAGCACTACCTGTGTGACAGTGCAGACCCGCGGTACTTGTCCGGAGAGTACCTCTATAGGCTACTAGGGGGTGTGCACTACTGTGTTTGGGTGACATAACCCAACAGGATGCACTACTGTGTTTGGGTGGCTGACCCGCTGTACTCGACAGGAGGAGTACCTTAGTGGTCTTAGGTTAGTGAGCAGAACCTCGGAGTCATGACAGGACCACTGTACACTCCAGAGACAGAGCTCTTCAGCAGTTACGGTTTTGATAATAAAAATCCTGGTTTGAGCTGAGTCTTTTGACCCTTGTGTTTACCTCATGATTGAGATGGGTCACTTGATAACTTAGGTATATGTATGGGCATATACCTGGGTAGTGTTTATCCGTTGATTTCCTGATCTTGTGGTTTTCCTCAAGATTGACATGGGTTACTTGATAACTTAGGTATATCCATATGCATATACCTAAGTAAAGGTTATCTGTTGAGATATTCTTTGTGGTTATCCATGTTGGTTTTAGTGAGACCTTGAGGGTCTCGGGGTCCCTACTTAGTATCGTTATATACTCACCCCTGCACGGGCTATGCCCGCACCTCGTTGTGTTGGTTGTAGATGACGGGCAGTGCTGATTGAGGGCGAGTGTTTGAGGACTGGACGGTACCCGGAGGTGGACGACATGACGAGTCAGTACCCGGAGGTGGACTACACGACGAGTCAGCATCCAGCGATGGACTTCATGGCGAGACGAAACTCGGAGGAGGTTTACGGGCGAGAGTATTGTGGAGGCTATATGTACCTACCCTTCAGGTAGGATCCGTGGTGGACGATCCAGGAGCTGCGCCATTTGTACCTACCCATCAGGTAGGATCCAAGGAGGACGACCCAGGATCTGCTTTCGTCCTTCCAACTGTTGCCTTTTTCTGTTTTACTTTGTTCAGTTGTATTTTTACTCTCTTTTAGGTTTATATTCTGGCCCATTTACTTTTCAGCACATCTCTTTGTACTTAGTGCTTTACTTCTGCTTGTACTCTGTGGTGTTTTTTTTACTTTTATAAAGGCAATGCCTTCCCAGTTATCGGGATTTACGCCTTTGGTGCTAGTCGCTAGCCCCTGGCCTATGGAAGGCGGGCTTGGGGTAGTCACGGCACAGGCCCTATGGACGAGTCGTGATAGTAATGGTTCGTAATGTATTTCAATAAACTGACAAAATTATTCTTTATATGAAAATTAATGATCTTTTTGATCACATAAGTTATTTTTAAATATTTTTCATGTGTTTTAATAATTTTTAAAGGATATGAATAAATCTAGTAAAAAGCTGTGAATATTTTTCCTCAAAGAAATAATTTTTTATTTCAAATTTTTCATATTATATTAAAATAGATACTAATCATAAGTGTAAAATTTCTAATATAACATATTGATATGTATGTGTTATGAATAAATTATTTAAAAATATAAACCTGAAATGATATTGAAATGATATAGATTGAATTCATAAAATAAAACACAAGATTATGTAATATTTATGGTACAGTCTGTATAGTGGGTATCAAATGATAGTTTAGATAAGATTAAAATTTGGGTAAATGATAATATATTACCATTTATTTATTTTACATTATTTTAATTTTTAAATGATATTGTATTTAAATATTAGCATGTTCATAATCAAATGTATGTATGTCTGGAATTATTTTCTTTAGAAGAAATAGGGAAGGTGTGGTGGTAGATAACTAACTGTAATATATCCTTAAAAATTCATTTCATTGTATGTGTAAAATCAAAATAGAGATGTTTATTAAATTGATAGAATTGACAAAATAAATTAATGAAAATGGTCTCTATGATAGGCATGTCTGTGATCTACTGTGAAGGTACATTTCTATTGGGAATATTTTCATGAGGAAACCACCACAATAATTCTATCAATCATCGACCCTGGTGGTTTCTGAGTGATGTATAAATTATATGGAAATAATATATAAATTCATTGGGAGATGAGAATAGAAAATGATAACCGTTTCAATTTATAGTTTTGATGGTGAATATTTTCAATGGTGGTATTTGGTAATTAATATCAGAGACAATAAAGATCAAGATTCCATTAAATTGGAAACATATAAGGATAATCGCTACAATTATAACTTTAATATTTTTTTAACTCCAAATTGAAATAGTATATTTTAATTGAGGAAAAAATGATTAGGATTATGTTTCCAAGTCTAAACCCATTTTTTTACACATTTAATTTATGTAAAAAATTATTATTTCAGACATTGATATTAATATTAATATAATTTAGACAGAAATGAAACCATTTCTGTGAATATCTATGGATTAAGGATAATTCCGACGATATGATAATGTTTTTTTGTTTAAATAGTTGAGATGGTGTTTTCTGAAACATTTGTGACTCATGACGAAGAATGAAAGAATATTTATCGATATAATGTGATATGGAAACAAATATAAACAAATATGGTGGCACGAAAATAAATTCCATATATTTTATTGATTCTAGTATTAACGAAATCAAATAACGACTTATTATATCATAGATTTGTTTCCAATGTGAAATGTTTTCCCATATAGAATGTTATTACCAGTAAAATAATATTTAAGGATTATAGAATGTGTTAACTATAATAAATATAATTACGTGTTGTTATTGTTACAATGAGTTTGTTCATTATGTTAATGTTTTCAAGGTTTTAGAAACTCATTCAAGAGATAGTCTAGTGAAAAAGAAGAAATGTGGATAAAATTATTCTTCTATAACTAAATATAATGTTTGGCAATAAAATGTATTTTTGAATGATTTGTTTCTTTTGTAATAAAATTATTCCAATACCTTTCATCACTCAATATATGTTCATTATTTTATATCATTGAAATTATCAAGAATATTAAGACTATCATTTATGAATATATGGTCAAAATGTAGATGAATAATCTTAGTGGATGTAATAATGAAACAAATATTTATTATAATAGTTATTTTATTATAATTCATATGGTATTCCAAAAAAATATTTTTGACCTAGCCATGATAGATTTAGATATAATTTTTAGTATGGTATTTCATTCATTATACCATGATACGATCTATTTTAAAAATATAACATTATGATATATGATTTTCTTTTTTTAAAATACCATGAATCTAAAAATTGGATTAGAGTTTGCTGATAATGTTACAGTTATCATATTGTTGAAAATAAATAAACGTTTCAAATTTATAAGGATCTAATAGTGAATGATTACATAGATGTATCTCTTGATGATTATATAGATGTTATTCCAGATTTGGAGGTTGATTTTACTATTTAATTAGTTCAAGATTCTAATCATATTTCTAAACCCAAAAATCAAATAGGATAAGAAGATATTTTCTAGTAGAAAAAGAAATTATAGGGTTTTTTTAAAAAGTTTCTATTTTCCATAGAACATCATCCTAGGGTATTACTGTTTTGAATTTAAAAAATATTGATCATTAAATGATACTTAATATTGATTATCGAGACTTCAATAACATCAATGTTAATTGAAAATATAAATTTCCTAATAAATATGATCTATTTGATCAGATCTAGAGAGCTCAGAATATTACATTGGTTGATCTATTGTCTAAGTACCACCATATAATAGAGACCGAGAGATACATTCCAATGAGTAAATTATTGACCTAATAAAATCACTATGAGATTGTAGTTATTCTTTTTCAGTTCTGTAATGAACATATTATATTTATGGACACTATGATTATATTTTTCCATGAATTCTAGATCTAATTAACTGTTATGTCTATTGATGGAATTTGATTGTATTATAAACGTTTGGAGGGACATGAAAGACCATCAAGTATTGTGTTTCTAACCCTAAATGAAATGAATATATATGGGAAATTTAGTAACTATCAATTTTGGATAAATAAAATTTGTTTACATGGACATAATATTTCTAAATATTGAAGAACTATTCACCCTTCTTAACCAAATATGTTAATGAATGAACACAAACAAAAAATATCAAATAGATTTATAGTTTTCGTGGATTTTCATGTTACTACTAGTGGTTTGATGAAATATTTTCTTGGTTTTCTAGTCCAATGAATATGTTAACTTGATATGAAGTTAAATTTATCTGGAAAAAAGAATGTGATGACTATTTTCAGGAATATAAAAGTAGATTGTTGGATTACTCCATTTTGTACATGCCTTATTGAAATATAAAATTCCGTTAATATATATATATATATATATTAATTCATCATTTAATGTTCTTGGTATTTTCTTGCTATAGAATGATCATAAAATTTATTTTGACTCACACTTTTAATATTCATGATTTTAATTAATAAATCAACGATTTTTGTTTATATTATTTGTTTTTAATATAATAAATTTGAGGCATAATTTATATTGATTAAATTCTGATATATTTGATGATCAGTAAATTTTGAGGTATATATTCACCCAGAAATAATTGATCATGAGATTGAGAAGTTAGATAAAACTGATCAAGGATTAAAATATATTTATTAATTACCATTATTGAAAATAAAATCCGGTGGTTGGTTCTTTTAGTTGGAAAATTAATGCCACATAAACAATGTCACAATTAGAAAATTTACATCATGTTAATTATTTATTTTGTTTTATCAAACTATTTATGGATATGAAGACATAAACTATTTTGTTAGAGGTAACAATACTATAATATTGGATAAAAATAATTAAACAAGATCAAAAAAAGGGTGATTATTTTAATTAAAATAAAGAATCCATTAAAAATGGATAGTGGTATAAATTTAATATAGATAAAAAATTTGATTTATTATTTGGAAAATGATTATGTGTTCTTTGTGACTTGTAGTTGGGGATAAATCTATTAATTTAAGCTCTATATCTCAGTTTTCTATTTATATGGCTTGTATTATAATATTTTGAGACTTTTAGGGTTATTATTGTTTCTAGGGAAAGAAAAGAGAAATTTATTACATTACCATGATGTGATTGAAATACAAGCAGTTTATAAGAGAATGATAAATAATAAATGTAATTCATTAAAAAATTTCGTTTGAGTTTATTATAATTTTTTTTTTCATTATAGTACATATATGAAACCATTGTTGGAATTATATAGTATGAAGTTTCAAACATCATATTTTTATGATGATGTATGAGAAATGAAGCAGATGGGACTATGATTTGTTGAGGAAATGGTTGAGAAGGATTAGTTGATTCAGTGAAATGTGGGGATGGATTATTGAAGTCACAAAATTTAAGTTGGTAACTGGACAAAATGTATTTTTTCGAGGTCAGTTATGATGTCATTCGCAATTTATATATATATATATATGGAAATGGTTAATAAAATTATGAAAAATGGCGAATCTATGTACATGGTTTATTATTCCATATTAAATACCTTATAATTTCATTCAGGATTTGTACCAGGTGTATTTTACCCTTGTTTATCCAAGGTACATATTTTTGTAATCTCTAAATATTATGAAAAATTGTTTCTCGAGTATCTCATGTTTCTATACAAGATGTAGATTAGTTTTAAGGGAACATTTATTATGATTTATAACTTATAAATAATTTGACTATATAGAGATATAACTGTGAAATTACATTCTTTGCCTGATATGGCTTTATGAAAAATTAAAATGGTTGAAGAGACAACATATGAATCCTTAAATGATGTGATGGAATGAGATCCCTTTAATTATTTAATAATATTGTGAGGAAACAAATTAAAAAATGATTGAATATTTTAATATCCTATGTAATGATATAATAAATCCATTTCATATTTATTAATATATTTATATTCATTATACAAAAATTATGTAATTTTTTAATATAAAATAATGAATAGTTTTAACTAATCAATTTATTGTATTTTTTTAGAACACATAATCATAAAAATACATTAAATTAAATTATTTCTAATGGATATCGTTTTAGATACAATAATTTCATAATTAAATTTAGTTAAATTGGGTTTATTAATTTGAAAAATAGGAATTTTCAATGAATTGTATAAAATATTGATTTTTGTAAGAATGAATTTTCATTTAAATGTTATTATTTAATTTAAAATTCCCAAAATGATTTGAATATTATTTAATGCGGTATCAGTACTATATATTATAAAATTTAATTGAATTAATTATTTTTTAACAATATTTATATTTGATATTAGTAAAAAAAATTGTATTAAATTGGGGATTTTTTCTCAAAAATAATTTTAATGTGCATAATGTTTATGAGTTTTTATTAATTAATTAATTCCCTAACGACGAATGTTTTAAATTAAATTTAAATATTATATATATATATATTATTTTATATTCTTAAAAATATTATTATTAATTAATATAATATAAAATTATATTTTTATTGAAAAAAACATATCATGAAATATACTTTTTTCATTTTGTGTGGAGGGATATTTAAAAAAACATTTCACCTCAAAAAATTTTATATTCTTAATTAGATTACATTTTTTAAACTATAATATTATATATTACATAGCTGTTCAAATTATGTTTTGCCCACAGAGTATCGACAGAAAGAGAATAAAAGTATTACATATAGTATAATACACACTAAAAATTTAAAAAATTATTCAATATATCCCAAACGGTGCATTATACAATGAATCTGAGACCACCTTTAGTTTTGGGATGATGATTTTACCCAAGGATTGACATAAAATTTTCTTGTGTTACACATCTGGTCAAATCTGTTATATAGATAACTTATTTAATATTTTAATTATTCATTTTTCTGAAAATAATTTAATATATAAAAATGCATCATTTGTGAAATAAAAGACCAGTATTATATATTTGATTTGGGGTTTATCATATGTAGGAAGTATAATTTTTTTTAATTAGGTGTGTGTTAAAATCACAAAAAATATTATGTTATAAAATTATTTATATATTATTTTCAATTGAGGAATAATAATATTCATTTCTAATATGGGTTTTCATTCTTCCCCAAAATCCATAAAAACACCATTTGGATACCTTATTTTTCCATGAAATTCAATTATATACCATTTTCATCAAATTTAGTTAGTGTAACATTTAATGGGAGAAACTAATGAATTTGTCAAAAAAAATTATTTAAATTTATTATTTAAAATTGATTATTAAAATTGAGTCAGACACATAAGATGTATGAGTATATAAAATAGATGAATGGATCGACTTTTTTTTATGGTTGATACTGTATATTTTAGGGGACACTAGATCCCCATGCATGCAATAGGTGAATCCTTATTCCATTACACTAACTGATTTCATGCATGAAAACTGGAAACTCCTTAATTGTTTGTGTTCCACGTATTCAATGTGTGTTTGATTTTTTTAAATAAAATATTATTCTTCCATTTTCAATTCCTTTATCAAATTATTAAAAAATGATTGATGGAAAATTAAAATAATGAACAATAAAATAATCTTTAAATAATTCCAAATACTTTATTGAAGGATAATTTAATATAAATTATAAAAGTATAATTATATCAAATTATTTAATGAAGCTTATGTGAAACTAAAAAATTTAACTACAAATAAATAAAAACAATTAATTATTTTGAAATTATCAAAATATACAATATCAGATTATAAAATAATAATTTTTTAAAATTTATCATTGAATAATTATCAAAATATACTTATTTAAATTATCAAATGATAATTTGATTAGAAAATGAAAATAATAATCTATTAAAATTATCATATTATAATTTTGTAATATTATAAAATGTTAATTTTTAGATTATTATAGGATTATTATCAAATTTAGAATATGATTATTTTTATAATATCAATGTTTAATTTAAGGAATAAAATGTATCAAAGGATATTCGAATAGAATTATGTAGGTAAAGTTAATAGAATAGATTGATGAGATTTACATTGAATTATCAATGGAAAATTATTAAAATTATCAAACGATAATTATGAGTATATTAAAAGATAAATTATTTAAATATGAAAAACAAAATTCTAAAAAGGTTAGTTTATCGTAAATAATCAATATATAATTATAAACAATAATTTATAAGAAGTTATAAAAACACATATATAATGTATAATTAATAACAAATTATCAAAATATATTTATGATGAATAATTTAAAAAAATATATGAATATATATTTATAAAATTATAATTAGTGATAAATTTTCCATAGATAATTATAAAGACAACAATTATGAGACATTTTCAAAATACAATTATAAAAGGATTTTTTGTAAGAAATAATCCAAAAATAATAATAATGGGGTAAATTATAAGAAATTACCTAATGAAAATATGAAAGGTTTCATTATGATAGATTCTCAATATAAAAATATAAAAACATAATTTATAAGAAATTATCAATGTATAATTATAAAATTAAAATTTGTGAAAAAATTTATAGAGAAAATTATAAAAGGATAATAAATGAGGAATGTTCAATAGAAAAATATAATAATATAAATTTTCATAATATATAAATTGATATATATTATTAAATAGATTGTTTCGAGTGTATTTGATGACCAATAATGATAATTATTAAAATATTTTGGAGAATGAAAATATCATCACATGTGATTTTTGTTTATTTTGAAAAAAATATTTTTATGGTTCCTAGATCCCTTGATGATCATTGAGAGTTGACATGATGATGATTACTATAATAAGAATTTGAGGATGATATCTAGACTAATATAGATTCAACTCCATATATTGAACAACATTTGGTTGTTTATCCATAACATTGGCATCAATGAATTTTGATGTAGGATTTTCCTTAGGTACATGGGTTCTCATTAGACATTTTTTTCATGGTATGAAGATTGTGTTTGAATATTGATATTCATGCATGTTTTTTGATCACATGTGGGTGTGTTTGTAGCCCATGACATGGTATGATTTTATTAGATGATATAGATGTCATATTTTGATTCCATGAGGTTATTTATTTAACATATTGTAATATATTATTATGATATATTTCACATGATGTGTTCTATTATTGTTATAATAATATTCCTAGTCATATTTCCATAAAGAGGATTGGTATCTGAAAATAGGAATGGTGTCTACTGATATATAATTACTACTTTTTGGGTATGCACGTGGAGTTGTGGCAATTATGGTGGTGGTGAATGATAGCCACGTAACCTATACTCCACTAACATATATATGGATTTAAGAGTATATACTAGCACTCAAGCTCTTGTGTATTTCTGTGTGATACTCTATACCTTTTGGAATCACATTGTGATATAGATGCTCTTTTCCTTAGGCATTATTATGTTCTACCAAATGCCTTGTGGATTTTGTGTAGGTTATTTACTCCTTGCCTTGAATATTATTAAGGGACACACCAACATTCACATGGATGGAGACTTGTGGATGGTTGTGATCACATACTAATAAATAGAATATGTTCTGGAATTCACCTAATGTAGGTTCAAATAAGAGTTTTTGGAAGCTTGGTCAATGCAGAACTTATCTGATTTGGATTTTGTCTTACTATACATGTTGTAAATTTATTACCGTTATGGAATAAAAAATTTTACATTATCATATTGCATTAAGGAATCATTGGAATAGTAATATTGAGTCTGTAACTCACACTCTACATTTTCATTTCAGTGCTCTTCTAGATATCACAAAGGATCTTGGGAAGGGAATGAACCCAGGGTGGAATTCTGATCTATGAAGTGTGGAGAAAATGGTGTGCTAGGATAGACACTGATGGGAGATGTAGATATTTTTTATTTATTTTATACAATATTAACCCAAGATAGGATTTCAAAAAAATTATCTATAGATAATTACATTCCATGTATTCTACCTGATCAATTATTCGTCATGTTTACTATGATGATTTCATTTGATAGTTATTGATTACTATTGATCATATGATGAAATAATTATGGTATAATATCCCTATTGCACGACTCAGGCCCTCATTGATAGTTGGTAGCCACTAGTCTACGTGGAGGATATCATTGGATATGAGGAACCTCAACTAAAACTCAGTGGTTAGAGATGGGATATTTTAAAATTCATCTCATCTTCCATCAAATCAGATTCAAAATGATCATTCATGTGTAATATGGACAACCACATTGTGAAGTGAAGTCATTATTTTCCCATCATAGCATATCATGGATTGTTATAATAATAAATATTAAATATATATATATATATATTCGTATATCAATATTGTACTTTTATTGATATGGTATCATATATACCTTCTTACTTTCCATTCCATGATGGATATAATTATGTCAATCAATTGTGTGATGGACTTCCACCACGTTAAATGATGGAATTTATTTCTCACTAACACATTACATGGAAGGTAACAAGGATTATGTTAATAAATCTATGTGATATAAATGATATTATAATGTTACTTGTGACATATATATCTTTTTGAAAATATAATATTTCCTTTTCATTCATAAACAATAAAATGATAAAATGTTCATTTACAAGAGTACTACAACATCTATAAAGAAATTTTATTATTTTCATAATCACCGCATGAAATGAATGATATAATTAAATATAATTAAGAAAATACTACAGAATTAATAAAATTATGATCATTATAATTCTATATAATAATACAAACATTCCTCCTATAATGATCAATGAAAAAAAGGTGTTTTTACTTATGAGTATGAACGCACTACAACCACCATGATCTTAACATACATAATTTTTGAAATTTTCCTTCTTGTTTGGTTTAAAGAAGTATAATTGATTAGTAAATATTATAATTATATAATTATTAATTTTTTGCAGATGTTTAATTATTGATATATTACACTAATAGTAAACTTACCAATGTCATTTTTGAAACACAATTAATGTATCATCAAATCACCTGACATAAATTTAATTGAGTAAGTTATATTATAAAACATGATAATTAGTGATGTAAAATGGAATAATTTTCATGAAAATAGATATTCATCCTTTAAAAACTTAACATTTAGTAATTATTCAGTTTGATAAATAATTATTGTGTAAAATCAAACTCGATGTTATTGACATTGTCCAAATATCCCCTATTTGGGTGTATTTTTATGTTAATCACATATATTCTCATAGGAGGTGTGTATACTACAGCATTGAAAATGTAAATCCTGAAATTCACTATTATCATTGAATCGAATGAAATGATTAATTTTATTCTATTATGGAGTATTATGAATTAAATATTTATAAAGTGAAAATAAAAAATACCTTAAAAAAGATATCCTTAATTTTATTTTACTTTTAATCCACTTTCTCGTCCCTGAAAATGGTATGAAAATTATTTTATGCTCGATGTTAGTGATTTATAATGTAAATTTATGTATTTATTTAAATCTATTTTTGATAAAAATTTATCATTTTATAGAGTTTATGACATTCCATACAAATAAAAATAGAATGATCTATTTTATCAATTAAAGTGACAAAAACATATCTAGCTATCATAAAAGTTATTTTATATTGGAATAAATTAAAATAATAAAACTTTTATTAAAATAATTCAAATTATGATAAAATAAAAAACATTAATCAATTTTTTGTGTGTTCCGAAAATGGATTTTTAAATGAAAATTGTATTTTGGTATTGAATTTTTTTAAACCTGGATTTTTTATATCAGAACGTGATTTTCATATAAGTTTAAAATTAATTTTCAAATGTTTTATTATAAAAACATGAATAATAAAATATCATATTCATGAGATGTTAACTATTCCATTTTTACGATGGTTGTTCTTATATAGTATCACGTGAGTTTATAAGTGAATTATTTTATACCTTAAAACATAATATTATATATTTATATGTTTGAGACCTTATTCTATATGTTCATTTTTTTTAAAAAATATGATAAAAATATCTAAAATTTGATTATGTATATATACATAATAGTCAAATAAAAATAATTCGGTTTAGATCTAATGGATTCAAAATATTTAATCACAAATTCCAAAATGATTTGTTTACCATAATATATATTTGAATATTTATATAGTATAATAGTTTTTTTGTGTTTGTATATGTGGATGATATCATTTTATGTTGAAGTAATTGAAAATCATTATAATAATTTTATAAAATATTTAAAAAATTAAATATTCATTATAATGGACTCAAAATAATTATTGTGTTACATGTGAAAAAACCTAATAAATAAAAAATCAGCTCTTAAGAAAACAATTTATGATTGATTTTATTGATGAACAACATGGAAGATTCTAGACAGGGATAAAGTCATTTTATGAATTTAATGAATCATGGGAAGCCTAAATATGAGAAATAACTCCATCCCAACTTTTATAGTTCAGTAAATATAAAAAATATAATTTTTCCATTAACATAACAATATATTTCATAAATAGTACCCATAAAGGATTGTTTTGAAAATAATAATAAGGATGAACAAATAACGGTCGATACAAACATATTTTGGTACATCAATGTTACTCAAAATTTTGAATTTTTCTATTGTGTAAGAAAGGATAATGAATTTTTTGGGGTTCTATAATAATAAATATGGTGTAGTTTTCTTATTCCAAAATACATGATTGGAGTAGATTTATTCATTATAATAAATTTTCATTGATGGTTGATCCAGAATTTGGATTAAACTTCAACAATTATTTTATAAGAACAATATATCATAATAAATATAGTTTTCACTCTAATTTTATTTATTAATATATAACTACTGCATATTAATTATAAGGACAATAAACCAATTGTTATTATCCATTATTAGAATATTGAAATTAATTACATGAAAAATACGATACAACACTCTCATATAATGGATACTTAGATGAAGTATCATATCATTAAATAAATATTAGAGAATGTAATTGAAAAAATAGAATATGAAAAAAGTAATGTAAAAGTGGGTTGAATCATGAATAATACATTAACTACACCATTATTTAAGAATCATTGGATTGTCTTCAATTTTCAACCACTTCCCCTACTTTGAGGTGGTTCAAGTGTTCATCTCTTCCCAATGTATATTTTTATTTACAATTCATTTCATTATTGGATGAAACTATCACATTGTGTTTATTGAAAAAAGTAAGAAAAATGTTAAAAAAATTATATTTTTCACATTATTTTTTGGACTTATTTTTTAGTATAAAAGCATGGGTATATGAAATCCATGGGAATATATTGTATTTGGGATATATTATACATTACATGAATTTGGGGGTTGTTATGAAATATATATTGATATAAGGAATGTAATTATCTCTTAAAATATTATATTTTATAATGATCATTACCCACATACAATTATAATGAATATGTGTTGTTCTAATTCATTATGTATGACTTGATGAATCTTGATGGAATTATAATTCACATAGAATTTATATGAAAATTGAGTGGGGATTATGGAACCAAGGTAATTCAAGATGTGGTGTGATTTTTTGTCGGTTTTTTCAATATTTCATTATGTAGATCATGATAATAATATTTAAATGTAACAAATTAGAAACTTTAAAATGACTGTTTCATATAATTTTATAATTGAATTATTTTGTATTATAGTTATGAAAAACTCATTTGATATATTTTATTATTATTGTAGACTCTTATGAAATGTAACTAAAAAATTATTATTGATCATAATGAGAATTATGTTTCATGACCATTATATAGTGATTTTTATGATTGTTATACATTAAGGGTTATAAAAAATATAATTAACAAAGATGGAATACATAAGAGCCTAACCTATTTGGATTGAACCTTTATGAGTATCACATGTCATATCTTCTATTCTATATAGAATCACACAGATATATCCTTGACCAATCCCATGATGATATTCTAAAAATATTAATACAATGAAACCATTTATTGGATATGTTCACTCTTATATAGATCCACCACCACAAGAATGTACTGCAATCATATACCTTACCCATATGGAATATGTTTGGGTTATATTGGGATATATATCTAGAACATAGAATAATGTAATATTCCTATTAAATGAAAACTATTTTCCACACTATTATTTCATTTTAATCAACCATATATAAATTATAACATTTAAAAAATTGTTCAAGTAAATGTTAGAATGAATGATTGATACAATAAAAATGAAATTTCATTTTGAGAAAACATTACCTATATAATTTTAAAAATAAAATTATTTATTCTTTAAATTATGAAATAATAAATAATTTTCCAATTATTATTTGAATTTTTATAAAATTTAATTACTTCATTATTTATAATCTTAAATTATATTTTATCAATAATAAGTGTTTCTTCTAAATATTAGATATACATCCATCTAGTAAAATTCGTTTAATTAATAATTTATAATTTTTATATTAAAAAAATAAATTTTAATATTTGGATAATAATTCTTGTAAAATTAATTTCATTTATTTATTCAACATTATTAAATTGATAAATAGAAATTTATTGAAATTCTTTTTAGAGTTATTCTTTCGGATAAAAATTTGGAAAGGAATTGATTTACGATATGTAATATACATCATAATGAGGAAAAATGAATTAATAAATTCCGTAAATGATTAGAGTGACTAAAATACTCTTTCATTACCATAATATACTTTAATGTTATAATATTATTTTATTCAGAATAATATAATACCATACAAAACGTAATTCATATTTCTATAATATTGAAACAATTATTATTTAACATGACAACAATATACATAATTAGTGAAATTATTTGAATAATTTTGTATCATAGACCCATTAAATCTTATATATACTCCCCATTATTGAATAACATGGGTTAAAATCTAGGAGAGCCAATAGTTTGGAATATTTTATGATGTATATTAAAAAAAACAATTAGTAATTTATAAAAAAGTCTATCCATTTCACAATAAATACCCACCCATTCTACCATTCTAGACCCATGTGAACATATATATCATGATGTTCTTATATGTCACCACATCAAAATCCCATTAAATGAGTTCTTATAGTCCACTGGTGAAATCGAAGGATTTATGTAGAATGCACTCAAAATAATGGGGTCCATATCTCTCCTACTTTCCATTATAGAATTTAATATTTATTTAACCTTTTAATTCCCTATTGTTACCATATAAATGTTTATATATATATAAATTTAATTTCTATATGATTCCCAAATAATTTCATTCCACATTCCCCTCCTATGTATCCCATTAATTACCATTTATGTACAACTAATATGCTACCGAAATTGTCACATTATTTTCCATTTGAAAAATCTCTTATGTCAATACCGAACAACATTTTCATTCAATTGTATTCACTTAAAAGAAACTATAGATCATTGATTGGGTACTTACACTATAAAAAACATTAACACTGATGTTGTGGGATCATCATTATTAAATATGATCCAATAATTTATGATCGATTTGAAACAAAAAAAACTAGACAGCATAATATGTGCCTAAAGATAATGCACTAATAAATTATGAAATATTTTTTCTCTATTGGGTTATCATGTTTAGTTCACATGATTTCAACCTAAAACAACATGTTATGATGTATGGGAGGTTATTCCCAAATTATTTGTAACATGTAACATTTGAGGTTGTTTCCACAATCCAATGATACATTGATTTTTAATGCTCTATAATCATGGCATTCCTCTATGTGAGTATATATGATTCTCACAACGATTATTAAAATGTATGTATCGTTAATCAAATGTATTATTTATTATAATTTTATGTTTTTATTATTAATTTTTCTTGGATTAAAACCTCACCACATTACATTTTATGCCCCCACATTATCTTGAGATATATTACAATTTTAATGGAAACTATTTTATCATTTGTAGTTGTAAATAAATGTGTTTTTTAGTTAAATGATTATGTATATAATTTCAAAAATTCATTTTCTCCATTATATTATAGAAATTTAATTTATGGATATTTTGAAAAAAAAATTGAAATAAAATTTATTGGAAATATAACACTTTGTAATTAGTAATTAAAGACTTTCTATTTATTTTTGGGTTTTATAATAAGAATATATTTGAGAAAACTCATATTGAAATTTCTTTGAACATGAAAAATATTTCAAAATATAATAAAGATTACAGAGAGTTGATTTAATATTATAAAATCTCTATATTGACATTATAAGTTGGTGTAGCATTGAAATATATGTATAAAGGGGTATTAATATTAAAAGGGTGATTTTTTTAATAAATATACCTAGAAATAGTGCATGAAAAAAGGAAACTATATACAATTATTTTTTTACTCTAAATTAGTATATGATTTGGTAAATTTATAATAACATAATGCAATATTATGAAGGATAGGAAAAGAACAATTATAAACATAAACAACTAAGAAATTTACAATGGATAACCTTTATTAAACATTTAAATTGACATGATAGGGATAATATTTCTTTTGTAAGATATCCCTTTTATACAAATTTTTAACCATTTATATGTATAATAGTTAAAAAATTATCATATATATTTTTTGATAAGGTATTTTAAGAGATAAAATTAGTGGAACAGTATATTGAGAAATAAAATTCATACCTGGAAATTACACATTTTTTGATTAATAATCAGTAAATTACACAAACAAAATGCCTAAAGTTCATAATAGTTTAGTGCCTTTTGATTCATGTCACACATCCTTCCTAATTGGTTGAACTATTGTAAATGTCTCCTATACCAATCTTATCATTCAGTACTCCTCAAACACAAACCCTACATAATACTTTCTCTGTATCATGGGGAATGTTAACCTAACAAATGGTGATATAATATTCATATTGAGAGTAAATGTTTTTGATAAAAAATAAAAAAATGATCATTATAGTATGAGAATTTGATAACATCATATGAAATACATTCCATTTATATCCAATATTAAAATAATGAGTCATGGAATTAATATTAAGATATAATAATATAAGTATCATAACTAAATAATGAATGTTTTGTCAATAAAACATAACATCAGAATATGACATGGAATTATTTCATACACCTTAGAATATTAAATCAATTGATTAATAATCATAGATCAATTACAAAACATATCATGGAAATACATGGGGGAATACACATTATGGATAATAAATTCCACAATTCATAGTGGAATCCATTTCCTCACAGTGGAATGAGTTCACTCCACAAATCATCATAGTATACAAGGATCATTCATTTTACTGTAACAGTAGAAAAATTCCACTAATTAATAGAGTTCACTCTCTAAATCATCATTATAATGCCCTTGGTTTATGGTATGAAACTAATTCTTTTTGTTTTCATATATTTTTCATGTATATAATGTATAAGAGGTATGTTTGGGAGATATATATAAATAGGTACTATGTTTTTTTGTTGCAAAAGGAGAGGTTCATGGTATGGGTAGTGATTATCCAATTTGTGTGGCCATCAAAAAAGAACTCAGGTGAAATGGAAATTTTGTGGCATAGAACATTGGAATGGTGTGTGCACATTTAATGAGACTATGTGAGGAGGTTGTGTAAGGGTATGACTCAGTATTAGATAATGCTTGGTAAGCACAAGGTATGGCTAACCATATGAACTAAAAGTGCATACGTTTTAAGTGAGATCTTAAAAAATTGGATCTCACATGTTATTTCTTCTTAGTGGAAATTTTTTCTCCTTAGTTTCCATAACATGTTATTTATCTTCAGTGAAGTTATAAGAACCTATCCAAAGATATTTCTATTCAAAATGATTGCTTCCATTGGTGTTTTGAACCTTGATTCTTGTGGTTTGTGATCATTCTTCATCTTTCTTTATCGTTTTCATAGATCTATTGATATCTAGTACTCATATCCTCTTTGTATCTTAGATATACACCTATTATGGGTATATATATTAGTTTGGATTCCAATTAAGTTAATATTTTGTATTAAACTTGATAGGAGAGGAAATCTAAGGACATTCCGTGAATAATTTACCTAGTTTTCTAAAGGGTTTATGGTCTGTTGTCAAGTATCATCAAAACAGTGGAGGTAGGTGGCTTATTTCATGAATCCATATATTCGAACTGATGGTCAGGCATTCAAATTTAATATTTTATATGGAAATAGTTGTGATTTTTCAATTTAATAATCAATGGAAACCATTCATTGGTATATTTTGGCAATTTGAGGAAATATAAAAAATTAGGTATTTGAATTAAGTACTTCTTTTCTAAATTTAAAAATAGATATTTTAAAATGGGGTCTTTCTTGAATTATGTTATATGATTTTTATTAACGTTTTTCAATAAAAGGGAATGTTTTTTTTTGAAATTAAATTATGGCTTTGAAATTTGTATGTTCTTTGGTTTTCGATGAAAAATAAATTGTATTGAAATGATTTGTTTTGGTGATTTTAAATTGTTTGGAATACACTGGGGTTTTTTGAGTTCTTGTTCGATGTAAACTAAAATAAAGGACATGATCCATTAGTGTAAAAGGTGTGTAACCCGGGATCGGGGGCATGTGTCATAAGGATAGAAGGTAATTGTTAAAAATACCACTCGTTAGTATGGAACTGTCAAATTAATCATGAATTTGTGGGTGTGTGGTGAACTATAGAATTGGTAAACCAAAATGAAAATAATTATTTGTTTTCTATCATTTCTTAGTGATAACATGGAAAATAACTTGAAATAAATTAGATTTAGTAACCTTGGTTTTCACTTTGTTATGATTGGTATTCGAACGTGTTTATATTTTCTTATAATAAATTTTGGTAAATAATTTTATATAAACTATTTTATATAATTTTCAAACCATACAATCTCAGTGGAATGAGTAGGGAAGTCATTGGTAAAACCAATTGAGTTATATAATTACCTTTTCCTTGGTACTTTGTTAGTTTTCAGATGCAACCTTTTGGGACAGGGGAAATAGTAATGTATCACACTACATTAGCACCATGTCCTGAAACATAGGTCTAATTTGAGATGTTGGAGAATGTATCTATTGAATCATGGAGTATTGTTATCCTATTATAGTTTATTTTTTGTTATTTCCTCTATTTATATTTATGTGGGATTGTCTTCCATTGTACCATACATTGGTTGGTTGTTATAAAGATATTGATTAGAATGTCATCGTTTATTTTATGCATCATATAGTAAGTTGTTTGTTGTTGGACTATTGGTTGATGGTGTTAGTCATTAAAGGATATATCACCTACCCCACTAACTTTTAAACCATTCTGTATTTATTTCTGGCCATTGACACCTTGGGGATGTCTCATGAGGCCTGGTAATGGCTCGTTGTAATCTCAGGACAATGAGAATTAGTGGGTCATTACAAATAGTATCAACTTGTTTGGTCCTTACCTAACAAGAATTCATCCACGTTCATAGACTTAGAGTTTAAATATATTCCATTATACTTCTTTTGTAGGGATCATAAAAAGGAGTAGAATTATCAGAACATCAAATATATAACATAAAATAACATAACTAAACCTTTTTTTTCTGAACTTCAAGTTACAATGGAGTTGAGTCCATATATATTTTGGAAGAAGTTATATAATTTTGAAATATAATTATAATGGGTTTATCCAATGGGATGATTAGGACATGCATATTATATAGATGACTTCCAAATAAGAGTGCACACAAAATTTCCAGGGATGATTTATGTTGTGATAAAGTGTTGATTTTTGAAAAAGATTGAAATTATTTTTCAAACGAATGATTTTAATGAAGGATATTATTATAGTATTTTGAAAATGGTTAATTTACAAAAAAAATGTTTCATGTTTAAAAAATGGTTGAAAATGGAAATTGGTTGTTTTTGGAAAAAAATGTTGTTATATTTTGTGTGATTGAATTTGAAATTATAAGGCATTGGTTGCTAAAGAGTGAAATTGATGGAGTTTGTGGTTGGTTTAGAAAATTGAACCGAGTAGGCATCATGAAAACAAACCTGATGAAGTTTTAGAGAATGTGGATTCACATGAACCATGGGTGAACTATGATCAGGTTTAGATTATTGTCCGATCTTTTATATATATGGATATGTGGATCCATAAGAATGAGACAATGCATGTGGATAATACAATATTGTTCCTGAAGCAGAATCCACCTATCTTATGAGGTGATGTTGAACCTGTAAAAGGGGAGGTCTGGTTGTGTAAGATAAATCATATCATTGATTTCATCGGCATAACATTGGAGCACAATTTCATGATGGTGACTTATATGCCTGATGATCATGCACGATAGTGTTTGGATTTATCATTACATTCTAAATTTGATGAATGACTTATATGAGAGTATTTTTAATAATTGTTAAACAATCAATTCTATACCCACACATTGAAGATCCATAAAATTATAGACTTATTTAGCCTAAATCAAGAGAGTGTGTCGTTACAAGAGTATGAAAGTATATTCGAGGGATGATTGTAGTGCTCAATATTATGGATTATATAGAGATGGTTAACATAGACATTATTGTGCTATGTGATATCTACAGATCTATGGGAAGAGGATTGAAGATACCAACATGAAATGGTGGGAACTCAATTGTTTTGAGAAAGTATAAAATTAACACATATTTCCAAGGAGGAGGTGGAAATCCAAATCAGACAACTAGAATAGGGAACCTTCCTCCACAAATCGTGAGAAAAGATGGTTTTTTTCAATATGGTTCATTTGACCTTATAATGCATTAGTGTTGGGTAAAACCTAAAGAAGTCCATAATTATTATAAAATATGGCATCTTTGGTGATTTTTTCACAGTACTCTATTTTCAGGTGCTTGAGAGACTTCTCATGCATCACAAGCATCGTTTGCTTTGATAGGGAGGGGATAGAAGAATATGTCTCGTTAGTAGAAAGGTTCTAGCTGTGGTGATTGTAGAAATACCATGACTCCTCAAACACAACAATCTTAGTAATGAATTAACGAAAATAGTGAAGCAATGTGAAAATTTTATGGAGCTATGAAGACGATTTTCAATGATTAAGATGGACCATTTACAGTGAGAGGTGAATTTCTTTTTAATTATACCCTTGTGAATGTGCTATTTGATATTGAAGCATCAAATTCAATCATTTCTTTTCATGCTATTGATCTTCAACCATTTATGATAGAAATGATTCTTTCTGTTTTGAAACTCTAAACTCTTATCAGGGAAAGATAATATCATTACATTGTGTGTAGATAATTTTTTATAACTATTGATGAAGCTAAGATGAAATCAGACTTCTCAGTCTCTAACATGGATGTTTAAGACATAGTCCGGGCTAGGGATTTTTTGACAACGTTTAAGGCTCACATCTACTGTTATAAGAGAATAATTAGTTACATGAATATTGATGGAATCAAATATCTCCTTAGAGTATAGTGGATGGTAAATAAAGGGGGAAAGTGATAGTTATAAAAAATAGTATGAATGACAACTTATATATTAGATATGTTGAAATTGGAATCAAAAGTAGGGATTGAGGAATATTTTTTTCTAGAAGTTTTGGGTTAATTTTCATATGTCTTGACTGAGAACTTATTAGGGTAACCACATCTAAGGAATGTTGATTTTTTATTTATCTCTTCCCAAGGTCTAGTTAGTATTCCCATCCATATTATAAAATATCCCCAATAGAGTTACGTTAATTGAATGTCTAGTTGGAGAATCTGGAAATCAAGGTTTCATTCGGCAATGTACGTCTTGTGGGATGTACTAATCATGTTCATGAAGAATTATATGAACTCTTCGGGAGTTTTTTGATTATTGTAAGCTAAACCATGTTACGATAAATAATAGATATCCACTTCTACACATTGATGGTCTGTTTGATAAATTAAATTGAGTTCAATGGTTCTCTAAAATATAATTTGATCAATATATCGACAATTACGAGTTCTAAAGGATGATATTCCAAAGAACTCTTTTAGATATAGATATATCCACTATGAATATTTTTTCATACCTTTATGTCTAACAAATTAACAAGTGGTTTTTATAGATTTTATTAATTAGATATCTCAAGGATATCTGGATTCATTTTTGTGGTGTTTTTGTAAAATATCTTGGGGTAAAAAATGTCAATGTCTAAAAAAGAGAAACACATGGAAAAAATGTTACAAATATTTAGAGATCATCATTTGTTTGTAAAATCATCAAAGTTTTATTTTTGGATATAGGAGTTTTATTTTATTGGCCATGAAATTTATGAGAAATGTGTTTATAATGATCCTGAAAAGATTTAAGTTGTTATGTAATTGAATACAATGAAAAAATTCATTGAGATATGATGTTTTCTTGGTATATATGGTTACTAATGATTCTTTTTGTGTGATTTATCACAACTAGATTTTCCAAAGACAACTCTGAAAATAATGAATTCTCTATTCAAATAGACATAGGTATGCTAGATGTCTTTCCCGGAACTAATAGTTCATAATACATTAGCCCCATTAATAATTTTTCTTGAATTTGGATAGTGTTATTTAGTGTATTGTGATGTTTGGGGTCCATGTTGGGTTCTGTTATAATGAATTAAAACCATGCGATTTCATATGGTTAATGGATATTGATGGTTCATGAGAATAATTAACCAACACACTATTTGTTGTTACCTGTAGTCAGCAATTTCATTACATCTTAGCATCATTATCTCATTGGTGAAAAATTGAGTATATTCACAAACCAAAAATCATTAAACACATTTTTTCATAGACATATAATTAATATAAATAAAATGATATGGATTAATTATCAATAAATGTTTGTCATTTATTTGTACTATACACCATGAAAATGGAATTCAGTGTCGGATGCATTGACTTAAAATCCATATGCATAGTTTGTGAAAGAAACCTCAGATGAATGGAAATTGATGGAATTCCTATCCGACATGCAAGTGGAAGGTAAAAACTATGTTGATGATTCATTTTTCATTAAGTGTATTGTGGTTCTTGATTTTGTAAATATGGTCCTTGAGGCATAAAAATATGAATCATGAAGTCTAGTTATGAGTTCATAATTCAATGGTGGGGAGACCATTGATGTTTATAAACATGATGTGGGTTCATTTTTGTGTTTTAGAGATCAGATGGTTATACCAATAACATGTCATGAACAACACCTTCATGCCTACAAACTTTCGAGAGGGGTTGTACATCTAGTAAAAAAGAAGCTGTATAAGGAATTGAATGAATATTTTTTTGGAGAGGCATGAAATAAAATGTAGCCATTTTTTGTTCTAGTTTCATAACATATCAGCATGTTAATGAATAGTATCAGAGAACAGTGGGTACATTGCAGTCCTTATCTATCCTAGTGAAGAAATTGGAAAAGATAATGATGTTTTTTGTTATAGGTGATAATTGAATGGTCAGTAAACATGATTCCATATGAGTGATAGGGGATTGTTTTACAAAGATGTCACATTTCATCAAAATTCATGAAAATCATATGATGTTATAACTATATATTATTTAAAAACTTGAAGCTGTAAAAAGGCATGGTATTCAATTTTCAATCATCTCAGATAGATATATGAGGTTTACATCTCATTCATGGAAATACTTATAGAAATACCACGTTACTCAGTCTAATATGAGCATGACGTACCATCCTCAGACATATGGGAAATCTAACAAGATGATAAAAACAATGGAAGACAAGTATCATGATTGTTTAATGGATTTTTAAGGTCAATTGTAAGTGAATAAACCCTTTGTGGAGTTCTGATATAAAAATAGCTATAATCCATGATTCATGTGATCCTTTTTAAATCATTGTATGGGAATACTAGTGGATCTTCATCTTGCGGGGTCAAAAAGGGAGAAACTTCACTAGTTTGGATGATCCTTGTCTAAGAAAAATCAAAGAAGATTTAGTTAGATAGAAAATTGATAGAGACAGCTCAGAGTCATTAGAAATCGTCGAAGGTCATTTTCCTTTTCTGTGAGTGATAACGTTTTACTGGGGATCTTTACAAGACGTGGACATCATCATTACAGGAAGTAATGAATGATATATTCATGATACATAGCCCCTTTCTATATACATGAATGGGTATGAGAGGTGTAATTTAGTATGGAATTACCACTAGTATTTAATTTGGTCTATAGTGAGTTCCATTTATCTTAGACGAAAAAGTATCAGCCTGATCCTGACCATGTGATCAAATGAAATCACGTTGACCTAGAGTTGGATGCTTTGTTGATACATATCTCGGATGAAATTTTGGATAGGCAAGAGATTTTTTTACATGGAAAAATAATCAGACTGGCATAAGTATTATGGTAGCATGGTTACATTTAGGAATATACTTGGGAACACTAGAAGGAAATGAAAGGGCAATAGATAGAACTCTTTCAGAGTAGCAATGTTTTGAAATTTTATGGGGATGGAAAGATAGATTTTTGGCAGACTATAGCACCCCTAGGTTAGTGGTATGTAACAATTTCGTTGTGTTTTTATAGATATAATATTTATTAGGGAATTTTGGGAGAGTTTTTTAACATTTCATAATGTTTTGGGGGAAAAGGAGAGGCGCACATGACGCTAATTTTTTATACATACCAGGCGACCATCCAAGTAGAAACCATTTGATATAGATGGTTCAAGGTAGAGAGGATCATTATAATTTGTGAATATTTATGTAGATAGTGTTAGGATATATTCTGAGGTTTGGACTAGGTAGTAGGTAATGAACAATTGGAGCATGGTGTTTATCACTATGCAATATAACTGTGCATATGGTTTTATTAAGATCCTAAAAAGTGGGTCTTACATTTTTTACCTCTATGTGGCTAATTTTTTCATATAATAATCCATAAAATTATATTAATATTACTTCAAGGAATAATATCCCTTCCCATTATATTTTTACTCAATCGGATGGCTTCACATTGGGTTTCAAAACCAGATTCTTGAGGCATGTTATCGTTGATCATCACTTTTTCTTACTTTCATTGATCTACCTAGATCTACTTATCATATATTCATGGATTATCATATTTACAAATTTTATGGATAGATATATTATTATGTATTCCTAATAAGTGGTTATTTTGTATTTATCTTTCTATGAGAAGAGATAAATGTAGATTTTGAGAAGAATCAACCTGGTTCTCTTAGGCGTTCTTCGTCGATATTTTTGTTTTGTCAAAACCATTGATGTTGGTGGAATTTTTTCTCATCTCCACTTTGTTGAAATGATGTGAATGAATTCAAATTGAATATCTAGTGTGGAATTGGTTGTGATTTTGTTGTTTAACAATCATTGTAAAGCCTTATTAGTGATGGTTTTTAAAATTTGAGAAATCATGATGATTGAGTATTTGAAAACAGTGCATGTGTTCTTAATTTTAAATTATAGATTTTAAGGTGGGGATGTTGAGTAATTATGGAATATTGATTGGATTATATGTATCCAATAAATGGGAATGATTTATTTAAATGATACTGAGGCAATGAAATTTGTTTGTTCGTTGGTTTTCAATAAAAATGATGTTATATTGAAATATTTTGTTTCAGTGATTTGAAATGGTGAAGAATGCATTGGGTTCTGGTGTGAGTACATTTTTGACTTGCGCTTTATCTAGGGACATGTACCATTGGGGTATAAGGTGTGTGACCCTAGATTTGGGGCACTTATCATTTGAAGACATGGTAATTGTATGAGTGACCTCTCATTAGTATGGAACTATAGAATGAGGCATGAATATGTGGGTGTGTGGTAACCAATGGAATGTGTATGAAAAAATGATAATAATAATCAGTAGTTAATATTTTAATTGTTATTTTCTAATCAATAACATTCTGAAATTGGTTTCATATAACTTTTTTTACATAGTTATGATTAGTTTTTGAACTTGTTTTAATTTGGATTTAACTTATATTGGAAAACGTTTTCCATTAATGGTTTTAAATAATGTGCTGACCATTATATCATAGTTGCATTAGTAGGCAAGTCATTGGGAAAATGAAAAGTGTTATATAGTAACTCCTGATTTGGAGCATCGGTGATTTATTATATGAAAACATTCAGGACATGGAAAAATGTAATGTTTGACACTTCCTTGGCACCACATCATGGTACTTATGACTACTCGATGATGTTGGAGTTTGGAGCTTGTAGAGTTAGTGAGGAAAATAGTCATTTTGTTGTCTGGGAGTTTATTCATTGAATTTCATCTTTTTATAATGATGTGGGCCTATATTTCATTGTAACATACATGGGTTGGTTGTTATAAAGAGAATGACTTGAATGTATTGTTTTATTTCATGCATCTTAGAGTGAGATTATTGTTGTATGTATGTTGATTATTAGTTTTAATCATTAATGGGTATGTCATCCACCAAATACATTGAAACCCTTCATCATTTATTGCAAGGATTTTTTTCCTTGGCTATGTTAGTTAAGGCCACTTAATGACTTGTTGTACTCTCAAGATAATTAGAATTAGCAAGTCATTACAATTCATAATAGACAACGATCATTCACATGACTGTAAAAGTCAAAAAGCTCCCTTAAATTAACAGATTTCACTCTCCATTCTATTATTTCCTATATCGTCTGATATAAATAATTACCCTTTGCATTGGTGGTAGATACTGGTCCCACCCATCATTGTTTATAATTTAACAGATGTCACATAATGAAAATCATATATATGTGTGCCAATATATCGAAAAACATTTAACAGGTCGGAACTGAATAAATAAAATTGGTTTCATAAATATTTTATTATAATATAACATGGGGAAAATAAATATGTTTCATAATCATTTCATCTTTTCATCATATCAGGAATATTTTTTCTAGAAGTCCAATTTCATTATAATTCTATCAATATATATAAATTGGATGACAAATGGGTTTTTTAAAAATATGTCATCACAATTATAAACCATTAATATTTATAATAATAATTATATCTTTGTAATATATATCTAGTAAAAAAAGTGACCTCCAATTATGTCATTTTATATTGAGGAAGATTATTTCTGATTGATAGGAATATTTCCTAACAGTAATGACAATAATTTTAAATTTGTCTTTTAAAAGAAACAAAGTTTGAAAACAATGTTTTTTTGTAGTGAAAATCAAGAATATTTTATTTAATAAATTTTTAATAATTTAAAAAATTTATTGAGGATAAGATCGTTTTTTCTATGAATGATATGTTTTGAAAGGAAAATAATTTTTAAAATCCATTACATTTTGATATTTTTTAAATAAAATATAAAAATTTACCAAATATTATAGAAATATATCTTATTGAAAATAGTATTGAAAAATATTATTTGATGATTAATATAATTTAGCAGATATGAGATTGGAAAATATTATCCTATTTTTTATGTTAAAAACAATGATTCTGTTTTGATTTTGGGTGAAATAAAAATGGGGATTTTTGGGTAAATGGAAAAATGATTCCTTATACAAATATATAAAAATTTCCATTCATGTGTCAAAATTTATTTAATAAATAAGTAAAAAATATATAACAATAATTTTGATGAAATTTTTTCAAAACATTTAAAAAAAATAATGTTTTTAAGAAAAATGCTTTTCAATTAAAAAGGGATATAAAAAATACTTTATTAAATTCCTTATATTCAACTCTGAGTTATATAAAATGATTTATTAGAAAGAGAAAATATATTATCATGACATAAATGCAGTATAATAAAAGTCCTTTTTTTAGATATATATCATAATATACTATCATTATAAACATGATCATAAATAATCAGGATAAATGATTGTATTTTACTATAAAATTATTTCAACATTGGTAACATTTAAACATTATCCCCATTAATTAATATTATTTAATTAATCATGTAATAACATGAGTAAAACTAAATTTAAGATACTAAATGTCAATAGGGATTTATATAGACCTCCTATAAGAAGATATGTGTGTAACAAAATCACATGTGTTAAAGAAGGAAAATTGATACAGAACCACGTTGCCATTTTATTTACTTTTGAACTGTAATCCCAATGAATGATATATCCTAAATAGGATATGTAAATTCAAAATAATTTTAGTTATATGTATCATAAGATAAAATCATTGTAAGAACATATATAACATAAAAAATTAGTGTTGAATATGGATTGTGTCACAAAAAAGTTAAAAATGATATGAAATCCATTACATCATGTATTAACATTCATTCTACATGTTAGAATGATAGGTAATGTTAATATAATTTTTTTTATATATTAAATAAAAGTAATTATATTTATATATGTCATACCATATATTATTCTCTTATCCACATTAATTACATATTTATTAATAATCCCATGTTACTATTATGCTTACTCTAATAAATGAATTGTTTTTCATTTGTGTTTTCATTTCTTATTATTGGTCCTCATAATTTTATAATTTATATATACATTATAAATTTTTCTAAATATGAAATAAATATCATATATTTTATGAAAATATCTCTTTACATAAATCTATATAATATAGTTATAAAAAATGAAATAGACTGTTCATGGATCCTGTATGCCGTACGTATACTTGAACACTATTTACATTTTCTTTATTATAAAAATAAATAAAGTTAAATGATATATTATTGATCTATAATAATTTTAATTTCATATATATTACATATTTTTATTAAAATCATATTTAATAACATTCATGTAAACTTTGAACAAATTACATTGCTTTGCAACGTGGTAGACCACCAAACACACAATCGAATTTACCATATTCCTAAAAAAAGGAAATCAAGAAGATTTGTGTGACATAAAAATTTAATAACAAAAATAATATCAGCGATATAATATATATATATATATATATAAAACCAGTGTTATTTACTATCATTATAGGTGGTACTGGAAAAAACAATGACATCGTTACGTGAGGGAGTAGTCTTCCCGAAAAGGAAATAATGAATTCGTAACAGATTTGAGGGAATTGGAGATAGTTGTAGTTCAAGAAATTATTAAAAAAACATATCAGTATATTTAATATAAATTTGTTATTATATAACTATATAGTAATAATAATTTAAGGAGGTTAATATAGGAATAAACAAAAATGTTCGTTCATAAACACTAACTTTTCATTAGGTATCCTCATTAGGTTAGCACAAAACCAAAAAAGGTTAGATTAATGAACAAAATAAGGATTATATGATGATATGAGGGAAATTATTTTGGTGTTTTTTGATGGTCCTCTATGAAATAATTGGGTTTAAAAGAGATAAATAAAGAGGGGAGTTGGTGGACTTTAATATGTGATGAGAGTAGCACACTTTTAATTGTTTGAAAAAAAATCACACCCATGTTTTAATTCATGAAATAATGATAAAAAAATGGAAACAAATTAAAATATAATTTATAAGGTCTATATATTCATATTAAAATTTTAACTGATATTTTATGGTTCATTTTATCCCAAATATTTTTAGTTTAGTTCTTCGATAAACAAATTTTTACTTTAACCATGCTAAATTATTATTACAATATCAACTATTTATTATGGTAAAAATGTTATTTAATAATATTTTATTTTATAAATTATAATTATTACAAATATAGAATCCATTTTTTACAAATTAAATTCATATTATTGTTGAAATTTGTTATATACATAATCCCACAACAGTAATGAGAAAATGTGTTTTCAATTATAAAACGATTTAAATAATTCGAATATTTGTATTCCATTTTAAAAATGGAATTTTTACAAATGTACTAAATTTGATTAATATATATATACTCTAATAATTTTTCATAGAAATATTGAATTAAAATTAACTTTATAAATAATTTACAAGAAAATTTTTTAATTAAAATTCAATATATTTGACTATTATTAAAAAAAATTATTTAAAGATAAGTATCAAAAAAATAACCCCAATAAAATATTTAAATGATAAATCAGAAATAAAAAAAAATATAATAATTTATATTTAATCATTAGAATATAAATTTAAAATAGTTATTGAATACACGATGAAAAAAATGATTTTTTAAGAAGGGGCCAAGTGATTTTTTATTAAAATTAAATCTACTAAAAATCATTGTATGAATCAAAACTAATATTTTTTTAATATAAAAAATATATATAATCTAAATAATTACACATTATTTATTATGTTAAATAATAATAATTGAAAACCATTACGCATATTAAATCAATTTTCTTAAAACCACTATTCGTGAACCCCAAAATAATATAACACTAAAATCTAATATAAAATTGATTCAAAAGTAATTAAGTATGTTAAATACAAATAAATAATAATATTATTACTACAAAACAAACTTTTATTATTAATTTTATTGAATTTATTGAAAAAATGATAGTTTTACAGAAATTTCTATTTTCTAATATTGACTAAATATTCAATATTTTCTACAAGCCTAAAAAATTTCAATATAGATTAATTTAAATATTATTTTTCCAAAGATTAAATCCATATTATGAAATATTTTTTCTATAATATCTATAAATTAATTAAATTATTTTCCCATGAAAAATATTATAAATCATTTTGGATGATAACATATTTCTAAATAAAATAATTACTTTACAAAAAAATTGATATAGTTTTTTCCCTGAACTTATATATATATTTATTGAATTGAATATATATATTATTATTATATAATGTTATTATTTCTATTAAAAGTCATATTTTTTGAATCGTTGGTTATAATGATAATTCTTAATATAATACCACTTCCTGGTTTGCTAAAGCTCGGTGTTGGGTGTCTTGAACGCTATCATTACTTTGTGTCACAAAATTTAATCATTTTATTTCATACCACACAAGTTAAAAATATTGTTCTGTGTAATTGAAAATATTATTAATATTACATTTAATTGAAGAAAATATATTTCTTAAAAATCCAAGGGGGTTAAATTATACGACCGTAAAATGAATTTATCTATAGAAATTCATCTTATTTATTAATGTTTTAAAATTTAAAAATTCATTCTTATAAACCTACTTCCTACATATTTATAAATAAACATACCTTAAAACATTATTGTTGGAAACAAATAGGTTAACCAAATTAACTTATAACATGGTTCCCACATTGCAATACATAGGCGAGAAGTTACTATTGGGATAAGGAAGAAAACATAAAATAAATTATTTAGAGTTTTAGTTATAATTGATTATAAGAAATTTTGTCATACTGAGATGGTTAAATACCGAAAGAACATAAACCCAATATGTGTGAGAAATTCCATTGATATCTTCAAAAATTAAGGAACAAGAAAACATTTTATTTAAAGATCTTTATTCTTTGTTTGAAGATTTTTGTAATGGCCCGAACCCTCCTAGCCCATTACTTTTCCAAAAGTGAGGCTCCACCAAAACAGTGGAACCGTGAGGGTGAGACCATGAGGGTGGAACCGTGACGGTGACACTGTGACGGTGGAACCGTGAAGGTGGCACCGTGAGGGTGACACCGTGATGGTGATCTCGGGATGATGACACCGTGAGGGTGACACCGTGAGGGTGACACCGTGAGGGTGACACCATGATGGTGACACCGTGACGGTGGCACTATGTCCCCTCGCCGAGTACCTAACTTTTCCGCTCCCGCAACGTAAGTTTTGATGTAAATTAATTCTTTTAATCCTTTTAAAACCTCTTAAATCTCGTAATTAATTCCTTAAAATCTTGAGAAACATCCTCGATGGGGGATATTAAATAACAGCTTAATATCATCGTCTGTAACTGCCCAACCGCATGGTCAACCCACGACCCCCGCTCACGCAGTTTCGCGTTCTTATCTCAACCATCTACGGCCCTTATAAACTAAAGGTTTAGGCATGGTTTCTTTTTTTCCTCGATCGCGGCTTTTCACGACGAACTTTTGGTGCATCGGGCAAGACACATCGTTTTCTGTAAAGTTCCGCGCCGGGCCTAAGCATCGATCGTCTATCAATAAGTAGGTAATTTTTCCTTTGCATCTCTCTTTTGTGTATCATGCGGGGTGGGAATGCTTTTGTTTCAGTATAATTGGATAATCCAGACCTAATTAAAGATAATGAATGAATCATGTAAAGAATGAAGGGGGGGGGGGGCTGTGATCGTTGATGTTGTTATATTAAAATCATCTTTCTGAGTTGTTCTGGCTTACGCATTCTGAAAATTGAGGTTGTTGGTGATCATTGTCTGTGCACTAATAAACCCCTCGTGATGTTTTAAATGGCTTGGTTTGTAACTATAAACTCTATCTATGAAAAGTAAATTGTTTAATCACGTATACCCGACTGAATAAATTGAAATCACCAGGATCAACCCTTCTGTGATTACTCCAAGTTAAAACAAACAGAATTTGAAATCATGGAGTGTGTTAAATCTTATAAATCTAAACATATAGGGTTGGCCCTACTTTGTGTCGGTGGTAGTGGTTTGGTTGTTTCTTTTTTTCGGGATGATTATTGTAGATGTGGGAGGGGATGGGATCCCCAGTTTTTATACTCTCTGTGGTTGTGAAATTGGGGATGGGATGCCCTGTTGTTATGGATTTAGTGTTTGTGAGTTTGGATACTGGGTGGTTACCTTGTTTACATCACGAATTGTGGTGGGATCCTCTGTTGATGAAAAACCTTTTTGGGGGAGCGAACATGGGGCAGTGTCTCGGGGTTGTCTGGTTCCAGCACTTCTAGGATTCTCACTATAACTATATTGTTGTGACTTTACAAGAGAACCGTGTGTGGATACATAAATTGACGTTTGGATAGTTTCTTTTCCTTGGTTATGCTTATAGTGTTAGTTGCCCAGTAGTCCATAAACTTATTTGAACATTATTACTGAACATGAAAACAAGAATGGGACAAATGGGATTTGTTAGAGAGAGTTGTGACTCGGACTTAAGCACTGTTGTGATCTTTAGGCTGTTTGAAGAAAAACCTAACTTTGGATGAGTGCTTGTTACCTATGTATATACTTGTAGTTTTGTGTTTCTTATTCGCGCTGCCCACAAGTTGAGCACTTATTTCCGAACACCCCCTTTTCAGGGGGGATGGTGTTTTTCCCAACACAATTATTAGTGGCTGGTTATTAGCTCATTTTCTAATCCCATTCTCGGATAGCCCAAGTATCTTCGGTCTGGATTTGATGGATTGAGGTCCATTATAAACCCAAGAACCTTTGGGCAGGGTAGTGTGGTGGTTGGCCAAGTGTGTGAGGAAGGTGGTTTTCCAAGTGTCTTCAGGATTAGGTCCAGGTGTCTTCGGGTGTGGCAGTGGATTTTCTAGCCCATGTGTATTTGGTTGTGGCGGTGGTTGTTCTGGACTAGGTGTTTGCAGGTGTGGTTGCATGTGATAGTTTTGGTCCAGGTGTTTGCGGGTGGGATTCGGCAGTGGGACTACTTGTGGTTGTGGCCCAGGTGTGTACGGGCGGGTGTAGCAGTGGGACTACGGTGACCAAATGGCGGTATTGATTCGATGCGTAGGATGTCTCAATAACCAGTGGGAATGTGGCACGGGGTACCGAAACATCAATGTGCTCTTATTATATACATTACTTGACTTGCGTTATTTGGGGAGTGTCACTTGGTGAGGCTTGGGTGGATAGTTTACCATGATAGGTGTTTAGTTTACTCCTTTTCTCACGAAACATTAGTACGTTCCCCCACTTGTGCATGAGAGTCTTTGGATTTACCTACTGAGTGTACTTGTATTCTCACCATACGTATATAAACTTGCTATCAAGTTTCCAAGAGGACTTCCGGGATCACGCAAGACCATACTAGCTCGGACCTTTGGGGCAGTTGCAGTTGCTGATTTTCTTCTTTGGTACATACCTTTGTAGTCACCTTTTGTACTTTGTGGCTTTTACTTTTGGAACATGCATGTGGGAATGGTTTACTTTTGTATTTTCTTTTCTTTTACCTTGGTGTTGTTTAGTTTCATCATCTTCTCTCCCGATCTTATAAAAAAAGGGGTAATTCCTTCCATTTGTGAGATATTTCTATACCCTTGGTGCTAGTTGACACTATGGGACCTATTGAAGGCGGGTCTCGGGGGTCATTATCTATCCTTCAACTTAAAGAAGGAAGGGCCTAGAAATCTGCTGACCCTTCCCTCCTTTTGGTGAAGCTAGGTCGTGACAAAATGGTATCAGAGGGATGATGATTGAGGGATAGAATGGAGCCTGGAGTTAGTCACAGTGAGGATTGCATGGGATGGTAAGGAAACAGTGTTGGGTGACCTCAGTGCGTTAATTAGCCAGGGAAGACCAACAAGGAAACGGGATTTTAGGGCCCCCCGTGATCCAACGCAAGGACTCTGGACCTACCAAACGACCAAGTGATGCCATGCTCATTGCATGGTAGAGACCCTAGGAAAGGTGCATGCATCATAATGGCTTGTGTTCTCGTGTTTTTGGGGTGTTTGGGGAATTAAGAATAAATGAAAAGTTTAAGATGATTTAAAGGCAATAATCTGCACTACTTGGGCTTATCCATTCCTTGTTTACCTTGCAGCTATGGCACCTAGAAGGCGACCGCGTGTGGTACAGACGATCGAGGCCCCACAGACTACCTTGGTTGATCGGTAGAGAGCTGACCGAGAAGAGGAGGACGGCCAGTGGCAGTAGACTCTTCGGGCCTTCCAGGGACAGAACCTCGAGAAGTATGAGGGTAGTACCTCTGACATGAAGACGGAAGGCTGGCTAGGGGGACTAGTGATTGCTTTCGTCTTGATTTGGGCCTCGACTGAGTACTGGGTTCCTCTGGCCGTCAGCCAGATGCGGGGAACGACGCGTCAGTGGTGGACGCTTTTTCCAAGGCGAGAGGAGAGAGGTTGAGGTGGCTTTGGTGGATTTCGAGAGGGAGTTCCAGGCGGAATTCCTCTCTTCGACGATGAAGGCGGAAAAGAGACAGGAGCTACTCTCCCTCCAACCGGGGAGTATGTCTATGAGTGAGCTACAGATCATGTTCAAGGACCTCCTATGTTTTTCTCTGGACCTCATTCACGATGAGGAGTCTTGGGGAAGGCGTTTGGAGGAGGCGCTTCGCCCCTCCCTCCAGTATATTGTCACCCCCTTTACCCTTCTGACGTACTTAGAGGTGTAGAAGAAGGCTAAAGTGGTGGAGAGGATGCATGCTCTAGGGGAAGTGTCACGAGAGGGGATCCAGCTGGGACCACCGAAGGGGAAGGCCGTCAGCACCAGACCTCCATCATCAGGACCCTCCAGGTTCAGACCGGCAGGGAGTAGGCCGCAGTAGTTTTAGTTTCGATCCCCTGGTCCTCGCCCTTTTCCTTTAGGCCTGGAACCACGGTGCTTCGTCTGTGGGAGCCCTGGATATCTCAGGAGTCAGTTCCCGGACCGGGTATAGTACGGCGGTGGTGGAAAGCTCCACCACCCGCCCCAGCAGTAACTTCTAGCTAGACCTTTCCAGTAGCACCAGCAAGGATAGAGAGCTCCCGCTCCTCCGAGGGTAGACGTAGGAGGAGGAGGACATCCTCAGGGCGCACCTCAGGGACCTCGACCGGGGTGTGGTCGGGGAGGTGGAAGGCAGCCGAGGGGCATAGGAGCTAGGCATGGACAGTTTCACACCGCAAGGGTAGCATTTCCAGCAGGGCCAGAGGTTTTTCGAGGTACGATCATTTTGTTTAGAAATATTTTTTATTCTTTGTTCTATACCGGAGCTTCCCACTCCTTTATTAGTCTAGCCCATGCTTTGGGTCTAGATGTCGAGAGACTCCCAGTGACCTTGGTGTTGAGCACACTAGTCGGGGGTCAGACCGACTTGTTGTTTGTTTTTCGGGGATGCAGACTGATGATGTGGCCAAATCAGTCGGTTAGAGATCTTCTTCTGCTACAGATACAGCCATACGATTTCATCCTAGGCATCGACTAGATATTCTCTGTGTGCGCCATTATCGACTGTTTTCGAAGAAGGGTCGTGTTCTCGGGCTTGGGTGGCCGACATGTTACCTTCACCTGTGATTGGAGTAGTCATAAGGGCAGCAAGTGAGAGGAACCCCTCCTCTCCGTGTTAGCCAAGCTATCAGTAGAGTTAGGAGATGTGAAGATGGTGGGGGTGCCAGAGGTTGTCGGTGAGTTTATGGAAATCTTTCTTGAGGAGGTGATGACTATACCCCCTTAGATGTGATATAGAGTTAGGGATAGACCTGAAGCCAAGCGCTGGTCTGATCTCGATGGCTCTTTACCAGATGTCACCTTCAGAGCTATGAGAGTTGCGGATTAAGATTGACGATCTGATGAAGATGGGTTATATTCGGCCGAGTGCATCCCTGTGGGGTGATCTAGTCTTGTTCGCAAAGAAGGAAGATGGTGGTATCAGGTTGTGCATAGACTACAGGAGGCAGAATCAGGTGATGATCAAGAATCGATACCATTTTTTGAGGATAAATGATCTTTTCGACCAGCTGAAAAGGGCAGGATGGTTCTTGAAGATCGACCGATGGTCTGGGTACCACCAGCTGAGAGTGAAGGAGAGAGACATCCCGAAGACGACCTTCCAGTGCATATATGGACACTTCAAGTTCATAGTCATGCCCTTCTATGTTACGAATTCCCCGGTTGTTTTCATGGGGATTATGAACTCCATCTTCCGGGAGTACCTAGATCGGTTCGTAGTTGTGTTCATCAACGACATCCTGATCTATTCGAGATCAGAGGAGGACCATGCGGAGCACCTGAGGATGGTTTTAGAGGTCCTCCGATAGCACCAACTCTATGGTAAGTTGTCAAAATGAAAGTTCTAGACATGAGAAGTGTACTTCCTCGGGCACGTGGTTACCTAGCAGGGGGTAGCGGTTGACCCATCAAAGGTTGAGGCATTTTTTTCTCGGGAAACACCCAAGATTGTGGTAGAGATTAGTAGTTTCCTCAGGATAGAGGGTTACTATTGGAGGTCCGTACCCAAATACTCTCGAGTAGCAGCCCCTTTGACAGCTCTAACCAATAAAGACCAGGTTTTCGTGTGGAGTGAGCAGTGAGAGTCAGCCTTCAACTATCCGAAAGAGAAGTTGGTTAGTGCCCCAGTGCTAAGATTACCAGAAGAAGGGGTGGCTTATGAGGTGTTCTGTGATGCTTCAGGACTAGGCCTGGGATTTGTGTTGATGCAGCGACAAGGGTTGGTCTCTTATGGGTCCAGGCAGCTATGCCCACATGAGTGTAATTACGACACCCATGATCTAGAACTTTCATCAGTCATTTTTGCGCTAAATTTACGGCGGCACTACCTCATCGGAGAACGCTTTGTTGTTTTCACAGATCACAGAAGCGTGGGGTATATCTTCTCCCAGTAGGACTTAAACTTGCGACAGTGGAGAAGGGTGGAGTTCCTCCAGGTTTACGACTTTGATATCTCTTATAATGAGGGAAAGGGGAATGTAGTGGCCAATGCCTTGAGCAAGACGACGAAGGAGGATGCGGTCCGAGAGTCGGCGGATTCCTGGAAAGTGATGGAGGAGTTGGCTGCCTTACACCTGGATGTGAGGATGGATGGTGGTAGAGGTTGCCTATATCAGATGACAGTGCAGTCTTCTCTGTTGCCGTAAGCGGAGGAGTCTCAGTAGGGAGACCCAGAGTGAGAAGTGATGTGTGACCGAGTTGACCAGGGCAATGCTCTGGAAGGATGGACAGAGGATGGTCAGAACCAGATGCTTTTCCAGGAAAGGTTGTTTGTTCCAGGAGTGATGCACGGCACGGTTCTCAGTGACTTCCACAACTCACCACTGGCGGTACACCCAGGAGTTTCCAAGATGTACCAGGGACTGAAGAGACAATTTTAGTGGCCCAGAGTGAAGCGAGCTGTGGTAGAGTTTGTGGCCAAGTTCTTAGTGTGTCAGCATGTGAAGGTTGAACACCGAGTTCCAGCCGGCCTACTGTAGTCTCTATATGTTCGCGAGTGGAAGTGGGATGACATCTCGATGGATTTCTTCATGGGACGTCCTGAGTCCCAAGGGGAATATGACACCATCTGGGTGGTAGTGGACCGGTTAATGAAATTGGCGCACTTTCTGGTGATTTTCGAGTTGAGTACTATCGATGCTTTGGCATGAAAGTACGTGGATGAGGTGGTGAGGTTGCATTGAGTTCCGAGGTCTATAGTATTGGATAGGGATGCACGGTTTACCTCATGAGTCTGTAAAGGATTACAACATGCTTTTTGCACACAGTTATGCCTTAGCACTAATTTCCATCCCCAGACAGATGGAAAAACAGAGCGCACCATCCATACCTTGGAGGATATGTTGCAGGCATGTCTTCTAAGCTCAGGAGGATCATGGGTGTGACACTTGCCCCTGGTAGAGTCCGCCTACAATAATAGCTATCACTCTACCATTGGTATGGCCCCGTTTGAAGCCTTATATGAGAGGCCCTTCCGTTCACCTATGTGTTGGGCCAAAGTGGGAGAGGCAGGAATCCTTGGCCCGGAGGTGGTGCAGAGCACGACAGAGACGGTTTACCTCATACGGGAAAGGATGAAGGCGGTCCAGGACTGACATAAGTCGTATTCCTATAACAGGAGGAGGCCCTTGGAGTTTGAGGTTGGAGACCACATGTTCTTGAAGGTCTCCCATCAGTGTGGGCAGCGGAGGTTCTGTAAGGGGAGTAAGCTTTCTCCCAGGTTCATCAGACCCTTCGAAGTGTTACGGTGGTTCGGCGAAGTGGCTTATCAGCTAGTGTTACCACCGCCACTACTGAGGATGCATGATGTATTTCATGTGTCCCAATTCCATCGGTATCTGCACGATGATTCACACATCCTTGGTTGGGGTGAGCTGGACATCAAGGAAGACGTGAAATTTGTGGAGAGACCAGTGATGATCGAGGATCGCAAGGAGAAGGTGCTTTGTGGGTGAACCATTCACTTGGTTTGTGTGTTGTGGAGACATGGTGGGATTGAGGAGTGTACGTGGGAGAGGGAAGCACAGATGCGTACCCAGTACCCCGAGTTGTGTTGAGTTTTTTTCCTTGTTGTACCCGTTGTGGTAGATGTTTTTGTCTTCTTCGCTATGAAATGTACTGGTTTTCGTTCATCTGAATATGTGTGAAAATTCAAGGCTATGGGGGAGGAGAGAACCCGCCCCCTAATCAAGACGCATTAAGGTGGATGCAATTAAACCCGTGCGGGCGAGTCAGTGCTACCCAAATCGGATAATATCTTGACATGGGGGAGGAGACTCACCAACCCACATTCTTGGGCAGTTTGGAATGGTATGGTTCTTGGTTTTTGTCAGGGAAGTGTTTTTAGTTAGCATGGGTTCACTTCTAAGAGGTATCTTTCATGGTGGTTGTTCGGACCCCCTCTTTCCTTCTTGGTTTGTTTTGATTCTCATGGACGAGAATCGTTTAAGAGGTATCAAATGTAATGGCCCAGACCCTCCTAGCCCATTACTTTGCCAAAAGTGAGGCTCCACCAAAGCAGTGGCACCGTGAGTGTGACCCCGGTCACTGTGGAACCGTGACGGGGGCACCATGAGGGTGAGACTGTGACGGTGCCACTGTGACGGTGGAACGGTGAGGGTGAGATCATGACGGTGACACCGTGATGGTGGAACGATGACGGTGTCACCGTGAGGGTGACACCGTGACGGTGGAACCGTGACAGTGAGACCGTGACGGTGACACCGTGACGGTGGCACCATGACGGTGGCACCGTGAGGGTGACACCATGACGGTGCCACCGTGACTGTGACAACGTGAGGGTGACACCGTGAGGGTGACACCATGAGGGAGACACCATGACGCTGGCACCATGTCCCCTTGTCGAGTACCTGACTTTTCCACTCCCGCAATGTATATTTTGACGTAAATTATTTCTTTTACTCATTTTCAAACCACTTAATTCCCGTAAATAATTCCTGAATATCCTGAGAAACACCCCCGATGGGGGGATATTAAATAACACTTTAATATCATCATGTGTAACTGCCCAACCGTGTGGTAAACCCATAACCCCCGCTCATGTGGTTTCGCGTTCTTATCTCAACCGTCCGCGGCCCTTATAAACTAAAGGGTTAGGTATAGTTTCTATTTTTCCTCGATCTTGGATTTTCACAAACAGCTTTTGGTGCATCGGCCGAGCCGCATCGTAATCTGTAAATTTCCTCACCTAGTCTAAGCATTGATAATCTATCAATAAGTAGGGAATTTCTCCTTCACCTCTCTCTTTTTGTGTATCATGTGGGGTGGGCATGCTTTTGTTTCTTTAGAATTAGATAATCCAGACCTAATTAAAGATAATGAATGAATCCTATGAAGAATGAAGCGGGGGTTGTGATCATTGATGTTGTTATATTAAAATCATCTTTCTGAGTTGTGTCGGTTTACGCATTCTGAAAATCGAGGTCGTTAGTGGTCGTTGTCTGTACACTACTGAACCCCTCGTGATCTTTTAAATGGATTTTTTGTAATTATAAACTCCTGCTGTGAAAAGTAAATTTGTTAATCACGTATAACTGGCTGAATAAATTGAAATCACCATGATCAACCCTTCTGTGATAACCCTTGGTTAAAACAAATAGAATTTGAAATCATAGAGTGTGTTAAATCTCATAAATCTGAAAATACAGGCATGGCCCTGCTTTCTATCGGTGGTAGTGGATTGGTTGTTTCTTTTTTTCGGGCTGATTTTCGGAGATGTGGGAGGGGATGGGATCCCCTATTTTTATACTCTCGGTTGTTGTGAAATTGGGGATGGGATCCCCTGTTGATATGGATTTAATGTTTGTGTGTTTTGAGACCGGGTGGTTACCTTGTTCATATCACGAATTGGGGGTGGATCCTCTGTTGATGAAAAACTTTTGGGGGGAGGGTACATGGGCATGTGTCTCAGGGTTGTCTGGATCCAGGACTTAGAGGGTTCTCACTTTTCCTTTGTTGTTGTGACTTTACAAGAGAACCGGGTGTGGATACTTAAATTGAAATTTGGCTGGTTTCTTTTCCTTGGTTATTCTTATGGTGTTAGTTTCCTAGTAGTGCATAAACTTATTTGAACATTATTACTGAACATGAAAACATGAATGAGACAAATGGGTTTTGTTGTTGAGAGTTGTGACTCGGAGTTGAGTGTTGTTGTGATCAGTAGGATGTCTGAAGAAAAACCTAACCATTGGGTGAGTTCTTGTTACCTATGTATATACATGTAGTTTTGTGTTTCTTATTCGCACCCCACCCAAGTTGAGAACTTAGTGCCGAACACCCCCATTTCATTGGGGAGGGTGTTTTCCCCAACACTATTACTAGTTGCTGGTTGTTAGCTCCTTTTCTGCTCCCTTTCCCGGATAGCGCAAGTATCTTCGTGCAGGATGTGAAAGCCTGGGGTCCATTATTAGCCCAAGAACCTTTGGGTGGGGTCGTGTGGTGGTTGGCCAGGTGTGTGCGGCAGGTGGTTTTCCATGTGTCTTCGGGATGGGGCCCAGGTGTCTTCGGGCATGGCAGTGGAATTTCTAGCCCATGTGTCCTTAGGTGTGGTGGTGGTTGTTCTGGCCTAGGTGTTTGCAGGCGTAGTTACATGTGATAGTTGTGGCCCAGTTGTTTGCGGGTGGGATTCGGTAGTGGGACTGTGTGTTGTTGTGGCCCAGGTGTGTGTAGGCGTGTGTGGCAGTGGGACTGTGGTGACAGAATGGCGGGATTGGTTTGATCCATAGGATGTCTCAATAACCAGTTGGAAAGTGGCACGGGGTACCCAAAAATTGATGTGCTCTTATAATATATATTACTTAACTTGCGTTATTTGGGGAGTGTGCCTTGGTGAGGCTTGGGTGGATAGTTTACCTTTAGAGGTGTTTAGTTTACTCCTTTTCTCACGGGACTTTTTGACGTTCCCCCAGTTGTGCATGAGAGTCTTTTGTTTTCCCTACTGAGTGTACTTGTATGATCACCCTACGTATATAAAACTGCTTTCAGGTTCTAGGAGGACTTCAGGGATCACGCAGGACCATACTATCTCAGACCTTTGGGGCAGTTGCAGTTGCTGCTTCTTTTCTTTGGTACTTACCTTTGTAGTCACCTTTTGTACTTTGTGGCTTTTACTTTTGGAACATGCATGTGGGAATGGTTTACTTTTGGATTTTGTTTTCTTTTGCCTTGGTGTTGTTTAGTTTCATCATCATATCTCCTTATCTTATAAAACAAAAAGGGATAATTCCTTCCATTTGTGAGAAATTTATATACCCTTGGTGCTAGTCGCCACTCCAGGACCTATTGAAGGTGGGTCTCGGGGGTCATCATCTCTCCTTCAACTTAAAGAAGGACGGGCCTGGAAATCTGCGGACCCTTCCCTCCTTTTGGTGAAGGCGGTTGTGACAATTTTTCACAAGAAAATATACTCAAATTATATCATTCTATTTTATACGAACAATATGATATATTAGTTATTAATTTATCAATTTACAATTTACATAGTAACATTTTAAATAAAGATAAATTTTTTGTGCTTAATGGACTAACAGATCAAATTATCTAGAACTAATAAGGAAATTTCATCCTTTAATTGTTAGTTTTCATTACCAAATAATTATAAGAATAGGTTATATAATATGATTAAATCATATCATGGTTATGAAATACATAAATATCTAAATATTATTACAAATTGGAACAGAAAACATTTCATTAATTTTTAACCTTAGGAGAATTCAAAAAACATTAAAATTCCAAAAATTTTATATAATGTCAATTAGATTCGTATAATCAACATAAAAATAATCCACCATATATCCTACGGAATCTCTTGATTTTATCATAAAAAAAATATTCAGTACCTTTTTCATATACTCTCTTAAGTATTAGTAATAAAAAATATTTCCATAAACCCACAATGAAAACATGAAATATTCCTCATTCCATGAATAAATCTATTGATTATTAAACTTATTAAATTGATACATTAATGTCTTAAACTCAAAAAAAAGTTAAATCACATTTTCTAAAATCCTTTATCAATCGTGAAGACATAAATGATATCCAAATTACATTTTCTTTATAAATAATCTCTTTGTTAAAAATAATCCCAACTTTATTTACATTAGAAACATATTAAGGGTACCTAACTATAATAAAAATTTAACATTTCTATTTAATAACTTTTTTACACCAAGAGTACCATTTACCATATTCATCAAACACCTTAATGAAAAACTACTATGGAATATCCATTGATGTTTCATGATTCTAATAACCAAAAACCCATTGACTGGAATATAAATATATGAATATAAAATAATAAATACATCAGTCTTTACACATTATTAATAACTTAATAACTGAGATTCATTTTCTTATTCCTTAACTATCCAAGCTTTAATTTTACATTTTTAGTCTCCACAACATCAATAATATTAACATTACCTATACTAACTTTTTTATTTTCTTCATGAGAATTACATTTTTGAAATGTATTTTCCCAATACCATAATTTCCCAGGCATAAATAATTTTATATACGATTCTACCTTATGGATTACACATTCCACATCTGTTATGGTAACCTAACCATTCAGTTTTCCTTTTATAGTTACTTGCTTTCTGTCTGTTTTTTCAATATCTAAAACATATTCTCATTACTATAAGATATTCCATTGAGTGTTTTTCCCCCATTATCAACATATAGAAAAATACATCCCCATTAATACATGGTGAACACTGTCGAATATCTAAATGAACAATATCCTTCTATTAATTTGTAAGTCTACGATTTGGTTAAGCTACACATAGTAAAACATGTTTTCTGATAATAAGTGAGGATTAATCACAAGATCCTTTACTCCAATTATCATCCAATATAGTGGATCATCATTAAATTTCCATTCACATTCAATATTTGAATTTTTTATTCTAGTTCCCACTATTTACTAAAACAAAAAACATATTTAATAACGTTAAAATCATATAGGTGAGTGAAATAATTATAAAAATAACTTATAGACTGTCAAAATAATGAAATTTGTTTTTATATATGAAAACATCAGTTTATCATAGTTCATTCATAGTAATTATATATTTTAATCTTTCTTTATTGGACATAAATTGTTTTTTAAAATCCAAATCATATCTTATTGGTGTTTCTAAAAAAAATTATGAAAATATTATTGTCATGAACTTGGTAATTATATAGACCAATCCAATGACCCGTTTTGGGATTTATTAACCATATGTATCTATATTAAAATACCATATCCACTATTTTAATCAATATAGTGATTTATTTTCATTAAAACTACTTGATTATTCATTTACCAAAGTTCCAAGACATTATCCCATAATTTCAAACATACGTAGTGCTATTTTTAGATATATACCTAGACTTATTCATAAAAATCTCGCTCTGGATCTCAAATTTTTTGTATATCTTAGTTACCAATGGATAACTAAAGATTTTCGATGATAAAAAGAAATGGAAACTATGGTTTTTTAAATAGATACAAAATCTTTTTAAATGAAAATTAAATGAATCTACCAAACACAAGTCTAATGATAGTAAATGTTTGGTGACACTATAATTTTAGAAAAATTCATCATAATTTATTGAATTATAATTAATGTATCCCACAAATGATTTTCCTATTCTGTACTCCTCTCCAAAATATCCTATATAACCCTACATTTAAAACCAGATGAAAATAATAATAAAAAAGGGAGAGCATAGATGGACAGAATGTGTTAATAATGGAGATATGCAGACATGAAATGGACATAATTGTCTAAAAATGGGAGAATAACATTTGAAAAACATACCTTGTATAAGAAATATTATAATCATGAGTCATGGAATAAATATTTGGTGTTCATAAGAAGTGAATCATAAGTAAATCAATGAACATGTTCTATGAGAGCATTACATTGACATAAGAGATGGGATTATTGATTAATAATAATAATAGAGAATTATTTATAAATTAGTCAAGGATAAATTAAACATATTATCAGGGAATTATAATAAATAATACACATCATACATGAGACAACCCACACCTGCAGTGGAAGAATATTCTTTATAGTGTAATTTGTTCACTCCTCAAACCATTATAGTCGATATGGTTCAATCCCAAGGCAATAATATATAAAAAAATACAGTACTAATCTTAGTTTAATACTCACTCAATTCATATATATCATGATATGTTATTCATTAACCAATAAATTATAGGAATATATATTTCCCACTCACCATTTATTTTTATTTAATAATCATCCTAGTTAATAACACAAACACCGCTATATAATGAACACTATTCATATATGTCAACATGTTGATAAAAAATCCTTAATATCATAACTCTTTAAATGAACTATGTTTCATAATATATTCCTCATATCATAACAAGTGAAAACAAATGTTTGATAATGATTTAACAATTTCATCAAAACATGATCTATGTAAAAAAATAAGCATGTTTTATAATAATTTTATCATTATATAACATCTATAAGAGAAATAGATTTCACAATCATTATGTCACCATTAATATATACAATTACTATAAGAAATAATAATGGTATCCTTTAATCACATTCCCAATAAATAATATGTGACCTCAAACTAGTTTATCATATATGGGGAATACTTTTAGAAATTAACATGGATAATTTCTTATTAGAAAACAAAATTCTATAAAATTAACTATATTAAAACCAAAATTAGTTTAAAAAAGAAATAATCATAAATAATATTGAAAATATAAATAAATATATTTTAATATTTATTTAAAACAATTTATAATTAAAATACCCATTCTCCATTGATATATAATTTTTAAAAGAACAATTTTTTCCAAAAACAATTTAATTTTAAAATCATTTATTTAATATAAAAAATTACCCAAATTTGAGGTAAAATATTTTATTTAAGATTACTATAAAACATTCATTGGAAGCTTGAAATCCTGATTCTTAAGGAATGTTAGAAATATTATTCATGTTGTGCATGATAGATATAAATATTCTGGCCATATTTATAATACAACTCAAACATGAATTGTTTTTAAAATTGCATGATTATTCATTTATATAAAGTTTTTTAAAAAAGTAATAATTAATATAAATGTATTTAATAAATAATTTCATTATAAAAATTAAAAAGTTATTTATGATATAATATTTTTCAAGAAAAATTATTTTCCAAACCTCGGGTGGAGTGAGCCAGAAGATCTGTCTCACTTAGAGGAATCTACCAAAGATGACGAAACGTCAATCGGATGTCCGTAGCTCAAAATATGAGCGTTTCCGCTCCGAGGGCCCGGTTGGTTTTGTGTACGAATCAACCCGGCCAAACACAAAGTATTCCAAAACCTTGAGAGCGATATACTGAAATGACTGTCTCTATCCAAGGATCGCGTTGCCGCTGATGGCACGTCGTTCGGAGGCGCATACCTCATGTTACGGGCATTTGACCGAAAATGGTCCGAAGACGGGGGGTCCGGGCCCGGGCCGACCCGGCCCGACCCCCCCTGGGTCGGCCAAACTGGGTCGACCAGGTCCGGCCTGGCCAGGGCGTGGCCCGACCGGTCGTACCGGCCTGGCTCGGCCAGCCCGGCCCGGCTCGGCCGAACGGCCGGGCGACGCGGGGGGGAGCCGCCGTGGCACCCGCGGGGGGGAGCCGCCGCGGCACCCGCGGGGTGTCTCCCTAGACGACCCGAGCGACGCGGGGGGGAGTCGCCGCCCCAGCGTGACACCCCCGCGGCACCCGCGGGGTGTCGCCCTAGACGACCCGAGCGACGCGGGGGGGGGGGGGAGCCGCCACCCCCGCGTGACACCCCCGCGGCACCCGCGGGGTGTCTCCCTGGACGACTCAAGCGACGCGGGGGGGGGGGGAGCCGCCGCCCCCGCGTGACAACCCCGCGGCACCCGCGGGGTGTCGGCCCAGACAGCCGGACGCGGCTTCAGCCACGTCCCGCGTGCGCCGGACCCGCGCTGCCGCGGATCAGCGGGCGCCGCCGCCTCCAGCCGCCGGCGCCGCCGGCGGCTTCCGCGGGCCCCTGGAGTCACTCCGGTCGTCCGTTTTCCTTCCCGTATGTGCCGTTGTTCCTCCCGGGCTCCATTCTTCACTGCGGGATCATCAAACTGCCCTTGCATCACGTTTTTCCGTCACCCGCCAAATCCGCACAACACTACGAACGGCGGAGGGTTGTCGGGCCATGTTCGTTTGGCCCGCACCCTCCGCGTTAGATAAAAACAACAAGAGAAAATAAATCAACACATGATACGACAATTTTAATAAATTAAAAATGTTTGTTTGCATCCGGTTCTTTAATTCTAAAGAAACTTCCACGAGAATAAGGGCATTTCCAAAATAAAAATCCCTACCTCGTATTCGTCGTCGTATGCACGTTCTTCGCGGATTTGTTCGTCGCGGAAGGAGGGGATCGTCGCGTCGTCGCAGAAAGGCGTCGCGTCATCACGGAATCTGGCGTTGCGTCGACGAAATCAATAGACCAAGAAACAATAGATTTAATTATAAATAATTAAATCCGTGTTTTGTTAAAATCCACAAAGGAGATTTAAAGAATCACAAAAACTCACCTCAACGGAAGATCGAAGGATCTTGTCATGGAGGAAGGAACGTCGCCGAAGAACATATCGGATGAAGCGTCGTCAAACACCGAGGGTGACGGCATTCTTCGCGTTCCTCACGTTCTTCGTGAAGGAGGATGAAGGCTCCAAAATTCCGTCAAGCCTCTCAACGTGTAATCCTTCAAATGCCGTGTTGGTCTTATTTTATTATTACTCCAACAAACGAAAAAGGTAAGTAACGACCCATCAATTCATTGAATTAATTCAATGAAATAAACTACCCATTTAATTCACGAAATAAACCACCCAACTAAATGGTGCGTTAAGGATTTAAGAAAACGCGTCAGTTGACTTTCATAATGATGGGTTTTCGCGGGTGCGTTACATAGGGGAAAAGAAACGGCGGGGCTCGTGCGGGCCCCATCTCACAAATATCCTACCAAAAGGGTAGGATTTTTTTGGATAGCATCCTATCAGGATCAACTCAGCTTAAGCCTCTTTTAAGTGGCTTCAAGTGGCTTCCAAGTGGCTTAAGTGAAATACAATAAAGTTTGTCGCACAATTATTTTATTCCTTAACTTTATGCCCGAAAATTAAAAAACCACACCTGAGCAAACACAACTCCGGAAGAGGAATTTCTAAGCAAGTACCAATGCTGCGATTTCATCGGTGCCCTCAGAATTCGAATCCGGGCACCGGTTCAAATGTTAGAAAAAAACCCGCTCGTCTGTTCACTGAACGTACCCGAGCCAAACTTCGGAAATTAATTCCGGGCACACCGGGCCTCGGAATCAGGTTCCGTCAGAAACTGCGTTCTTGTAAAATTCCAAGGAAAATGAAGAAAAAAATTTCCCTTGAAATTTACGGGTCATTAAATTACTCCCACCACAGGGCTTTACGTCCCCGTAAAGCTTCACCACAAACTTAGGGATACAAAGGCGGTACTAAGCACGCATCTGAGCCTCCCGCTCCCATGTGCTCTCCTGGATGTTCCCGAGCTGCCATCTGATGCGCACAAGAAGAATCGATCGTCCACGTAGGACCTGCTCCTGTCGATCCTCGATCTCCACTGGGACCACTGTAAAAGTCAGCCCATCACCAAAGACCAACTCTACATGGTCAAAGATTGACGTTGGGTTGTGCACGTATCTCTTCTGCTGAGATACGTGGAAGACATCGTGCACCCGTCGCAACTATGGTGGTAGAGCCAGGCGATAAGCCACCTTGACAATCCTGCTGAGGACCTGGAAGGGTCCGATGAAGTGTGGAGACAACTCGCTGCTTCGGCCAAACCTCCGTAATCCACGTCGAGTTGAGACCCACAAGAAGACGTGGTCACCATCCTCGAACTCTAGTGGCCTCCGCCTCTTGTCATTAAAAGACTTTTGTTGGCTCTGAGCTATCCTCATCCGCTCCTGGGTGACTTGGACCTTCTCTGTCATGGTCTCGACCACCTTTGGTCCCACACGAGCTGCTATGATTTCTTCCTTGCTGATAAGAGAAATCTGGTCTCATCCCCTGGATGAACCACGTTCTTCACCTAATACAGTCAATCCCGTCATGGATGATACTAACCCATACCAGGGATGACGTAGTAAGGCCTCGACGCTACTACCAAGAGATCCAACCGTTACTCTCACCTCCAAGGGTTGAGTCACACTGTCGGCATCAGTGTGTGGTAACTGGGTCTCCTCCTGTAGGTACCTCTCATGTGAGGGTCAAGTCAACAGTCTAAACCGGAACCTCTTAGTAACAACAGAAGAGAGGTCAGGGAAGTAAATGCCACAAGAAAAGGTGTCTTTTATTACTGCAGCTCAAGTACAAAGACACAAAGCATCTACAAACATACATCAACAAAAATAGAAGCAACATGAACAAAGGTCTCCAGGTCTGGAGCTAGTCCCGCTCCTGTCCATCTGCTCCCGGAGCTCCATGATCGTAGGCCCCAGCTGCCTGAAGCTGAGATCTCCCATGTCCTCCTGTCCCATGCGGTCAGGGTGGACCTCCTGGTGGTGGTGGTGGCAACACCCCGAAGCATCGTCCACCTCCAGCTGCACGGCCAGCTCCCCTGCCCTGGCTGCCTGCTCCTTGCGGCCCGCCCTGATCGAACCTCTGCATCTGCCTGGGGGGCCATTCGTCCATCTGTTGGTCATTCATATGGCGGGTCGGACAGTCACGAGCCACGTTTCCAATCCCACCGCATGAGTAACACTTCCCTCTCATGGAAGGTCGTTTCCCACCCCGAGTGCCTCGCCCAAACGATCCAGAGTCATGTTGTCGACCACCTATAGGTCTAGTCCTCTTGGACCCCTTCTTCATCTTTCTACTGCCTGCTGCAGAAGACTCTGCCGCATGCAGGCAAGTGGTGGGTCCTGCTGCTGGAGACTGCTCAGCAAGGAAACTCTCCAATAAGAGGGCTCGCTCCAACACCCCTTCCTGAGTCGGAATGTTGAGGGAGATCATCAAAGCCCTGATCTCGTGCCTCAGTCCCTGCTCGAAGGTCCGGGCCCGGAAGATCGGGTCCCGTACCATATCTGTGGAGTTGCGCGAGAGATCATTAAATCTCGCCGAGTACTGGGCCACTGTCATGATGCCCTGCCGCAGCTATAGTAGCTCCTGGATGCGCACTGCTCGGAGGGTGGTTGAGACGATCTCGGAGCGGAAGATGCTCTCAAAGTCCATCCATAGGAGAGATGTCTCGTCGTGCACCTGGAGAATCAAGCTCCAACATCTGCCTGCTACCGCGTGCAGGAGGCTCGCTGCGAGGATCACCATGAGGTCTGCTGGTGTCCTCACTAATCTGAAAACTCGTACAACTGCCTCCATCCACTCCTCGACGGCGTGAGGGTCCATCTCCCCACGGAACCTGGGTGGTCGCTGGTGCTGGAACTTATGCAGTGCTCTAAGGCGACGTGCATCGTCAGCGGCTGGGGCAGGTAGCATCAGTGGCTCGGTAGGTATAGGTATCGCCGGTGCCTCAGTTGTCAAAGGGCCCTGTACCGAGTCCTTGACGCTCGGTGGGCTCTCGCCACGCACATCGCTCGGAACCCTAGCTGGCTGCCGTTGTGGGGCCATCCTGAAAAAGAAACAGGTGCGCCATGGTCAGAACAGTATACCTGGTGAGCTGACATAATGTAATCACAAAGAAAACATGAAACACACATGCAATTAATTTTTTCGTGCATTATGTCGGAAATCAGATGTCAGGGTCCTGGTGTATGGATATGTCGGCCGCCGCACCAACACTGGACTCCCTGGACTGATAACCACACTCAATACTCTAAACACTATTTCTTCAAATAGAAGAAAGATCAGAGTCTGCTATAGAACCGACCACCTCTGATACCAATTTGTCACGAACCGTCCTCGGGGCCCGTGTCATGACTACCCCAAACCCGCCTTCCATAGGCCAGGGGATGGCGACTAGCACCAAGGCGTCAATCCCAACAAAAGGGAAGGAATTCCCTTTGAAAAGTAAACAAGCACCACAGAGTAAGCAATCAGAAAAGTAAACACTACGTAAAAAATGTAACAAGCTGTGCTAGAAGTAAAAGGGGCCGGAAATACAAGCCCAACTGTAAAGTACAACTGAAAGGAAAAACATCAACTGAAAAGAAAAGCCGCAGCGTCGAGCCGTCCTCTAGAAGTCCCACCTGAAGGGTGGGTACAGATAGCCTCCACAGCTCCTTGGGTCCACCTGACAGCTCCGAGTACGTCCCGCCTAGTGGTCCACCTCCAGGTACCGTCCTGCTCCACACGCCTCCACCACGATCAATGCTGTCCGTCGTCTACAACCAACACCACGAAGTGTGGGCAATGCCCGTGCAGGGGTGAGTATAAGCCACTCAGTAGGGACCCCGAGACCCCGAAGGTCTCCCGAAATCCATAAACGATAAACCACAAGGAAAGATACAATCACGAAGTAATAACCGAAACTTCTTAGGTATATGCCCATACATATACCTAAGTCATCAACTCCTGCTCGGCTCCAACGTCCTAGCTCAAGCACCACCGAGTCCACACAGGAAAGCAAAATGTATACCCACACAGGATAGAACAACACAATCCACAAATGAGAGTAAACAATAAATCCACACAGGATACTTCAACACAATCCACAAAGGAGAGTAACACAAGATTCAGCTCACACAGGTATACTTCTTCAAATGAAGATAGAGATGATCAGATGTAGCCACTGATTCATCTAATCCGTCGGACCCATAATGGATCGGAAGGTACTAACCCCTCGCAATGACCAACATAGGATCGATAATGATGGTGGACCCAATGCTATTGGGAAACTCCTTCTCCATCAAGTACAGTGGTTATGCCGCTACAACCAAGCGCTCCTCCGTCGTGGGTCTGCCGCTACAACCAAGCGCTCCCATGTCCCGCTATAACCAAGAGCACCTCTGTCGTGGGTCTGCCGCTACAACCAAGCGCTCCCCTATGCCGCTACAACCAAGCGTACCTCTGTCGTTGGTCTACCGCTACAACCAAGCGCTCCCCTATGCCGCTACAACCAAGCGTACCTCTGTCGTGGGCCTGCCGCTACAACCAAGCGCTCCCCTATGCCTCTACAACCAAGCATACCTCTGTCGTGGGTCTGTCGCTACAACCAAGCGCTCCCCTGTGCCGCTACAACCAAGCACTCCCCTGGGCTGCTACAAACAAGCACACCTCTGTCGTGGGTCTACCGCTACAACCAAGCGCTCCCCATTGGGCTATCCGTAACACACCGAGTCATTCGATCAGCAGTCGTCAAATCTCAACCGGCTCTAGGGTTCCGCACACAGCATGCTCGTTCCGGGAGGGTCCACTCCACGAGCTAAAAGGTCGATGCATCAACTGACATGCAGTCCGGAGTTGATGTATCCCAAGGTGTACCGTAGTGGTCACTGCCGAAAACACGGAGGATTCCTATACTGTTCTCATCATCGTCGCAGTCGAATCCATCGAGGATCTCTGTATAGTCATCGTCGTCGAAGTCGCAGCCAACACTGGGGTTGCCGCACACAGCAAGATCGTTCGGGAGGGTCCGCTCAATGACCCGAGAGGATGATACATCAACTGACACAAAGTTTGAAGTTGATGTATCCAAAAGTTCCGTATCGCCAACAGGAACTCAACGTCGCAAACGGCGCGTCAATCGGACGCCCGGTATGAGAGTTATTGGCCTTTTCATTCTAGGGGCCCGGTTGATTTTTATGGAAAAACCAACTCGACCGTACTCCACCTACATCCAAACCTCGGGCAGAGTGATCTAGAAGATCCATCTCACTTAGAGGAATCTACCAAAGCTGACGGCACGTCAATCGGACGTGCGTAGCTCAAGATATGAGCGTTTCCGCTCCGAGGGCCCGGTTGGTTTCGTATACGAATCAACCCGGCCGAACCCAAAGTATTACGAAACCTTTAGTGCAATATACCGAAACGACTGTCTCTATCCAAGGATCGTGTTGCCTCTTACGGCGTGTCGTTCGGAGGCCCGTGGCTCATGTTATGGGCATTTGACCAAAAAGGATCCGAAGACGGGGGGACCGGGCCCAGGCCGAGCCGGCCCGACCCCCCCTGGGTCGGCCAAACCGGGACGACCCGGTTCGGCCGGGCCCGTGCCCGGCCCGGCCGGTCGAACCGGCCTGGCTCGGCCCGCCCGGCCCGGCTCGGCCGCACGACCGAGTAACGCGGGGGGGAGCCGCTGCCCCCGCGTGATACCCCCGCGGCACCCACGGGGTTTCGCCCTGGACGACCCGAGCGACGAGGGGGGGAGCCCACGCCCCCGCGTGAGACCCCCGCGGCACCTGCGGGGTGTCACCCTGGACGACCCGAGCGATGCGGGGGGGGAGCCGTCGCCCCCGCGGGACACCCCCGCGGCACCCGCGGGGTGTCGCCCTGGACGACTCGAGCGACGCGGGGGGGAGCCGCCGCCCCCGTGTGACAACCACGCGGCACCCACGGGGTGTCGCCCTGGACAGCCGGACGTGGCTTCAGCCGCGTCCCGCGCGGCCGCGGTTCAGCGAGCGCTGCCGCCTCCAGCCGAAGCCGGGGCGGTTCTTCCGGCAGCGCGCTGGGGAGCCGCCGCCACTGGCCGCCGGCGCCGCCGCCGGCTTCCGCGGGCCACCGGAGTCGCTCCGGTGGTCCGTTTTCCTTCCCGTCTGTGCCGTTGTTCCTCCCGGGTACTGTTCTTCACTGCGGGATCATCAAACTGCCCTTGCGTCATGATTTTCCGTCGCCCGCCAAATCCGCACAACACGAAGAACTACGGAGGGTTTTCGGGCCATGTTCCTTTGGCCCGCACCCTCCGCATTAGATAAAAACAACGGGATAAAATTAATCAACACATGATACAACAATTTTAATAAAATAAAATTGTTTGTTTGCATCCGGTTCATTAATTTTAAAGAAACTTCCACGGGAATATGGGCATTTCCAAAACAAAAATTCCTACCTCGTAGTCATCGTCGTACGTACGTTCTTCGCGAATTTGTTCATCGTGGAAGGAGGGGATCGTCGCGTCGTCGCGGAAAGGTGTCGCGTCATCGCGGAATCCGGCGTTGCGTCGACAAACTCAACAGACCAAGAAACAACATATTTAATTATAAATAATTAAATCCGTGTTTTGTTAAAATACACAAAGGATATTTAAAGAATCACAAACACTCACCTCAACGGAAGATCGAAGGATCTTGTCGTGGAGGAAGGAACGTCGCCGAAGAACGTCTCGGATGAAGGGTCGTCAAACTCCAAGGGTGACAGCATTTTTCACGTTCTTCACATTCTTCGCGTTCTTCGTGAAGGAGGATGAAGGCTCAAGAATTCCGTCAAGCCTCTCAACGTGTAATCGTCCAAATGCCGTGTTGGTCTTATTTTATTATTACACCAACAAACGAAAAAGGTAAGTAACGACCCATTAATTCGTTGAATTAATTCAATGAAAGAAACTTCACATTTAATTCACGAAATAAAATGCCCAATTAGATGGTGCGTTAAGGATTTAAGAAAACACGTCTGTTGACTTTCATAATGACAGGTTTTCGCGGGTGCGTTACTTAGCGGAAAAGAAAAGGCGGGGCTCGTGCGGACCCCACCTCACAAATATCCTACCAAGAGGGTAGGATATTTTTGGATAACATCCTATCGACATCAACTCATCTTAATCCGCTTTTAAGTGTCTTCAAGTGGCTTCCATGTGGCTTATGTGAAATACAATAAAGTTTGTCGTACAATTATTTTATTCCTTAACTTTATGCATGAAAATTAAAAACCACACCTAAGCAAACGCAACTCCAGAAGAGGCGTTTCTAAGCAAGAACTGGCACTGTGATTTCATCAGTGCCCTCAGAATTCGATTTCGGGCACTGGTTCAAATGTTAGAAAAAAACACACTCGTCCGTTCACTGAACGTACCTGAGCCAAATTTCGGAAATTAATTCCGGGCACACCGGGCCTCGGAATCAGGCGCCGCAAGAAACTGCGTTCTTGTAAAATTTCAAGGAAAATTAAGAAAACAATTTTCCTTGTAATTTACGGGTCTTTACAATTATTATTAAATACATAATTTAATTTATATAATCAATAATTATATGTGCCTAAATGTGAATACAAATGATTAAAAAATGAACATGTTATTCACTAAAAGGTGATTTTTGCATGGAAAATCAAGGTTAATTTTCTTGCAGCCAAATGGCATGATATAAAAATTAATAAAAATGATCAATGAGAAAGAAAGATGATTGTAATCATATATAAATGAAATTTAATGAAAGGGGGTCATATAAATATATTTCCAAAAATAATTAATTTATAAATAAAAGGTGTAACAATATAATGACTCTTTGAGGAAGAGGATATTTTGAATAACTCTTATGAAATTTTTGGCATGGTAATTGGTGTAAGTGGGAGAGATTAATGAGAGATAAATAGTTATCCTAAAAAAATTATTGAAGTATGTGGGAGGTTATAAAACATAACCCATAATTTTTAATTGATAAATAATAGTGTATAATAATATATTGAAACTTAGACAAAAATAAGAATGGAAAGAAACTATACATGGATGTGAGATACCAATGGATTTATAGAAGCTTCATGGGATCTTGGGGACGCCTTGGGAGGAAAATAGGGTGTGTAAAACATATTGAGGATGATATTCAAGGAGTTTTAGTGAAGAAAAATGTGTTCATGGGTGAGTTTATATAGGAAGTGAGTGAGAAGATTTTATTATTTAGGTTTTGGGAACTAGACACTAAAATATTCAAAACCACAAAATATCCTATGGTTATTGTCCATGTTTTCTCATCATGTAAAGTGTTAAACAGTATTCTATACGTACAAGGTTAGATTACATTAAAATATTAATCTTTCTTATTTGGAGTTGAGTCACACCCTCATGGAAATGAATATAAAATTACAAAATATATTGTAAATTTTGAAGTATTCACAATGGAATTATAAAATAAGTCAAATAAATAAAAAATCACATTATTTTATGATAAAAAAATATATTTGGTCCATAATAAATTATATAGTATTTATTAAATCATTATTTTGTTATTAATAGGTCCTAAAACACAATATATATTTATATTTTATTTTATTTTAATTGAAAATTCAATTGTCTCATAAATTAATTTAAAATATCCGTTAGATAATTACGAAATCCTAATTCCAAAAAACAATTATCTGAATAATTTTCTAAATTCTTGAATTTTCAGTTTTAAAATGGGAATCGGTATTTTTAATAATTGATGGGTTTTGATAATCACAATTTTAAAACCTTAATAAAAATACACTTGAATTCATAAAAATTATATACACATTTATTATTAATAAAATTTAAATGATATAAATATTTTAATAAAATACTAATTATTTTAAAAATTACTTAATTCATTAAAATAAATTCATTAATTAAAAAAATACACACTCAATTTTATGGAATAAAAATATAAATCTTATAAAACTAATTACCAAATCTTTTAAAAAAGGAATTGATATAATCATCAATTATAAGAATAATTTTAACATAATTATAAGTAAAAATCATAATTTTTATATTTCTATGTAACATCATTTTTACTGATATATCAATTTATCAAATTCACCAATTTTTAAGAATGACAATCCTCATAAAGAAATTGGTGGAATAAGAGATTTTTTAAATAAAAATTAAACACCGAATATGTAACTAATAACTTCTAACATAACCCATTATAACACTCTTATATGACCTAATGTTAAGTATTGTGATGGTGACATACTCAAGGAGTGACTCAAACAACATCACCTGGGTGGTAATCTCTATTAATATGAACTGATATTGTAGGAGATTCTATTCATGATTAACATGTTTAATCTTGTCTTGTTATTGATCAAGATAGAATCCCTTATATGATATATCATTTCAACGCTCCGAGTGTACTAGTTGAGGCCATTATCAACATTTTTTGTGTTGAACTGATTTTTTAATACCTTATATTTATATTAGGTGTGCTATAATTGTTCAAAAACTATACCATCAATTATAATGATACCAAATTCTCAATTAAAATCTATTGTATAAAAAACAAAATGATTTCATTTGTTTTTTTATAAACATATAAAATTAATATAAATTAAATTTTTTTTATAAATGCTCAGGTAATTACAAGCTCACCCCTTACTAATTTTCACACCTCAATATTCATTTTCCAACAATAAAATAGGTGCGGGTTACTCGTTATCATCACTTCCTATAGTTCCCATGTTGCTCAATAAAACTTCTTGTTTCTCCAAAACACATTTATGAGATTCGTTGACTTATTTCATAGAACATTTTCACAATGATCTATGATCTCCACCAGTTTATCTTCATATAATATTTAATTCTCCAATGGTACCACCTTTGGATTGAGTACATGTGATGTTTCTGGTTTGTACTTTTTTAGGAGTGACACATGGAAGATATCATCTTCTTGAGACAAATACGATGGGAATGATAGTCGATAACCCACTACTCCAATGTGATTAGTGATATAAAATGGGAAGATGTCCCTTTGATTATGAATTACATTCTTCCAAAATCTCATAACACTCTTCCATTGAGATATGTTCCGAAACACCATGTATTTAAAATCAATCTATTGGTATCATCGAAGATTGTTATCATATATCTTTTGACAACTCTCAGCTGCTTTATTGTTATACTATATGGTCTTTCTATTATCCTCCATTTCATTGAACTCTTAAAGACCTAATGATTGTTCACTCGCCAACATCATCCCAACAAGTCGATGTTCTACACCTCATCCCATAAATGGATTGATGATGTACAATTTGGATTCTTGAATAAAAACTATTGTTTAATGAGAAAACCACCAGAGGAATATGTTGATCTAATCCCCCATTAAATTCCATTGTGAATTATCTCAACATGCCCTCAAGTGTTGGGATAGTTTGGTCAAATCGGCCCTCAGCACAAGGATGATACACCAAAGTGGATTTCATCTCAGTATTGAGGGTATGCTGGACACTCTTCTATAAATTAGAGGTGAATCATGGATCTTTATTGGATATAATAGATAGATGCAAACCATGAAACATTAACACTTCTCTTATGAATATCTATTCCCATTGATCTAATGAGATATCCTATTATTTTGAAATTATGTGTGAAGCCTTTGTAAGACGATCCATAACATCCAATATAGCATTGTTTCCTTTGGATTTCTTTGGATGTCTATTGATAATGTCCATAGTTATGTTCTCCAATTTCTATGTTAGTAAGGGTAATGGTGGCATCATCCTCTTAGAGTTTTTCCTCTCATCCATTACTTGTTCACATACCAAGAACATTGATGTATATTCGGTGATCACTTTCTTCATGTTATCCCATCAATAATACACTCATAGATTTCAATATATCTTAGGGTTTTATGGGTGTATTAACAAATTTGTACTATATGAATCATCTAAAAAAATTCATTTACTACAGATTTGATGGAACATATGGTTCCCCTCGAATATCACAATTTCTTCTTCTTTATCATTGAACACCAAGGATTTCAGATTTATTATATTTTCCTCTATCTTTTTAATCCCCACTAAATTTTTTGATCATCCGTTAACATTTTCAAATGAGACTGTTGAGAAAACATTTGTGAATGGTTCGTGGATGTTCCCTTCATTATTATTACCTTGTCCATCCCTATAAAATCTATAAAAATTTTAACCTTCTCAATTATCATCAATGATTGAATTTATAGGTCCTTTCTAAATAGATAATCTTCCACCATTTTTATCTTCCTTGGATTTTAATGGATTTAGAAGTCATAATCCTTGATGAGATATAACCATCCACATTGGTGTGTTTTCATTTATTTCTGTGTGAATAGATATTTGATACTTCTATTATCTATATACATTTCCCAATTTCCCCAAAGGGATATTTTCGAAATATTTTCAATGCAAAGATCAGATCATCAAACTATAAAACAAACTTGGGATAGTTTTTCTAATTAATTTTAAACTGTATTGAGGAAAAGGTGATTACTTTGAAATTATTCATCAACACAAAACCTAATACCTTCTTCAATGAATTGATAAATATTTAAAAAAAACTCCCCACTTGTGGGTGTTGTGAACAAATGGGTAGTGATATGTACCTTCATCATCTCCATTTAGCTCTATTAACATTCATCATTCCCAGACGGCATGAACCCATTCTATGTTACCTTGGAAAAGGTTTTGAAAATCCTGAGAAATGTCTCACAAATCAGGTTTAATATTCAATTAACCCCAACATGCTACGGATATCCATCACAATTGACATACATGGACATCACTCCATTTCTATTGTGTTGAATGGATCCACATATATCACATTGCTTGTGATGATGTGACCAATTAATGATACTTCCATCAACCAAAACACACACATGAAGTAATTTTCATATAGATTCTCCTTTCACAATGTCTCTAGTACAGTCTTTATATTCTCCTCATTCTACATCTTGGTTTTGGAGTATATTAGAAACTAATCCATAAAATCTACCAAAAAGTTCTCAAGGTAGAATATAACGACTATATTCATCAGTTACATAATGATTTCTAAAGTATTAATGAGAATTAAAGGAATTAATATGAATTAATAGTTCTCATACCTTTTAAAAAAAGTAGTCTTGGGGATATCCTCATTATTCACCCAAATATGCTTATATCTTGCTCATATATCCTCCTTAATTAAGTATTTTTATCTAAATATATGATATAAAATGTAATGAATTTGTGTCAATGGAGACTTTTAATTTATTGTGATTTCTGAGATCATGATATTCAATGCAATGGCGCATTGACCCATCATTCTTCTTGACGAAGAGGATTGGTGCATCCCAGAGTAAAGCACTTGGGAATATAAAAATGTTATTAATATTATCCTATAATTATTTCTTTAGATATTCAAGATCCAAACCACCCATTTACTTTTGAGTCTTGGATATTGGCAATGCCCATGAATTAGATCAATGGATAATTCAACGTCTCCTTAAGGTAGAATGCCAGGAATTTCCTTAGGAAACACATCAGCAAATTCCCTTACAAATGGAATATATTCGATGATGGTTCCTTCCTCAGACTCAATCATCTAAGAATGATATTCATTCTAATAGAGAATTAATATCCATTTTTGAGTTGTTTGTGCAAAAGGATATTCATCCTTCTCCTTGAACTTGTAAAGAATCGAGGGTCGATTCACCATATAAAGACAGATTTCCCTCCCATGGAAATTTATATTGTGTTTATATAGGTATATCCAATCCATCCCTATAATTACATAAAATTCCACCAAGGTATGTATGATGAGTTTCTCTAGGAAGCCCAATCAAAAAATTGTGACAAGGGATGAGTTATATTCACAGGATGCAATAATTTCACTATTTTCCATTTCAACTGACATATATACATCGATTATTTGTGTTGAAGTTTTGATTGTTCAAGTAAACATTTGAGATATAAAAGAATTCATATAATGAGAATCAAAAGGTATGATTTCTGTTATTTAATGTATAAATATGTACCTAACACCTCTTCTTTTTTGGGATTCGCTTCTGCGGTAATGATGAAATAATCACACCCTTGTAGTCATGGAGGTTGTTGGTTGGCTATAAAAACCCTAGATACCCATAAGATCCACCAATCTTCATCTCAACATTAACTTCGCCTCAAATAACCTCCTCATAGCTGTCAATTTAATAGATTGGTACGTCTTTCCATAGGTTAGGTTTTATCCTACTATAGAAGATTACAACCTAGAATTCCGGTGTAACATCAATACTATAGCTCTATCGGGAAAGACTGGTGATGATTTCATCATATTCCAAACATATTTGTTGTATTTTTACATGAGTGCAAGTAAATATCAACACATTTTAATACAAATTATGTCGGGAAATTAGGTATCAATTTTTTTTTCCAAAAATCCTTTCATCCTATCACCTCGATCACATACTCATGATTCGTATTTTTTATAAATATACAACATTGATACGTTTTACACTCTATATGGTTATAATAAAGAATAAAATTCTCTAGTTCTTTACATTGAAGGATTAATATTATCATATCAATAGAATTGTTCAATATATTTCCGATTTAGTGAATAATTGTTCATTTGAATGTATGAGGCATTTGTCTCATGATTACATCAATTATTACTTGATCTATCTTTCAGGGGGATGTATGTTCTAAAATATCCATGATTCTATTTTGAAACATGAGTTACCTGAGATAATATCATGGTAAATTTTTCAATTTTCACTCCCATCAGATTTGGAAACTCATTAAAATAGTCATCACATTGATATTCACATTGGTTTCTATCCCAAGTCCTCCTCTTACCTTTCATTAGATAGAAATAATTGAAAATTAAAGGCACATATTTTAAACTATTAGAATCAAAAATTAGAATCCAATAAGAAAAGGGATATCTTATAAATAACATTTATTTCATTGACGTATGAATTTATTAGCTTCAAGTTATGTCATCCTAGAACTATTTCAAAACATATATTATAATGGGAATATTTTCATTCCCCCTTGATAATGGATCATACTAAGTATATGAATTTAACAAAGCATATACCATTAGTGTTTTGAACCAAGAGGGCATCAAGGCCCGTTTTCATGCACTAGTTCTCATTCGATTCCAGCTCAAAGGGTTGTTTGTGTTTTACCCAAAAATACATTTGTTGCAAAGCCACCTCTACATGTTCATATACAAACTGGGATGTATTTTTTAGACCAACCACATACTCTATACTCCCAATAAATTTAAGTATGTTTTTATTATACATTTTCTTTTACCGAAGGTATCCACTGGGGATTTAAAATAATAATCCCAATATCAATAATACATATCCTCTAATACTGACTATAAAAACCATGTACATTATAACACATTTAAACATAATTTATTACATAAATATTCACTCAATACAAACAAGAATTTCAAGATATCACGTGTCATTAGGGATTAGTAAAATTAAATGACAACATAAGATATAAAATACAATATCATTATTGAAAACATTTTTACTCAACCATGACATTACTTCTTACTTAACATTGAATGGGATAATATAAGGACATATATTATAAAAGGGTGAACTGTGAATAAAATTAAGTGAGTAAAAACTCAATGACATGGAAAATACCATACATGTTATCCAGCATGCTTATAAAATAATCACAATGGAAACATTAACATAAAGACTTGATATAACATTATTATCATAACATGGAAATAAGAAAAAACATAAAACAAAACATCATAAAAAATAAATTATTTCGGTATTCCACTATTCATACATGATGTATCATGATACTATCATTACCTAGAGCATTGGAGGGCTATTAGGGTGCACCCTTCATAATCATTTCAATCTCATGCTTAAGTGTGCCATATTGATAATATAACAACTATTCATTCAAAGTCATAATTTATTCCATTATGATGTAATGTGTAATAAATACATGAATGTATATAATGAAAAATTATATGATCATAAAGACTAATACCCTTGATATAGGAATGAAAAAGGAATTCACTACATGACTATTTTTCCATGGAAACTCGCAGTGCAATTTTGGCATCCTAACAGAATTGGTAAAAATTTATTAAAAAGTTTTATGAGAGAGAAATGGATATCTCCTAATATATATAGTAAATGTAACGTACCTTTTCATATAAATACATGTCCCAATATATGAAATTTGGAAGTAGAAGGAATAACATAATAAATAAACCTGAAGAAATAATAAAAATGGAGTAACTCTTATGAAATTTCAGCATGATAACATGTGATATGGATGGGATTAATGGTATAGAAGGATTTCTACCATCATAAAAAAAATAAGGTACGTATGGGGGAGGTTATAATACATTCATCATAATTTTTAATTGAAAAAATGAATGGGTGTAACAATATAAGGAAACATGGAAAAAATGAGAAAATAATGATTCCATACAATGAGGCGTGATCCCAATGGATTGGGAGAGGATTCTTGAGAGATTTGGTGCCCCTTGAGAGGATTAAAGGGAGTTGGGAGAAGAGTGAGGATGATCTTGAAGGAGTTTTAGTGATGTGGAATTTGTTCTTCATAGGTTTTATATATGAAAGGTGGGGGAATTCATTATTAATTTGTTTTTGGACAGTACACACTTAAATATTTTAACCAAAAAAATCCCATGGTTTCATGAAAAGGAGAGTTGAAACCATTATTTTGTATGCCCAAGTTCTAAATAATTTATAATATTATTCATTCCTGTGTGGAGGTGTTTCACACCTTTAAGGAAATCAATTTAAAATGATACAATATATTATACATTATAGTGGATTCACTATGAAATTATTAAATAAGTCAAATAAATCAAAAATCACACAATTTTAAAATTAAAACAAATATTTTGTCGAATATCATTTTTATGGTATTTATTACACCACCATTGGGTCATTATGATATCATAAAACACACTGTATTTTAATATATTATTTAATTTTAACCCAAAAATTGACTATCTTATAAAATAATGAACAATTATCCGTTGGAAAATTTAAATATCTTGATTAAAAAAATAATCATCATTTTATCTTCTTAATATTCATAAATTGTTAATTTTTAGTTCTTATATAAGAACCGACCATTATTGAAAAATGATGGTTTTCAACAAAAAAAGATTTAAATCTATAATAAAAAATACACATGACTTCATAAAAATTATATAATCATTAATTTTTAATAAAATTAATTTTCTCATAATATTCTATTAATATGATAATTATTTCAAAATATAATAAATTTCATAATATAAATTCTTTAATTAAAAAAATACACCTTCTATTTTATCATATAAAATATAACTCTATCCAAACTAATTTTTTAATTAATTTTATATAAAGAAAAGGTATAATAATCATTTATATGAATTTATTTTATATTATTATTATTATTAACATTAATGTTTGTATTTTTCAAATGTACAATTTTTTCCTGGAAAGTTAATTTATCAAATTCTTCATTTCTTGTAACAAATAATTTTCTCATAATGGTATAGGTGGAATATGGCAATTATATATAAAAAGGGATTAAAAAATAAGTAAATAAATCATTTTTAAATAACCCCTTATAACACCCGCATAATACCTATGGGTATGTAATGCGATGGTGACTAACTCTTGGGGATACATAGATAACATCTCTTGTGTGGTAATCTCTTTTAACAAGAAAATATACCTTCAATGATTCCATTAAAAATTAACATTTTCCATCTAGACATTGGATTTATCAAAAGGAAGGACAAGTGACTCTACCTCCTTTACGAGCTCTGAAAAATGAACTTTGTATGGCCCGAGTCTTTTGGATGTGTCCACGATCTCATTATTCTATACTGAAAGGATGTTTTATAACAACATATATATATATATATATTTGAAATCACTATTCAACTGCTATATGATTAATGGTCATTATTCATAACTGTCATTTAAAATCAATTAGATTTAATAAATAAATTGATTTCTTATTTTTTCTATATCCACAAGAAAATAAAATAATGGTAATTTTATTAACAAATTTACGGGTCATTATAGTGCAGAATATTAGTGAATCTTGGTCCATGACCTTGTTACTTTTGATTAGATTTGTGAGATGTTAGGTATTGTTGAAGGACTTTAGGAACTATTGGGTGATCATTTTCAATGTGTATAAGTGGGATGAAAATCCCCTTATTATCTCCATTGACATTCATTTACTATGAATATATTTATACTTCTATATACATATATTTAAATTTAGTTAATCACATTCCACAGGCCATGAAGATGCACATGGTATTCCATGTTCAATCTATGTTTAGATTTTCTTGGCAAGATCAGGATACACCCCTAATATGGTTGGTAATGAATCGACATGATATATATGTACACACCATGATGATACAATTGTGTTTGGATGTGGTTTCTATTTATATTATATTGGGTTGAGATATATCTTATTCACTTCATACTTCTATTGCGTTTCTTTTTTATCTCTTTATCATCGTCATTCATCTTTCAAGGTACCCTATTGGGTATGTGTATACTCATCCATATATGGTATTGTCCCACACGTGTCATGTATAATTCCAATGATTGTAGGTTTAGCGATGACATCATTTGAGATTAGGGATATAGGGTTCTTTGGACCACTTATGGTGGTTATATGTTAGTTATCAGAATCTAGCCTCTCTAAATAGTTTACATTCTAGTTTTCTCACGGTAGGACATATTTCGGTTTGGCTGTGTATTTTTCCCATATACATTGATATTTGTGCTATCTTACTCCTATTCACAATGGAGGTTTTTCATTATTTGTTTAATTTATAGTTGTTGAATATTTATTCTTATTTTCCTTTGAACATTTGTGTTGATATGTATTCATGCCTGCGTAAAAGTTTCTATGAAATTGAAACCCCATGATTGTTGTTCCTTCTAGTATGGTCTCAACTCCCTAATATATTGTGGTGGGATTGGTATTGATTTGGATTGTACATCGAGTTGATTCAGTTCAACATATATTGGTATCAATTGTTCCATAATCCTTAGGAATTTTTTTGGAGTAGTTCCATTTGTTGTTTTTTGTGATTAGGGGAACGGTGTTAAAGTGTTTCGATTGAAGCTCAAAAGAATATAAAACTTATAGTAGTATTAACCACTAAAATAACTATTCACTTAGACCATGATTGTGATATTTTTATCTCAGAATAATGAAAAAACAATTTCATGTATCAATGGTAAATTCATCATACATGAATGAATCATTTAATGAATTTCTTGATTTATCTCTCTATTATTCTGATATGCATGTGTGTGTGTCTGGTCATCTGATTGTGGTAAATAATTTTTAAACATTCCAGAGGCCTATGCAACAAAAACCATCAAGTATACCAGATCCAGATCATGAATGTGATTTTATGAGCTATGATTTTCCATTTTAGGGTACATCTACGGTTCTTCATCCTCTGGCTAAAAATGTAGTATCACATCCAACTATTATGTATTAGATCATCCCACCATAGTAGACTATGGATTTGTGCTGGTTCAGTTCCCTCATCATGTTCTAGTGGTAGATTCCATTGAGGAACTATGGTTATCCATATCCACTTGCAACAAAATATTGGCTATATTTAGGTGGCAGTGTCCTTAAGCTCATAAAAAACGAACAATCAGTGGATTCTGGGGAATCTAGCCATTTCAATAGATCACTTGGGTTCTTGTGTAGACTTTTTTTAGTTCCATGATGTGTCACCGCTACCATGGACTGGCATCTATAAGTTGTTACATGACACTTAAATCCCCTCCAATTTTTTCTATGTTTAGATTTAGGATCATCGGGAGCTACATAAGGGAGGGATGATAGTGGAAGAGTATGCATCATGTTTCATAGACCATACCTGGTACTACCCATACATGATTATATATGGATACTTCTATAAAAGGATGTTTTACCAGGGACCCTAATGAGATATATGAACCAAAATAGTATCATTTTTTACCCCCTCATATTTTCGAGTATTGGTGTAGGTACAGGTAAAAAATATCCACTTTTCAAATGGATTCAAGGTAGATGGAATAGACAATGTACATTACAATGTTGAGCCATCTACATTGGTAGGGAGACACCAGTCAATAGTATCTCTGCATAAGATACCTCTTTATGATCATACTCAGTCATGTGTTCACGTGTAATAGGGATAACACATAGGTCTAGGAAAGTAGTGAGAGGGGGAGTGCTACGATTTTGATAGGAGTGTTGGAATGGAACATGATTGACCTAACAAATGTGTGAATGAGGGTAGATAGATTACTGATCGACCACTGAAAAAAGGGATCTCAATGGATAGGGATCTTTTTGTTGAGGTTAGTGTTTAAACAAGGGAGAAAATTCTTGTATAAAAATATGAGGGTCAATGGGTGGGGGATAACGTTGTGAGATCCTTCTACCACCACCATCGCAAGGCATCCCACATCAGGTTTAGGAAGATGGAGGTAGGGACCACATATAGCTATAGTTTTTTGAGACTTGTGATGGAGTGTCACACAATATGCTAATTGGTATTATTTGTGAGTTTTCTACTCATTAATTCGTATTAGTAGACTTAGGTTCTTGTAATTCCTTCATATTTATACTCATAGTGTAATAGTCGGAGATCATATTTGTGCCCCGGTCCTAATAAATTTGTCTGGATGATCTTACATGGTATGATTCTTCTATATATTTTATCTACCAGAGGTGTGTGTAATCCTTGGTATAGATAGGTACATTTTGGTCATTTTGGTTGTCATTATGGAGACATATGATGTCATCATGGGTGTGGATTTGTTTAATATGGTACGAGAATTGATTTTTTGTCACCACATATGAGTCATATAACCTTTCAATGATGGGATGGAATTTACCTATATGGGTGAGAGAGATCTCATGGAGGGGAAAGTGAGTTTTGCGAGTATTACGATTGTCCCATCACCCATCAGTTGGAGAGTATATCCATTTTTGTTGAAATTTATTCTTGCATTTAGAATACTTCAGTTGTATAGGAATTCAAGGATTTCATCCACCGATGATTTTTTTGGAACTACCTCATATTTTATAAATGGGGATTTAGATCAAAATTCTTCACAATATAGCTCCAATATCTTATTTAAAATATGGGATGATCACTACAGTGATCTGGGAGATATGGTTTGTTTAACATGAACATCGAGAAAAGGGCTTCTTCAATCTCAGTGTGTCCCCCTGGGAATCTCTAATGTTGTTCATCAAAAAATAATATGGGGGAATGAATCATTGTGTGTATTATCATTACATGATCATGGACTAAATAAATAACGAGTACCCATTTACCAGGATTTGATATCTCATTGACCTCTTATAAAGTGTGATATTGTTCTCAAATATCGATCACACGTTCAGTTTCCACCAGTTGTTGGTTCGTGAGGCTGATATTCCAAATATAGATTTCTAATGTCTCTATGGACCGTATAAGTTATTATTGATGTTTTTTGGTTTCAAGAATCCCCCCTTTGTGTTTATGAAATTTAGGAATGAGGTCGTACATTGATAATGGGACTAGTTTATAATTATGTTAATTGATTACATACTCAACTACACAATGAATGGGGAGGAGAATGTAGCGGACTCAATTATGGTATTTTGATTTAGTTGAGGGTAGCATCTATTTGGTAAGATCTAAATTTGTTTGTTCTTGATTCATGAGGAACTATTTTTGGGGATTATAGTTTTTAAGCATAGTTTATACATAGACCATGTGAAGAATGATGTATTGATTCTATTTTGGATCCAATCAATAGTATGTCAATGGTGAAATTTTTTCATTGTTTGGAGGTGTACTATAAAAGGTTAATTAAATACTTCTGTTAGATTGCTGCCCCATTGACCAATATGAATTGGAATGGAAGAAAATTTAATTTGACTGAGAAGTAGTAGAAGTCCTTGAAGTAGTTAATGTTGAAACTGATGATTTCACTTGTTATTAGACTATCATTGGAGGTTGTGGAGGACCTCGTATATTGAGATGACTTAAGAGGTGGGATCAAGTGATCCTTGATGTGGTGGCTTGTAGTAATCACATATGGGTTGATGCTATTGAGTACCCATATATAGAACTTCATGAATCAAGACCTAGAGATAGTAGAGTTATTATATTCACAATGTATGTTGACGAACTATCCTATGGGGGAGAACATTATGGTTTACTCAGAACATTAGAGTCTCATTTACATATTTACACAGAGAGAATATAACTTCATGTAAACGACCCTGTTTTTAGTTTCCATATGACTATGACATCGAGTTAGAATATTCTATAAGGAATGGAAATTTGGTAGCATGCACCCTTAGTAATAATCCTTAGGATAACTTCATGTATGAGGTTATAGAGAAGTTGGATTCCTTGTAAAATATCATAGAGTATTTGTAGGGTACCACATTACTTCAGTTGATAGTGCGGAATCCTCCACTTCTCAAAAAAATAAGATAGTACTAGCTTCCAGACATTGACTATGAGGTATTTCATGATTAGATATCCACAGGGGATTCCATAGATGGATATTATAGATTAGATAATCAATTAAAATTTGATAGGTGTATAAATTTCTACTAGTCATGATAAAAGAGTTTATGATATGAGAGTTCCAAACATTTCATTTGGATGTAAATCCTTCTATGGGAAATATGTACAAATTCTCTAGGATATATTATTGTGGATCATTAAGAGAAAATGTGTTATCAAGTTTGTGTCTAAGTGCCTCACATATCAGTATAATAAGGATGATAACTAGAATCCAGTAGGTTTGTTTCATCCCATTGAGTTTCATGAGTTTAAGTGGGATTAAATAAAAAAGAAATTATTGATAGGGATTACACACACACCAATGGTCCATGGTTACATCTAGTTGATAGTTGACTGACTCATGACGTTAGTACACATCATTTCTATTATTTAGATGAATTTGGTGGTGAGTTTGATGTAGTTGTAAGTATAGAAGATTGATTGCTTTTGTGGTGTTCCATTAAATATTATCTCTTGTTGTGATAAGAGATTTAAATCATAGTTGAGGAGAGTCTTGAATGTGGATTTTAGAACCCAAATGATGTGAATACAACCTTTTCACCCCTAGAATAATTATTAGACCATGTGCACTATCTACATATTGGCGGATATAAAGAGTTATTTCATGATATAACTCCTTCAAAGCTAGGATGATCACATTACCATGGTAAAGATTTTGTAAAATAAGAGATACCACTCTACCATTAGTGTTAAACCATTTGTGACCTTGAATGGGATAACCTTTATGTCATCCAGATTCCAGACATAGATCAATGAGATTTTTATTTGGGTCTAGAGTGGTGTTGGGGAATATATAAAAGGATTAGGTCATCCTTGAGCGGATAAGAATTGAAAAAAGAAGGCATAAATATTTCACAGATCAGAATCATTGGCATGTGTTGTTCAAGTATGGATTCTACATTTTCATGGTAGTATCCCCAAGAAGAGTAACTCAAAGGTAAATATTTGGAGGGAATATATCCCAATAGTTCATAGGGTTGTTTGAGATCATGAAGTCGGTTGGTGAGGTGGCTTACTACACCATGCATCCCCAATAATTGTTTTGGGAGTAATACATCTTCAATGTTTCACAACAATATGTATATGTGCATGATCCCAATATTATTATTGATTGGGGTGACATGGAAATTGATTATAGTAAGATGTTTTTTGAGAACATAATGGTGAAAGGGGATCGAGAAGATATTACTCTTTTTGGATTTCATATCGATGGATCGTGTGTGGTGGTAGTATAGAAACATGAAGGAGGACTCCTGGAAGCGGGATAGCTAGAGGAAGTATTATTATATAGAGTTTTTTTGTATAGTTTATTATTTTTAGTGACAAACACATAAGGGGGAATTATTTACATACATCATTTTATAAATGTAGTCCATTGAAACATTTCATGATTTATTTAAAGAGCTAGGAGATGAAACATAATTTGATTCCAATGCCTAGTGTTTGTGTAATTAATTATATGAATATATTAAATATATATTATATTAAATGCTTGAATTTTCATAATGAAAATTGTATAAATCTTAAATAAAATCCAAAATAAATAATTATTGACCACTAATGAGTCTACAAAATGATCATTACCCTTGGTATGGACTAAAATAGGTCGTTATGGGGAATTTGGATATTTCAACCGTTGGTGGCCACATACCGTTGGAATTTCTATAAATTCCACAATATTTTTTTCATCCTAGAGGTGGCCTCTTAAACTTGAAATTTCTAGGTGGAGATCTTCTTTTCCTTCCATTGCTGAATCAACTTCTAACAATGATAAATATTTGGATCAGGGGAAAATAAGAATACAATGAACACCATAAATTCCTTAAATAATTGGTGAGAACGTAATCTGAAAAAAATTATCCAATCTCCATGTGGGAGTCAAAATACATTTAATTACACCAGTTTTTGATTATTTTTATTGATAATTATCATCCATTTTATTATATATGACTATTTGGGTCCTAAACATTACTGATGTATTGAAATTTCCATGGGTTACTCTTCTTTTTTATTTACCATGGATATCAATGTTATTTACTATTGTGTAATAACTCTGGTCAAAAAATGGATATTTTTTTAATTCCATCAATCAACAAATTATTTACATTTCATCACCAATTCGACATTGTGGTTAGGGTTTGACATTGATGTCTTGTACCAAACTCAATAAAACCCCTTAAATCTGATAAATCCGCATTAAGAGAAAGTATAAACAATCCATGGTTGTTCTCAAATTGATTTTTGGTTTTTTTGATCGTTTTATGATCATAATCCAAATATTACATGATGGATGAACAAAGGGTGTCTGGTTCATTAAGGGGAACCCCAAAGGGTCAATGAAACCGAATTTCAGCCATCAGATGGATGAAAATAATGAATAAAGATTATATGGATAAGTTTTTATGATTTTGAGGATGTAATAAAAGTATGAAGACTATATGTGGAATAAAAGAGTGGATTTGAGATTATGAAAAAAATATCAACTAGTCTCCATGTGGATCATATTACAGAAGGTGTGATGATGCCTAGCTTTGGTGGAATGGGTTTCCTCATGTTATAATTATATCAAAACATGTCGGAATAACAAAAAACAAGTGACCATTTTCTGGTAGAATCATCATGCAATTGAGGATTACGTGGTTATTGGAATGTCTAGGAATTCCATGTAAAAAAGTACATTGATAGAGGATTGATATAGGGAAAAGTCCAACCTCATGGGTGGGACCTCGATTGGCATGAGAATTATATGTAGATTCTATACACATTATATATACCTACATGAGTGGATAACCATCTATCTCCATGGAAATAACAATGTAATTGATCAGGAACAAATGCCTCGTGGGCCTATCACATTCAATGTTACCCATGGATCCTTTTGAGGAAACATCAATTTTCTATATATCCATTATTTTAACATGGATTTTGGACAATGATAATACTATATATAGTATTTGTTTTTGAATATTTTGATGGGACACTATATTTTTTTATTTTGGTTTATGATGTAATCTGAAAATGAGTGATTCTTATTTATGTTATTCTAGAAGAAGGATGTGATTAGGAAGAGCATCACTATAAGCATTAGAGTAGAAATTTATAATAAACTCAGGCATGTTTCCTCTATCCATATACCGAGTTTTCCCCTATTAGATAACTAATAGATCATCGTGATTCCAATGTGGAACTCTCTATCAGATAGGGCGTGGGCCCTTGAATATTTTGACAACCCCCCCCCCCATAATCATTTGTGTGTTTTCTATACCAACCATGTGGAACCTCTATTGAATAGTTTCATATTATTTGATAACTAGAGTGGATCCCCTATTAAAACTATGGTGTGTGTCCTTGACCTATTTATTTGAACCCCTCTTCATCCACGGTGAGGGTAATCCATTGAACAAGTTTAACCTCATCGTCAGAAAACATGAAAGTACTCAAGTCTGTAAAGTGGAACAACAATAACACATTTGGTAGAAAGTCATATATTGATATTTATTGAGTTACACCCCATTACACACTATGTTATTATTCCCTTAATTGGATATTATGACCCCACAACTAGGAGACATTGTGGAAATTAATGGTCCTTCACATAGTTACGTCTGGGATGATGTGCGAGATATTTGGGCATCATTGATTGACAATTGGAACTACTGGAGACTCCTTTCTAGGGATGAGATGTGATTTTAAAATCCCATTAATATCTACTTTGGGATTATTATTTTGAGAATATATATATATATATACATATGTACCCATACCATTGGATTTGGTTACTCTCCTATAATGGGTTTTCAAGATGCGTGGGTTATGACACATGCATTCCATGTTTATATTCTCATTGTTCGCTGATGTTATTGTCCTTATATAGGTGGAAAATCATCCCTGTTTTGTCTATATATTCACTATTATTAGAAAAATATATTTTGACAGAGTTACTATTTCTCATACAATTAGATGAGCGTTATCATTTCTTGTAACCTATCGATTCTGGTGGCATACACTAATTCCCGGATTTGGCCTATTACATGACCATAGGAGCACCACCATGTACACAAGAGGTTGCTAACTTCCGGAGAGGTATAGTATCCATCATTGGGATATTATTCCCACTTTATTAATGAATCACAATAGAAAAAGTAAATATGAATAAAAAATGATATAATCAATAACCCAACAAAACCAAAATAACATGATGAACAAAATATGAAATACATTATTCAAAAATAAATACCATATATTTCATTCTAAATTTTTTTCCAGTGCAAATTTCCAAAATCCAAAATAATTAAAAAAACATAAAACTCCATATAGGGCAATGGATCACATCAGGTTCCCTCATCCATTCTTCATCCCAACTCATCCATCTAACATATTACTCTTTCCCCAATCATAACTAGCAATCATGATGTCTAGTCAGGTACCAATTAATAATCTTGAATAGGTTGTGAGTACAACTCATTCAGTCTATATGATCAACATCTCAAAAATATAGTCAATATATGTTTATTTTTTTGGAATAAATACAAAAAATAAAGTGAATCGTTTACATATATTCATTGACTATTCTTGTAACAACACAAACCTTTTGGTTCTAAAGGACACCCAAACCCATAATACCTTCTGGGTCACTTTATTGATTATGAAATATGCACATGGTATATCACATATCACAATTTTAGGATTATGATTTATTATTTCATTTCAATCATATTACATAAAATTTTAATAGTAGTTAAATTCCTAACTCAATGTAATAAAACATCAAGTATAACACCCTATTAGTATTAGGAACCTCTATCCATAACCCTTACATCGACGTCACTAGGGTATTTGGAGCCTAATTCCGAGCCTCACACACACTATCTCATATGGGTATTTGGTGCATGGTCCCTATCCCATGAAAAATTATAACATATGGGTATCAAGATCCTTATTCCTTATCCCACACAAATTAATAAAACATTAATGTTGAGTCAACATTAATCCTTTTAAAACTCATTTCACATCATGGTATAATAATAAAATTTATCGTAAAAATTGTTTTCATATTTAAAAAGACATGGCATAATATGAATGATTCACCGTTAAAAAATAAAAATATTTAAATCCTAAAACCATAAACACATTATGTTCAATCAAAAAATCTCATAAATAATTTTCAATTAATTATAAATCACATGAATTAATAAATTACACATTCTCATTATTCTATATATTTATAATTCACAATAATTAATTAATAAATCAATTAAATAGCCTCATTTATTGACCTATATTCATAACCTCATTAATTAATAACATTAATTTCTTCTTGTTCACCAATTTCATAAATGAAATGTCCTATTAAATTTTCCCATGTTTAACTCCAATCAAAATCACATAGAAAATAAATAAACCAATCCTAGGATAATATAAATTAATTTCCAAATTAATTTATTTTATTCAAGATTCAATTTTCAAAATATCCAATTGAATATTCAAAACACAAACACACACTTGTAATTTATGTCTATGGAAATTTAATTTTTACCACCTTCCTCAAAATCATTTATAAATTCTCCCCAACAAAAATCCACAATTGAAGAAAAACAACCAATATCACATTGATGAATAAGACCTATATTTGTAACTTCTATAAATGATAAAATTTATTACATTTATTAATTCCCAGATCTAGATCCATTACCAAAAGTTGAATATGATGCCCTTTTTGTCTAGAAAAATATATCAGACAAAATTGAAACCACAATGGATGAGAATATTTGATGCAGGGAGGGGAATATCTTCAATACAAGCACCAAATATGAATGAAAGGGGGAATAAAGGCCATGTAATCCATCCAAGAGCATCTATGAATTACATAAAAACTTTAAGGTCGACTTATGGTTTATTTATAGTGAATTGTGGGACATTGAGTGATTTTAATATAATTTTCATGTTTATAAAATTATACACACATGGTTTTCTATATGGGGCACATAGTTTAACCTCTCAGTGAAAATTACTATGAACCTCCTCCCAGTGTGATGTGGGGTTACTGCAAGATGTCTACACAGTTTTCTAAATATTATGGAAACTATGTAATTCCTCATTTTCCAGGGTTGCATGGGTTATTGGGTTAGTGTTCATATTGTGGGAAACAATATGTCAGTCGTTCACTAACAAAAACACAATGAAAAACATCCAAAAATCTCCAAAACACTACCATGATTAAATGAAATATGATATTCTCAAAATAAGAAAAAATTTTATCTCAAAAAAATTACAAGACATCTCAAGAAAAATGTCAGATTCATTAAAATCCACATCTTAAAATAGCTCATCCTCTAGCTATATTATCAATAATCTCAATGATTCCAATGTATATAGATTTATCCTTTGATAATGGATATATTCTTCTATTTCCATTGTTTCCTTTTGAACATATCCATGCTTCCACAATACGTGCTGTGTCAACATTATCTTTCCTCGAAACACATTCTCATTTTGATCTAACACATGTACATGATTTCCCTAAAAGAATGAATCAGTCTAAATTTCATCGTTATCCATATACATCACAAGATAAGGGTTGAGTTTATTCCCCTAATGGTTGTGAAACATGTAGGAAATAATGTATAGTGTTGTACCTCTTTGGAAGAATCATTTGCTATGTCAATCGTCTAATTCTACTCACAAACTCAGGTGGTCCAAAAAATCTAGGTGCTAACATGCCCTGTCATTTTATCATATATCTACCTAATCTATTTGATAGTTGAAAGAATAAACAATCAAGATCTATATACTATAGTGGTCATTGACTTCTATAATCAAATTCTTTCTTCTTACTCTAGGACATAGTTATTATAGAGACCCATTCTTGACATTCATGGACATTACATTTATTTTTGAGATACATAATACAAGACGCAAACAGACACCCAAAAACTATATTAGTTTAGTGTCATTGGAATCATGGAACAAAATCTACTATATTGGTGAATGATCTTAAACATCTCCTATAAGGATATTCCCCTTTTATTTCCCTACCCAAATCCCTTCCTTATAGCATGGGGAAAAGAAAACATAAAAAGGGTGATCTAAAATGATCAGTAAGGGTAAAAATTGATAACATAGAGAAAATTGAAAACATTTGAACACAAAAACATGAACATCATTTTTAAACAACAAACTCTCGAGTCTTAAAGTAAATCATGGTACTATTTAAAGCATAGATCATAAAGGTACATTAAGAATCATAAAATAGAGTTGGAAAGAAACATTTAATTGTTGGAAACAAATAAGAACATAATATGATTTATATAGTAGCCAAGGTATTGTTTCCAAGACCATCATTGGGGGAAAATTCCATTACTGAACTGGCATTACATTCCGTTCCAACCATGTTTTACTGAACAAGATTTACATATCATTCCAGCCCTGTATTATTGAACAAGATTTTCATGTCGTTCTTTCCATGTCAATCTCGTGATATATAAATCTTCTCAAAATAAATTTGAGGGAGATATACGTCCCACCCATCTCACAGTGAAATATTTATTACCCATTCCAAAAAAAAAAGAAATAATTCATCATACCATAACACATGAAATAAAATTGGTTTCTTAAACATAATTTTATCGAAATCGTTATAAAATAAATTGATTTTATAAATATGAATCCATTATAAACAAAATAAAATCAAATAAATGATATCTAAATAAACATAAACTGATGTCATATTATAGGGAATATAATTTTGATAATACTCATTAACGTAGTTCATGTTGAAAATATACTTCCTCATTCAAAAAATTAATATTTTATTAAAATGATGTGAAATTTTAAATGAAATAAATTATTTTGAAAATAAACATCTAACATTTTATATAATTATTATTGGAAATAAGTCTTCATGAAATGGTAAAAATCCATTCAATCTATAGAAGTCAAACAAACATTATCCTCAAACATTTTCAAGAAATTCAAAATGTACCACGAATGGAAAGGAAATGAAGGATTCCTTAGATACCATGTAAAAAAAGTTGAAATGTCTAAAAATGACATTGAGAATATATAGTAAAATATTAAACAAGTTTTTAAATAATTATTTGAAAACACGGACATGGATGATAAATATATCCCCAGAAATTACATACGATTAAATAATATCATATGAAAATGAGATTTCAAAATTATCCTATACCTTAGGATTGATATGATTTTTATGTATCCGAACGACCTTTCTAGTTATTTATGTTTTGTTACAAAATTATTACATAATCACAATCATTTTTATGATCATAATTTCAATTTTTTGTTTGTGAAATTTCATTGTTACATGTTATTGAGGTATTAACATCACTATGTTCTTATGTATGTTTTGTCGGATAAGTACTTAATCCTATTTATATGATATAGTTATATAATTTACATCATGATATTAGTATAAAATATTTAATAATTATTCATTAAATTCATTTGTATTCATGGTTTAATGAATTTTATGTAAAATGAATCACATCGCACCGTAGAGACGATATGTTGTACGTACACATGTGTGACGATATCCTTCCCATAATTATTGATAGGTATTGAAGTGTATTGAGTATAGTATCTTAAAATTAGAATAATATTAAATTAATAATATATAGTTTTTTATTTTTACCATCATACACATATATGTAATGTGGGGGTGAATAAGAGATTACAACACAGCATAGAGACAGTAAGTCATACGTACACACGTGCAAAGATTTCATTTTTCATAGGATGGATATATTGTTAAATAATGTGGTTTCGTATTTATAATAACATATAATTATATGATTGATACTTATTATATTATTTTATAATGATACAACTAAGGAATACAATGTAGAAGTAGAATAAAATTTGATGGAATAAGTAGAAGAGATCACTTCTTCCTTGACATGCCTCCATTAAATTTTCTCTTAGGGAACTTTAGTTGGTCTTTTGCGAAGACCATATACTATAGAACATAATTAGAAAATTTGATATGATAAATGGGCTGGGATTGGATGGGCATGATGATTCAAAAATGGATTGATTAAGAGAGGAAGGAGGAGGAGATACCTTTAGGAAACGATCAACATATTAATTTATTATAAATTCAATGTCGATTAAAAATGGTCCATAACATATTAAATTATATGATATTATTATTTTTGTTTTAATCGGAAAAATCCAATAATTTTAAGGCAAATTTTGAATGTATATTTATCTTTATCTTTTTGGTTTATCCCTTATTTTACCATTTTTAATCATACTAATATATCATGTTATTTACACATTTTTTGATAATGAAATTACTACATCATGTAAAATGACCGAAAAAAATCTGTTTATGACATATTTTAACTTATATTACCATTTTCATCAAAGATTTTTTAAGAAATTAATATCATTTAATCAACTATGTTATGTTTCATGTTATAGATTATGTCAATTTTTGACACTATTTATACTATATTTTTTTTTAAAAATCATAAAAACCAGATTACGTCGAACCAATGTAATTAACGCATCCCTAAAATGTTAATTTCATCCAAAAAATGCGTTTATGGAATGAAAATGATAAAATTAAATTTATTTTAATATTTATAAATTCATTTATTGTAATATTTCATTAATTAGGTAATAACTACATCATAAATGTCTCATTAATAAATATATTTATATAGTGTATAAATATATTAAATAAAAAATGATAATATAGAAAATATTTTTATATCTATAATGACTATTTATAGACCCAGATATTAGTTACATAACCATATATTAAAACTTATTTACTAAAATATAAATGTTTAGGTTATAATTATATTTACATTAAATTAATTCTTTTAAAATGTAAATTTCACATCCTAGTGAATCCAAGGGGTCCCAAAATCAACACAAGAATTATCATGGTCATTAATAACTCATCCAATAGGATTAGGACATATGATAGTGTATATTAATATTATTATTATCATAATTTTTACCCATATTTAAAAAATTTACCCATTAACCTTTGAAAATAAAATATTTACTAAAGTTACTATTCATAATGTCCCATATTAAAAGGTAAATATTTACATAGATTTAAAATTTTAATTCCAAAAATGCTATCAATTTTTTAATATTAAAAAAAACCTATGTGGGAGTAATTAAAATTAAAATTAATTCCAATGGTCAAAACAAAAAGCAGGTTTTTAATAAGAAATAATAATCAAAAAAATTACAAGTGTTTATTTCGAATTAAAAAGTGTAATTACATCCATTGAAATAAATTGGATTTAATGATAAAAACCTCATAATATTATAATTTTAAAAAATTAAAATTTCCATCTAACTATATAAAATATATTATATGAAAAAGCATTTTTGGTTTAAAATACCGTATTTTCACTATTCATTAAATTGTTAATTTTATCAGAATAATACAAAACATTAAACAAAGTTATGTTTTTTATTTTCTTGTTCCAAAGAACATGTTTATCTTGTGAAATTTACATTATAATAGTCTCAAAAATAATATTTTAAATTGGGGTTACCCAAAAGGTGGAAAATATCAATTATTAAATAAAAACATTATTTAATAAATTGATTTTGTTATCATATCATGTTATAGAAAATGTGTAAGAAGGATGATAATGTTATATAAAATACAAAATGTGGGTAACACTATTCATAATGTCTATTTTACATCTTATTAAATTATAATATTTTATTAATATAATATTCTTTAGTAAAACACAATATTGTGTAAAACCCAAGCTATCATGGAATGCCTCCCTTACATGTAATGAAAGTCAAGTCATAGTTGTGTGTTGTGATAGCCTCATTTGGTGATGAATATAAAATAATCCAAACTTGTTTCATCTATACATTGATCAAAATCTATAGATAGTGTTTCATGAAATGAATTCTATCAAAAGAAATTGAAATTGTTTGTAACACAAGCCTTGAATAGTGTTGCATATACTGTAAGCTAACATGGTGTTGCGTATAGAGAAATCTAATATTGGAATATCATACAACACATGACATAGATGAAATTAAAAAATAATATATCTAATGAAATTTCGGGGTATTACATTCCACCCACAAAAAAATGAATTTCTCCCATGAAATTCATTAGGGTTATAAATGGTTTAATACATGAAAGATTATTTAATAGAAACCCACATTACAATGAAGAATACTAAAACATAATTTTAACAATTAAGGTTAAAAACATAATGGTTACCCAAATTTACTCATCACTGGGTTTTCACATATGAGAACATAGGTGGGAAATCAAAACATGGATAAAGAAGAGAAATATAACCATCAAGTTCTGCTAGATAATGATAAATAAAAAAGTTTGGAGAAATTTAACCACAAGAAATTAATAAATCTTCAATGATTTAAGGGATCATCTAATTCATCCGAGAAGAAATTACATGGATATCATTTTTTGTTATCAGAATTCATTTCCCAATATTGATGATTTTTTCATGAGAATAAACACTTACTTGATTTTGGTAAAATTTCACTTTTGTTCGTTCCATGAGAAATTCCTCATTCATCTATTATTCAAATAAATGATGTTGAATTTTTAATTCTTGATGTGTTACAATATCATGTGATTGAATGATATGTCATTCCATCTGTCTCAACAAAAAATGATGTCATAGGTAATCAAATATGCATAACTCCACCTACAGTGAGATAATATGATAATATATCAAATTTAAAATATAACATAACATATATATCCATAAATAGATAACATTGAAATATTTCTTAAAATTAAAAATATAAATCATTAGAAAGAGGTCAACTAAATTGACATAACATTTATCTCACATATCTCTTTTGGCAGTTCTTGGTTGTCACATTCCAAACATGTAAATACCTTAATTTTGTATTCACTTAAAACATTATAATAACATGAATTAACATTGAACCTCAAGGAAAATATAAATTATGTAAAAATTAACACTTTCAATACAGAAAAAATTCTATATAATCAAACCATGATATCACATTTTACTTTTATCAGTTGGGACCTAATTAATACTATCTAAAATCTAATTATCTCTTTATCCCTTAATTATATTAATATCATGTGATTTCCCAAAATATTTCAATAATATTTCATCGTTAATGGTACCATATAATTGTTGAAAACCCTAAAAAACAAATACATATATATTCCAAAATTTCATAATACTATAATTGTCATTACATAACACTATTTTGGAATACCATTACATAAACACATAATTATTACAACACTTCGTTGGTATACTCATCATCACCAATAGTATTCACATGTGATTTTCCATTAGATTTGGCCTTAAAGTGTTTTCTGGCATCTATAATCATCCATTACGCAGGGATTATGGAATTGGTTAGAATAATATCCCATTTCCTTGCACTTGTATCCCACATTTGTGAGAGGATCACTCATTGGAGATTTATGTTTGTTCGTGTTACAATAGAAGAAAAATCCTAAATGACCTTCATTCCCACACTAATTTTTTTTAATCCCCTTAATAATTATTCCTCCAATTCCATTCCCCACATTGTACATAATGAAAATATATTCTTCTTGTATCTATAATATTTATAGTTTCCTTCTAATTCTACCCTTATTTTTCCTATCATTACCATTAAAAAATGCAATCTAATTTTTGAAGAAGTATAAGTGGATGGTACATACTAACTATATAATATTTTAAACTCATCCCAATCCATAGTTTCAATTTTATCTTAGTACCTCAAATTGTAGATAACGTTCCATTACAGATTCTCATTGCCTTCTAAAAAATAAGGTTCCAATTTAAATGTATCATGTTCTAAACAAAAGAGAATTAAAAATATTGTTCCAATGGTACAAATCAATTTATCTGCATCTAGTGTATTGGATTTATAATAAAATTAGGCGTATGTTTCTATAAGAACGATTAAAAATAATGTTGTTCACACTATTGGTAATTTGGGAGACTTGCAGGATTTGTAGTCCTACAAATAATATTCTTTATTTGAGCTCTAATAACATTTGTTTTTTTGGAGGACAATAATTTCATTTCTTATGGAATCCATCATTAACTAAGTGTATTTGGGTCCTAGACTTTTTCTAAAAACCAGAATGAATAGAGTGAGAGGACAAACTCATACAAGGAATACAATATAATCAAGGGGAAGTATTTTCAATCTCTAACATCCTAGGATTAATCCTTGGTTATTCTTGTTTGTTTCCAAAATTCTAGTAATTTGACTATTGTTCTACTTATCTTTTGGAACATCCCTAGGCATACCGAATAAATATTTATAGAGATCTCACTAATGTTTTCGAATCCTCATTTCCAAAGGTTGACTGATCCTTCGCACTAATACCAACTATAGAGAACCAAGATTGATGTACGTGGACATTACATTTCTTTTGAGGAATTCATAAAACATGACTCAAACAGATGCCCAAAGACTGTATTAATTTTGTGTCTTTTTAATCTTCAAACATTATCCTCTATCTTGTTGAAATATCATCATCATCTCTCATAAATATCTTCCCCTTTTGTTTTCATTCCTAAATCATTCAATTATTTCCTCAGGAAAGGAAATCATTAAATGGCTGGGCACAAATTCTCAATATGGGTAAATATGGAGAACATAAAAAATTCACAATCATTTAAACTAATAAAGAAGAAAATAATGTTTAAACAACAATATTTTGATTCATGATATAAACCTAGGAAGAATGTATGGAATTGATCATAATGGATCATTTTTAAAGATAGAATATCATTCGCATAAAACATGTAATAATAGAAAACTAATAACCACATAATATGATATCCATAATACCATAGGCATTTTCCCCCAGTCCATCACAGTGAACAAATTCCATTACTGAACTGAGTTTACATGTCCTTACATCCATTTATTAATGAACATGATTCACATGTCATTTGAGCCCTCTATTACTGAATAATATATAATTTTCGACCATTCGTGTCTATCTCATGAGATATAAAACATTACCCAATGCATTGGGGGAATATATAGGTCCCACCAATCTCATTGTTAAATCATTCATACATGTTACAAAAAAAGTTACATTAATCATTCATCATTTCATAACCCATTAAATAAAATGTGTAATTAAACATCATTCCACAACAATACATATTAAACAATTATACTTCATAAAAATAAATCCACCAAAAATACTATATAATAAATGAAATAATATGGATAAAAATATAACACCATGTAATTTTACATAGAAAATAATTTTGATAAAACCCATGAACTTAGTTCTTGATAAAAATATACTTTATTCTTTATGAACGTTTTGTCTTCTCAAAATTATGAAAAAAATTTAAAGAATAGAATTTAGTAGAAAATTAACATGAAATAGTGTAGAGGATTCTTCATGATTGTTTTTCATTAAACCATAAAAATCCATTCATGCTTTATAATTTAAAAAACAATATCCTCATTCTTTTAACAGAAAAGTTTAAAAGTACCTCATATGATAAAAAAGAAATATTTATTCCATGACACGTAGTAAAAGTAAAAAATTGGTTAAAAATAACATTATATAGAAATATAAAAATATAAAACAATTTATGAAAACTTTTTTTATAAACTATTGACATTGATGATAAATATATCCTTAGTAAATACTTAAGAATAAAAAATATCGGATAAAAATGTGATTGAAAATTTTCCTCTTACCATATGTATGATATGCTTCTTATGTATTAAAAAATCATGTATACTGATTTAAATAATTTTACTAAATTATTATAGAGTCATAATCATTTTTATGATCATATTTTAATAAATGTTTAAGTAACATTTCATTGTTACACAATATTCAGGTATTAACTGCTTTATTTTCATATGTATGTTTTACCAAATAAGTTATTATTTTTCATTTTAGGTTGTAGTTATATCATTTAAATCATGGTATTAGTATAATATATTTCATGTTAATTCATTAAAGTCATTTATATAATCATGTTTTAATATAGATTATGTAGAATGAATCACGTCGCACCATAGATATGGTATGCCAAACGTACACACGAGCGATGATACCTTTCCCCTAATTATTGATGGGTATGAAAGTTGATAGATTATAGTATCAATGAATTATTATAATTCTATATGAATATACATATTTTTATTTTCACCATTATACCCTTCCATGTATGGTCTTGGTGAAAAATCGATTTCACGATCGTGTGGGGACATAAAGTCGTACATACACATGCTTGTTGATTTCATTTTCATATGATGGATAGATGGTTAAATAGGTTTGTTTCATATTTATAATAACATATCAATATATTAGTGATACTGATGAAAATAATTTATAATTAAACAACTAATTATGAGGATGTAGGAAAAGAAATAAATTTGAAATGATCGGTAGAAGAGATTACCACTTCCTCGACGTGCCTCCTTTAAATTTCCTCTCGGGGTTTGACAGTAGGACTTTTGAGAATAAAATAAGCTCTATAATTTTACTATGTATGTTGATAAGAGAAATGGTTATGGGTTTCTAGGAATTAAGGATAAAAAATTGAGTGAATATGAGAATAAGGATGTGCCCGTTTAGAAGAGAGGAGGGAGAACATTAGGAAACCCTCAAGGTATTAATTTATAATAAATTTAATTTTGATTAAAAATTTTCCAAAATATATTTAATTAGATGATAAGATGAATTAGTTGCAAATACCAATCATACAATAATTTTAAGACAATTTTTGACTAATTTTATATCCTTATTTTATGGTTTAACGGTTATTTTTCTATTTTTAATCTTACAGTAATATCATGTTATTTACCCTTTGTTGGTTAATGTAATTTCCATATTAAGTAGAATAACCTAAAAAAGGTTATTAATTATATTTTTTACCTAATATTATCATGTTTTATTAATATGAATTTTTTACAGAATTTAATATCATTTAATGAACTATCTAATGTTTTATGTTATGAATTATATTAATTTTGTACACTATTCATACATGGATTTTTTGAAAAATCCATACAACCTGATTACTTCGAACAAAAGAAAATAACTAATCCCTAATATGTCAATCTAATCCATCAAATCCATAGATGGAATCAAAATTTTCAAATTAAATTTATTTTAATATTTAAAAATAATTTATTTGAATCATTCATTAATTTGTTTTTCACTGCATTGTAATTATGTCCAAAATAAATAAATATATAATGTCTAAGTATGATAATAAATTACCTTGATATTGGAAATATTTTTAAATTTATAATGGATATTTATATACATTGTTATCAGTTATATAAACATGTATTGAAATCAATTTAGTAAACGATATATGTTTAAGTTATAATTATCATTACATAAAATTAATTCTTATAAAATGTCATTCATATCCCAGTGAATCCATGGGGTCCAAAATTGAACCATGAATGTCCATGGTCGGATATATATAATCCAATGGTATTAGGACATGATTTCGTGTAGTTTGATATTATTATAATAATATTTTTTAATATTATTTACCAGATTAACCCTTTAACCGTGGTAAATGATATATTTATGGAAATTAATATTCATTATGTCCAAAATAAAATGTCACCTTTTTAAACAATATGAACAATATGATTGCAAATATGTAATACATTTTTTCATATTCCAAACACATATGTTACAGTAATTAGTTTAAAATTAACTCCCATTGTCTATACTAAAAAGAGGGTTTTTTATGAAATAATAACTTCCTAAAGATTAACACGTGTTTATGTCCAATTTAAATGTAAAATTACATCCAATGATAGAAATTGTATTAAATAATTTAAAGATAATTTAATTATAATTTAAAACCAAAAAAAATTATAATATATCTATATAAATAAATTAGATGAAAATAAAGTTTGGAATAAAAATGTAGCATTTGTCATTGTTCATTAAAAAAAGATTTTTATTGAAAAAATTCCAAATATTTAATAAAAGTATATTTTTTTGTCCTGATTCCAATGAAAATGTTTATTTTTATAATTTTTTTTAATATAATTGTCAAAAACCTGATTAATAATGGTTGCAGTATCAAAATGTACGAAAACTGCATTTAATAAAAAATACATCATTTATATAAAAATTTTATTTTCATATCATATAGTGTTCTAGAAAATGTGTAATATGGATACTAATGATATATAAAATTAAATATTTGGTTAATAAAATTCATAATGTCTATTTTATATCCCATTAAATAATTATATTTTAATAACATATCATTCTTTATCGAAATTGGTATTGCCTTCAATAGACGCTATCAAGGAAGGTCACCCTTGCGTTTAACACAATCAGAGAGAGTGTTGTGTTTATTACAATATTACTTTAGTCTTGATTATAAAATAATACAAACTTAGTTCATTTATACATTGATAAAAATCTATACTCATTGTTTTGTGAAATGAATTCTCTCATAAGAACATAAAAATATGTGTAACACAATCCATGAGTAGTGATTCATTTAGTACAACCTAATGTGGTGTTGTGTATAGCACAATGTAATCTTGGTGTTTCATAAAACTCTATACATCAATGAAATTAAAAAAAACTATCTCATAAAATCTCAGGGTATTATAGTTATGCGCTTATGAATCCGCTATAACGGCTCCGACCACTCCAACAGAAGACTCGGTCCCAAGAGATCGGCCTCACCTACCTTCATATGACATAGAGGTGATCTGTACAACCTACCATAAACTTCCCCATATAGTTCCATGTGAATAATTTCCTGATAACGGTTGTTATTGGAATACTCCACCAAATTTTGGTGCTTCTTCAAAGACCCACCAATGTCTAGAACACATGCATGGATAATATCCTCAATCACATATATAGTATGTTCTGAATTTCACTTTATCAATGGGTGGAATTCCATACTAAATAATTCATATGTACCCAGATAATTCTGCATGACCTTCCTTAAGTGATAAGTGAATCATTAGTCATGAGCAGAAATAATACTATGTGGAACCCTAGGCAGATGAACAATCTCCAAAACAAACAATTACGCCAGCATATCCAATATGAAACTCTCTCATTTTAGAAAGAGATAAACAAATTTTATCAATCACACCATAATCACCCAAATAGAACCATTTTTCGGTGGAATCCTCAGATGACCCACCATAATGTCTCTTATAATTCCATCCCATAATCATTGTTTTATGAAAAATCCTAGTAGTAAACCACAAGGGTGTTGATGCTCGGCCTTCACCTGTTGATTGGTGTATAATCATTTCATGAACCCTAAAATCTATGTATTTGTGCCTGACCTCCAATACTGTCATCATACGTCATGGATTTTTTTCAATCCCATATTTTCCTCCCATTTTATGTCTTTGAATTCATATATCAACTCTTCTAACATACTCATCGGCATGAAAAGGATTCTTGTAATAGGTGATCACATCATAATCTATAATTCAATCTTATGTTGGATTCCCACCATTAAGGATTAACCTTAAGGAAATTTTTTTTTATCCACATACTATCAATCCCTTTGTCTATCAGAAATATGTTAGCACTACTAAAACTAATATGATATTAATATTCTGCTTGATATTTATAATCAAAACTTGAATCACATCTTGTAATGTCATCATGTTCAACCCAACACAAGTCTATTGAACTGCCAAAGACATTGTTTTCATATTTAAATAATCTGAACCATTGTTCGATTTTTAAAGAGTATATGATAGTTCGAAATCCAAAGAATTCATGTACTTAACCCACCTTCAATGCTGGAGATTAAAGTCTTGTTGTGAAAAAATTTACATTAATCTAATGTTTTCAGTATACATGGTGATCTTCTCAGCTAAGAAATAATTCCTTTAATATTTCATAGAATAAACCACAACATCATGTTGAATGTCATGTGTAGGGTAGTTCCATTCATGTTCCCCCAAATTCCTTGGCCAATTCTCCATAAGAGGATCCACCGGTATCAACACTACTCAATTACTGATCCCAGATGCATCACAAATTTTTGTATACTCCTCACCGCAATAGGTTAGGATCATGATTTCTATCATATTCAATTGAATCATCAACTCCTAAACGGAAATCTCACATGCTCCATACCATTCAAAATTAACCCCCTTTTTATTCAATACATTAATTGGTACTTCCCAAAGGAAAAATTCTGGGATAGTTCTCTAATAATGACCCTATATCTCGAGAAACCTACAGAAATCAATAACATTATTTGGATACTACAAAGAAAAAATTTCCTAGAAATTCTATTGGTCAACTGATATACAAACCTCTAATATGATATGACCTAGTATGTTTTATTGAACAATCAAAATATGACACAAATATAGCATGGTGTATAGATGATACTCTCCCAGTGTACATAGGATGAAGTTATGTTATTGGGAATGATCATTATGAGTCTTGGAGTACGCCAACATATCATACAAAATTACTACCATATATTATTCTAGTTGTAGGTGACAGATTCTATTTATTAAGGAAATAAACACTACATTAGAATTCATCATCCCAAAAAAAATAATAAATAAATCATAAAGGCCACACATTCCACTCAAAGATATTTTAGGTTTTCTAGATGGTCAGACTATCAACTAATGATACCCTAATCTCACATCAGTCGTGAGAAAAACAAAATATATTTTCAACAAGATAAATAGTCTATCGATACATTGATGATTATATGGGTTCTTCACTATCACAATGAATAGAATATTGTAATCAACACATAGTCATAGTGTCCCATTTGTATTCATAGTATATTGGACTGGATAACCGTAAGGTGACGTACTTATTCGAATAAATTTTTTATCCATAAACTCTTTCAATTGTGCCGAAATCTATTGGATCACTGTTAGAGGAATTTTTATGGTGGAATAGAGACTGTATTTAACGTCTCGGCCTGGACAACCACCCAAACTATGCTAAATGGGCCTAGTGTTACTACCTTAGGCATAACACCCCAAACACCAAAGGCTGAAAACATGCAGTTAGGATCTAATAGGTATAGTGGGGAGGCTTAACACTTTCGTAGGAACATAATGATAATGGTCCGAGCATAATAAATAAATAAGCAGTGAAAATAATATTACTTCAAAGACTCAAACCTGACCTACAGAGCGAAAGCACATTCCATAGCACTAAATAGAAGAAGCAATATAAATACAACAATATTAGAAAATAAACTGAAAAAATATCTAAAAACCACTTGCAATAACTATAGGACAAACATGTCATACATGCCAATATAAAAGGGGTTCCAATTGGTTAACAAATAGTATCTAAGTACCATGTAAGCTTTCTGATAAAAGAAATGTATACTAAACAAATAAAATCCAGATAGGTATGTCCTCAAGGTCTATATCTGTCTACATGGAAAAATTTTCTATGATCCAGATCATGAGGCAGATCTGTTACATGCACGTAAATACATGCTTTATACAGGTTTCTAAAGGTGCCTGTGTGTGGTGTTCGACAAATAATAGAAGGATAACACCCAGATTGTGTGTATCTTGTAAAATTATATAAGAAGGTGTGAATATTTATGTAATGTATGTATTGAATCACAATAAATAAACTCAACAACCCCTGGATATCATTAACCACCAAGGAGTTCCACCTTCTTCTCCCAATGTAAGAATATCCTAAGTAAATAGAGTTCTTGGCCCATGGACCAAGTAACCATGTGATCACAAATCCTATGTGAACCCTCTGGTTCCACATCAATCACTTAACCAGGAACCGTGTGCCTACTGACACCTCATGTCTCAAGGTACCGACATCCCAAAGGAACGCCCATTCATCATTAAATTAGAGGAACAATGATGCATGTCCACAAATAAGTAACATGATGGATATTGATGTCTAACCTCATATTAATTAACTAGAGGGGCAAGAATTCCTTCCCCCAAATAATGTATCCCTACACCTGGCCTCAATCATGGATAGCCTCATCCCCTAACATGATAGTATCATCGGTATCTCTCGAAGGCTCCACTCCTTCCACATGGCTTCATATGGTATGCACCATCAAACCAATATTACCTAGACCACAACAATCAAGGGCCTCAACCAACACAAGTGGTAAAACCACCTCATCACTGAGTATCTCTGTGTGCACACTAATCAAATCATATGTGAGCATTACTCCCCAAAAAAGTACCCAATGCACTACATCTATGGAACCTCATTCTCCTATGACCATGTCGCTCAGTATCTGATGGCCTTCCAATCTATGTAACTCGGTCCACACCCAACCTGACTGTTATAATTCCATAATCTCGATGTCCCTAACACCCAATCCCGTCATCAAAACCACACTTAAAGAAAACCAATTACAAACTGACACGTGGTGTTATAGCCATTCCATGACATGACTTCCCTACTGTAACTTTTGTTGATGTCGTTTCCAACAATCTGAGCTATCACCTACATCCATCGCCTTGCTCAAACAGGACCTAGAGGTCTTGTTTCAGTCAGTTATGAGAGCGTAATTCACCACCTCTGAGAACGAGTAATTCCTAAATATTTTTACTTGCACCTAAATGAAATTCCATAATCCATCCTCTAAATTCCTCACTCTCGAGGTGTCATTGCTTACCATACCTGATGCTAAGCGAGGAAACTCGGTAATGGTATTTGCATCGTCCATGATTGACATTTCACTTTACTAGAGGCTCAAAAACTACAGTGCTCCCTCAACCCTCTACGTATCCCTAAAAATGTTGTAGAAAAACCTATCCTTGATGTCCTCTCAGGCCTTTCCTTCATGTCTATATGAATGAACCTGCACATCCCACCAATTCTTCTCTGGTCCTCTCATCATGTACTTCACTATCTTGACCCTCCAACCTAGAGGCATCTCATACTGTTCGATTAACATCTACATTCTCTCTATGTTGTTCTCACCTGCATGTATACCACCCTCACCCTAAAGAAGTGGTGGCTACTATTACTTGATCTCCCGTTGCAGATATTCCATAGAGGGATCTATACCTTGTTCATCATTATCAATCCCACACATGACTTGAACCAGACAAGATAATAGCTGATCATTGATCCACTAACCAAAATCTGTGAAACATGACAGTTTCCCTATCTGCACGAGATCTAAATATTGATATTTCACCAGAGCCTATAATTGTGTCTCATGCTTTTCTTACCCCTCAAGGTTCAAACCATAATCATTCTCCTGAGACACTGTAACGTAAACCGCCTAATGATCATTTGAGACATCTTGGAGGAACCATATGATTACCAAAAATGGTCAGACAACCAACATATATAACAATATATATATATTACATAGATATGGAATGTGGTAAAAGTCCATGGAAAAGACCTTTCATCACCCACCCCCCCACCCCACAACCTTGCCCACGACTGCCAGACCTAATGGCCTCCTTACTCACCCTCAACAGAGCCAAGTATCACAAGTACATCAATCCATTCTCAACCTGACAACCAATGTTACATCAAATCGATGACCTAGTCTCCCAATACTAGTGACCAAAATAACATCAACCATATTACCTTCCAATAATAACGGTTTTAGGCCCAAATATCCTACCACATGATATTCACAATATATATTGAATGGAATAGTACAATGCAATAAACACGAAAATATATAAGGAACCTAGCCTATCACCTTTCAAAAGAATTCAAAGAATGGAATTTGATATTATTCACAAGGTATAATCACTTCTCAAAGCATGTGAGAAATTATGAAATTTAAATTCCCCCAAAATGTGCCTATCAAAATCAAAGACAACACACCTTTCCATATTGGTCCATGGTCCAAATTTCTCCCTTACCTCATCGGGATAAGGGTCACATATCACAACCAATTATTTGCACAAATCAAGTTATCCACCAAGGTGGAAATCATAATAATAGTATTCTGAGAAAAATCAAAACATTAATTTCCACCCAAGGCATCTTGGTCTATCCCTTGTACATGGGGCTACATGCACACAAGAAGAACCTAGAATGCCTATTCCAATAACATTGTTTCTCCAACAAATCATATCCCAAATAGTAAACAAGTAGAAATAAAAAGAGAACTTTTTATATTATTAGTAAACAAAAAAACACAGCTACTAAATCCCTGTCATGACCTCCAATGATACAACTTGGTAACATCCTGACCGAAACACCCATCCGAATAGTGTTAAACGGGATCGTTGTTACTACCTTAGGTGCACATCCCTGAATGCCAAAGGATAAAGACTAGTATAGATAATGTAACATGTATAGCGTGGAGGTTATACACTATAATAGGAATGAAATGGTACTTTTCAATGTATAATAAATAAACATACAAAACAAAAACTCAGTAGACTCAAACCAAACCCACATTGCAAAAGCACATTCAATTGCACTACATAGATAAAGGAATATAAATACAAATGCAACCTAAAATAAATATACTGGAATGTGAAAAAAACTTTTTACTACTACAGAACAAACAATTCGTACATGTCAATGTTAAAAGGTTGTCAATGGCTTACCAATAGTAGTTACAAAACAAGTATGAATGCTGATATAGAGAATGTAATATGAATAAATAAACACATATTAGGTATGATAACAAGGTGTTTAATAATATCAATTCCAAACTATGCTACGATCCAACTCCTAAGGCTGATCCTTTACATTCACATAAATCCATGAAGTCTACATGAATCTCAAAGGGCCTTTATATGGTGTAAGATTAATCGTTGTCGGATAAAACCCCAATGGAGTGTACATAGTATAAGTATTTAAGAAGGAATTCATATCTATATAAATTAACTAATGAAATGTAAAAATTAAAACCATATCAATTGGTAAACAGAATTCACCATGGAGTGTCACCCGCTTCGAACAATGTTAGAACATTTGAAGCAAAACTGATTTCCTGTCCCATTGACCGTGTACCACTATCGTCAAAAGTCCCATGTGAACCCTCTGGATCCACATCAATCATATAAATTGGAACCATATGACTCCTAAAACCATGTGTCTCATGTTTCATACATCACAAAGGCACACCCAAACTAATATAAATTAAACGATCAATGAATCATGTCCTCAAATAACTAACTAGAGGGACAATGATTTTTTCCCTCAAATAAATGAACTGGAGGGACAACAATGCCTCCCTTAAAAAAAGTGCCTCGACCCATGACCTAAATCACAGACAACCTTATCCCCCAACATCTTAGACTCATCTCTATCTTTAAAGCAACCTCTCATTTCACATGGCTTCCTATAAATAGAACCACCAAACCAATAATCCCTAAATTGCTTCTATTGGGGGCCTCAACCGACACAAGGGGTAAAAAAACTCATCACAGAATCCATATTTTTCAAAAATACTCAAATAATAGGTGATAGGTAATTCCCAAAATAGTACTAAAGCCAAAACATCACTATAACCACCTTCCCCTGTAACCATGTCACTCAGTATCTGATGGCCTTGCCATCCAAGAAACCTGGGCCATGCCCAACCTGATAGTCTCACTGCCTCAATATCATTGTCTATAGTTCCCATTCCGGTGGTCAAAACAACCAAATGTAATTCTAGTAAAAAAAACTATAATCCACATCAATAAAAAATATCTAGGAAATTCCCAACACAACCCAAAGGGGTTCTATCACATGCAAATTAGAAATTACATACATAAAAATAATGAATCACTTTTAAACTGAAAAACAAACTAAATACTTTAAATGTACTATCTATGTGTTGTCACATACCAAAATTGACGTCTTTAAAGCCCCTAATAATTTTAATCATAACATAACAAATCAAATTCAGCTCTTTGATCAAAATAACTAATTTTAACACATTTTGGCATACCTGTCCAAAATTCTCTAATGAAGAAATAGCCCCATCGCCTTACCCCACACAAAACAAATGTGTAAATGGAATACCAAATGGATATCCACGGGTCTAATAATCAATTTATCATGAAACTACATAATAAATAGAATCCTACTCATAATACACAAATACACTCTAAAGGTCGTGCCACCCAAAAGTCAGTGAAAACACTAAACTAATTGTGCACCACCTCTGTCACACATGTACAATGATCGTCCTCTAGTTTTAGCTTTTAATTTGGTCTAAAACACAGTTGATATATTAAACTGTAAAAAAATCAACTCCCAATTACTTGATTGAGATGAGTAATCAATGATAATGGCTCGAGATGAATCATGGACTTACCGTTGTGGTTATAATAGATGTGACGTCATTCAAATATGACTTCGGACAAAGGATATGGAAGGGTTTAAAGCTTCGACATCTCAGTTTATGAATCACGACAACATCCTATTACCAATCCCACAAAATGAGGCTACTATCCTTTTTAATAGAAATAAGGAAATTACATGGTGAGTACACTGTGTGTAATCAGGACTACACATCGTGTGTATTTTTAAACTGTTCAATTGGCATACACATTCCACTAAATCATTTTTTATATCTTGGGGACATTATTACACAGTGTGAACTATGAAGTACATAGAAAGTACTAGGGTTTTCATTATTCATTTCCCACGACCCCACATTCCATGTATATCCCTCATAAAATGATAGATTACAATAAATGTACAATGGGTAAACAACATGTACTTGGTAAAAAATATCTACCAGGATAAAATGATAACATGACATGAATGACCTCCACACATAGAAAAGAGTACATGACATGTGCTTTGGAGTACATAATGTGTAACCATATGATTTCTAAAACTACCCATTACTCCATGTATTCTAAAAAAAGTAAAAAAAATGAATGAAAAAGAAAGATATAACTCAATGGATGAACTGGTTTCATACACTCGATCATATATCCATTATGAATTACACATCTTACTCTTACGACACCCCCTATGATATTACCATGGAAAACATCCTGAAACACATCAACTATTGATGTAATGAAACCCTATTTTCAACCTCTATCATCCAATAAGATACAAGAAACTTTGGAGGTGATCTCCTCAAGATACTAATGAAATATCTCTGAATGGACCACATAGATATCCCACTCTACAAGATCAATATAATTTTCACCCTCCTGAGACTTTTGATTAACACTCCTATTGAAGAAATGAATGTGGTCATAACATGATACGAACCATTCAGTACCTATATCTAGGTCTATAACAAACATGTCAATGATATAAACATCCCAAAGAAAATGATACTCAAAAATCCTTGAGAGAACAACCCTTTCACACGTAGATATCTCTTGACCATACTCCCAATGGTATGTTAACCTTCATAACACCACTAAAAAATTACATCGTCAGGCACAACCCATTAATAGGTTTTGAATATATAATATAACAAGAGGCACCAATATCAAATAAGGTACTATTTAGCATTGATTCTTTTAGAATAGTACCCCTAACATTCAATGTTCCTACATCACTATCTATAACATTAGGGTGAACAACATTACAAATTTCTACACATATTCCCTTTTATGCATTCCATGTTCATTGAGTTTCAAAATTCTACAAATATGGGTGATCCTTCCACAAATCCTCATTTCTAGGTCATTGACTACAATAATCAGTAGACCTATAAATTCTAGACAGGTATGGTGAAGATGATCCCATTCCCATTAATATGGTTCTAGAAATATATATATTCACTACCCATATGTCTTGGGTTCCTACAAAATCTCTACTGATGTAACTTGTTTTTTCAAGGTCAACACTTTTTTGGGGTCAGGGAAAATGCCTATGAATGTGGATCAGACAACCGCACATGTGGAAAAGAACATTGCTGAGTTCCCAAGTAACTGATCTGTCCTATGGAAAATCATCATTCCATTATTTTGGTCACCATTATATGGGTGATGATTTCTAATCCCAATATATGATCTTCTTGGTCATCTAGTAGGAACAACCAGTACCTCCTTCAAGATCCCCTTAGATATGAGAGCCTAATCCTTCACTTCAAAAAATATTCTCAGCAAAAATATGTTAATATGTTACTCAATATAACATTTCATACCATTCCTAAAATGAATATCTATAGCTATCTAATCCCATGCTAGCACTCGAGAAATGGATTATAAATCATTAATATAATAAATTTTTTCCCTCACATACATTATCCCAAGAGTCAAGCTCATAAACTCATGTGCTCTCTCATTTCATAGTGTCTCTTCATGAATGTTCTCTCGGAACTTCTCGAAATATTACATCTATACCACATTATATTCATTCCTAGTCGAATCCTAAACATACTATTTGAGATTTGATGATCAAAATAACATATTTGAATCCAACTAGACCCTCTTCTTAATAGGAGTCTCTAAATTTTAAATTATTGTATGGATGGTTTTATTCCAAAACACTGCTATCTCAGATCCACCCTCCCTGGTGAATGTTGGAGGGAACTGTAATTGAATAACTGTTGTTAGTTATAACATAATCATCAATACACACCTATGTATCTCTCTATGATATTCTTGAATCCTGAAATGTTCTATCAAAACTGCTCTAGGACTCCTTCATCTGACATTATCGGTGCCTGAGGTTCAGGTAGTGGATGGTAATCTCCATCAATCATCTCCTATAATTCTCTTGGGAAGCTTCGTCATTGAGGAATATCTCAACAAAGCTATATACATTCCTTTTTACACATACCAAAACATTAAAACGTTTAAAAGGAGGGATTCATATTAAACCCTAACATGTCATTTCCCATTTCCTCACCACGTGGTCAAAGTAATGGTACTATTACTACCCATGACCATCCAATAAATAATCATGGTTAAAATTTGTATAATCATTAATACTATATAAATTTTTCATTAGAAATCCATTTTACACATTATTAATCATTTTAAAATTTCCAATTTCTTAGATGGAAATTTTTTCATTTAAAATTCTTACTAGAAAAAATGGCATTCACATTGAAAGCTCATTCATACATATAATTTTCCTATGTGTACATAAAACAATACATGTAACATAATAATATTATATGACTATAATTTTGCACTAATACCAAACTCTCAAGAAATACCATTCCTCCTGTCAAATATCATAAAATATCAAAATCAAAATTGCATTAGAATATATTTTCATCACTCAAGGTGGATAAACATCCCATTGTAACAAAAAATATAAATTATAAAAATTCCACGCTATATACATAGATCATAACCATATACATGGGTAATATAATCCCATTAATTATCGCTTAACCATGTCCATAATCACTTAATTATCATGTTTATCATTCCTAAAATGAAAGCCATATGAAAATAAAATAAAACGTCCATTAATACCAATTTGTAACATCCTGACCAGAGTTCAATACATTTGTGCCCTATGGAGGTCGGTTACATGACCCTTATGGTGCCTCAACTTTTGTAAGATGTTTAATTCTAGCAGTAAGTGTCCAATATAAATCCTAGAGGGACTATACCATCATTATCAATGAAGAAAAACAGTGGAAATAAATAAGAAAGTCCAAACTATATAACCAATAAACCTACCAAAGTAGTATCACATGATGAAAAAAACATGAAATACCATATCCAAAATTAAAAAATATAATTGTCATTCCAAATAAGTAATGAGTGTCAATTTTTAAGAAAAAAATAAATAAAGACACTAAAAACACCTATGTGGGTCATTAATCACGTAGGGACCCCTCATCCATTATCCTCCCAAATAATCGATCTCTCATAAGTCTCTTTCTCGTATCCTTATCTACAAACATGATGTACATTCAGGTATCGATCATGCTACTCGAGTATGGTGTCAGTAAAACTAAGTATTTCATAATGAATAACATATAAAACAGAAACCAATCAGTAATTGTGTATCAATATTTCTAGGGAATAAAATATAATCATTAATGTAATCCATTTATAATTTTTCATTTTTTCATTATTTGACCACATAAACTATTTAGGTTTCCAGGGACACCCGAACCCTCAATTTATGTGATGGAAAGTTCCAGAGTCTGAACAATCCCAAAGGGATATCATGTAACAAAATAAGAGGAATATATTTTATAATATCAGTTTTATCCTAAACATTACAATTGAATAAATAGACTCATTAAAATCTCGTGGTTTTAGAACGTCATGTAAAACAACTTGTGATTATTTTGAGTCATTTTCCCACTTGTTTTCTACCATGACAGATTGGAGTTAAAATCCTCATTCACATTCCCACACTTACAATATCATAGGGGTATTTGGAGAACCATCCTATATCATACAAAAAATATCACGCAATGGTTTTTTGTTACTCAGTCTATGGCGACCACACAATTATCGAACATTCAATGTAAAGTAACATTGACCCTTTTAATAGTCATTATACATCTTGGTATAAAATAAAATTTTATAACAATAAATATTATTCTTGTTGAGTCAATAAGGTTTTCCTTCTGTCTTTTTCCATTCCTTCTTGTCTGGAAAATCATAAACACCTTATACTTAAGAAAATCTATACTTTACTTCTATAAGTAAAATTTCCTTCTCAAAGGAATTTACCCCTACCATGTTTTCATTATTCATATTAGTATTTTTATTATGTATAAAAATTTTATTCATGTCTAAAACCTCGAAATCATATAATACTTAGACATGAGGCGTTCTGTTTTAGGATCTGAATTCTGGATGCGAACTCTAATGAAGTTCCACTCTAAATTATGGATACTATCTCTAATGAAGTTACACTACGAATTCTAGATGCAAACTGTCATAAATTTCCACTTTGAATTCAGGATATTAACTCTCATAAAGTTCCACTCCGAATTCTGGACATGATCTTATAAGAGTTCAACTCCAAACTCCTACTAGTTCGACTCCGAACTCTAACTAGTTTGACTCTGAAATCCTACTAGTTCAACTCCGAGCTCTGTAAGTTCAGATTCTGAATTATCTTGAAACCAGAATCCAAATTTCCTTGAATTTCAGACTCTGGATTTCTACAAAATTCAGGTTCTGAATTCATACAAAACAGAATCCGGATATCTTTTTCTTACAGACTCCAAATTCAATTTTTGTTAGACTCCGATCATTTATTGGCATATATTTCGAACATAAGTTTTATTTATGCATACACATGATTCATTACAAAACGATGTCATGCTTTCATTTAATGACTAACCTTTGGTTGAGTTACACGTGTATATGTCCCTCCAAAATTCTAGGAGAAATATGACCATTGGAGAGGGGAACCGACCAATGGATATTTACCTATAAATAGGTGCTCATTTGAACATGCTCACATATTTTGGAATTTAGGGGATCAGAACTTCCTAAAGTGATATCTAGAGAGAGTGGCTTTTATCAACTCTCAAAGCTTAATGCAGAAAGATTGAAAATCTTGTTCAAACTTTTCCTTTTGCAGAATTGCTTCATGTGACTTCGATTTTTTGCTAATTAAAATCAAGGGCTTCCGGGGATAAGAAGACAGAGGTTCTTACACCTTGAAGATGAGGGCTTCCTTGCTGAGGAAGATAGAGGTGTGACTACCTGATATTTGAGGGATTGTGGGTATATCATGATAGACTACGATCATCTTATCGAAGGCTTACCATGGTATGGGTATGACAAAATTTCATGAAAGTATAAATCAAGGGACCTTTATCCATGGTTGTTGGATACCCTTCTCTTTGGGTTTAAATTATTATTGTTTGTTACTTGTAGTTTTACAAGTTTGTTTTTCCACTGCATTTTGTATTGTTAAAGAATATATAACTTTCTAATACTTCCTTACATATAATCTGATATAGTTATATTCTATACGCTTTAAGGTTGAATCATAATCTTTCATAATTTTGTTATGTTCCATTTTTGGAATCACATTTCCAGAATCTAGCAAGTCTTTAGTACTCATAGAGGTCTTGTGAATTATCCTGTTTAACCTTGTTAAATATTACCATCTTAAAAAAAATTTAACGGAATTTTTAAAAGGGACAATTCACCCACTGTTGTATTTGTATCTCATTGTACATATTCTATCCTATGATTGGTATTACAGAGTATATCATACTCAGAGTCATACGATCCTAACAATTGGTATCAGAGCGACTTGGTTCAATCTGAATTAATCTCGTAATTAGATTCAGAAGAGAATTCTCAGAATTTATTTTTCAGATCCTCATTTTCTGATTCATACATCCTAATTCATATTTTTCGGAATCATAGTTTGGATTCACTTTTTAATTAGAGATACAATTTTTCTTGCATAGAATATATTCTATTTTTTACAAACTTACACTTCTAACATGTTTGTGTGCCAAAGTCTTTCTTAAGTATGGTAGGTTTAAATGTTGGTTCTATTAACAACTTAAATCCAACCAGACCACATATATTGGATGGTAATGATTACGAATATTGTAGAGATCATATGAAGACTTTCATTATCAATACTAGGGTAGATAACTTTTTCATTCTTATCGGAGGATATAAAATTCCTGATAAAGAGGTTAGTGATTTTACTAATCAAGAAAAGAATGAATATCAACTCTACTATAAGGTATGCAATACTTTGAATTGATCAATGACTAGGAACATATATAGCCAAATTTATTCTTGTGAAATAGCTAACTTTATATGGACGAAACATGAAGTTACACATTTTGGTTCATCTAAAGTGATTGAGACTAGAAGATCCATTCTCAGAGCTGAGTATCATGGTTTTAATTTTCATTATATAGAGACTATTTGTAAGGTTCTACAGAGATTATTGAATATTGTGAATATATTACAATATATGGGAGAGAAAGGTCTCAATGATAATCCTCCTGTTGACTAGATCATCGATATCATGTCGAATGAGTGGGAATCAAAGAGAACTGCTATCAATAAAATTAGAAAGGTTACTAAAATTTATCTTGATGAACTGTTTGGAACACATCTTCAATATGATACTAGAATGAAGAGAGATGCTGACAACATAAATAAAAAGAATGGAAATGGTATTGTTGCTTTTACTACAACTTCAAATCACATGAAATCTATGAATCCTGAAATAGTTACTAGATCCAAATCTAAGAAGGTTATTATTCTTTCCGAATCTAGTGAGAGTGATGTCTCAGAAAATGAGTTAGCTAATCTATTTCAAAGGATGAACATGATAGCTGGAAAGAGAAATTTCCAATCCATGTATAAGAATAAGGAAAGGAAATATAAGAAAGATTTAGATGTCACATGATATGAATGAAAGACAGATGGACACATAAGACCTGATTGCCCTATTCTCGAGAAGAACGAATGAAAAGATAGGAATTCTGAAAGGAATAGAAAAAATTATTAAAATTCCAAATATATGAATGTTCTGAATTCTATTGACACCTGGAGTGCCATTGGTGGTGACTCTTCAGATGAATCTTCTGATTATGAATCTTCGTGACATAAGAATATTGGTCTTATATCCAAGCTACCTGTTGATAATAATTAATTTTTGGCTAAGGTACACAATGTTGAATCCTTGACAAACATTTCATTAAATGATAATGATAGTATATATTATAACTCTTCTAATGATGAATATTCTTCTAATGAGGAAAATACATTACCTACCTATGAAGTAGTTTCTAGGTTTGCTGATCTTCTTGAGACTGAGAACTCAAAACTCATGAAAAATCATGATAAGGAAAACTCTAGGAATACTATTCTAACTAATTAAATATTAGATATTTCTAATGATCGTGATAAGAAATATTCTGATTTTGAATTTATTTCAAAAAATCTTGAGGATGTATGTTCTGAGAGGAAGAAACATTCAAATGATCTTAAAAATGTAATTTCTAAGAAATATGTTTTCGAGCCTAGCTATAGTTCAAATGTTTTTGAATATAAAAACATAGTTATCAAACTCAAATCAGAAATATTTTCCTTGAGGAAGTGTTTGTAAAACATTAAACATGGTAACAAAAATTTTGATAAAATGTTTTCACAAATCCGACCTCGAAGGAATACCTCTTGTTTTGGTTACATTAGTTCTAAACTGATTTTTAGTTACAACTACTTTGTTCCTCAATGTGCCCCGTTTTTTCACAAAGTGTCAATGTGGTGGTCACTGGGCAAAGAATTGTTCCTTAAACACAACCTAATCATTAGGATTTCATAAGGATTATTTTTCTAAGAAGATTTGGGTACCCAAAATTTTACATGATGAAATTTCCAGATCCAAGCAAGTCTGGATTCTGAAAACCTATCATTTTCTTATTTTAAGGAAAATAGGGAAAGTAACAACAACAAAACATGGTACATGGATATTAGATGTTCCTTGGAAATTACTGGTAAAAAAGGCTATTTCAAAAAGATTATCAAGACGAATGGAGGAAAAATAACATTCCTAGATAATGAACATGGATAAATTATTGGTCTAGGTAACATTTTTCTTCTTCGAAAAACATTGATTTCAAATGTTTTTTTCTTAAAGGTCTTAAGAACAAACTCATCAGCATAAGTCAATTATTTGATGAAGGATACCTTGTGAGTTTTAGGAATGATAAGTGCTTAGTACACAATTACAAGGAAGAGATTATTCTTTCTGCCAATAGGCAAGATAATTTCTATATACTAAACATATAAGACCTTAGGAACCATGAATTACCATGCCTTAGTGAAATGGAAGATCATTCTTGTTTATGTCATAGAAGGTTAGGACACTATAACCTTAAGAACTTATGAAAACTCTCTAAGAAAGGTTTATTTAAGAATATACCGGAGCCTATAATTGATTTTTAAAATGTTTGTAACCCTTTTCAATATGGAAAGCAACATAAATCAAGTTTTAAATAAATCAGTGAAGTATCAACAACTGATTCATTACAGCTAGTGCATATGGATCTTTTTCATCATACACAAACTGGAATCATTGGTGGAAAGTATTATGTATTTGTCTTAGTTGATGATTACACTAGATTTACATGGGTCTATTTTATAGAAAACAATTCTGAAGAATTTCCTTATTTAAAAACTTTTAGTGCACATGTTAAAAATGAGAAAAACCTTCCATTGAAAACTATTCATAGTGATCATGGAGGATAATTTCAAAATTCAGATTTTGAAACTTTTTGGAGTAGAAAAGTTATTACTCATAACTTTTCAGGACCTAGAACACCTCAACAAAATGGTGTTGTTGAAAGAAGAAATAAAATTCATCAAGAGATAACTAAAACCATGTTGAGTGAATATTCTGTAGCCAAACATTTTTGTGCTGATGCTTTAAATACTGCTTGTTATACTATGAATTGAGTTTTGATTAGACATTTTCTTAATGAAACCCTTTATGAGTTATGGAATGGTAGAAATCCTAGACTATCCTACTTTAATTTTTTTGGCTTCAAAGTATTCATTCTGAATACTAAAGAATACATACACAAATTCCCACCAAAATTTGATGAAGGAATTTTCTTAGGCTACTCCACAACTTCTAAGGCTTATAGAGTTTTTAACAAAAACACATTCAAATTTGAAGAAATAGTTAATGTAAAATTTGATATAACTAATCCTTTTGTTTTTAAACAACCCCATCCTACATCTATGGATGTTTTTTAAGAGCTGATTATCAACCATTGATAGAAAATCCTTCTGATAAGGAAAAGGATCAAGAAGATACTTCAGAAACATTAACCCCAGAATATTTCCTACCACATGTTGATGAAAAGGTTCTTCAAAACCCAAACCAGTCGTTTCTAAAGAATCATCCCAGTGATAGTATCATTGGTGATGTCAATCAACTTCTAAGGACCAGAAGTTCCTTATGAAATGAAATATATCATCTAGAATTCCATTCCCAATTAGAACCAAAAATCATTGATGAAGCATTAGGTGATGAAAATTATATTAAAGCCATGCAAGATGAACTAAATGAATTTGAAAATAATAAATTCTGTACCTTGGTTGAATGACCTAAGGAAACTTTTGTCATTGGAGTAAAATGGTTCTTCAGAAATAATTGTGATGAAAATAGAATCATCATAAGAAATTAATCTAGATTAGTTGCTAAAGGCTATAATCAATAAGAGGGAATAGACTATGAAGAAACCTATTTTCTAGTTGATAGACTTGAATCTATTTGTATTTTACTCACCTTTGATGCATTCGTCAATTTCTAGTTTTTCAAGTGGATGTGAAATGTGCTTTCCTTAATAGATATGTTCACGAGGAAGTTTTTGTTGAATAAACTCTGGGCTTTGAAGATACATGACCTTCTGGTCATGTTTATAGACTTAAAAAAGCATTTTATAGCCTTAAACAAGTCCCATGATCAAGGTATGATATACTTACAAGAATTTTGTTTCAAAATAACTATGTTAAAAAAATGCGGATCCAGCCCTTTTTATAATGAAATACAAGGAAAATGTTTTTATTGTTCAAATTTATGTTGATGAAATTATATTTAGTTCAACTCATCAATATTTAACTGATTTTTTTGCGGATCTAATGAAATATGAGTTTGAAATGAGTATGATGGGTGAGTTAACATTTTTCCTTGGTTTTCAAATTTCTCAAAAACCAGAATGAATCTACATATACCAACTTATGTATATTAAAGACCATCTTAAAAAGAATGGTTTTGACAATACTAAGAGTATATGTACTCCTATTTTTACCTCAAACACACTTGATCTTGATGAATCTGGGAAACAAGTGGATCAAACAAGTTTTATAGGTATGATAGGAAGTCTACTTTACTTAACAGCTGGTTGACCAGACTTAATGTTTTCAGTATACTTATGTGTAAGATATCAATACAATCCTATGGAATCTCATTTAAAGGAAGTGAAGATAATTTTTAAATACATAATGGTATCCATTGATCTAGGACTATTTTGTACTTCTGGAAATGATTTTGTTTTAAAGAGTTTTTCAGATACTGACTTTGGTTGATGTAAAATGGATATAAAGAGTACATCTAAAACTATTCATTTCATACGTAATATATTAGTTTCTTGGTTATGCAAGAAGCAACATTCTTTATCACTCTCCACTAACGATGATGAATATGTAGGAGCTGGAAGTTGTTGTGCTCACGTGTTGTGGATTCAACACACTCTCACAGATTATGTATTGAGTTTTCCTAATACTCAAATCTTTCATGATAACACAAGTTCAATTTCATTTATTAAAAACCGTACACATCACTCACATGAAAAACACATAGATATTACGCATCACTTTATTAGGGATCACACACTAAAAGGAGATAACGTTCTTCAGTTTATTGGAATGCAAGATCAAGTTGATGACGTTTTCACAAAATATTTACCCTCTGATAGATTCTAATACATTAAACAGAAGATAGGAATGATAACCATGAGGTATTTTTCCTCCATTAACTTCTTGTTGAACCATTCTTCTTACAGTAACAAACTCCTTTTAATTGGGGGAGTACATTTGTTTGTTAGTCTTTCATAATATTTTTGTAACGACTCTTTCAAAAAAAATTCCTAATGACTCTTTAAAAAAAATTAATGAATCTTTCAAAAAAAATTGTAATGAGTCTTTCAGGAAATTTTGTAATGATTCTTTAAAAAAACTTTTAATGAATTTTTCGTACTGGATATTTTTGTAATAATGTTTTTGTAATGGAAATTTTTAAAATGAGAATTTTCATAATGAAAATTTTCGCAATGAGAATTTTCCTAATGAGTATTTCCATAATGAGAATTATGGTAATGAGAATTATCATAATGAGAATTTACGTAATGAGAATTTTCATAATGATAATTTTCGTAATGATAATTTTTGTAATGATAATTTTCATAATGGGAATTTTTGTTCTCGTACTTTTCATAGTGCGTTTTTTGTAGTATGTTTTTAATAGTAAAATTTTCTTCAAAAATAATATCACCTATTATGAATAAACATCCTATCCAATCTGAATGGAATGACTTCCTTACTTATTTTTTCATAATCATTTTTAGTTGCTGGTAGTTTTCTTTGTTTTTAAAATTTATCGAATTCATTTCTTCTTAAATCCGAATGTTGTTGTTAAAACCACAAATAATCGGATTCAAGACTTCATTGTGGGTTTGTTTTCAACCGTCAGATCGGAACAGAGAGATTTTCAACCGTTATATTGTTTTTAGAAGCTGAAAGGTCACCTCCATCGCCTATATAATGGGGACCCCTAATGGTGTCCCACATCGATTTCTAAGCCCTCATGTGTCGATGCTCTGCCTCGGTTCTTAAAGATCATTCTGAATCATTTAATGCTCCTCCATTCAGAATATTTATAGAAGACACATCCCAAGATATGTCTTCGATGAATCAAATCTCAAAATGGTTAGTCTATAGGGAAAGGATAGTCCATCATGACTTTTTGAGTGAGTATGATTCTATAATTTCTATGAATATCCAACTCAATGGTTGGGAAGATTTCTATGTATCGAAACTATGGGATCAGGATGTTGTTTATAAAGATTTCCTTATAGAATTATATGAGTCTATTTCCTTATATTGAAGAAGATGGTTGAGAATAATTCTCTTTTAAGAGCAATGATAAGACTTAGAAAAATTCTTACATCAAGGCTGCAAGCTTGGTATTCTTATCATACGATGTTGAAGCAGAATTTTGTTCACATAAGTTACCAGATGTGCAAGGATGTTTTAGAAAAGTGAAGGCAATGGAATGACTTGGACTCAAATATGATATATCATTAAATATTTCTCATCTCTCCCCTAACAACTTGATTCGGCAGTTGTGGGTTCAAGGGTTTTTCATTCCGAGAAGAGGTGATAAAGATAATCTAAAGAAAATTGATATCTACATATTAGATTTCATGGTAACCTTAAGAAAGATTAATCTGATGAGGAACGTTGTTATTATACTTCCAATCATCAATAATGGAACATTGAAAGCTTAAATTATTATGTATCCATCTCTTATTTCCATGATTACTATTCGGTGTCATGATTCATTCACGCTTTCATGCACTTCCATGGCGAGAATTTATAAGATGATGTTGATTATTGGTGATATCTTAGAGAGGATGAAATCTGATTTTTCAAAAGAGTCAGGAGGGTTTTACAATCTGCCAGAGGAGGAGGTAGATGTTGTTATAGAAAATGTGGAGAAAGCAGAACCATCTAAGAATATAGGGAAGAAGAGGAAGCTGAATCAATTGGTAGCTGAAGGCAAATCCCCTAAAGCTAAGGAAACCCAATCCGCACCTCCAATGCGGATGAAACAGAAAGCATATCTAGAAGACGTGGTTGTTGAATGGAGGGAAGATAAGGAGAAAAGGAAAGAAGGGGACTCTTAGTTTGGATTGGACCCTACTGAAGATAAATCTTTAAGGGAGAAAACCGTTGAATATAATGAGATGCTAGAAAAAGAGAAGAAGATGAATAAGAATATGTCTAAAGATGAGGTTGTAAAATCCATTTTGAGAGACACAAAAGTAGCTTTTGAGAATATTCCAGTACCGGAAAATTTTGTGGTTCAACAATTATCAGACACCCCTGTAATGAACTACTTCACTCTAGAAAAACATAGAGTGAATGATGATTTTGAAAGAGTAGAAGAAGAGGCTGAAGTAGAATAAGTAGAAGAAGAAGAAAGTGGAGATCTAGGTTACTTGATTAAACAAGTTGAGGATTATAAAGTGAATGTGAACCTATCATAAAAACTATCACTATGAACTTCTAAGGTCTAGTCCTCAAAGTTTCTCTCTCTGGGAAGTGAGATAACAAAGACGGTAAGAGAGATGATGATAAGGAAGAAGAGAAATAAAATGAATTACCTGAGAAAGAATTCGTTGAGAATAAAATTCTTGAAGAAGGTGCAGAAAAGGAGAAACCTGATGAAGACAATATAGTTCAACTATCTGAAAGTGGGGATGAATCTCTGGATGACGAACCCATTCCGAAAGATGATAAAGGTAAGCATGTGCATATGGACACCCCAAAAAAAGATATCATAAGGAAGAAACATGTTGGTGGTTATTTTAAAAATAATATGGTCGAAATTGAAGAAGAACAATCCCCATGCAAGGTGTCTGATTCGGAATCATCCGCACCGTGTCATGATTTTGTTGTTGAGTATTTTAAGATGTTGGTGGATACAATTCTAATCTTTCCCATCATAGGCTCTAGATTTCATATGCTTTAACACATCCTAAATCAGAAATCAGAATATGTATCCATGTTGATGGAAATTTTTTTGATGATTGAGGCTGAGGATAGAAATTTTCTTATCAACTATTATGTCCACAGATAGTCATGACGAAAAACTAATCTATGGTCAAATAAAATTGATGATGACATGGCTGAGCTTGATCAATTTCAGAATGATGTTAAAGAATATTTTTACATCTAGGATTACAAGATGAAGAATCTTCAAGATATGCTGAACCTTGAACAAAATACTCGGAATCAAAAAGTGAGGGATCTGATTGGGAAGCTTAACTCGGTTTCTCAAAAGTGTAAAGGGGAAAGAGATCTTCGGAATGAGATCAAATAGAAGCTTGTGAAACATGATGAAATTCTTAAAGCACAGTTTGAGGCTCTGAAGGCTCAAGATAAAAGGAATAAAGCCTTAGAAAAACAAGCTGAGGAGGACAAGAAAGACTTGATGAAGCTGAAAACTCTGTTAAAGAAGATAATCCCCAAGGAAAAAGAAGACAAATAGACCATTCTGATTTTTTGTTGTAATGTCTTTCCATGTAAAAATTATTTTATATCTAATGAAATATTTGGTTGGTTGTATCTTGTGTTGTTATGTACTAATGTTTCACGTACTTTATATCATTTTTATTCCCGTAAATTCTTTTTGAAAATCACAAATGGGGAGAAGGAAAAATAACTACTCAAAGCAAGAGAAGGAAAAATCTAAAATGGAGAAGACAAATTTATAAGTTAAGAACTATCCCTTGTAAGGGGGAGTTTCTCATTATGAATTGTTTCATTCTCATGATAATGAAAATTTCATTCCAGTTATCCCGAATAAAATTTTAAGAGTTACAATGCCTAAGGGAGAGTTAGTTGTATTCACCATCATCTATGAACAAAGGGAGATAAGCTTTAATTTCAAAGTCTAGAAAATTTTTATGTCCTTATGTTCTTTTTCGAAATGTAGTTTGTGCTTTCAAAAAAGGGGGAGATTGTTGAGTCAATAAGTTTTTCCTTATGAATTTTTCCATTCCTTCTTGTTTTTAAAATCACAAACACCTTATACATAAGGAAATATATATTTTACTTCTATAAGGAAGATTTCCTTCTCAAAAAAGTTACCCCTACCAGGTTTTCATTATTCTTATCAATATTTTTCTTATTTATGAAAATCATATTCATGTATAAAACCTCCGAATCATATAATACTTAGACATGAGGCATTCTATTTTAGGATCTGAATTATGCATACGAACTATAATGATGTTGCACTCTGAATTCTAGATATGAACTGTAATGATATTCCTCTAAGAATTCTGGATACGAACACTCAAAAAGATCCACTCAGAATTCTGGATACAAACTCTCATAAAGTTCCACTCTCATTTCTGGATACGAACTTATATGAGTTTGACTCAGAACTCCTACTAGTTAAACTCTGAACTTCTACTAGTTCGACACTGAACTCCTACTAGTTCGACTCTGATGCCTGTATGTTCAAATTATGAATTCTAGTGAAACCAGACTCTGAATTTCCTTGAAATTCAGACTCCAGATTTCTACAGAATTCAGGTCCCGAATTATTACAAAACAGAATCTGAATATCTTTTTATTACAGACTCTAAATTCCATTTTAGTTAGACACTGATCTTTTATTTGCTTACATTCCGAACATCATTTTACTTATGCTTACACATGTTTCATTAAAAAGTAATGTTGCACTTTCAGTTATTGACTAACTGTTGGTTGAGTGACACATGTATAGGTCCCTCTGAAATTTCAGGAGAAATATCACCGTTGGAGGAGGGAACCAACTGCTAGAGCATCGCCTATAAATTAGAGCTCATTTGAACGTGGTCAAAACATTTGGGATTTTGGCGATCAGAACTTCCTGAAGTGATTTCTAGAGAGAGAGGATCTTATCAACTCACAAAGCTTTTTTCATAATGTTTGAACAGCTTGTTCAAGCTTTTCCTTGTGCATACTTTCTTCATGTGACTCTGATTGTTGCTGATTACAATCGAGCGCTTCCGGGGATAAGAAGACAGAGGTTCCAACTCCTTGATGTTGAGGGCTTCCTTGCTGAGGAAGATAGATGTGCTGACTACATGATAGTTGAGGGCTTGTGGTTATAGCAAGATAGACTCCGATATTTATATCGAGGGATTAACCTGGTATGGGTAAGACATACATTATTGAAATTATAAATCAAGGGACCTTTATCCATGTTTGTTGGATACCCTTCTCTTTTGGTTAAAAGAGTTACTGTTTGTTTTTTTATTTTTACTACTTTGTTTTTTTAGCTGCATTGTGTATTGTTAAGGAATGTATTACTTTATTATACTTCCTTACTTGTACTTTGATATAGTTAGATTCTATCCACTTTAAGGTAGAATATTTATCTTTGTATCTTTTGTTATGTTCCATTTTCGAAATCACTTTTCTGGAATCTAGCAAGACATTACTACTCTTAGAGGTCGTGTGAATTATCCTTTTTACCTTGTTAAATATAACCATCATAAAAATTTCTCAAAAGAATTTTTAAATGGAACAATTCACCCCCTCTCTTGTATTTGTATCTCACTGTACTTATTTGATCCAATGTTTAGTATTACAGAGAACATCATACTCAGAGTCATACCATCACAACAGTTCCCTAATTTCATATCATGGAATAATATAAAAAATTCACCTTTAAAGAAATTTTAATTATTTAAATCATAAAAACATTAACCTAATAAGTTTAAAAAAATGATATTATAATTTTATTTATTGATTATATTTTAATCACATTAATTGACCAATTTCACAATCTAAAATTTCCATCTATTTCCTAATCAAAATATTCACTTAATTTGTATATTCAACAACATCAATAATTAACCAATTTAAGAACCTTTTTATTCAATCAATTAAATATATAATTACACATTAATAACATAATCACATTCCCATGTTCAACTCATATAATAATCACATGGAAAATAAATTAACAAATCCCAAGATCCAAAACATTAATTTATAATTTAATATATTCAATTAAACATTAAATATACCAATGTTCCGAATGCAATTTCAAAACACATACAAAAAATTGGAATTTTACACTATGGTTATTTAATCTAGACCATATACCTTAAAATCATTGATAAATAATCTTCAACGAAAATCGAAAATTGAAGAAGAACAAAATAGATCATGTTGATGAATTAGAAATAGATATGAAACCTAGATGAAATATAAAGGGTTTTATATATATCCAAACGAAACTCTATATCCCTTAAAATGTATTAAACCAATCAAATTTTAATCTGAAAATAGATACGATATAGAATGAAATCCACACAGGATGTGAATCTCAGACCGTGAGTGGTGCACATCATCAATATGACATTATAATTTTTAGTAATAAGAATTATAAGGGCCAAGAATCCATCCAAGAACATCAAAAATTGGATAAAGTGTCTATTATAGATCTATGGTTGATTTAGTGTGAATTATGAGTTTTTTGAATAATTAAATATGAAATTCAGGAGTTCAAAATTCAGCCTTCACGATTTCATATATGGGGTATACAGTTTCCCCAAATCATGTTCCAAATCATCCACCTATACCATGGGAACACATGGTTTCTAATGAATTGAAACATCATTTTCCAAACCATAAACAAAGATTTTAATCTCTCTCTATCCATTGTTTTATGGTATTCTATGGAATGGTTCATTGTTGGGGAAAACCAAGTGCCAATGTAACACATGCCAAAACCCCTAATAATACATCAAAACATTAACCAAACACTCCCCAAATAAAATCGATAAAATATATATTCAAATCAAGGAAATATAATTAATAAAATGAATCTTGAGACATATAAATAGACTGTTTAGGGTCTTACATTTTCACAATCTACTATCTTTCTATTCCTTTTAAATATTTATCTAGTCCCACTACATATTCTGGGGTATCCAACTAAATTTAAATATTCTCACCCATTAATTGGATTTTACTGTATCTATTGTGTCTTATGAAGGAGAAGGTATGGATGTTAGTGATTACATGGGAGAATTGGGATACCAGGCTTCTTGAGAACATGTATGGAGGTTGTAGCATGTATGTTATGAGGTTGGCCCTCTACAAATTTTAATTTTATGTTTTTTCACATTGGGACATATTTTTTGCTGGGATATTCGTCTTCCCCTTTAACTGTTATTTTATACATTCAGACTCTTTTAAACCCTAGTGTTTTTTCAGGCTTAGTGTACATTGTATATGTTTCATATTTTATAACTTTTTCCCTCTAAAATTCTTCCTTTAGACGACTTTTTGTGTACGTATATGTGTCTAGAGAAATACTCCTTTTCATAGTTGTTCCTTCATGCTGCTCTCTAGCACCTGGCCTATGGAGGTGGGTTTGAGGTAGTTGTTGTCATGAACCAAATCTGGTCTCCATCAAAATCAGCACCCGACCCGGCCCATAACAAGGCGCAAAGGGTGTTCCCGATCCCCACGGGCTGGCACAAGTGCCCGAGTATCATAAAATTATGTTTGGGAACGATTTACCCATGTTTATAAACATTAATCAACAAACTCAATAAAAAGAATCTGGATTTTTCAACTAAAACCATCTTTTACAAAATTCAGAACTGAATTACATCTTTTAAAACAACTCAAAAAGACTATAAAAAAGGTACAAAATCAAAATTAAATGGCCCAAGAACCCTCATGGCAAGGGGCACTGCCCTCAATCCATCTCCACAATACTTCACCACCAAGGACATGCTAGAAACCCGAATCACTAGAACTAAAAACGGTATCATAACCTGAAACAACAAAATAACCAAATCTACTTACACCAAAGGGTGTATGTAGGGTGTGAGACAATGCCCAGTAGGATACCACCACTAAGAGATTACATGTGATAACCATTCAAATACAAAAAGCATGCATGTTTTCAAAAATAGAAAATGCTAGTTACAATTTCTAAAAGATGAAACTAAAAAAACAGTTTTCAAGTGGGAAATCATTAAGAATCAACACTTTTAAAAATATTGTCAACACTAATGAATTTTCTTGCTAACTATACCATATGCCGACGGTAAGTACAAAGTAAATAATGAGCACAAGAAATAGGAAATAACCCCTATGCACTAGCTTGTTCTGGGTCCCAGGTACCTCGTATCTCAATGAGAGTAACCATCACAGTATCAGTTCTTGTGCACGAGCCACTAGTAGGGAACATACCCATAACCTAGTGGTCCCTAATCATCATCATCATTGTTTAGATAGAGTTGTAAGAGTCAATCCTGCTAAGTGAAACTGAGGCCAAACCCCACGGATTCACTAGCATACTAGTACATGTCCACCCACCTAGTACCCGGATTTCCCCCTTGTGCTCAGACAAGTTCAACAAGTCAATAAATATACACTGCACATGAAAATATCATTTTAACATCAGAAGTTCACCAAAAATCCAACATGTGTTCCACACAAGTCTAAAAATCCACTTTTTCATTCAAATGAATTTTGAAATCATACTCACACCAAAAATAGCCCACACCACATTTTGCACATCTTTCACAATTCAACAAATCCGTTATGAATTTTATAAAATCTTTCCAAAGATTACAAACATCACATAACAGCCCAATCACATGTTACATAATACCCTTTTCATAAACAAAGTCCATTTTTCATATCACACTCACGCAAAACAGCCCGAAAACACGTTTCGCACCCACATCCCAATTTCATAAATCACCTCGAAAAAATAAAAAACATTACCAAACAGTTTTACAACATAACTGACAACATTATTTTTCAGAAATTAATTTTAGGAACATACTATCACCAAACCAGTACATAAGCAACCATTTCACACTTTTTGTAACTCATTAAATCATTTATAATTTTCATAAAACCAACGCAAAAGGTGCAACCATGGTTGGCATACAAAACCCATTTCAAAAACCTAATTCAAGACCAAAACAATGCCAATAACAATCTTAATCAGAATTGGAATCCCTAGAAACATTTATTAAACCACCACCAAGTTTTATAAAATACCTCATAAAATACCACAAAAGGTACACATGAAAAACACATGTTTTCACAAATCATGTTCAAGAAGTTTAACATCTTCCACACATTAAAACCATTCGAAAACCCTATTACAAGGCCATCATGACATTAAGGAATTAGAAAAACAGATGTTTCAGACACTTTTAACACTAATAAATCAATTTCACATCTTATAAAATACACCCAAATATTTCCCCAAGAGCCACGCCTGAAAAGCACCCAATTCCAAGCAATAATGCAACTACAAAATTAAACACATAACTCAATCCATCACAAAAACTATTTTTTCACCACAAAAAACAGATTTGAAACATACTAAATTAATAAACCATGAATGATAACTCATCATAAAATGTTTATACAGGTAATCAACTACCTTTTATGTCGAAACACTCAAAACATGGTGTGAAATATAAACCGCACCACCACCACACCTCAAGGAATTGAAATCCAACCTAAAACCAGAAGATTTCACACAAAAGACAAGATATAAAACCCTAGGATTTAAGCCTAACTTATGGACATTTGGAACCTTATGGATAAGGTATGAAACCCTAAAAACATGGAATGTAACCCTAATCAAATTGAAAGAGGAATGAAGAAGACCAACTTACTTGAGAGATCTTGTATAAATCTCCTCACATTCACCAGTAGCTGAATTTGAAAACATCCAAACATTTAAGGGAGTTTCTAACAAGGATTATGATACCATGTAGGAATTTTAAGGGGGAAAAAGAGTGAGAATTGAAGGATTTATGAAGGAAACAAATTACCTTTATTAATCTGCCCGAAATGTGAGTGCTTCATAATTTTCGACCTAAACCGCGCATCAAATGAGCTTCAAAGAGGGTGGGAGGATATTGGACGCGCGTCTGGGTTCAAGGGGCGTGTTTGGGGCTTAGAATATCTGAAAATTACTTTCTATTGGATAAGTTATTGATTAATGAAATTTTATTTTTAAAACTGGAATTGGGCTTTCGGGAAAGCCCAATCCCTTAAATAAAAACCTATATACAACTTTTTTATGGTTTTCTAAAGGCTCCAAACTACAATGGTGGTGTTTCTATATCAGGGGAAACCATTTAGGAACTTGAATGGGTGAAAAATATTAAAAATTGAAAATGTTATAAAAGAAACAAAATTTATTTTTAAATCTTGAATTGGGCTCACGGTTTGGCTCAATTCATGAAAACTCACCCATTCCACCGTAAAAACGTGAGAAACCCAATAAAACAAAAAATAAATAAAAAATTAATGAAATTTAACTTTAAAATAAGTCATGTATGTGACAATTCTCCCCACCATGAAACAATTTCGCCCTGGAAAGTCACATCAAGGACAAAGCAACAACCAAACCCAACTAAGAAACCAAGAGGTACTCCTTTCCCAGGATTCACCGCCAAAGGCCAAAACACATCCAGTGATCAATTAAGGATTAATCTCACAACCAAAACATATACCAACTTCGTGAAATGATCAATCACGTTCATACATTATCCCAAAATGAAACTCCTCGAACGCTATTCGAACAAGACTCAAGCAATTCACCCAAACGAACAACAACTTCGAACAAGGTTACACTTACCTAACATTAACTAAACCATTGGGAGCTATCCAATCCAAACATTTACTCAAGGAAGATATTGGTATCTAGATAGTTCTGAATGGGACTACCTTCCAACAAGCCAACCATGGATATATGTAAGTTACTGGTACATGGGGACACAAATACGCTCCCCACCATAAGAGACAACCAATATTCTTTTTCCGAGACAAAAACAGGACACTAATAGGGAGAGGCCTGAACGGACTCCCTGTACATAGGGTAGGCTTCCATTCAAAATTTATGAAGGAACATACATGAGAATCATAGTGTCTCTCCACACCATAAGAACCAACCATCATAAACGACTAGCATGTGCTGACACAAAAAAACCCCATAAATTTCAAGATTTGAGAAGGTCGCACGATTAGTCTGCACAGTTTGTGAAACCGTGAACTAGCTGTGCAGATCAATATTCCTGCTTGACTTCTAGGCACACAATCTCTATTAATCGTTCACAAACCATGTGTTTAGCCTATCTATCCAAATATCCAACCATTCTACAAATACTCAATGGAAAACAAAGGGGGATGTAATGACATTGGGCGATGTCATGGGTATAAGTCCCCCCACCTATTTCCACCAAGCGTTAAAAACAGAAGAAAGATAATGAAACCATAGGATTAAAAACTTCATATCTTTTATATTTAGGATAGTACTTTTGTACAAGGGTTTAAATGACCCTGTGATTTCCGTTGACTACGAGCCAGCTTCTCTTCGAGACCTATGGCTGGAGCTCAAATGATTGAAGCATCTTAGGCCTCGCAGTTAGTCTTTGGAATCCCACTGAATGAGAATTCTTCTTTCGGTGCCACCAAAAACTACACCACAATCCCAGATATGTTTTCCAGACATAACACATTCCAAACTCACTTTACAATATCCCGATATTTCACTGAAATGAGGGCTAAGAAGATGCCCACACATCACACCTTGTTTCTTCAGGTGAGAAAAAATATAAGTAAATAACACCTACACTCACATTCCTCTAAAATGGATGATTTTTAAGTTTTTACAAGGGAGACATTCGCCCAACATAATAGGGAATCTCAGAGGATTTCTCTACTTTCACCTATATGGTCAATCGAGCACATGACATCATAAGGCATCACCGAACATGACCATTGTGACTAATATAAACAATGCATGGAGAGGGACCTCATACAACATCCCCAAACAACAAATAATTCTAGAAATTGGCCACAATATCTTCTCATGACCATATTTCGAACACTGGTAGTTTATTTTGAACTCTTTCTTCGAAGAGACAAAGAAGGACTGAGAGGCCCTCTTAGACACTATCCAGATACTCATCCATGCTAACAACCCCAACCCACTTCCACCTTAGGAAAATATGAAATCATAAGAAGCTAAGGTCTCTTGAAACCTTCCATGATCACTCTCCCACTACAAGAGGATAAAAAACCCAGGAAAGGATAGGGTGTAGACTCAATCATAAAATATCATGAAAACGATTCCTTGTATTGATCAACTGGAGGGTCTTCAAACAGCGAAACAATCTGGGTTGTACTTTAGTTGTGCATTAACCCTTAATGGGGTGTTCTTTATCCAACGATTGAATCCAAGGACCCATCCGATATGGTTCATTGGTCATGATATACCACAAACCAGCTCCAAACACATGAAGGGAACCACCGTAAAGGCATCCCAAAACATTTTTCAAAAGAGACCACTAATTGTCCCTACAATACAACTTACCGACCAATCTTAGACCCAAAACATAGATCAAACAGCATGATTTCTTGAACTCAAATCATCCCACAACATCAAATTTTTCAAAAACAAATAATACACACCATCCCAACCTATTTATCAAGACATCATGTTTTCCATTAAAAGCATTTCTTTGAAAACAAACAGTTCAGCGGTAAGAGTATTGACCAATGGTACCCAATGGGCCTCACAGATGCATATTTTTGTGCCACACTAGACACCCTCCTCATATCAGTCCCGACACTCATCCAGTCGTGCCATCAACCATCAATCATCCAATTTAACACCATGGATGTGGTCGCTAATGGAAATACCAAAGGTTAAAAAAAATTCATTCCACTTTTCAAAACCAAAATGGCCAACCAACACATCCTTTTTTCTCATAACCGCTAACCATGAGATCAAAATCCAAACTCAAATCATACAAAAATATTCATAAATTCACAACCATTTAGAAAATAACTCACTTTCAATATATTTACATCAATTTCAAAACATCTCATCCCATTAAAACACACTCTGATTGTTTAGAAAACTATATTGGAAACACTTTTCAAAACCAACTTCAATATAGTTCCTGCTTTTAAAGAGGTGTAAGCACCCTATTTAACATTTCAAATCAATTCTGAAAATTCAGTTCCTCCATTTCATAAATCAAACAATTCCATCTTTATTTGAAAATCTTTTCACAAAAACATTAAACTTCTTAAAACCAAGGCACTTTAAAACCAAAGTTCCATGATTTGAAAATTAATGAACACAAGACAATGCGAGAGGAAACTGGTTTCAGTGGGTGACTTGGATATATGGTTGGTAGCCATATTCCAATCACTTCACTGTCACAGAGAGTGTTCTAGGGAATATCCTTGGCTCCACATGGATTACCAGGTCCTGCGAGCTCACTAAGACCATTAACCCAACTCTATTTTGATTTCCCCTACTCATCATTAAACCATGAAAACCAAAGGACTATGAAAGGTCCCGACTTCCCCTAGAGACATGAATCCTGTCATGAGGTGTGGTGATCAGCCACACTACCCATAACTGAAATTCCATGTCCCAACAATCCTAACTCAAGACTATCCCGACTGTTGCCCAAATAACATGACCCAAAGAGAGAAAACCTCCTCTGATACCATTTTTTCACGAACCAAATCTGGTCTCCATCAAAACCTGCACCCGACCCGGCCCGTAACAAAGCCCGAAGGGTGTTCCCAATCCCCACGGGCTGGCAGAAGTGCCTGGGTATCATAAAATGATGTTTGGTAACAATTTACCCAAGTTTATAAACATTAATCAAAAAACAAACTCAATAAAACGAATCTGGATTTTTCAACAAAAACCATATTTTAAAAAAACATAACTTAATTAAATCTTTTAAAACAACTCAATAAGACTATAAAAAAGGAACAAAATCAAAATTAAATGGCCCAATAACCCTCATGGAAAGGGGCACGTCCCTCAATCCATCTCCACAAGACTTCACCACCAAGGACATGCTAGAAACCCGAACCACTGGAACTAAAAATTGTATCGTAACCTGAAACAAAAAAAATTACCAAATCTACTTACACCAAAGGGTGTAAGTAGGGTGTGAGACAATTCCCAGTAGGATACCACCACTAAGAGATTCCATGTGATAAACATTCAAAGATAAAAAGCTTCCAAGTTTTCCTAAATTGAAAATGCTATTTACAATTTCTAAATGGTGAAACTAAAAAAATAGTTTTCTAGTGGTCTATCATTAAGAATCAACACATTTAAAAATAATGTCAACACTTCTTAATTTTCCAGCCAACTATAACATATGCCGACGTTAAGTACAAAGTAAATAATGATCACAAGAAATAGGAAATAACCCCTAGGCACTAGCTCGTTCTGGGTCCCAGGTACCTCATATCTCGATGAGAGTAACCATCACAATATCTGTTCTCGTGCACGATCCACTAGTAGGGAACATAACCATAACCTATTGGTCCCAAATCATCATCATCATCATTTAGTTAGAGTTTTAAGCATCAATCCTGCTAAGTGAAACTGAGTTCAAACCCAACAGATTCACTATCATACTAGTATATGTCCACCCACCTAGTACCCGTGTTTTCTCCTTGTGCTCAGACAAGTTCAACAAGTCAATAAATATACACTGTAAATGAAAATATCATTTTCACATCACAAGTTCACCAAACACCCATCATGTATTCCACAAAAGTATAAAAATCCACTTTTTCATTCAAATGAATTTTGAAATCATACTCACACCAAAAATAACCCACACCACATTTTGCACATCGTTCACAATTCAAAAAATCAGTTAACAATTTTATAAAATATTTCCCAATATTCTAAACATCACATAACATCCCAATCACATTTTACATAATACCCTTTTCATAAACCAAGTCCATTTTGCATATCACACTCACGCAAAACAGCCCGAAAACACGTTTCGCACCCACATCCCAATTTCCTAAATCACCTCGAAAAATTACAAAACATTACCAAAATGTTTTACAACATAACTGACAACATTATGTTTCAAAAATTCATTTTAGGAACATACTATCACCAAAACAGTACATAAGCAACCATTTCACACTTTTTGTAACTCATTAAATCATTTATAATTTTCATATAACCAACGCAAGAGGTGCAACCATGGTTGGCATACAAAACCCATTTAAAAAACCTAATTCAAGACCAAAACAATGCCAATAAAAATCTAAATCAGAATTGACATCCCTAGAAACATTTATTAAACCATCCCCATGTTTTATACAAATACCTCAAACAATACCACAAAAGGTACACATAAAATACACATGTTTTCACAAATAATCTTCAAGATGATTAACATGGTTTCACACATTAAAACCACTTGAAAACCCCATTACAGGGCCAACATGACATTAAGGCATTAACAAAACAGAAGTTTCAGCCCCATTTAACACTAATAAATCAATTTGACATCATATAAAATACACCCAAATATCTCCCCATGTGCCATGCATGAAAAGCACCCAATTCCAAGAAGTAATTCAACTACAAAATTAAACACTTAACTCAATCCATCACAACAAAATAAATTTGCACCACACAAAAAAGATTTGAAAAAAACTAAATTAATAAACCAAGAAAGCTAACTCATCAAAAAATGGTTATACATGGAATCACCAACCTTTTATGTGGAAACACTCAAAACATGGTGTGAAATATAAACCGCACCACCACCGCACCACAAGGAATTTAAATCCAACCTAAAACCAGAAGATTTCAAACAAAAGACAAGATATAAAACCCTAGGATTTAAGCCTAACTTCTGGACATTAGGAACCTTATGGATAAGGTATGAAACCCTAAACACATGGAATGTAACCCTAAGAAAATTGAAAAAAGAATGAAGAAGACCAACTTACTTGAGGGATCTTATATAAATCGCCTCATATTCACCAGTAGATGAATTTTAAAACAACCAAACATTTAAGTGAGTTTCGAACAAGGATTAGGAGGCCATGTAGGAATTTTAATGGGGAAAATAGAGTGAGAATTGAAGGATTTATGAAGGAAAAAAATTACCTTTACTAATCTCCCCTAAATGTGATTGCTTCATAGGTTTCAACCTAAACCGCGATGCAAATGAGCTGCAAAGATGGTGGGAGGATATTGGACGCACGGCTGGGTTCAAGGGGCCTGTTTGGGGCATGTAATCACCGAAAAGACTTACTATTGGATAAGTTATTGATTAATCAAATTTTATTTTTAAAACTGGAATTGGGCTTTCAGGCAGGCCCAATCAATTAAATAAAAAATTATATACAACATTTTTATGGTTTTATAAAGGATCCAAACTACAATGGTGGTGTTTCTATATTAGGGGAGACCATTTAGGAACTTGAATGGGTGAAAAATATTAAAAAATGAAAAAGTTATAAAAGAAACAAAATTTATTTTTAAATCTGGAATTGGGCACACGATTTGGCTCAATTCATGAAAACTCTCCCATTCCACCATAAAAACTTGAGAAACCCAAAAAAACAAAGCATAAATAAAAAATTAATGAAATTTAACTTTAAAATAAGTCAGGTATGTGACAGTTATCCCCACCATGAAAACATTCCACCTCGGAAAGTCACATCAAGTACAATGCAACAACCAAACCCAACTAAGAAACCAAGAGGTACTTCTTTGCTAGGTTTCACCCCCAAAGGCCAAAACACCTCCAGTGATCAATTAAGGATTACTATCACAACCAAAACATATACCACTTTCCTGAAATGATCAACCACATTCATACATTATCCCAAAATGAAACTCCTCAAATGCTATCCGAACAAGACTCAAGCAATTCACCCAAACAAACAACAACTTCTAACAAGGTTGCACTTACCTAACATTAACTAAACCATTGGAAGCTATCCAATAAAAACATTTACGCAAAGAAGATATTGTTATCTAGATAGTTCTGAATGAGACTAACTACCACCAAGACAACCATGGATAAATGTAAGTTACTGGTACGGGGGGACACAAATACACTCCCCACTATAAGAGACAACAAATTTTTTTTCCGAGACAAAAAAAAGACACTAATAAGGGGAGGCCTGAACGGACTCCTTGGTACATAGGGTAGACTTCCATTCCTAATTTCTGAAGGAATACACATGATAATCATAGTGGTTCTCCTCACCATAAGAACCACCATCTTAACCGACTAGCATGGGCCGACACACAAAAAAACCCGAAAAATTTCAAGATTTGGGAAGGTCGCACGGTTAGTCCGCACAGTTTGTGAAACCATGAACTAACTGTGCAAATGAATATTTCTGCATGACTTCTAGGCACACATTCTCTCTTAATTGTTCACAAACAATGTGATTAGCCTATCTATCCAAATTTCCAACCATTCTCCAAAAACTCAATGGATAAAAAAGGGGGAGGTAATGACATTGGGCGATGTAATGGGTATAAGGCCCTCCACATATTTCCACAAAATGTTTAAAATAGAATAAATATAATGAAACCATATGTTCAAACACTTCATATATTTCATATTTAGGATAGTACTGTGTAAAAGGGTTTAAATGACCATGTGATTTCCCTTGACCACGAGCCAGCTTCTCTCTGAGAACTATGGCTGGAGCTCAAATGATTGAAGCATCATCGGCCCCACAGTTAATCTTTGGAATACCACTGAATGAGAATTCTTCTTTCGGTGCCACCAAAAACTACACCACAATACCAGATAAGTTTTCCAGACATAAAAAATTCCAAACTCACATTACCATATCCCGATATTTCTATGAAACGAGGGCTAAGAAGATGCCCACACATCACAACTTGTTTCCTCATGTGAGAAACAATAGAAGTAAAGAACACCTACTCTCACATTATTCTAAAATGGATGATTTTGAAGTTTTTACAAGGGGGAAATTCGCCCAACATTACTGGGACTCTCAATGGATTTCACTACTTTCTCCTGTATGGTCAATCGAGCACATGACATCATAAGGCATCACCGAACATGACCATTGAGACTGATATAAACAATGCATGGAGAGGGACCTCATACAACATCCCCAAACAACACATAATTCTAGAAAGTCGCCACAATATCTTCTCATGACCATATTTCCCACACTAGAAGTTTATTGTGAACTCTTTCTTCGAAGAGACTAAGAAGGACTCAGAGGCCCTCTTAGACACTATCCAGATACTCATCCATGCTAACAACCCCAAACCACTTCCACCTTAGGAAAATATGAAAACGTAAGAAGATATGGTCTCTCGAAGCCTTCTATGATCACTCTCCCACTACAAGAGGATACAAAAACACAAGAAAGGAAAGGGCATAGACTCGTTCTTAAATTCCCAAGAAAAAGATTCCTTATATTGATCAACTGGAGGGTCTTCAAACGGCGAATCAATCTGGGTTGTATTTCAGTTGTGCAATAACCCTTAATGGGGTGTTCCTTATCCAACAATTGAATCCATGGACCCAACCAAGATGGTTCATTGGTCAAGATATACCACAAACCAGCTCCAAACACATGAATGGAATCACCGTAAAGGCATCCCAAATTTTTTTTCAAAAGAGACCACTAACTGTCCCTACAACACAACTTACCAACCAAACATAGACCCAAAATACAGTTCAAACAGCTTGGGTTATTGAACTCAAATCATCCCACAAAATAACATTTTTCAAAAAAAATATAATACACACCATCCCAAACTATTTATCATGACATCACGTTTTTCATTAAAATCATTTCTTTGAAAACAAGTGGTTCAGCGGTAAGAGTATCGACCAATGGTACCCCATGGGCCTCACACATGCATGTTTTTGTGCCACACTAGACACCATCCTCATAGTAGTCCCGACAATCATCCAGTCATGCCATAAACTATCCATCATCCCATATAACGTCATGCATGTGGTCGCTAATTGAAATACCAAAGGTTAAAACAAAAATTCTTTCCACATTTCAAAACCAAAATGGCCAACCAACACACCCTTTTTTCTCATAACCGCTAACCACGAGATCAAAATCCAAACTCAAATCTTACAAAAATTTTCATAAAGTCACAACCATTTAGAAAATAACTCACATTCAAGATATTTACATCAATTTCAAAACATCTCATCCCATTAAAACACACTCTGATTGTTTAGAAAACTCTATTGGAAACACTTTTCAAAACAAACTTTAATATAGTTCCTGCTTTCAATGAGGTGTAAGCACACCGTTTTACATTTCAGAACAATTATGAAAATTTAGTTCCTCCATTTCATAAATCAAACCATTCCATCTTTATTTGAAAATCATTTCACAAAAACATTACACTTCTTAAAACCAAGCCACATTAAAACCAAAGTTCCATGATTTCAAAATTAAAGAACACAAGAAAATGCGAGAGAAATCTAGTTTCAGTGGGTGACTTGGACATATAGCTGGCAGCCATATTCCAATCACTTAACTATCACAAAGAGTGTTCTAGGGAATAGCCTTGGCTCCACATTGCTTGCCAGGCCCTGTGAGCTCATTAAGACCATTAACCCAACTCTCTTTTCATTTACCCTAATCACCATTAAACCATGAAAACCAAAGGACTATGAAAGGTCCTGACTTTCCCTAGAGACATGAATCCCATCATGAGGTGTGTTGATCAGCCACACTACTCATAACCGAAATTCCAAGTCCCAACAATCCTAACTCCAGACTATCCCGACTGTTCCCCAAATAAAATGACCCAATGAGAGAAAACCTCCTCTCATATCATTTTGTCATGAACCTAATCTGGTCACCATCAAAACCGGCACCCGAACCGGCCCGTAAAAAAGCCCGAAGGGCATTCACGATCCACACGGGCTGGCACAAGTTCCTGTGTATCATAAAATGATGTTTGGGAACAATTTACCCACGTTTATAAACATTAATCAACAAACAAACTCAATAAAACAAATATGGAATTTTCAACTAAAACCATCTTTTACAAAATTCAGAACGGATTTACATCTTTTAAAACAACTAAATAAGACTATAAAAAAGTTAAAAAATCAAAATTAAATGTCCCAAGAACCCTCATGGCAAGGGGCACCACCCTCAATCCATCTCCAAAAGACTTCACCACCAAGGACTTGATAGAAACCCGAACTACTGGAACTAAAAACGGTATCCTAACCAGAAACAACAAAATAACCAAATATACTTAAACCCAAGGGTGTAAGTATGGTGTGAGACAATGCCTAGTAGGATACCAACACTAAGATATTCCATGTGATAAACATTCAAAGACAAAAATCTGTCAAGTTTTCATAAATAGAAAATGCTAGTTACAATTTCTAAAAGGTGAAACTAAAAAAACAGTTTTCAAGTGGGATATCATTAAAAATCAACACTTTTAAAAATAATTTCAACACTACTGAATTTTCCAGCCAACTATACCGTATGTCGATGGTAAGTACAAAGTAAATAATGAGCATAAGAAATAGGAAATAATCCCTAGGCATAACCTCATTCTGGGTCCCAGGTACCTCATATCTCGATGAGAGTAACCATCACAATATCTGTTCTCGTGCACGAGCCACTAGTATGGAACATAACCATAACCTAGTGGTCCCAAAACATCATCATCATCTTTTAGTTAGAGTTGTAAGCGTCAATACTGCTAAGTGAAACTGAGGCCAAACCCCATAGATTCACGAGCATACTAGTACATGTCCACCCACCTAGTACCCGGGTTTTCCCCTTGTGCTCAGACAAGTTCAACAAGTCAATAAATATACACTGCACATGAAAATATCATTTTCACATCACAAGCTCACCAAACAGCCATCATGTATTCCTCACAATTCTAAAAATCCATTTTTTCATTCAAATGAATTTTGAAATCATACTCACACAAAAAATAGAACACACCACATTTTCCACATCTTTCACAATTCAAAAAATCAGTTAACAATTTTATAAAATATTTCCCATGATTCTAAACATCACATAACAGCCCAATCACATGTTACATAATACACTTTTCATAAACAAAGTCTATTTTGCATATCACACTCACGTAAAACAGCCCGAAAACACGTTTCGCACCCGCATCCCAATTTCATAAATCACCTCGAAAAATTAAAAAACATTACCAAAATTTTTTACAACATAACTGACAAAATTATGTTTCAAAAATTAATTTTAGGAACATACTATCACCAAAACAGTACATAAGCAACCATTTCACACTTTTTGTAACTCATTAAATCATTTATAATTTTCCTAAAACCAACACAAGAGGTATAACCATGGTTGGCATACAAAACCCATTTCAAAAACCTAATTCAAGACCAGAACAATACCAATAACAATCTAAATCATAATTGGCATCTCTATAAACATTTATTAATCCAACCCCAAGTTTTATACAAATACCTCATACAATACCACAAAAGGTACACGTGAAAAACACATGTTTTCACAAATCATGTTCAAGAAGTTTAACATGGTTTCACACGTTAAAACCATTCGAAACCCCCATTACAAGGCCAACATGACATTAATGCATTAACAAAACAGAAGTTTTCGACCCTTTTAACACTAAATAATCAATTTCACATCTTATAACATACACCCAAATATTTCCCCAAGAGCCACGCATGAAAAGCACCCAATTCCAAGCAATAATGCAACTACAAAATTAAACACATAACTCAATCCATCACAAAAAACAATTTTTTTCACCACACAAAACAGATTTGAAACATACTAAATTAATAAACCAAGCATGATAACTCATCATAAAATGGTTATACATGGAATCACCTATTGTTTATGTCGAAACACTCAAAACATGGTGTGAAACATAAACCGCACCACCACTGCACCTCAAGGAATTGAAATCCAACCTAAAACCAGAAGATTTCACACAAAACAGAAGATATAAAACCCTAGGATTTAAGCCTAACTTCTAGAAATTAGGAACCTTATGGATAAGATATGAAACCCTAAACACAAGGAATGTAGCCCTAATCAAATTGAAAGAAGAATGAAGAAGGCCAACTTACATGAGTGATCTTGTATAAATCACCTCACATTCTCTAGTAGCTGAATTTGAAAACAGCCAAACATTTAAGGGAGTTTCGAAAAAGGATTAGGAGACCATGTAGGAATTTGAATGGGGAAAAAATAGTGATAATTGAAGGATTTATGAAGGAAACGAATTACCTTTATTAATCTGCCCGAAATGTGAGTGCTTCATAAGTATTGACCTATACCGCGATGCAAATGAGATGAAATGAGGGTGGGAGGATATTGGACGCGTGGCTGAGTTCAAGGGGCGCGTTTGGGGCTTGGAATCACCGACAAATCCTTAATATTGGATATGTTATTGATTAATCAAATTTTATTTTTAAAACTGGATTAGGGCTTTCGGGCAGGCCCAATCCCTTAAATAAAAACCAATATAAAACTTGATTATGGTTTTCTAAAGGCTCCAAACTACAATGGTGTTGTTACTATATCAGGGTAGACCATATAGGAACCTGAATGGGTGAAAAATATTAAAAATTGAAACGTTATAAAAGAAACAAATTTTTTTTTTAAATCTGGAATTGGGCTCACGGTTTGGATCAATTCATGAAAACTCACCCATTCCACCATAAAAACTTGAGAAACCCAAAAAAACAAATCATAAATAAAATTTTAATGAATTTTAACTTTAAAATAATTCATGTATGTGACAATTCTCCCCACCATGAAAACATTCCGCCCAGGAAAGTCACATCAAGGAAAAAGCAACAACCAAACACAGTTAAGAAACCAAGAGGTACTCCTTTGCCCGGTTTCACCCCCAAAGGCCAAAACACCTCAAGTGATCAATTAAGGATTACTCTCACAGCCAAAACATATACCACATTCCTGAAATGATCAATCATGTTCGTACATTATCCCAAAATGAAACTCCTCGAATGCTATACGAACAAGACTCAAGCAATTAACCCAAACGAACAACAACTTCGTACAAGGTTACACTTACCTAACATTAAATAAACCATTGGGAGCTATCCAATCCAAAAATTTACTCAAGGAAGATATTGGTATCTAGATAGTTCTGAAGGAGACTACCTACCACCAATCCAACCATGGATAAATGTATGTTACTGGTATGGGGGGACACAAATACGCTCCCCACCATAAGAGACCACCAATATATTTTTTCCGAGACAAAAACAGACACTAATAGGGGGAGGCCCGAATGGACTCCCTGGTACATAGGGTAGAATTCCATTCAAAATTTCTGAAGTAACATGCATGAGAATCATAGTGGTTCTCCCAACCGTAAGAACCAACCATCTTAACAGACTAGCATGTGCCGGCACAAAAAAAACCTCAATAATTTCACGATTTGGGAAGGTCACACGGTTACTCCTCAAAGTTTGTGAAACCATGAACTAACTGTACAGATCAATATTCCTTCATGACTTCTAGGCACACGGTCTCTCTTAATCGTTCACAAACCATGTGCTTAGCCTATCTAGCCAAATTTCCATCCATTCTCCAAATACTCAATGGAATACAAAGGGGAAGGTAATGACATTGGGCGATGTCGTGGGTATAAGGCCCTCCACCTATTTCCACCAAACGTGAAAAACAGAAGAATGATAATGAAACAATACTTTTAAACACTTCATATCTTTCATATTTAAGATATTACTTTGTACAGGGGATTAAATGACCCTATGATTTCCCTTGACTACGAGCCAGCTTCTCTCCGAGACCTATGGATGGAGCTCAAATGATTGAAGCATTTTCGGCCTCGCAGTTAGTCTTTAGAATCCCACTGAATGAGAAATATTCTTTCAGTGCCACCAAATACTACACCACATTCCCAGATAAGATTTCCAGACATAACACATTCCAAACATACTTTACCATATCCTGATATTTCACTGAAACGAGGGCTAAGAAGATGCCCACACATCGCACCTTGTTTCTTCAGGTGAGAAACAATATAAGTAAAGAACACATACACTCACATTCCTCTAAAATGGAATATTTTGAAGTTTTTACAAGGGTGACATTCACCCAACATAACAGGGACTCTCAGAGGATTTACTACTTTCACCTATATGGTCAATCGAGCACATGAAATCATAAGGCATCACCGAACATGACCATTGCGACTGATATAAACAATGCATGGAGAGGGACCTCATATAACATCCCCAAACAACACATAACTCTAGAATGTGACCACAATATCTTCTCTTGACCATATTTCCCACACTGGTAGTTTATTGTGAAATCCTTCTTCGAAGAGACTAAGAAGGACTCAGAGGCCCTCTTAGACCCTATCTAGATAATCATCCATGCAAACAACCCCAAACCACTTCCACCTTAAGAAAATATGAAAACTTAAGAAGCTATGGTCTCTTGAAACCTTCCATGATCACTCTCCCACTAAAAGTGGATACAAAAACCTAGTAAAGGAAAGGGTGTAGACTCAATCTTAAAATATCAATAAAAATATTCCTTATATTGATCTACTAGAGTGTCTTCAAATGGCGAAACAATCCGAGTTGTACTTCAGTTGTGCCCTAACCCTTAATGGGGTGTTCCTTATCCAACGATTGAATCCAAGGACCCAACCAAGATGGTTTATTGGTAAAGATATACAACAAACTAGCTCCAAACACATGAAGGGAACCACCGTAAAGGCCTCCCAAAATTTTTTTCAAAAGGGACCACTAACTGTCCCTACAACACAACTTACCGACCAAACTTAGACCCAAAATACAGTTCAAACAGTAGGGGTTCCTGAACTCAAATCATTCCACAACATCAAATTTTTCAAAAACACATAATACACGCCATCCCAAACTATTTCTCAAGATATAATGTTTTTCATTAAAATCATTTCATTAAAAAAAACATTTCAGCTGTAAGAGTATCGACCAATGGTACCCCATGGGCCTCACACATGCATGTTTTTGTGCCACACCAGACACCCTCCTCATATCAGTCTCGACACTCATCTAGTCATGCCATCAACCATCCATCATCCCATATAACCTCATGCATGTGGTCGCTAATGGAAATACAAAAGGTTAAAACAAAAATTCATTTCACTTTTCAAAACCAAAATTGCCAACCAACACATCCTTTTTTCTCATAACGGCTAACCACGAGATCTAAATCCCAACTCAAATCTTACAAAAATTTTCATAAATTCACAACCATTTAGAAAATAACTCACATTCAAGATATTTACATCAATTTCAAAACATCTCATCCCATTAAAACACACACTAATTGTTTAGAAAACTCTATTGGAAACACTTTTCAAAACCAACTTCAACATAGTTCCTGCTTTCAAAGAGATGTATGCACACCATTTTACATTTCAAAAAAATTCTGAAAATTCAGTTCCACCATTTCATAAATCAAGCCATTCCATCTTTATTTGAAAATAATTTAACAAAAACATTACACTTCTTAAAAACTAGCCACTTTAAAACCAAAGTTCCATGATTTCAAAATTAAAGAACACAAGACAATGCGAGAGGAAACTAGTTTCAGTGGGTGACTTGGACATATGGTTGGTAGCCATATTCCAATCACTTCAATATCATAGAGAGGGTTCTAGGGAATATCCATGGCTCCACATGGATTTCTAGACCCTGCGAGCTCACTAAGACCATTAACCCAACTCTCTTTTCATTTCCCCTAATCATCTTTAAACAATGAAAATCAAAGGACTATGAAAGGTCCCGACTTCCCCTAGAGAGATGAATCCCGTCATGAGGTGTGGTGATCAGCCACACTACTCAAAACTGAAATTCCAAGTCCCAACAATCCTAACTCTATACTATCCTGACTGTTCTCCAAATAACATGACCCAAAGAGAGCAAACCTCCTCTGATACCATTTTTTCACGAACCAAATCTGGTCACCATCAAAACCGGCACGTGACCCGGCCCGTAACAAAGCCCGAAGGGCGTTCCCGATCCCCACAGGCAGGAACAAGTTCCCAGGTATCATAAAATGATGTTTGGGAATAATTTTCCCATGTTTATAAACATTAATCAACAAACTAACTAAATAAAACAAATCTGGGGTTTTCAACTAAAAAAATCTTTTACAAAATTCAGAATTGAATTACATCTTTTAAAACAACTCAATAAGACTACAAAAAAGGTACAAAATAAAAATTAAATGGCCCAAGAACCCTCATGGAAAGGGGCACCACCCTCAATGCATCTCCACAAGACTTCACCACAAAGGACATGCTAGAAACCCGAACCACTAGAACTAAAAAATGTATCCTAACCTGAAACAACAAAATAACCAAATCTAATTACACCCAAGGGTTTAAGTAGGGTGTGAGACAATGCCTTGTAGGATAACACCACTAAGCTATTCCATGTGATAAACATTCAAAGACAAAAAGCTTGCAAGTTTTCATAAATAGAAAATGCTAGTTACAATTTCTAAAAGATGAAACTAAAAAAACAGTTTTGAAGTGGGCTATCATTAAGAATCAACACTTTTAAAAATAATGTCAACACTGCTGAATTTTCCAGGCAACTATACCGTATGACGATGGTAAGTACAAAGTACATAATTATCACATGAAATAGAAAATAACCCCTAGGCACTAGCTCATTCTGTATCCCAGGTACCTCATATCTCGATTTGAGTAACCATCACAATATTTGTTCTCGTGCACAAACAACTAGTAGGGAACATACCCATAACCTAGTGGTCCCCAATAATCATCATCATCCTTTAGTTATAGTTGTAAGTGTCAATCCTGCTAATTGAAACTGAGGCCAAACCCCACAGATTCACTAGCATACTAGAACATGTCCACCCACCTAGTACCCCGGGTTTTCCCCTTGTGCTCAGACAAGTTCAACAAGTCAATAAATATACACTGTACATTAAAATATCATTTTTGCATCACAAGTTCACCAAATAGCCAACATGTATTCCACAGATGTCTAAAAATCAAATTTTCCATTCGAATTAATTTTGAAATCATACTCACACCAAAAATAGACCACACCACATTTTCCACATCTTTCACAATTCAACAAATCCGTTAAAAATTTTATAAAATCTTTCCCAAGATTCTAAAAATCACATAAAAGCCCAATCACATGTTATATAATACCCTTTTCGTAAACAAAGCCCATTTTTCATATCACACTCACGCAAAACAGCACGAAAACACGTTTCACACCCACATCCCAATTTCATAAATCACCTTGAAAAATTACAAAACATTACCGAAATGTTTTACAACATAACTGACAACATTATGTTTCAAAAATTCATTTTAGGAACATAATATCACCAAAACAGTACATAAGAAACCATTTCACACTTTTTGTAACTCATTAAATCATTTATAATTTTCATAAAACCAACGCAAGAGGTGCAACCATGGTTGGCATACAAAACCCATTTCAAAAACCTAATTCAAGACCAATACAATGCCAATAACAATATGAATCATAATTTTCATCCCTAGAAACATTTATTAAACCACCTCGAAGTTTTATACAAATACCTCAAACAATACCACAAAAGGTACACATGAAAAACACATGTTTTCACAAATCATGTTCAAGAAGTTTAACATTGTTTTACACATTAAAACCATTCGAAAACCCCATTACAAGGCCAACATGACATTAAGGCATTAACAAAATAGAAGTTTAAGTCCCTTTTAACCCTAATAAATCCATTTCACATATTATAAAATAGACCCAAATATTTCCCCAAGAGCCACACATGAAAAGAACCCAATTCCAAGAAATAATGCAACTACAAAATTAAACACCTAACTCAATCAATCACAAAAAACAATTTTTGGCACCACACAAAACAGATTTGAAACATACTAAATTAATAAACCAAGCAAGCTAACTCATCATAAAATGGTTATACATGGAATCACCTACCTTTTATGTCGAAACACTCAAAACATAGTGTGAAACAAAAACCGCACCACCACCGCACCTCAAGGAATTGAAATCCAACCTAAAACCAGAAGACTTCACACAAAAGACAATATATAAAACCATAGGATTTAAGCCTAACATCTGGTCATTAGGAGCCTTATGGATAATATATGAAACACTAAACACATGGAATGTAACCCTAAGAAAGTTGAAAGAAGAATGAAGAAGACCATTGTACTTGAGAGATCTTGTATAAATCGCCTCACATTCACCAGTATCTGGATATGAAAACAGCCAAAAATTTAAGGTAGTTTCGAACAAGGATTAGGAGACCACGTAGGAATTTGAATGGGAAAAAAATAGTGAGAATTGAAGGATTTATAAAGGAAACAAATTACCTTTATTAATCTGCTCGAAATGTGAGTGCTTCATTAAATTTGACCTACACCGCAATGCAAATGAGCTGCAATGAGGGTGGGAGGATATTGGACGCGTGGCAAGGTTCAAGGGTTGTGTTTGTGGCTTGGAATCACCAAAAAAGAAATAATATTGGATAGGTTATTTATTAATCAAATTTTATTTTTAAAACTGGAATTGGGATTTCTGGCAGGCCCAATCCCTTAAATAAAAACCTATATACAACTTGTTTATGGGTTTCTAAAGTCTCCAAACTACACTGGTGGTGATTATATATTAAGGGAGACCATTTATGAACTTGGATGGGTGAAAAATATTAAAAATTGAAAAAGTTATAAAAGAAAAAAAAATATTTTTAAATATGGAATTGGGCTCATGGTTTGGCTCAATTCATGAAAACTCACCCATTCCACCATAAAAACTTGAGAAACTCCAAAAAACAAAGCATAAATAAAAATTTAATGAAATTTAACTTTAAAAAAAGTCATTTATGTGATAGTTGTGGCTCAATACTTAGTTACGGTTAGGTTGTGACAGATTTTATAATCATAAATGAATAAATTTATATTAACAATGATATATATATACATAGATATATATATATATCATATTTATTTTATTCCTATTAATATCCTCCATCTGAAAAAGTAAGTTATTATTTTCAAATTTAAATAATTATAGTTTTTGGGTTGTTTAATATCTTAGTTTCATTTCATATATGTCACCAGACATATTTTCCCTATTTTTTGTAATCGTAGATAGTTATGTTATACCCCACTGTTTTAATAAATAATGTCTTGATTATTTGAACATGTTATCAGTAATGAAGGGTTTGATATTAAAAAATCAATTGGGAATAACCCAAATTGTAAATAAGTTTAATAAGATATCCATTAAAAATGGATATTGGGAATCAAAATGGTTATCTAAAATAATATTTTATATCCTTCCATAATATGGATAAAAATAGAGGGTTGTTAAAATTTCTAAATTGGGGAGAAGAATATGATCCAATGACAAATATTGAGTAAATGATAACATAACTATTGTTATTGAAAAAAACCAGAAATATTTTATTGTTAAAGAATATTATTCATAAATATTAAATGTAATAGACAAATTTTTTATTTCAAGATCCTTGTCTTATAGTTGAGGTATTATTTTACAATCATGATTTCCAATATAAGAACATATACATAGATGATATTTTTTTAAGTAGAATTTCATCACAGATTTTTACTTATATGAATTTACACAACATATATTATTCCCTAAAATGATGATGAATTATTCATTCCTAATGTAGTAAATTCAGATTTAATGGATCATAAAATCCTTCAATAAATCCTTTATTCTATACGTATTTAGAAAAACAATAATTGTTATCATAATATATCTTATACTCAAAAATTTTATATTTGTGTATAAATTAATAAACACAACACAATGAGTTCTATTTAATACATCCTATAAATGGATAATCTTATATAACACCCAATAGAAATAATTCGAAAATTAAAAGTCCATATATTTAGAATAAAGGTCATGAAATTTAAAAAATATATTGAATAATACTCTCCTAAGAACCATAATGTGTCTCTTAATAGAACATAAACAATATGTAAGTATGTTGATTTATCTAAAATTATGATAATAACCATAAAAACTCAATGAAAAAAATATATTATTTATAAATTAACACAATCCATATACGTAGATAAAAATAATGGAATATTGAATACATTCTATAAATTAATAAATTTTGGAAATTCTATGAAAAAAAATCATAAACCACATTGTCTACATTAAACTATTTGGTTCAATGGTAAAGGGTAATATAATATTATATTGATCAATATAAATCATCTTTTTATTCAAACTAAGCATAATAATATCAACAACAAGTATATACTAAGCAATTTATTTATCCAAATCACTTGTTTTACATAAAATATTACCTCACCATAAAATTATTTTCCCAGTCTATTAGTACCATTAAACATATTCTTGAATATATACAATAAAATCAGTATTGAACAATCCTTATCTATTTTAGGATTATAATAACAATGGTTTGGATGATAAAATTTAATTATAAATCATTTTAATCAAATCCAAATAATAAAACCTCAGTCAACTAAAATCCTTCTTAAACCATTAATTGTGATTTATCATCTTATTTCTTAATACTTACTTCCATTCATTGTTCATTTTAATAATCATCACCATCAATAGTATGACTATTACTCATATTACCATTATTATATTATTTTTAACCATTAGAAATAGGAACACAATTTACATAATTCCCATATTTATAAAATTTTAAACATTAATCCATTGATGACACCTTAGGGGAACCAATATTCACATAAATTGTGTTAAAAAATAAATTCTTATTTCTCATCGAAAAATTCTTTATACATGTTTTATTTTCCACACCCATATCATCTTCTTATTCTTTTATGTTATTTACCTTAGTGATTCATACAAAATTATTAACTTTTTTGAAACTCCATTTTCATCCCACCTTGGTCATCATGAATGTCCATTTTTCTGTAATTCCTTACTTCAGGAAAGTCACCCATGTTAGGATATTTAGTCATATGAAAAGATATATGCTGAGGAAAAATATGAAGTTTTTTCACTATAGATAATGTATAACATTGTTTATGGTATTTATAATCAATTGATTGTATATCCCATTCAATGTTAAAAATACTTCACATTATTTCAAATTTGAATAAACCAAAAAATTTGAGTGTGATAAATAATAATAATAGTGGGAAACCACATATTTAAAAAAATAATTTATTGGATATCTAGATCATGAAAAATTCTTTTCAAGCCATAACACCATTTTTTTTTAATTTTTTAATTTTTTTTTTATCATTAAATCAAATACAATATAGTGGTTTATAAATAAAATGTGAGTTAACCCATTCATATCACAAGAGAGTTTCAATCTATGTTCATATTAAAGGAGAGCTCGCCATTAACCAAAATGATTGTTGATATAAAATTGATCCAAATTTTATGGTGTTATTAGAAGTAGATGTATATTATCAAATTCTAAATTCTCTTTTACTATCAATATTATGATGTATTTAAAAGAGAAATAGATAATCTCCTCCATTCCAGAACATTTATGTGGTTATCCTTTAATTTAACATATCCTTAGGGTTTTAGACAATTTTTTCTATTCCTAATATCTAATTATTGACAAAACCAATCATATCCTACCGTAGTAAAAATCCAAATCAAAAAATATAAAAATATCACCTCATTTGATATTAATATTATTTACACATTAAAACAACGGATGATCATGTAAAATAAAGGATTAGTGTATTTGCATACTAGATACATAATATTGTAATATTATGAAATATATATGACATATACCCCAATGATATTTCCACATAATACTCTTTATTAGTCTAACTCTACATATAATACATCACTATAACATGATTAATGAAAATGTAAGCCTGGGTGAGATTATATTCCAAGTGAGTGTATACATGGGAGATTCTTTCATTATATAGTAGGTTAATCATAAGGATATAATTAAATATTCAATTCATATTCCTATGGTAAAATATCCATATATAAAAAATATATCAAATAACATGAAATAAAAATATATCAAAATAAATTTCAATAAAATTATAAGAGATACAATCAAAATCTACATGTAACAACATATAAATTTTTAATAATAAATATATGAAATCATAAACTTTAATAACTATAAAAATTAAATCACATCCAAAAAATCATTGGAAAATACATATAATGTGATCAATCTCCCACATAGAAGTTTTATCATATCCATTTGAATTAATGTCCACCCATTTTATAATGATAATATATAAAACAAATCTTATTCATGCATCATACTTTGAAGAAAACTATCAAAATAATGTCCATTATTATCATCACCATATCCTATGTTATCAATATAAATATACCCATAGCAGTGGACAGATATATAATTACAAGTCATAAAATAAAAATGTAAACTAATTCAAATTTTCATCACTATATCATTATTTATCTATAATATAATTAAAAATGTTGAAATGAAAATTATTTTCATAAACAATAAAAAAATTCACCATAACATAATACTTGTAAAATAGAAGGGTTTTAGAAAATTATCATCATTATAATCATATAAAACATGATAAATTGTATTGAGTGTATTATTTCATCATTTAACATAATAAATCATATTTAAAATAAATTGTTTTTATCATTAATGAAAATTGTAGTAAAGAAATCATTGGTATTTTTTATATTGAAAAATACCATTTTATTTGAAATATCTAATTATAATTTTTATAATATATCAAAAATTATAGATATTATTTTATTTGAAATGAACCATTGACAAATTTAATTAAATATTGAATTAATTTATAAATAATTATTAATGTAAATTTAATTCTTGTCATGTATGATGATACAAGTATTCTTATAACATTTTTGGTAAAAAGTCAAAATAACATATTTTGGAAAAATTATCTATTTTGCGAAAAAATTATTTAATGTCAAAATAATTACAAATTAAATTGAAAAATAATATTATAATTGTAAAATCACTGCTGAATACATAATTAGAAAATATCTATGTAGAATAAAGAAAATATTTTTTACCTAAGTGAAAAATATGGTATATTTTCCTTAATCATTTTCCTATTAAGTGTTTAATGTGAGAAAAATGAACAATTTTTTTGTAGATAAATTAATTTTTTTCAAGAAAATAAAATAATTTTTTTTCTGGTTGATCATGAATTTTCTTCATCAAATGTCTAATAATATACAATTTTTGTGAAGCAATAGATTTTAAGATAAAACCCTTACTACAATGGGAACATTTTAATCAAAATCCTTTTGTTAGAAATAACATTAAATGGATATGTAAATGCAATAATTTTGATTATAGGAATAAAAAAATACATTTATAAATTGTATATATAGCGTATAAAAGAATCGAGTTTTGAATATGGATTGACTCTGTAATATCCAAGAATTTTGGTTTAATTTTTTTAATTATTTTGGATTATTCTGAGACTAGGCATTCTAACAACACCTAATTCTAAGGCCAGGTGATTCAGAATAGAACATTTATTTTTTATGTTCATTTAGTAAATGTGAGTATGGGATTTTATAACATTTAAACTAGTTATTTGATTAAAATTTGAAGGCACCGTTAAACTCAGATCATCGGGATTCACCTAAAAATGATGTAACATTGATCGATGGGGGTCAGTCAGAAAATATGGTTTTCATGATTTAAATTTTTTTTAAAAAAATAAAAAATTTATATTATATTATTTTCTCAATATTGAGGGGTGTTACTCCTTCACTGTGGTTCTGCTATGAGGTAGTGATGATCCCCTTTAATGAGACACCTTATTAGATGGGAAACATACATGTTGCTTCACTAAGGAAACACTGTAATAGAAACACTAAGATGTATTTCTTTATTAATTAGATAACTAATTGGGGAATTAAACATAGAATAACAATGATGAACCTACATGGAAAACAGTCTCCATCGATGAACAACGAACACCAGGGAATTAATAGTGCCATCAACGCCCCTCCATCAATTGGACTAAAGGATGATGAACACAGAAAACATCAAACGGAACATAAATCTTATGGAATAGATCACATCAATGATTAAATCAAATGAAGAATATGTTTTTTTATTTAGTTTCCCCATTTTGGGTTTATAAATGATGAACGCAAATCAACCCACAGACATGATGAACTTCAGATAATGTTTTAATAAAGGAAATTATTTTTCATGGGTTTTCTATACATGGATTAATTATTTATTGACAGAACATTAAATCATTATACATTGTTTTCTAAACCTTTAATTCGGAGGGCACATGTGACATGAACAAATACCAGGCCCCTATTCCTTGTGTGTTTTGTGCATTGTTCATGGTTATATATTCAATGTAGTGGGAAGTAGGATTTTAGGTCATTGCATGGAAATGGAATCCCCCAGAGGCCATAGGTGAAAGCTGTGTGAAGGATGGAGCATCTACGCAGAGCCATTTCTATACGGAAGAACCCATCGGTGGGCCAGCGCCATCGGCCGCATGGGGGGTGCCACGATTTCATGGCAGGAGAAGTATCATGGCCAGCTCGTGTTGCGGTGGTGTAGTAGGAGCCTCCAACATCTGTGATGGTTGCTGTATGCAAGCGTATGCAGGAACTGGGCTGCGGTGGTTCCCTACAAACGTGGATTCACGCCGTGTTACACGCGATAAGTAATTGGTCAACTAACAGAGGCCAAGGAGGCAGCCCAGTAGATACAGGTGAGGTATGAAGTGGACAAGGCTGAATGGTGTGTCTCTGTTAGGTGAGTCATATCCTCCAATGGTGGACTAGGTGCGGCACATGTGGGACCCAATACCCAATGGGATGAACTGGGCTAGACCCAGGCCATGAGAGGTTTAGGTCAGGTCAGTGGACCCAGGGCTTGGCTAGGTCGGACTTGACGGGGACCCCACAACCCCTTTTTTGAAAAAATGATAATATCATTCAAACTGGGTGTCTGATTGATGAGCCGTTTGTGTTGTTTAAACCCTTTTGATAAGGTTGATATTTTTTAATTCTCTAAAGTGGATTTAATTGATGTTGTAATTCATAAAACGGATTGATAAGAGGTATTCCTAGAATCATGTGAAATAAGTGCTAAAACCCTACGGTTGGATGTGAACTAAATACCGCGGACAAGAGACCCTATATGGATCAGCTATAATGGCCCAGTGGGATGTGTCTTCAATGTGACCTGGAAGGCTTGTGGTGGCGAGAAACACTCTGTGTCTTTGTAGACCCATGGTACATGACATGATAAGAAACCTAGTATGGCCGTGGTGGGAATTAGATTATGGGTGACCCTACATGACCATGATGGGAAGAAGCTTCTATGTGACCAAAAATTCCCATGGTATTCATCAGGGATGAGTACCAAATCAGTCCATGGTATTTAGATGTAGCTTCTGTGTGACCTGACTGGACAACTTTACTAATTAAGGTGGAGTTCTCCAACTGACCGAGTTGTTCAATTATCTGATTCAGGGTCCGGCTTTAATATTCTAGATAACACCTAGTGTGAGTTATCTGGGATCATAATTGTTATTCCTGGACATACATTGGTGTTTTATGGTGGATTACATTTGGGGTATTTACTTGTTGTTTTGGGATCTCTACAGAGTATTTTGTTACTCACCCCTGTATGAGATTGGCCAACACGTGTCTTGTATATTGAAGATGAATGAATACATTGACGGGGGACTTGATGGCCCATGATCCTGTGGTTCCTAGAGAGACTAGGTAGGAAGGTCATACTTCAATGGCTTCAATCAACAACTCTACACATACCCATCAGTTGAGGATTTCATCATATAACATTCAAGAATTCCTTGTACAATCATATTTTCAGTTTTAATTTTTTTGGGATGGTATTGTAGACCATTTTACCTAATTTTTATGGTTTTAATTAGTGGATATTTAGTGTAATGCATGTTTACCATTCCTTCTATGGGATGTGGTTGTGTATGCATGCAAAAAGTACTCTAGAAAATTTATCCCACTTGCAGGCTGACTTCATTCCCATTAGTCGTGAACCCCTTCCCTTCAAGGGGTGGGATTGGGGGATATCATTACATGGACCCTAGGGGACCGTTCATAACAAAGTGATATCAGAGGTGTTCTGTTCTACCTCAATGTCCGATAGTTTGTTGTATTGTTTTTTGGAAATTATGTTAAATGTTTCGAGTTCAACATTCAAAGTCGGGTTGTCCAGTGTTAGTATGGTGGATGATGTATCCATACACCAAGACCTTGATTTTTTTCGACACTATACATAAACACACTGGTTGCATGAATTATATAAGAATTGAGTGTTTACATACATTTGTCTTGAATAAGAGTCATCTCACTAGTTATTATCTATTGACCATGGTACGTCCTGATTTGTTTCAGAATGTCTCCATGAAAATGGATACCTAGGATTTTTATGTGTTATCATGGGGACAACCCACCTAGTGATGGGTCTTTGGTTCAGGGACCACTGATAGAGATAGACCAGATAGGTGGTGCACGAGCATTACCAACACTAGTTGATCAGAAGTTAAAACCAGTGTTATTGGAATAGGAAACACCTAGGCTTAGTTCCATCAATGAGTTATAGAGGCAGAGACATTATAGGTTCACAAGAGAGATGGATCCTCATTCAACTAAGGACTAGTTTTAGGTGGTGATGCATGTCTTCCACATATTGAGGACACTGCATGATCAATTATTGATTTTAGCTGTGAATCATCCTTAGGGATCAACAAGGAGATGATAGAGCTTGAGGATTCAAACTCATGATGAGGTGAAACTCATTTGGGGTGACTTTGAGAATCTTATACATTAGGTGTTATCCCCCAAAAACATGCACTCAGTGCGCATACATGATATTTTTCACCAACAGAAGTGAAGCATGTACTTTGATGAATAAATTGTGATGTTAACAGACCTCTCTCGCAACTCCACATACATGTTGTGAGTCATTTTATTCAGGGCATAGAACTTTGTCTAGGGACTCAAATAGATGATCAGGGCATCTATGGTGTCTCCCAGCATCCACTCTTAGGCAGTGCTGCTGGAGATAGCCCTTTGTGTGGGTAGCTTCCTAGTCGAGCATGCACCGATAGCCAGATCCACAAGTAGACATCAGGTAATGGAGTCATTAGAAGTGATAATCAAGAAGCAGAAATGGGGATGCAAGTGAGTTATATCATTCAAGGAATGACCTTGGGACTTGGGGTCATTAATGTGAGGCTCTATGTTTTGAGGGAGTAAGGTGGGAAATAGTCTTTTCTTCTCGTTTAAAGGGAAGGGACACATGGTTCATGACTTACCAACCCACCGTAGGGACTCTATGTAGACGGTAGAGGGGACACTAAGGAATATGAAGATGGTCGAGTGAGGAGGTATTTATAAAAGAGAATGTGGAATGGGACAATTCCAACTGGTAGGTGGTGGACCATGGTTTTTGGTGCAACCACCACCACACCATAGTGGTCCCCTACATGCTCAAGGAGCAAGAACATAGGGATGAGGGCATCTTTAGGCGATCGAGGACTATGACCAAAATATTCCAGATATGATTAAAAATACGAACTCTGTTTTCTCCACCACAGTTACAGGTCATATGAACACAAGTACAGTTCACTCTTTCCTTTACACAAAGCTCGATAAAGGTTCAGAGATTCAAGAGTGGTTTTTGGTTGTATCCTTACGATTAGGGAATCCTATATAAAAGGATATGATACATGCACAATAGTGTTTCAAGGGTGAGATTACTCGAAGATGCAAGATAATTAAGTATGATCTCATAGTAGTAGCGTCTAGGCCCTATGATGTGATATTGGGTATGGACTGGTTGGAAACATCCCAAGATAATATCAACTATATTAGGCACAAAGTGTGGTGTGTCCGTGAGGATATGACATGGTTTTCCTCCATCAGTGAGAAGGGAACATTTCGAAGAAAATGAATGAAATTTTTGATGGAGGGTGAAACTAATCACTCATCAATTGGAGAGCCTCATACTCAGTGCGGTGGAGAATAGGATTCCAATAATTCCTATAGGTAGCTGAGTATGAGGATGTCTTTCCTCGGGAGTTTCTATGACTAAATCCTCACTCGGTGGAAGACTTTAGCATCGACTTATACCTTGGGATGACACTAATATCCACCTTGACATATCTGATGGCTCCCATAGAGCATCATGACTTGAGGGAATAGTTGGAGGACATGAAGGAGATGCGATTCATGATGCCCAACATTTCATTATGGGGAGCCCCATTGTTGATTTCCATGATGGTATATGGCATCTTGAGGATATGCATGGACTTCTGGAACCTCATCCTTGTGACCGAGAAGAAGAAGTATCCACTGCTAAGGATGGATGGACTCTTCGAATAGTTGAAGTGATAGAAGTGGTTCTCGAATATCGACATAATATCAAACAATTATCATCATCTGGTACATTATGAGGACATATCGAAGAAATCCTGTAGATAAATTTATGGACATTATGAGTTGTTGGTGTGTCGTTTGGTGTGACCAATTCCCAAACAGTGTTCATGGAACATATGAATAAGATCATACATCCTAAAATATATTGTTTCATGGTTTTCTTCATTGATTAAATATTGGAGTACATGACATAAGACGAGGATGACGCTACACAATTTATTATAGTACTGGAAACACACTAAAAGAACCATATTTTCTATATGATCTTAAAGGGCTAGTTCTGGATTTAGGAGGTCCAATTTATCGGACACAACATTTCAGGGGATAGAGTTCTAGTAGATCTAGTGCTGATATAGGAACATCTTTCTCAAGATCAACCCAAGAGTGTGAACGAGGTATAGAGTTTCTTGGGGTTGGATGGATAATACAATAGCTTCTATCCTAACATTCCTAGAGTAGAATCACCATTATTATCCATGACTTAGAAGGGAAATCCATACATGTGGATTGAGAAGTGCAAGTAGATATTCCATGAGTAGTGGAGGAGATTAATTAGTGACACCATCATTCTAATACCATAAGTGAGAATTGGGTATGTAGTATTCAAACATGCATCAGACATCAAATTGTGTTGTGACATGATGTATGAGAGATTAGTAATCACCTACGACTCATGGAAGTAGAGGAAGAATGAGATGAACTACTCTGAAAATGACTTAAAGTTAGTAGTAGTGGTATTTTCCAAGATGATGTGGTGAAATTATGTGATGGGTGAATGATTTACTATCTACTCGAACCAAAAATAGTCTAAGTGATATCATCCCACTAAGAGACTTGAACATGATACATTAGAAATGTATGGTGTCCCTCTTAGACTATGACATTGAGATAATCTATAATTATAGGAATAAGAACATTTTGGCAGACACGCTCAACATGATGAATGGTTTACAACTTTTGAGTTAGGTGATAATGAAGCATGCCACGATGAAGATATCCTTCCGAGATGGTGACAGAGAAAATAACCCTCAGTAGATGACTTCCAATCCTCCACTCTTACAACAAGTCATGGAGGCCCACATTTTGAATTTTTACTACGAGGCTTGAAATTTCAATTATATGTAGGAAATGAACCGGATGGATTTTTAAATTGCTGGGGAGCACATCATCCTTTTTAGAGGATGCAACATAGTACCAATGAAGTTAAAAGTGGAGTTGATGAGAGAGTTTCATAAATCCCATTTGGCAGTAAATCCGGGTGTCACACAGATCTAAATGGACATTCAATGCTAGTAAGGGTGGAAATGGTTGATGAAAGTGGTGGAAAAAATTATTTCATGATACCTCACTAGTATGTATGAGAAGGTCAAGCATCAGGTCTCACCAGGCATGAAACAACCACCCGAGGAACCGAATTGGAAATGGGATGGTATCTTGATGGAATTCATGATAAGGATACCACCCATATCTAGGGACCATGATTCTATATATTTAACTGTTGACTGACTAACCATGGTGTCTCACTACATACACATTCATGAGTAGTGATCGGTAAAGGGATTAGGATGACTTTATATCCTGGAGATAGTGTAGCTTCACGACGTCTCCTTGAAGAGCATCTCAGACAGTGATGTATGCTTTACATCCTAGTTTTGGAAGGGATTTTAGGAGGCATTCAGGACTCAGTTGCGCTTGAGAATAATATTTCACCCATAGACATATGGTCAGATAGAGTGGACCATATAGATAACGGAGGACATGTTTTGTTTTTGCATTTTTTCCAGTTGGGGGAACCACCTACCAATGGTGGTGGTTTAATACAACAATATCTATCACTCCACCATTAGCATGTAACAATTTGAGGCCTTTTACGAGCGGCCATGGAGATAACCTCTATGATGGACAGACCTAGGAGGAGTCATCAGTCATTGGTCCAGCGTTTGAATAGCCTACCACTGAGAAACTGCAGATCATCCAGGAGCGAATAACGATTGCACATAGCAGGCATAAATCATATGTTAATAGAAGATGGAGACCCTTTGAGTTCTATGAGGGAGACCATATGTTCATTAATTTCTCCCATCGAGGGAGATTGTGGAGATTTGGTTGGGGGAGTAAGTTATATTTGAGTATCATAACACCTTTTTAGATTATAAATATCATTGGCGAGGTGGTGTACTTCCTCTCTTTCCCCACACAGATGCACCTAGTGCATGATGATTTACATATTTTGTAAATGAAGAAGTATGTGACGGATCCAACACACATCATCAACTAGGGAGTGTAGAACATTGATGATTGGGAGACATTTTTGATATTTCCAGTAGAGATAGAGGATCAACAGGATCAGATCCTTCATGGATGGTGAAGCTCAAAGTTGGTTGTGTAATGTTGTTTTCCAGAATTCCGATGTATTTCATTAAATTTTATAAAATTATTCTGAGACCATACGATATGAAAAAAACAGATTCTGAGGCCCGTTGATCTAAGAATAGAACATTAAATATTTTTATGTTTATTTAAGTAAACATGAGAGTTAATTTTATATCTTTTAAATGGGTTCTCAAAAAAATCTAAAGGCACCATTGAACTTGTAACGTCAAGAATCTCCTAGAAATTACATAACATCTACTAGCGACGGTAGACTATAAAAAAGGTTTTCGGGATTTTCTAAAAAAATATAAAAATTAGATAAAAAGTTATTTTATATTCATTTCTAACTTTTGAGAAGTACCATTCTAGCTCTGTGGTGCAACAAAGAGGCAGCAATGAGCCCCATTAATAACACTACATAAAGGAAATGAAATAGATGCCTTGTTTGATTGTTGAAACAATATAACCAAAATGGTGAGACATGATTATCTATAAATTATATAACATGTTGGGGAATGAAATTTCAAATTCCTCTGACAAAAATGAATTGAAAACCCCTTTAAAATATTAATTAAGAACACTGGATTATTTCTATAGACATTAAAAAACATCAAATAACATGATGGGTGGATAATGAACACTAATGACTTTGAACAAAACATGAATCCTCTCGAATGGATTTCTTCGATGACAAACTACAATGAGTTATTGGTTTGATTGTGTTGTGATTCCATGTTATACTTTCAAAGAAATTGAATGTTGATTAACCTGTGAACATGATGATTACTTGATAGCATGTTCTTGAGGTATGGGTTTTTATTGGGTTTTCTGTATCTGGATTGATTGTTTATTGAAAGATCATAAAATAACAATCCATTGATTTCTAAACCACAAATATGGATGGAATGTACTAACATTAACAACACCCAGCCTCTTATCATTGGGGTTTCTTCATTGATACATCATCGATATAGTGGTAAAAAGGATTTGTGGTCATTTCATGGAAGATGGTGCCCCCCGAATGTCGTAATCGCATGCAATCCAAATAACGGGCCACAAGAGTGGACCCAGTGGTCTGTGGAAGAAGTTGTTGGTTCATCGATGGTGGCTCGTAGTAGTGGTTGTAGGTAGGTGGTGGAATGCAATGAAAGTTCCTTGTGAGATGTGTTTTGGCCAGGTCAGACTGCAGTATTTTGGCAAGAGCATCCAGACTCCTTAACAGAGGATGACAGTGGGTGGACGAAGCGACATGTACACATTGGTGTGTCATGGATGCGTCACCATAAAACATTGCATGCGTCTTGTCCGTATTCAGCTGGTTGAGGTAGAGGAGGGGGCTCTACGGATGACCTGTGGGGTGGGGAACAGATGTGGTTGAGAGAAGCATCCGGACCAGGTGAGGTAGGTCCACCTTTAGTAGACTATGCGAGACATGGGTTGGACTCACCCCGTCAGTAGGATCAGCCCCATCAAGATATCCTAGACCAAGGTGGGGCTAGATCTAGGTCATGTCGGTCTAACCAGGTCGGACCGGACCGAGACCCCACTAGACCCTTTTTGGAAAACATGTCATATCATTTAAACTGAGCGTCTGATTAAGGATGTGTTTTTGGAATTGGAACCCTCACTATGAGGTTGATCATTTGGAATAATTTATATTCATTCATGGAGTTTTCAATTCAATGAATATATTAGGAGTATTTATACAAGAATTAATCGTACTGTGTGATAAACCATGTGGTTCATTGTGACCAAAAGTCTACAGACAAGAGACCATGTTTAGATTAGCTAAAATGGCCTAGAGGGATGTAACTTCAATGGGAACTGGTAGGGCCACGGTGGGGAGGGGGTATTTGTGACCCAGAAGATACATGGTACATTAATGGAGTTGAGCCTCAATATGGGAAAGGTGGGATGTAGGTTATGTGCAACCAGGCGTTCCCACATTGGGGAGCTGGTTCTATGTGACCCAGCATACCGATGATACACATCAGTGATGAGTACTACGTCAGTCCAAGGATAGTGGGAAGTGGCTTCTATTTGACATGGCCAGCCTGATTCAAACGTTTCGGAGGAGTTCTCAAGCATCCCTAGTTGTTAGATGATTTGAATTCAGTTACTAATTTTATAATCTAGATTATATCTACTTTGAGATGTCTTTCTTAAGGATTCTAATTCATGATAATACTCTGGATTTTTCCTGTGGAATGCTTTGTGGTCTTTCATATTTTTTTGGGGTCCCTAATGTTTATTTTATTACAAAACCTGCACTGGATTCTCCATCACATGTTGTGTCTGATGTAGATAGCTGACAATTTGATGGAGGACTTGGTGGCCCATAACCTAGTGGTTCCCAGTGAGACGTGGTAGAAATTTCATACTTATATGGAATCAAATAGCAAAACTACACTTACCCATTAGGTGGGAAATTCAATGGATGACTATTAGGGTTTCCTTGTACTTTATTTTTTTCAGTTCATCTTTTGTTGGGATTTTATTCTGGACCATTTGGCCAACTGTTTGTACTTTTACTCAGGACTTTTTTAGTGGAATGCTTATTTTCCTTTCCATATTATGGGCATGGTTGTGTGTGTGCACGTACAGGTACTTATGAAAATGCTTCCCACTAATAGGTTTATGCCTTTGGTTCTAGTCACCAACCCCTAGCCTTCGAGATGCGGGCATTGGGAATGTCACGGAACAAGGCCTGGTAGACGGGTTAGGGCATAGTCTCCCAGAAATAAAAGTCAGGTGGGAAATTCCATACCTCATGTTTAAATTTCATTAATTCAACACTAACATCTAATAAAAATGAATTTCTATTTAGTATAACTCCATAATAATATTCACATTAAAAGAATATAATATATGATCTAGTTATTACAATTTTTCCAGAAAATTATTTCTTATTTCTTATTATAATATCAATTTTTTGGAGTTAAACATCTAATTTTCAAGATAATTTTGATTCAGAAGTTCCAATTCTTATAAATTGTTCATCGTCATATAATATCTAAAATTATTCTCAGGATATAAACTTCATATATATATATATATATGGTTGTGTGTATATATGAATATATATATATGTGTGTGTGTGTGTGTGTGTGTGTGTGGGTGTGTGTTTGTGTGTTTATCCATAAAATGAACATATTGAAAAATAAATTATATAGTTCATGGAGACATTTGGTCATATGTTGGAATTAATACTTTTAACATTACAAAAGATGGAATGAATAAAGGGAAATAATAATTCACATTTACATAATCATTATTATGTTATATATATTTATTAAATATATTCTTAATAACATCAATATATATAATAAAAAATAATTCATGGCGGTTCACTGAGGGGGTAGTCCACACATATGCACAACTGATGTTAGCAGTTTCCAATGGACTAGATGGAACGAAGGTATATATGATAATATATTTATAGAATCGTTTTATGTCATAAATATAATTTACAAGCATTAAACACATCCCGACTTCCATCATGGAAAATTTGTGATGTAAAATGAACTGTTTCATTATATTGAGACGACATGTCACACAAAAGAGTGAGAGATATATTATCTTAACATTTAATGGAAAATAGTGTGAATAAATAAGGATCCATGATCATAATAACATTTATGAATTTTTAGGACAAATAATTTGATAATTTATTAATAATATAATATAATTAGAATAATTATAAGAATACAAATATTGAATGATGTGGGGTAAGATGATTACCTCTTATTCAGTGGGGCTTTATTAAATCACACATTAAAGACCATCAAAATGGACATTCAAAAAAACATAACCTAAAATTCCTAGGTAGTTAATTTTACAAAAAAAATATGTTAGGGGCATGTATATATATATATATATATATCAATGTTACGTAGATATGATAAATTAGTCATTCCCCTATTATACCTGAGGGTATGTGATTTCAGGTAATTTATTAAAACATTAAATATATTAATTTATTCTTATGAAAAACAAATCAAAATGGACAGATATTTGATGCAATTATTATATTTTAAAATCAAAATAAATATATATTTCAAATAAACCTTTCTAGCAGAACATATAATATTTATACACTTATATTAGAATATTAGATAAATTGAAGATAAGAGAGGGATGTTTTGTATATATTCATTTCATGAATTTTAAAAGGGGGCTAATAATTACATATGAAACCTAATGGACATATACTAGAAAAATGGAAATACATGACCTATATATAACCATATAATTGTATAAAATCTATTTTTGGAGAAATATTAACTCAATATACCAATTTTAAACCCCATTTTACACATTTTACCGTATTGAAGGAGGAATATTTTTACAATAGTGAATATTTATATTGAAAACAATAATATGAGTCTTATGAAATAATTTTTTCGATGTGATTAAATTTATATTATTAATTCTTTTACACTCAATATCCAATGTTGTTGATATTGAATTCTAACAGAAATACAAAACAAAACCAAAATAGTTTTTCCAAAATGTGAATTTATATGTATATTAATTTTTTTAAAAAAAAGAATATAAAATTTATTCAAATAGATTTAATTTTTTTATATAAATAATAATTAATATCAAATTTTACTTATAAAATTTTGAGGAAAAAATTGTAATTTGTACATACTTGAAACAAAAATATTCTTTTCAATAAAAAATATTTTTCACTCTTCACTAGATTACCAATATTTTTAAAAGACACTAAAAATTTACCTTTAGATAATACTGATAATTTATTTTCTAAAATGTTTCTAAATTTATCAAGTAAATATTTACATATTGAAAAAATATAATATCTTCTCATGAAAGTAAATGTTTTTTTCAATTAAATTTACATTAGATGAATAATATTGATTTTTAATAAATTGAATTCTTATTTCCATAAATTAAGTCAATAAATTTGTTTTAGTATGTAATTTATATATATATATAATTCATAATTTGATTATTCAAATTCTTACACCCTAATTCCGTTATTAGGTTATTATAGTAATATTTAAATATGAATATTTAATCTTTTGTTTATGCATGATGGTTCATGTCATTTACAATATTATAAAAATGATCTTATATTAAATTAACTAGTTGTTATGTCATACATAGGTGTAATCCACAACCATATATTCCAAGACTCAAAAGTTATATATATACAATGGAGTTTCCCAGGGAAACATCATATTCATAAGCCTCATTGAATGCTCTATTGTATTCCTCTTACATCAAAGATTACATTTTCATTTGAAATACATGGAATCTAATTCTTATAATTACATGATATAAATGTTTAATCTCATTGTACAGATCCCCTATATATCACATTCAATAATAACGACGTATACCTACCTAACTCATTGTCATTCTTCAATCCCAATCTCATTATTTCATGATGTTAAACTGAGTTTAGTGATACTATCACATGGCCTCAAAATATGTCATTTGAAACAACATGGACATTGATTCATGTTTTGATGGGATGTATTCTAGACCTCCTAAAAGGTTCAAACTCATTATCAATATCCTTACATTTTTTTGTGATTTTTTTTTTATATTTTTCATGAGGTCATTTTCGTCCTCCCCTAACCAATCTATAATCATGTCAGTTTATATTTCATTTTTTAGGTCAATAATCCCAATCAATGATAGAAATTTGTCCATATTCCTTTAGTGATCATTCATTTCCATCCCTCATTATGTTATTCCACTATGAGATAAGAAATATCATCTGTAAGATTTATATTACAAATTGATTATCCCTTAATCGAGCAATATTCTTAGTGGTATTATGGCAACACCTAAAGAGATATATACTTAAAATTTCATATCATATCAATCTCATCCAGGAATATTCCCAACATGATCAATTTCCAATGTTCCATCCACATTTTGAAACTAACCGATCAACATTGGGAAATATTTCCATAATGAAAAACTATTATGGTATCATCATTTATAAGACACAAAATATTCATTTCCAGGATTACTCATCCTATTAATATTTACATATTTTGTTATACATTATTGGTATATTCTGTTCACATGTCCTTTAATGGTGTAACGTGTCCCATTTAGTGGAACTAAACATTTTGGGATTTAATTACATTTAAAATGTTAAATTAGAGGATCATTAATATGAACACTATAAACAAAATAATGGCCAACTACCTTCCTAGATATTAATAAACTCTTAGGAAACCAGATGGGGGTATTTTAAATATAATAACAAATAAAAATGAACCATATAGAAAAAATAAAACATGGATATCCTCTACATTATATAAATTATTTCATCTATGAGGAACCTCATCTAATCATTAACATATTGATTTATTGAATGCATATTATATGTATTTTCATTGGCATTAGCACACACCGATAAATGAATATATACATAAGTGTAATATTCATCGTATTAGGATTCCAGAATGTTCCCAAAAACTAATCTGATATATAAAACCGTAACATAGTAGATAATAAATCTCAAAAGCATTATTTTAAGATCTTGACAACCCATTCTATCATCTAATGAGATATTAAATGATTCATTTTTTATGAAAAACTAAAATTCCCCATCCTTTGAAAAAAATTCTAATAGCTAGTCAAAAATGTATAAATCGTTTCTTGTTTCCAGTTCCATAAAAATAACATATTTTAATCCATCCAATATTTTAGTAAGGACTTGATTTGGGGACTACATATTCATTTAACGTCATTCAAAAAACTGAACTTAACATAGCCCATCATAGGTAGAAACAAAAATAGTGAACCAAATTCATATAATTAAATAACAAAAAATATTTTGGTTACACATAAATTGGATAATCATTAAAATATTGAAAAAAGTGTTAAACCCACTGTGAATCTTTTAATAATAGAAGAAGTGGGGATCCCACATGAATATTTTTAAAATTCCATATAACATGCGATGATATACTGATTAGAATGCTGTTTAATAATAACTTTTAATCCTCTTTTTCAGTTTTCAGAATATATATAAATTTGGATAAAATGTAATAATTATCATGTATGAATTTCTGAACTTCATATTCCATGACTACTACAGCCTCTTCATGTAAAATGATGAGGTCTCCCACAAAGTATATTCAATACATATTGGGAAAAGTAATGGTTAGGGAGTATAATCTGGTTGTTCTCAACCTGATCATGGAGGTCACATACATGGGTATGTAAAACTTTTATATTATTGGAAAATATCATTGTTGGAAATCTGTGATGAATAATATGATTCCCCTCAATAACACTAACAACATCAAAATCCTATCCCCAATACAAAATAATCAACACCTTATTTATCTAAGGGAATTATATTATGTAACCATCAATTGATTGACCATATCTAAAGATATTAGTATTATATATCTTATAAAACATTTATTATAGAATCATGAAATTATCACCCCTCAATAATTTTCTAAAAACAATCTTCATATAATATCATCCACCAATGTGAATTAGTATGCAGATCTTAGGAGATCTCTCATAATTTATTATTTTGGAAACAATGTGGAGAGGGATAATAAGTAAAAAATATATTTAATAATCCCAATAACATAATATGGATTCAATGAATGAGTATGATCATTTTATTGTTCACATAGAATTGATATGCCAACATGTGTTGGAAATAAGCATGAGTAATATACATATTTCTACCCCAATAAACAACATCTATTAGAATAATAATATAGAAAATTTTGGATATGAGTTGGAAAATATTCTCACATTAGTCAATGATGTCATACATCATATAATGGAATCATTAAATAAATATCCCCATAATCCCACATTTTTAATTTCTAACATATTGTCGATGATATATATGATGCTATCAATTATATTCCATTGATTAAATCAAAACATTCACATTCATATATTTCCAATTATAAATAGAATATAATATTTTATAAAGGGACCATTTTGTCAATCTCGATGTAAAAAATATTATTTCCCCCTAGAATGAAAAATTACAAGATTAAATAATTTATGAGGAATAATATCCTTCTCATATATCCATTTGAATGTGGTTAATAGACCTTACAGGAATACTAGCCCGAGAATGTTGTATATTCATGTTTAGGATATCCATTGACAAATTAATATCGAAAATTATAAATTATAAAGCATTCATATTTTAATCTATGTTTTTCAGTATATAGAGAAAATATCCTCTAGAATTCCCATATACCTTCCATTAATTAAATTGATTTTTATACTATTAATGTCATTAAAAAGTAAATGATCATGTTATATATATAGTATAAGAGTATTTAATAATAACACCTAAAAGTATATACATGGAGATTTTTATACCATTTATCCCATTCCTATCGACCATTATTAGCTTCCCACATGGAATGACTCATATAATCAGTTTCATATTGTAGATTCAACAAAGGAGGTCCAATACACTCTAGAATATATCCATAGTTATAAATATATTCTAAACACAAATAAAGAATAAAGATAAAATACATCAAAAAATTCTTGGTTGTGGGCCCATGTCACTATAATATCCAATTTAATCATTAAACATTTTCTATTTACTTCTACATAGTGAAATCAAAATCCTGGTCAACCTAGAAGGGATTATCAGTATATTTTAAAGGCAAAGTTATATAAGGATGAATTTTCTAATATATTAAAATATAGAATCCTTGTGTCTATATTATATATATCACTATTCTTAGAAAGATACCTCGACTCATCATATGATGTGGATGGATGTACCTTCTAGGGAAGCCATTCTCAAGGAAGAATAAAAAATTATTACATGGATCCTACCAATAGAATCTCCCTTATAAAAAAATCACTCTGGGATATCTCACTAAATAAATCATATACTCTCAATATTAGGTAATGTTTATTGTTAGAGGTTATCCGAGGACATGATTTTACTATGTCTGGTTCCCTAATAATTTCCATCAATACCCCACCTCAGTCAGCTGATGTCCCAGAGTAGAATCCACCGTCCCATCCCTATATTGGTTGTGATTCACAATCATTAGAAAATGAACCTACATAGTACGAACATGTTGAGTAATAAAAAATTGGTATGAACAGGGAAATAATGGATATATGGAATGCTTTATTAGAGAACATCATTTTGATTATTTTCATTCCCATAACAAACTCCAGCTATTAAATCCATGGTGATATAAAAATAGATGGTCGCCTTACCTACAGCTGAAATTTTTTGAAATCATTTTATGATGAATAGGTAAATAACCACCATTATAAGCAATATTAGGATCTTATAATGTATATCAATGATATAAAATTTCAATTAGAAAGTTCTATAATCTCTATGCCTTCTGGCCCACATTGAAGGAAAAACTACGAGATCATATTTAATGGGTGTACTCACTAGTTATAAGCCCTATGAAAAAAAATATTTAATTTATAATAATTTGTAAGAATATTGGGATTGAGTGAATATGGATAAATACACTTTACCTCATTAATAAGATATTAGAGTCCCCATAAAATGTCCTCATGGAATATTATTTACACAGAGGGGTCAAAGATCCATGAAACATGGGTCCAAGTTGACTAATCCCTAAAAATTGTCATATTGGGATGTTTTAAATGACTCTCAACAGGATATAGTGGGCCAATAAGAGAATCCATATTGAGGACACCACAAATGATAAGAACATATCCAAAATGAGAGGTCCTAAAACCCAAATACCTAGAATATATTGGTGGAAAATAGCTCACATTCATTGATGATAACACACATGGATCATGATTTTTTGAAGATAGATAAAATTATAAAAAAAATAAATTTCTATATTTCTAATGAATTATCTTTGTGAAACCCCATCCCTTAGAAATAATATAATTATTACCACACCCTCCACCATGGTGTTCATCAATCCCTCATTGGGATTGAAAGATATCGGTTGTGGTTCCAATACAACATGACATAGAGGTAAGGGTCTTTTTTTCACAACAACTACCCAGAGAATCTATATTCCATTTATATTATTAGGATTCATCTTTTCTCTACCAATATGATCACCTACCATATAAATAGAGGAATTAAAATCATATCCACCATGGATATTTTTATTCTCTATACATGGAATGGGAGTATAGAATACAACATCCCTTTCATTGCTGCCACCATGGGATTCATCCTAGTTACCATGGTTTTGATTAGAGACAGTGATAATAGATCTATTAAGGTCCAAATTATTAAGGGAAAAAAAATACTGAACACATAAATATGATGATAATTCCCAATCTTTGTATGATACTGAAAATTCCCATTGATAAAAGTGATTAGGTAAAGACATATACAAGCCTCTCAATGTAATAGCATGAAATTTTGAGTTAGTATTTAAATCAAAGAGTGGTTAAATTATTTTTTATTAGACATATATCATAGTGAATTTTTTCACAATGACTATAATAAATTATTAAAATATTGACACAATCACTAAGGATTGAAATGAGGAAAGTATACCCAAATACATTAGTGGAACTAAGGCACATGAAAAGTCAACATGTTTCAAAAATAAGATGTGGAAATGCATTTTTTATCCCCAAACATGAAAACATCAAGACCTCAAAACCATTAAACTAGATATAATTTAAATTACATTGCTAAATATACGTTTTGCAATATCTAATCTTAATACCTCTTTATGAAAGAGGATATGTCATAATAAGAGGCTCCCATTTTAAATCTGTTGTGTCTAAATAAGGAATTTCATTGTTTTAATATTCCATGATTTTATAACATAAAAGGAGATATGAATATTTCCCTCCCAACCACTTGGTGGAGAAATATTTTCCCTGTTGTATTGATTAATAACATCAAGTTATTTATGGGGATATAATGTATATTTTCTTGAATATAGGGGATAATTAATTAAATTATTTACATCATAATATATAAAAACTCACTCATATCAATACATAAATCTATTATTATTGTGAATAAGAATATATAATGATGAATGATGGTTATTTTGTCAATATTTACTGGATACCCACAATAAATTGGTGATAGAGAAAATGTACACACAAGAACACTTCAACAAAATTGAGTATTGTATGTCTCTATTGAAAGACAATAAAGAGAATAATTCTCCATTATATCTGAAAAATAAATTCATATACTGAATTGAAAAAAACACTACCCCTTTAGATAATTATAGAAATAAATTTTTCACAACCTTTGATAGTGTGAGAGGCCTAAAATTGAATATCTCACACTTTCTATCCAAATGAGGACCTAAAATATGTAACATAGTTCAAAAATAGATTCAAAAGTAATGATTCATTATACATACTATTTTATTAAATTTTTTAATATATTATAATTGTAACATCCCAGGTAAATAAAGAATAAAACATTTACATATTTTTTAATATTTATAAACTAAATATTAATTTTACTTTAAATGGGGTTTCTATGTTTGATAGCGTACCCGATACACAACAAAGAGTTTCTTTGAAATCTTACGTTGCACACTAGTAATATAATAATATTATTTTAAATGGTAGTTAACATGTAGCCATTGTATTGGTAGGAAATAATATAAATAACTAAAATATGATTATATATGTTTTTTAAATGTTTTTACATTTATCCAATAAAAGATAAAGGCTTAAAATAAGAAAAGAATTCAATTTTAGGCATAGATACTCTAATATTCACTAAAAGGTCGAACTATAGCCTTTTGATGGGGAACCCTCTTTAAATATAGTTTTGGTCACTCATATACACTTTTTTGGACCAAATAAAACTCTTCTTTATAATCAGGACATCAAAATTTACATTCTGTAATTTTTGGTATTTTTCTGATAAAGATCATTTTTTAATGAATAATGAAAAATGTTGTATTTTAATTCAAAACCTCTTTTTAATCTAATTTATTTAAATGAATAGATTATCTTTTGAATTGGTTTTAAAGTTAAACTAGAATATATTTTTACCATTTAATCCAATAGTGGTCTTTGGAATTAATTTCAATTTGAAATCGGACTTAAACTAGTGTCAATCTTTTGATACATTTTATTTCATAAAAACACGCTATTTATTTTGACAGCTGAAATTAATTATTAAATTAATTAATTAAACTTATATGTTTTTAATTTTGTAAAATAGAAATCATTTTTTAATTCGGAATATCAAATATAGCTTTGGGTGAAGTTTTGGTATTTTTATGAAAAACTTCGATTTTAGATGAATAGTAAAACCACTAAGTGGTACTTAAAAACTGATTTTCTGTTTAAATGAAACATTACCACATCTGTGTTTTGAATTTCAAAAATAAGACACACATGGTTTTCATTAGTATGTAAAATGTAGTTCAATGGGAATAAATTTTTTTTTGTTGAATAGTAACTTTTAAATTTTTAATCACGGTTAGAGGTAATTAGTGTAATTTAAGGTAAAAATAATGTTTTAATAATATGAAATGAATTTTACACATGTCCTACCCTTATTGAATGTGTCATGGCCGACCAAGAAAATCCATGGGTCAACATGGGGACCCCATGGAGCCACTTTGGTTGGAAAATGACATTAATATCTTTTTATTTAAAGTTAAAATAAAAATGTCACAAACATGTGTTGTTTCACTAAAAAAAATTAAATGGGGTTATACAAGCCATATTTTTGAAAATAAATATTTATTAAAAATATAAAAAGATTTAATATATCATGATACTTTTTTAATAATTTTTAGACATTAAATAAATTAAATTATTTATGACACCATGATGATGCAGCGATTACCTCATTATTTAACGATTTAAATAAAATGAAAAGATAAGGTAAAATATATGACCTAAAATTGTCAAAAACCTATTGTATGGGTGGATTTCAAACTATTATCACCTTATCCTCGAAATATATAATTGTGGGACCTTTAAAAACAGATACTCATTTTATAATAAATTAACCTTTTATAACATTCCAAGAGTACCCCTCCTCTCCTCTTATAAATGGCCCCCACCTCTACCCCCTTACCCACATCTCTCAAGCCTTTGGATTGGCCATGCTCCAATAATTTTGTCTCTAAAAATCCCTCTCCTTATCCTAGAAGCCTTACCTTAATCAGAATCTCTTCAAGAAAACCTTTTGGATCAAACCAAAGGGAGTTACCCGATTTTAAGATAATGTCTTCACTTCTGTTCTTTTGTTTTATTTTGCTTCTCCATCCCCATAAAATCTTTTTATTAATTTCATTTGTAACAACTACAGTATCTTCAATATAATAGGATGTTGTTATAAGAAGGATTAGAGATAAAGTTACACACAACTACATCTAATGGTTAAAGAACATACTGTTTCTGTGGATGGTGAATTTCTGCCTCACGAAACCATGATTGTTCAATATTCTTTTAACACCTTGAAAGGTGGCCATTAAGATGTCACTATATTTATATATGATATATAATATGTTTATGTTTTCCTTAAGCTTATGTATTTTTCATTTATGGCATACCTTTTTGGTTTCCATTATGGGTATACGTGATATCTTCATTTTATGAAGTGCAGACTATCGCCCCCTCAAAGTGATTTAATTCGTTAATTCCATATGTGGGATACATAAAGGATGGATTTATTGTTATTATATATGATTTTATACTGGAATTATAATATACCCTTATATCACTATGGTTTCACATCATTAAATATGAAATAGAAATGAATGTAGCGTTCATGCGTACGTATGGCTTACCGTCTCCATGAACGGTGCATTTCAATTCTTACCTCTAAATGTTATGTACTATTATAAATACATGTATATGATGAATATATATGATATATATGATATCCAAATCATGAATTTCATTCTGTATATAATGAACCTTTGACCACATAAACAACATGTAATTGTAAGAAGTCCATTTTTGACTTCAGTACCAAATATCGAAAAACTGATCATTATTAAATTAAATGATTATATAACATTTATAATAAGGGAATAAGTTATATAAAAGGAATAATAAACATGAAAATGGATCTTAAGAAACTAGAGATTAACACTAGTTTATTATTCAAGAGATTAAAGAGCAATCGATTCATGTCGGACACGAGGTAAGGGACATCGTCTTAATCTCCTTTCATTGAGGCATATTTTGTTCTAATACAAGGATTTATTTTATACGGTGTATAAAACACATTGAAATTTAATTTTATACAAAATGAATTTTTTTCTACGAAGTGTTTTACAAAATGGAAAAAAGGAATGTTTCTTTTAACGTACGCGGTGACAACAACCTTTTCCACTACCTCGAGTATTATTAGGTATTTATATTCCTCAACAAGCTGTAATGTTTTTAAAATGAAATAAATACCATATACTCTTTTATGAATTTTGGTATTGAAAATGGTTTTTATAATGGATTTGTTATGTCCATATATTTAAGAGACATATTGTGATTGAAGTGTGGAAATGTTTTCTTTCCATTATATTTGTTTTATGACTTATGATTTTATAATGGTACATGGAGATTTGACTGGTGGTTACGTGATAAACCATATGACGAGTGGTGCCATGAATACTAGGATTGGTGGTTACGTTATAACCTCTAATGCATTGGGTATGAAAGTCGGCCGTATGACTATTCCATTTAAGTATGTGTGGAAGTCGACCGTATGGTTATTCCATTTAAGTATGTTTATGTCCCATGTTTCCTTTATATGTTATGTGTTCTTTATATGGGTTTTATGGTAATCTTTTGATTACAAAAGGGTAAGTAATGATCTTTTATTCAATGAAGAGTATTTTCTGCTTCATAAAGGTCAAAAGTATTACTTTGATAAAGTATTCATGGTTTACTAGTGTTTATGAAAAACTAACAGTTTTCTTCATTTGTGTATCCCTTACTGAGATTTTTATGCTCACACCAAGTTTTTGAAATGTTTTTCACAAGACATAAAGTGGAATAGGGTCAAGGATGGGATCAAGGAAAATTCATGCTATCTAAAACATGGAACAATACATGTTTCTATTGAAGAGTTTTTTTATGGAAACTTAGTAGAAGTGTCTACTTTGTAATATTTTTAGATGTAATAGTTATGTAATAATTCTCTAATACTCTAAACCTGAAAAGATCCTCAATGTTAATTATTCATTTAATTCAATATTAAGTAAGGTTTAAGGTCGGGGCCTTATAGTTGGTTTCAGAGGTCAGTTTAGACACATTTAAGAGTTAGAAAATTGTAAAATTATAAGTTAATTTATGGTATGACTGAAATGATATAGCATTTAAAGATAACCATGTTTCTTAGCCTATGATATTTCTGTGTTCAGAATGATTTTCCGTAGAGGAAACAAAGAAGCTATGTTTGGACGACATCAGGAGGAAGAATACCGTCCAAATCATCAACATGAGATGGTCGGAATTGGAACTGAACAGTTTGTTGAAATGATGGCACAGTTGACTTAGGCTATAAATGGAGGTGGTATCTATGCACGATATCAGCCAGATCAACCACAGAGGGACATGTCAGTGGTGGAACATTTCATGAGGCAACATCCCCCATCATTCAGAGGATCATCTGACCATGTGCTAGCTGAAGGGTGGATTAAAGCACTGGAGAAGATTTTTGATGTCATGGGGTGTTCAGAACATCAAAAGGTTAGTCTTACTGTTTACCGTTTTTAAGGTGAATCAAATCAGTGGTGGTCGATGATGAAAAATATCAGGGATAGTGATGAGATTGATGATATTCACTGGGACGAATTCAAAGGTATGTTTCTTGAGAAATATTTTCCTAATGTGGTTCATCTTAGGATGGAAAAACAATTCCTAGAATTGAGAAAGGAGGATGACTTAGTGGCTACTTATGAAAAAAAGTTCACTCGATTGGCAAGGTATGCTACAAATTTCATATGAGATATTGATAGTAAAATCAACCATTTTTACTCAGGGTTAAATCCAAAGTATCGAAGGGATTTAGCTTCTCGTGAGTTCAAAATTTATGAAAAACTTGTTCAATGTGTGGAGAAGGTGGAAATGATGTTTTCTGATGATTAGGTGTTCTTTGACGAACAACAGAATAAGAGGTGTAGTTGGTAGGAAGAATGGAAAAATTCATCAAAGAAGCAAGGATGTAAGAAAACTAAATATCCATCCTATGAGAAGTGTGGTAAAATGCATCCTGGAGAATGTTTATCCAAGTATGGAATGTGCTTTCGATGTGGTAAGTCTAGTCATATTGCTCGTAACTGTAAGGAAGATGATCAAGCAGGCAAAGAAAAGTCAGCGGTAAGATGTTTTAAGTGTAATGAAATGGGTCATTATGAAAATGAGTGTCTAACGAAGAACTAAACAAGGGGAAAGCAGCCAGACTACAAGCAGAAAGGGGTGGTGAAATCCTTTGCAACTACTTCATCAGATGTTGGGCCATCGAATGATATGAATCCTAAACTTATGGTAAAAACACCCGGAGGAAACATTGAGGCAAAAAGAAATTTTAAGAACCTTCATATCCTTGTGTGCGGAAAGAATATACCTACAATCCTTATTGTTTTTCCTCTAGTAGAGTTTGATGTTATTTTGGACATGGATTGGATTTCTGTTTATCATGCTAATATTGACTGTAGAGCTAAAATGGTTTCTTTTTAGAAATATTTTCAGTTTGTGTACAAGAATGAACCCTTTCTTTTGATAACATATCAGGAAGTTGAGAAACTAGTAAAAGATGGAAATGAATGTTATCTTTCACATGTTGTTGAAAATAAAGGAACTGTTCAGATTAATGATGTGCCAGTGGTAAATGAGTATCTTGATGTCTTTCCGGATGAGTTTCTTGGTATTATTCATGATCGGGAAGTTGAATTTACTGTCGACTTAGTTCCTGATTCTAAGCCTATTTCAAACCCCCTTATCGAATGGATCAAGTTGAACTTTTAGAGTTAAATAAGCAATTGCAACAGTTATTAGATAAATTTTTTATTTGACCTAACACATCACAATGGGGTGCTCCTATGTTGTTTGTTAAAAAGAAAGATGGTTCAATGAGACTTTGCATTGATTATAGATCCTTGAATAACATTACTATTAAGAACAAGTGTCCTTTTCCTTATATCGATGATTTGTTTGATCAGCTTCAGGGAGATCAATATTTTTCGAAGATTGACTTGAGGTCGAGGTACCATAAGTTGAATGTAAAAGAAGCAGACGTTCCAAAGACTGTGTTCCGTACTAGATACGACCATTATGAATTTTTAGTAATGCATTTTGGGTTAACCAATTCACCAACTGTATTCATGGATATTATGAATAGAATTTTCCATGAGATCTTGGATAAGTTTGTGGTTGTTTTCATCGATGATATTTTTGAGTTTTCTAAAAGTAAATAGGAGCATGAAATTCATTTAAGGGTTATCTTGCAAACCTTAAAGGAAACGAAGTTGTATGGAAAATTCAACAAGTGTGAGTTTTGGTTCCAACAAATTTCTTTCCTCGGTCACATTGTTTCAGAAAATGGGATAATTGTTGATCCTGCTAAAAAAAGTTGTTGAAGAATGGACAAGTCCAAAAAATGTAACCGAGATCCGTAGTTTTCTTAGTTTGGCAGGTTACTACTGAAGGATTGTTAGAAATTTTTCACAGTTATCTAGTCCAATGACTAAGCTAACTCGGAAGGGTGTTAAGTTTATCTTGACAATAGTATGTGATGATTGTTTTCATGAATTTAAAAGAAGATTGGTGAATGCTCCAGTTTTGGCACTTCTTTCCAGGAATAGTGAGTTTGTTATCGACAATGATGCTTAATTGAAAGGACTTGGTTGTGTCCTTATGTAGAATGATCAGGTAATTGCATCTGCTTCACGTCAGTTGAAAACTCATGAGGCAAATTTCCCTACGCATGACTTGGAATTAGCTGTTGTTTTTTTGCTCTAAAAATTTGGAGACATCCTTTGTATGGAGTAAAGTGTGAAATATATACTAATCACACTAGTTTAAAGTATATATTCACTCAGAAATAATTGAACATTAAACAGAGGAGATGGATGGAATTAATCAAGGATTATGATTGTAAAATTCATTACCATCTGGGAAAAGCAAATAACGTGAATGATGCTTTGAGTCAAAAAAGTAATGCTTCATTAACCATTCTACGTTTGGAACGAGATCCTTTGGTTTTTGATTTTACTAACATTGGCATAGAAGTTATTGGTGTATGAAGCTTTTCTGTTTTGTTTCAGGTATTTGTAAGATCATCGCTATCATATAGAATTAAGCAAGTGCAGAAGAAAGACAGTGGGTTGTAGAAAAAGGTTGAGCTGGTTCAGATGGGTAAGTTGCTTGAATTTAACATTGATAATGATTTTTTTTGTGGTTTGGGAAGAGATTATGTGTGCCTGGTGATTCACAGTTGAAGAATGAGTTGTTATATGAGACTCATAGTTCCCCATTTGCAGTTCATCCTGGAAAAACTAATATGTACAGAGATCTGCGGGAATATTACTCATGGGATGGAATAAAGAGAGATATTTCTGATTTTACTGTAAAGTGTTTGACTTTTCAGTAGGTTAAAGAAGAGTGGTAGTTACCTAAAGGGATGCTTCAGCCTTTACCAGTGCCAGAGTGGAAATGGGAAAATATATCCATGGTCTTTGTTGTGGGATTACAGAGGACATCTTGAGGTAATAATGCAATTTGGGTTATTGTTGAGTGCTTGACTAAATCTGCTCATTTCCTTCCTATTCAAGATAATTTTTCCCTAGATCAACTTTCTCATTTGTATCTTAAAGATATAGTCAGGTTACATGGAGTTCCTCTCTCCATTTTATCTGATCGTGATCCCAGCTTTACTTCTAACTTTTGGAAAGGCCTTCAGAAGTTGTTGCGTAATGAATTAAATTTTAGTACAGCTTTTCTTTCTCAATCAGATGGGATGCCAGAAGGAACAATTTTGACTTTGGAGGATATGCTATGTGCTTGTTCGATGGATTATCAGGGATGTTGGGACCAACATCTTTCTTTGGTAGAATTTTCATATAATAACAGTTTTCATTCCAGTATACATATGCCTCCGTTTGAAGCATTATATGGTAAACTGTGTTGAACTCCAGCTTCGTAGTATGAAGTGGGTGAAAGGAAGCTGATGGGACCAAAATTGGTAGAAGAGATGGTAGAAAAAAGTTCAATTGGTTCAGAAACACATGATAATAACTCAGAGCAGGCAGAAGAGTAATGTCGATATCCAGAGGAAGAATCCATCTTTCGAGGTATGTGATCATGTTTTTCTCAATGTTTTTCCATGGAAATTTGTGATGTAATTTTCTAAGAAATGAAAGATGAGTCCAAGGTTCATTAGAACATATGAAATTCTGGAGAGAGTTGGATCAGTTGCTTACCGAGTGACTTTACCTACGATTTTATCTCAGGTACACAATGTTTTTCATGTTTTGATGTTGAGAAAGTATATGCCAGATCCATCTCATGTTTTGAGCCCAGAGGTAGTTCAGTTGGATGAGAATATCTCTTATGAAGAACAACCAGTCCAGATTCTTGACCGAAGAGAGAAAGTGTTGCGAAATAAGGTAATTCAACAGGTAAAGGATTTGTGGAAAAACCATATGGTTGAAAAGGCAACGTGGGAATCTGAAAATACTATGAGGGATAAATACCCCCCACTTATTTTGATAAGTGAATAAAATTGCGAGGATGCAATTCCCAATGGTGGGGGGGGGGAGGATGTAACATCCTAGGTAAATAAAGAATAAAAAATTTTCATATTTATTAATATTTAGGAATTAAATATTAATTTTACATTAAAATGGGTTTCTATGTTCGATATCGTACCCGATACACAACAAAGATTTTTTTGAAATCTTATGTTGCACACTATTAATATAATAATATTATTTTAAATGGTAGTTAACACGTAGTCATTGTATTGGCGGGAAAGAATAGAAATAACTAAATTATGATTATATATGTTTTTTAAATATTTTTACATTTATCCAATAAAAGATAAAGGCTTAAAATAAGAAAAAAAATTCAATTTTAGGCATTGATACTCTAATATTCACTAAAAGGTCAAAATATCACCTTTTGATGGAGAAACCTCGTTAAAAATAATTTTTGTCACTCTTATACATTCTTTTGGACCAAATAGAAATCTTCTTTATAATCAGTACATCAAAATTTTCTTTGTGTAATTTTTCGTATTTTTCCGATAAAGATCATTTTTTAATGAATAGTAAAAAATGTTGTATTTTAATTCAAAACATCATTTTAATCTAATTTATTTATATGATTAGATTATCTTTTAAATTGGTCTTAATGTTAAATTAGAATATATTTCTACCATTTAATCTAATAGTGGTCTTTGAAATTAATTTCACTTTGAAATCGGACTTAAACTAGTGTCAATCTTTTGATACATTTTGTTTCATAAAAACATGCTATTTGTTTTGACTGCGTGGATTAATTATTAAATTAATTAATGCAACTTATATTTTTTTAATTTTTTAAAATAGAAATCATTTTTGAATTCAGAATATCAAATATATCTTAGGGTGATGTTTTGGTATTTTTCTAAAAAACTTCAATTTTTATGAATAGTGAAACTACTAAGTGGTACTTAAAAAACTGATTTTTCGTTTAAATGAAACATTACCACTTCTGTGTTTTGAATTTCAAAAACCTAACATACATGGTTGTAATTAGGAAGTAAAATGTGGTTCAATGAGATTAAAATAAGTTTTTGGTGAATACTAACTTTTATGTTTTTAATCGTGATTAGAGGACATTAATGTAATTTAAGGTAAAAATAATGTTTTAATAATATGAAATGACCTTGACACATGTCCTACCCTTATTTTATGTGTCATGTACGACCAAGACAATCCATGGGTCAACTTGGGGACCCCATGGAGCCACATTAGTAGGAAAATGACATTAATATCTTTTTATTTAAAGTAAAAATAATAATGCCACAAACATGAGTTGTTTTACTAAAACAATTTTTAAATGGGGTTATAAAAGTCATATTTTTGACTATAAATATTAATTAGAAATATAAAAAGATTTCTTACATCATGATATTTTTTTATAAATTTTTAGATATTATATAAATTAAATTATTTATGACAACATGATGATAAAACAATTAACTCATTATTTAACGATTTAAATAAAATGAAAAGATAATGTAGAATGTAAGACCTACACCTGTAAAAAACCTATTAAATGGCTGTATTTCGAACTTTTATCACCTTATCATAGAAATATATAATTTTGGGACCTTTAAAAACCGAAACTCATTTTATAATAATGTAACCATTTATACCTTTCCAAGAGTGCCCCACCTCTCCTATTATAAAAGGCCCCCACCAATACCCCCTTACCCACACCTCTCAAGCCTTTGGCTCGGCCATTCTCTGATAATTTTGTCTCTCCACATCCCACTCCTCATCTTAGAATCCTTACTTTAGGTAGGGAGCTCTTCAAGAAACCATTTTGGTTGAAACCAAAGGGAGTTACTCGATTTTAAAGTAACATCTTCACTTGTGTTCTTCTGTTTTATTTTGCTTCTCCAACCCCATAAACTCTTTTTATTAATTTATTTTGTAATAAATCCAGTATATTCAACACAATATTATGTTTTTATAAGAAGGATTCGAGCTACACTTACACCCAAATACATCTAATGGTTAAAGAACATAATGTTTCTATGGATGGTGAATTTCTGCCTGACGAAACGATGACTGTTCAATATTCATTTAACACTTTCAAAGGTAGTCATTATGATGTCACTATATTTATATATGATATATAATATGTTTATGATTCCCTTAAGATTCTTTATTTTTCATTTATGGCATACCTTTATGGTTTCCATTATGGGTCTACGTGATATCTTCATTTTAGGAAGTGCGAACTACTGTCCCCTCAAAGTGATTTTATTCGTTAATTCCATATGTGGGACGTATAAAGGATGGAGTTAATGTTATTATATATTATGTTATACTGGAATTATAATATACCCTTATATAATTATGGTTTACTCCATTAATACCAAATAGAAATGAATGTAGCGTTCATGCGTAGGTACGGCTTACCGTCTCAATGAACGGTGCATTTCATTTCTTACCTCTAAATGTTATGTACTATTATAAATACATGTATATTCTGGATATATATGATATATATGATATCAAAATCATGAATTTCATTCTGTATATAATGATTCACTGACCACTTAACAACATGTAATTGTAAGAAGTCCATTTTTGACTTAAGTACCAAATATCGACAAAACAAACATTATTAAATTAAATGATTACATAACGTTTACAACAGGGAAATAAGTTATATAAAAGGAATAATAAATTTGAAAAACGTTCTTAAGAAAGTATAAAATTACACTAGTTTATTATTCAGGATATTAATGAGCAATCGAGTCACGTCGGACCCGAGGTAAGGGACTTCATCTCAATCTCCTTTCATTGAGGCATATTTTGTTCTAAATCAAGGATTTCTTTTATACGGTGTATAAATACATTTGACTTTTAATTTTATAAAAAATCAATATGTTTCTACGAAGCGTTTTACCAAATGACAAAAATGAATTTTTCTTTTAACGTACGCGGTGACAACGACCTTTTCTGCCGCCGTGAGTATTATTTGGTCTTTGGCTTTCTCAAAAAGATGTAATGTTTTTAAAATGAAATAAATACCATATACTCTTTTTTTTTGTATTTTGGTATTGAAAATGGTTTTTATAATGGATTTGTTAGTCAATATATTTCAGTGATATATTGTGATCAAAGTGTGGAAATGTTTTCTTTCCATTATATTTGTTTTATGTCTTATAATTTTATAATGGTACTTGGACATTTGACGGGTGGTTACGTGATAAACCATATTACTAGTGGAGATATGAATAACAGGACGGGTGGTTACATAATAACCTCCAATTAATTGGGTATGGAAGTCGGCGGTATAGATATTCCATTTAAGTATGTGTGTAAGTCGACCGTATGGTTATTCCATTTAAGTATGTTTATGTCCCAAGTTACCTTTATATGTTATGTGTTCTTTATATGGGTTTTATGGTAATATTTTTATTACAAAAAGGTAAGTAATGATCTTTTATTCAATTAAGTGTATTTTATGCTTCATAAAGGTGAAAATTATTACTATGATAAAGTATTCATGGTTTACTGGTGGTTTTGAAAAACTAAAAGTTTTCCTTCTTTTTGTATCCCTTACTGAGCTTTTTATGCTCACCCCAAGTCTTTGAAAGGTTTTTCACAGGACTTAAAGTGGAACATGGTCAATGATGGGATCAAGGAAATGTCATGATATCTAAAACATGTGACTAGACATGTTTCTTTTTAATATTTTTTATTTTATGGAAACTTAGTAGAATTGTCTAATTTGTAATATTTTAAGATGTAATAGTTATGTCCTAATTCTTTAAAACTCTAATCCTAAAAAGATCCTAAATGTGAATTATTCATTTAATTCAATATTAAGTAAGGTTTATGTCCAGGTCCTTATAATAATAATCTATGAAAAAGATTTATCACTAGCTAGTAAGTCATTTTTTGTATGTTATATTAGCAATATATATAAATTCTAATGCATAAAATGATCATTGATCTCATTAATTTAAAAAAATGAAAATAATAGTTCATTGAATTTATCTACAGTTATAAAGGCATGATGTACTGTCTCTGTATTCCTCCCTCATAGGAATAGATTATAGTTATATATATATATAACCTCAAAGGTGATGTTTTAAAATCATTAAACCTATTGAAATATTCAGGGAGATTTTAAGAGTTTTCATAAATTGAACAACATATACAAGATTTAATTTGGTGGATGAGAACAAAATATAGGTCTACAACAACAATATAATGAAAAAATTAGGCAAATAAATAAATTATTTATAATACAATTAATCAATTAGTAGAGTCTAATGGAGGGCCTCAAAAATATCATCATCTCCCAACTCCTCATGTTAGGTGAGATAAATATTAGAATAATCAACTTCCAAATGAGAAGATGGATAAAATAAACCTTTGATTTGAGGGAGAAAGGAAAAAAAATTATTCCATAAATAATGTAAATTTTTTTTTCTCCCATACATTTAAAATAGTCACCTCAATACTCTTCTGACCAAGACTTCCAGTGATGTTAGCCACAATATTCACCGAATCTATTTTCCCTTTTATATGAGTTTGTGAAACATCATTTAAGATCAATTTATTTATTAATAAATAAACCAATATATATTTAATTATATATATATTATATTGGGAATATCCATAACATAATTGACACATGTTCTGAGTGCCCAATCAGAGGAAGAAAGTGATTATAAATAAGATCTAGATTTGAAGAAAAATGATTCTAATGACTAGATGACCAAATTACAATTTTCCAAGATCAGTATATTTCAAGGATAAACCTTGTCAACCAAAAATGGTCTCATAGAAGAATCCATTAAACAAAATAATAATGTCAAAACAATTATTAGGATGAAAACCCATTAAGTAGAAGAATAATATGAAATAATAATAAGAATATTATTTGACACCCAAATAATCACAAAATCCTCAATACATACATCTATAATTACTCAAATCATAATCTCCAACTCACCAAATGGAATATTATTCGTAAGAATATATACTATTAAACTCTCTTAATGTAATACATTTTATATAATAATTATATTATAAGAAGATATAAAGGAAACCTAGTTACTTATACCTAATTTTTGATCAAGAGGTAGGGGCCACAATTGGTTAAGAGATATGTGAATATACTCTAATGGTCAAAGCCAATATTAAATCCACACACTCAATAAATATATATATGAAACCATAACTCACATGGAATAACTATTGTGAGACCAGTAGGATCATAGAGGTACCTTATAATCCATAAACTACAATTAGATCATATTAAATATGGAATTCTATTTCATGTGTAATCACTAGTAAAAAAACATAGATGAATTAGTAGAGTATCTCAGATTAGTCAAATGGTGACAGTAATGCATTCAATTTTTTTAAAAAAACAATAAAATACACTCAATTACATTATCCCTTAATATACATTCGATGTAGAAACCATGTCTCGGGAATACAATGGAACAATCATTTCTTACCAGTATATTATATTTTTTTCAATTTATATTCCACAAAACATATATTTATACCTGGAAAAAACCAATAAAGTTTTATTGTAATAGAAAAGTAGATACATAAATATATTTTTTAAGTCAAAACTCTATCAATTAAAATTTCATTTTTTTATATGGTACCCACATATAGTTGTCACACTTATTACCCTTCTTCCTAACCTGGTGCAAATTATAACATAAGAATGGTAGAGATCAAATTATCAATAAGTGTAAACATTGATGTTGAAAATAAAGAATCATATGTGCCAATTTCATTAGAATAATGATATAATAAAATGTCATTATTAATAGAAAAATATAAATGATTCCTATATCATAGTTACGGGCCATAGAAATAAATATTAGGATATTAGAAGATTAGAAAATAAAAAATATTTCAACATTAATGCATGATGTAAAATAACCATCGACTAAATATTTTTTTAGTGTCTAGATAAATAATATGCATATAAATCACAACATATTTACAAGTAATCTAATAGTACCCTTATAAAAAAATAGATCATTAATTAAAACATATTTCTCATATCAAAACAGATTAGACATCACCACTTGTTTCCTATATCATAGTGGATAAAGGGTCCTTACATATTAATTATAGTGGATTGATCAAATCAATTCATTTCCCTAAATTATAACATAAGATATTTCTCAATACCAATTTCATTAGTGGGATACATATGTTTTGTTTGAATTATTAAAAAATTAATATTATGCATATGTGTGTCACAAATTCATAATACAATGATAAATTCATTTTATTTTAACATTTAGATAGGAAATTGGTTTCATAAGTAATTCATAATAGAAAAAACCATATATATTGTAAATTAAATTTTTTTTCAAAAACAATTCATCTTATAATACCCCATTTAAAAGAAACAGGATTACAAAAATTATACTATTACATAATTATTCACCGAAGAATAAATGAGTATCATAGAATAATCCGTAAATCCTAATACAAATTATCCATCTATAAAAAAAATTTAGGGTTTCATAATATCATATATATATATATTTAATCATATAAATCCTTCTACTATTTTCACATGGATGAAAAATAATTATAAAACAGAATTCAAACAATTTTTTCCAAACATGTGAATATAATCTTTTAATTTGATAAAAATATAACTAAATAAAAAGAATATTTATAAAAACCCATTAAATTAAAATAAAATATTAATATTATATAGAAATATTAATTTAATATAATAACCAGGTTAGTGAAAAAATAAATTCATGTGTTATAATTTAATGTAGAATATTCATTTCACACTTAAATGAAGAAGTAATTAAAAAATGTTCAGAAAATATAAATTTTAAAATATTTCATTTAATTATTCATTAATATTTTAAATGATAACGAAAATGATATTTTAAGAATATTATATGTATGCGTTGCAATATTCATGACCTACATTCTAAGAGTATAGAAATGCGAAATATTTCATTGACAAATATAAATAAATGTTTTGTTTATTTATAAATAATGTTTCTATCCATGTCAGGAGTTGAATAATATAAATGGTTCATATATATTAATATTAAAAAAAATTATAGAATAAGATAAAACATGTTCTGATTAAAATATAACATTAATTTAATCTCCATCAATGGAAATTTAGTATAAACAATCCTAAAAAGAAAAGATATTATAACACAAGCCCCTTTCTGCTTTGGTAATACTTGAATTAAAACCTATTGTAACTGAGAAATATGTATGTATTTTTACATACATATAATTAACATTAGAAGAATTATGAAAAACCATAATTTGTAGTATATTGACATCATAGATGAAGGAAGAGGGGAATATGACATGTGTATCACTGAAATAAAAGTGTGAATAAAAACTCATACCACTTTTCTTACATTAAATCATAAAAATCTAAAAAGAAATAACATCATTTGACACATTAAATTATATTAAGTTAATGATATTCATGATATAACATGAAAATGTTTAATTATATACACCATGAGAAAATAAATATTCACTTAACATCATACATGTCTCAATAGATAAACATTTAGATGAAAACCCCAAACCTCAAGTCTCATCCTGCTTAATATGACTTCAAAACTCGTATATAAAAAATAAATAATAATTATAAATATATTCATGATCCATTTTTATTAATATAATATAATATATTATTTTTATTCTATATTTTATCTCCCCTTTATTAACGATTGTTTTTAAAAGGTTATTCTAGGTTATAACGATTTCGTTTTTCATACTTTTTTGATTCCACAATTTTTTCCCTTTTACATTTATCATAGATAAATCACCTACAGAATTTTAATCATCTCATAAATATCATTTTTAACAATTATGATAAATTTTATAACTATATATATATATATATGAAAAATGAATTGCATCATGTTTTGGAGATGATAATCCATCCATGTATGTGAGTGATGTTTTCACTTTTCAATAGATGGAATGAATGAAATGTAAATATTAATTCATCATAATAGAACTAATATTATATAATTAATATGATATATATTCTTTAAATAAATTTTTATTACCTTCCATGTAAAGAATAAATGGATAAATTTTGACATTGCTTCATTAATGTGGTTGTCCACATGTGTAGGAATGATGTTATCTTTTATCTAATGGATTGAGAGGAAAAAGATACATAGGTTATTCTAATTAAAGAATCATAAAAATTTAATTCATATAATATATAAATGTCACATCCATCAAAATGACAAACTATTAATTATGGTGAAAAAAAATTGGATGCGTAGTTCTCTCGATATGTCAGGGTAGATCAAGTTGTTTTTTTGATTTGTAGGATAAATTCATTATTTCTTCTTGTATTTGAATTTTGAATTTATTCCCACGAATATGTGTGATTTTAAGTACTGGGATGTTTTTAACAATTTTTTGGGTTCCAACTATATCCAAAAATTATATTTATGATAAAAATAAAAAGTGTCTTAGATAATGGTGATGAAAAATGAATCATATAACTTCGTTGAGGTTTTAGTCCGTACATAAACATTAGAAACAACTTCATTTTATACTTTATGGATAGGATGTCGATAGTGGTCATTATATAAAAATAGTAACACCATAACATATGGTAGGAACTAATGTGTTTATATTGTAAATTTTTGGAATGCATTTAATTATGTAATTGAGGATGCTAAATGAATGAGATATGTTATGATGATTACATCCTATTTGAGAAATTCCGTTTTTATTTCTTCCCAATGACCATGAGGATGAAGTTTTGAGGCGACCAACATAAAAAATATATTTCTAAAGGTTTTTGTGAGATTAAAATTTAGTTTTTTATAATGATTAGTAATAGATTTTGATTTGAAGAATAGATAAGAGGTGGTCAGTAATTGTAGTGATAAAAAGGACACACTTGTAATTATTTAAATTTTTTAGTTATAATAAATTATATTTGATGTTCAAGATGAACCAAATGGGTTTTTTGAATAATTTTTTGTGTATGATTTTATTCACTTATCTAAATAATATTTTTACAGGGTTATATAGAATTTCAAAACTTATATATTTATTAAACCACGTCATTAAAAAAATTTAAACATAACCATGGTAAAAAATAAATAAATAATTAAATGATATAAATTTAATATAAGGTAATTTTTTTTCCAAAACGATAAAGGGTAGAAATTTTAGACCATATCCCATTAATATTGTTCTATTAAAATATTTTCATTATTTTTAAATCATTTAATAATATATTAATTATCATATAATAGTTTTAAAGTAACATTAAGATAATTCACGTATAATTACTTTTTAGAAAACAAGAGATGTATGTAATCCTAATATAGACATTGTAATCATAAAATATAAAATATTATTTTATATTATTTTACAATTACAACATAATTATAAAAATAAATTCTTTTATATGTTTTTGAAATATTTTTATTTTATTCCTCTACTTTTTACATAAAAATCATGCCATTATATTGTAAGAAATTATAGTAACAATACAATCACTAAAAATTAAAAATTACAAACCATAAAAAAATAAATAAATTAAATTCAAAATAAAAAATCTAAATTTTTAATAGGAATTTCTTTTCACTATGTGTGAATATAATTAAAATTGAATCCAAGAGAGAGAAATTTTCAAATTTTAATTTGATAAAAACAACATATTGATATTTATTAAAGAGAAATAGACTCAAGATGATATATTTTCTAATAGATGAATTTTTGGAGTAATTAATATCATTTAATATAATTTATTCAGGTTTATGGATATATTTAATTCCTTTTTATATAGTTTTATCATTGTTTATAACTTTTTATCCTTTATTATATAGTGATATAGTTTTGCATATGTAGTATTTATAATGCCTAAAATTAATGGTATGTATTATGAAAATGAAAACCTATTTATTATAAATTTTTTATCCCTTTTTTTAGAATTTAACTACTATATGTCTCAGAAATAATATTTAGTAAAATTTTCTACAATCCAATAAAAACAAGTTTGTAAAAAAATAGTGTTTTGAAGAATAATAATCAATATATACAATTATTAAATATACTATTGATTCATATTGAATTATTCAAATATTTGTTTACGAAATTGATCTCTAATTACAGGAAAAAATAACTCATAATAATATATATCTTTAAAATTATATTAAATATTGAATCAAAATGATATTCTTAAAAAATTGATATCTTTAAATATTCATTGATAAAAAAAAGCAATTCAGGGAAATTATAAAAATATCACATAAGATAATATCGATATGATAAATTAAAAAATTCTATTCATCCCTCGAAATGTAAAATTTAAATATGGTTGAAATCAATTATATTGATAACAAAAAAATTGAAATATATCCATGATCGAATAGAAAAATTGAACAATAAAATGGCTTAATTGAAAATTGATTAATTATTTTTTATGAATTAATAAATACATTTTATTGATTTTAAAAAATAATAAAATTTTTAATAATTTTTTTTCCAAATCATAATTATCATTTAACGAAAATGTTATAATATATCATCAATTTTTTAAACATAATGTTTCATGTGAAGTAAGATGTCAAAATATAATATATAATTATATATAAATGTATTATTTATTCTTAGTGTAATACATTCTAACTAAATAAAAAATCCCATTTTAAATTTTATTTTTAACTTATAAGAAATATTTTATCTTGAAAAAGTAATGAATTCGAGATATAATTTATAATTCTAAAAAAAAATTGTACTAATAAACCTAGTATTTCTTAATGTGGTATTTCTAAAATAATGAAAGAGTCATTGTATAGGTCATGGCCTTCTAAAATAAACATCAAACTCTAAATGAAATTATTCATGTAATATTTAATTTAATTATCATCTTCATATATAGGTTTAGAAAATCATTTCCCACGATTCTAGAGAATATGACATATAATACATAGATGATTTATATTAATATCTTATGAAATATTTCATTTATTTGTTATTATTTTATCTATTTAAACTTTTCTCACATATCTTTTTATGAGAGATGAAAACCCAAGGTTAATTGGTCATGTATAATGAACTAAAATTATCTAAACAATGATCTTATTATATAGAAATTAACAACAAGAAATTCATTCCTTATCAATATATTTTTCAAAATGAAAATATTTATCCTAGATTATCATATACAGATAAATATTATTATAAAGAAATAATAAATTTTTCTCTAAATTATATACAATATTTAAATTTTTTTAATAAACCAATTCTTAATTATTAATCAAAATTAGGCTATAGTTCTCTTAACAGTACATTTATTAAATATTTATTACATAAAAGAAAATTAAATACACCACAGAAGATCATAAATACTAAATTTTTCATGTGGTCTGGTACATAACATAACAACATGATCATAGGATATAACAACATTATATGAAAACCCCATAAAATTATCTTATATTCCAATGAGCTTCTATATGTTCAAGAGATATCCTCAAGATGTACATAAGAAATGGGTGAGTTTTAAAACAGATTATGGGAATAAAAAATGACTAGAATAAGGTGAAGCTTTACAGGTGATCGAAGATACATATCTTGGTATAATAATAGGTTTTACTACCATAATAATGAATAATGAAGAAAGATATTACATGACAGCATAAATAAAACATCAGAATACATAGAAAATATTAAATACGACATCATAAATAATGGATAAAGATAACCACATATATGATATAACATGGTTTCGTAGTCTCATTACTGATATGTTTTTCACCCTAATCTAATAAATTATGTCTCATGATCCTAAAAAACATCCCAATTAAAGGGGGAACTATCTGCGTGCACCAATCATTTTCATATCTTATCCATGCAAAAGTGTTCTACATATGCCATTCGATACATGATCAAATTTCATTATATTTATTTCAAAAATTAATTTGTGTGGTATAAATAAATAAATATATATATATATATCAAAAAAAATTATTGTGATTATATATAGTTGACTACCATTGACTATTGATGGGGATATGTATTTACAATAAAAATTATGGCATTGAAAATCATGAGATAATTTTTTAAGCATAATGTGGATTCTAATAACTTTCATTGAGGTATTTATGAGAATGAAGTGGGGAAAAAATAAATTTTATATAATGTGGATAGATTTTATGATGTATGAGAACACTTACTAACATGAGAAATTAGAGTATAGAATGCATAACCAAAATAAAATGCTTAAATTAAGAGGAAAATGAGAGGATCTTATACCTTGATAAAAAGACTCATAATAGTTGGGAGGGGTTTTTTTGGTAATATAAGGGAAATATAGAAATGATATATAAATTTAAAGGTTGAGTAATGTAATTATGAATGAGAATTGAGTGAGTATAATTGGGTTTTTTGGTCAGTTTACACTGAAAAAGGAGGATAATTAAACATTAAATTACAAATTTTTGTTTCAGACTCTATATAATAATGTATTCAAAACCACAGAAAATACAAAAAAAAAATTCTAATGGATTCCATCAAAAGGGATTGTTTTCCATTATTTTAAATTTCAAATAAATGATATCATTAAAATAACACCCTTGTTGATGTGTAAGTGAATACTGATTATAAAAACAAATCATTTTTAAAACTATAAAATATAATTTAAATTACTATGGATTCATTATAGAATTATAGAATTAATAAAATGACATCTAAAACTCCTTATTTTCAAGGGGAAAATTCATTCACACAGGTTTATAATTTAGTTTTTTTAATTACATACCATGTAGAATTTTATGATGTCATAATATATATAGTTTAATTCTACAATATTTACATTTTTTCCCAACAAAAAACGATTTTCTTAGAAAAATATGGAAAATTTACTACATGATATTTTTTATGTGGTAAAGTAAAAAATAATAAGTACATTATCTTGAAGATATCTAATTATTATAATTTGATCTTTTAAATCCAAAATCTACTTTTATTAGATAATAATTTATTTTTGAACATATTTGTTTCCTAAACCTTAAAAAAATTATAGTTGACATCCTAAAAATATATTATCATATATATTTAATAAATAATTTGTAATAATAATTTTTTATTTAAATATAATGTATTTCAAAAAATAGATAAATCATAATTGAGTTTCATCATCCAAATTACATGTCTCACAAATATATAAGTTGTGTTTCATCAAATCACAATTAAAATGGTTATCAGACATATTATTTATGAACCATAAAAGTAATATTATAAGGGGAAAATATAATCAATTATATATAAAAAACATAAATTCAAATTTTTAGGGTCGTGATAAATAACACTTTTATACACCATTGATTTCGCTAATAGTATGCTACATGATGGTCATCTTTTCGTGAGGTGGTGCGACATACATGGTTTAGTCCAGGATCTCGATAAGCTTTAAATTCTCCAATAAATGATTTTTTGTTCTTTAGTTTTGAATATAATGATGGTATCGTTAATAAACATAACAAAAAAATTAAAAATATGTTAATTTTTTTTTAAAGTACAATTCATTTCCCAAAATTACATTAATAAAAAAAAATCTCAATAAAATAAAATATTTTCCCATTAATTATTCAGTATTCATTCATCAAGTTATGTTTACATTATTAATATAATATTCTCAATATAGTATACTTATTAAAAAAATTGTTTATTCACTTTTTCAAAAATCACATTCCAATCTCATTATTATATATACAATTCAAATATTGTCACAAAATGTAATAACACATTATTCCAATTAACAATAATTAAATCTAGATTATTGATCATTTTAATCTTAATGTACATCCATCAATATAATCTCATGTCTAAGAAATTTGATTTTATTTATCCACTAATCTCATTCTCAATAAAATACTTACAAATGAAATGAGTCATCTTCCAATAAATTCCTATCTGAATATCAATGATCATTTTAAACACCAATAACAAAAAAAATATCAAAATGGGTATCTATATCATTATTATTATGGTCAATTTTATAATTATAAACCCATTTTTCTTTTTCAATACCTTAGATCACTATGAACTATCATTGGGTTGGTTAGGTTTTTTACACACATACATCATAATGGTTTATAAGAAAAATGTGAATTACCCCATGCATATCCCGTTAAAATGTCTAGATTGTTGTGAAATATTGGTCAAAATAATTAATCACATATTGTGATGATTTTAATTAGAAATATTCCCATTTTAGAATTTTTACCCAAAGGTTCATCTATGCCACATCAGCTTTCACATGAAAAAACTTTAGAGGGATGTTTTTTTGTAGGAAATAGACACAATCTACATATTTGAAAACATTATGATGATATCATAAATATGTACTCAAACAATGGGTTTTCAAATCTATTCTATATTTAAAATATCAATAAATATGTTTCTCATTCTTGGATTTCTCTATTAACTCCTCCTGAATTTCATATAATGGCATTACATTTTTTCAATGAGAATTTTATATATCTCTTAAATATTAATGCTATAGTATAAAAAAAATTAGTATTCTAAGAGACTACACGATTAAAAAATTATATTTAAGTAAAATATACATCATCTATAAAATTATAAATTAAATAGGGATTCATAATAAACATGTCACTCAAATTACAATTCCTTATTATATATGTAAATTTATATCATAAGAAATAGTGAGATCAAATTCACCATAAGTATAGGCACGATCGATATCAATCAATCACCACATGTAAAAAATTTATTATCATAAAGGTTATGAGAACATGTAATTATTATTATCCAATAACAAGAAATAATTCAAATACTATATTTATGACTCCTGACATTAAACATCATTAAGTCACACTACTATGGAATCATAAAAAAATCAATCACGAGCCCTGAATTCAAAAGATAAGAATTCCAACATGAAAAAATATAGTGGAACCATAATACTCATAAAAACATGATCATCTGCCAATGTTAAATGCTAATACAACGATATCCTATGTGATAATGTTTTAGCATATGATTCCCATGTCATAGAGAACCAGTTATCACCACATTATTCCCATATCAAAGTAATTTTGGAACCCCTACCACTATCACATTATAGACCAAGCACATAAAATATTTTAAAATCAATATTTCATAAAATTTAATACTATAACTAATGAATTATAGGATTATAGTTTTATAATCACACCTACAATAAAATTAATACCATATTGATGTGTGCCACAAGATCAAAAACACAATATTCATTAATCATTTCCAAACACTTGGTCAATAAATTGGTTTCATAAAACATCAATTCCATCATCATATCATGACCCATTGACAATAAATTGGTGTTATATACATTTAATTATATAATTACTTTGAGAAAATAAATAGGATTCATTATAATTTAGTCATACAATAATTAACAAATGCTAACAGTTTGTATTTAATTGTATAAAACATAAATAAATCTCATTATTAAGTATACATATAATGAAATTGAGTATAATTATAATTTTATAACTCCAGATTTGATTATCATTCCTTAATATATGTTGACTTACATGGAATATACTACTATAATAAAATTTAACCCACTATTTAGAAACACAAGAACATATTCTATTATTTTGATATTTTTATAACTCCAAAATATGATATTATATAGAAACTAAAATTATATAAATATATATATATAGAGTAATTTAAGTTTATTTTAAATAATATGAATGGGTATGTTGGTGGGAAAATAAGATTATTTCATATATGTTGACAGAAAAATTCCATTCAAACATTTGTTAAATATCAAAAATACATTTTTCATAAAACTTTTCATTTAAAAAATTAACTATAACCTTATTTATTATTTTAAATAATAATAAAAATGAATCCTATAAAACATTTCATATCTTCATAAGATATTTTATATAAAAAAATTGAAGAGTATAACGGTCGGGGAAATATTACCTCGACTAATAATGGGAAATAACGTATTTTTATCATTTATGTTATTTTTAAATACATTTTTATAAAAAATAGAGATATGGTGGTAATATAATAAAATTTTAGAAATAATCATTGTAGAATAATATATATGTGTTATAAATGATAATATACATATAATTTCCCTTATGTAAATTTATAATATTGAATCATGAAAAGAAGAAAAATTGTATCATAATCCCATTATCATATTCGTTGTCTTTATATAAAATAAAACAAATAATGTAAACTGATATATACCTGTATGTATACATAATTATCATGGTAATTGTCATAAATTACAACCATGTAAACTATATACACCACATAATTGAAACAAGTTGAAAATGTCACAAACGTCCCATAGAAATAAAAGTGATATGATTACCCATAAATCCATGGAATGATTATAAGATTAACCTCACTTAATGAAATTATAGAAAATTAATTTTTATATAAAATTAATAAAAATATACTCATGTTTAAACATGTTAAATGGGTAGTAGATGGACCTCATTAACTTAAATATATTCAAAACGTCAAACATGTCATAATGAATTTTTTTTTTGAAGAACAACCCTTACCTAAAGTATCATCATACATCGTATGCATTTAATCATACACAAATAAATATATAATTTTTATACATATAATACTAAATAATTTTCTTATATATTATATAATAAATAATTTAATTATATTATCTAATCAATCAATTTTTATCAATTAATTATTAAAATATTTATACAAGTGATAATTGGTTTGATTTTCATGCATGTTTAAATTCCACAATGAGAGTCCAAATACATTTATCATGGATCCATAATACATAGAATTATAATAATTTCATATCTATCATATATAAACATTATATTCACTTTTATAACAATAAATTATTTATGGTGATGAAAAATGAATTACATCACTTTGTAGATATGGAAATTTGTACATGAACTTGAGTGATGTTTTTTTATTTTATATGATGTAAAGATTGAAATTTAATCCAAAAATAATATTTTAAAACAATTATTATACCATAAATATATTTTATATCATCATAAATATACATATTTCTATCCATGTAAATTAGAAACTAAAAAATCAATCACATCACATCATGGATGTCATAGTCAATATATATGCTTGGGAATGTCTTCCTCATTGATAGCACCAACAAAGAAGCTCACGGTGAGACCCTAATAGAGTTTTTGATGCTCCCCCCACCACCGTTATATCGGCATGAGGGGGAGGATATTTGGCATCCACATAATTGTCGACAATGTGTCTTCAATCCTTTCACAATACCGAATTCAATTCTGAGGTTCCCTTTCTATTCTGAGGTTCCCTTCAATAAACCCGGACCAAAAGGTCCCTCATTTTTGAGATGGCGCACCAACCACTAGTCTCGTATACATAGTGTGTTGTCAGAGATTATTATTACGTATTGTACTTTTATTTTGGTTTGTGTTTGATTTAATTTACCTAGATATTACAATAATTCCTAAGAAAGAGATTGTTGGAACCAAGTACATTATGTTATGGAAATATAATAAGGGTTTTCTTTTGTTTTCAATTCTCTTTGGAATATCAAGAATTTTTTTGATGATAAGGATCATACAACTATTGTATACAAAAAACATACCAGGATTTTTCATTTCCTAGTGGTTTCCAAAAAAAATAGTCCAAAAATTAGAGAATGGATAACTGTGTTTTTAGAATATTATGTTTTATTCCAGAATTACGGATGATTGGAAATTGTTTTGAATGGAATCATTTTGGATCAAGGCATCAAAATATTTAAAAGACTAAAAGTGCATCAACATTTAATATGGCAGTGAAATATCTGGTTTCACAAAAAATATTGTCCTCCCTACACGATGTCAGAAGTGGTTTTTCACGCTCAGAAATAATCTTATGTGCACCGATAAAGACGTGTCAAAAATTTGTGTGTATGGACTTTTATTCATATAAGGTTGCAGCCACCCCCATGTAAGACATAATAATTTTCTAATGAAGATCATATTGCTCAGTCGATAAAAATATTTTCACATAAAATATTGAAAGAGAGTTAATCATGTTGGAAAGATGTTCCTTAAGTATAAAAAAGAAAATGATAACCTTGTTGTATATTTACAGGAAATATCAAGGATTCATGAAAGTCCCTTTGAATAAAAAAAATATAAAATCATTCAAGAAAAAACATATCTTGAGTGCAAAAGGAAAATATTGTGTGAAAAATTAGTGGGTAGTATGTAACTATTTTTTAATATCATGTTGGTTCAATTAGTACGTCCAAGTGCATCCTTTCCCGAAATTGATTCAATATATATCTCATGATGAATAGAGGAAATTACTTCAATACCAATCTTTGAATGAGACCATCAATTTGATAAACTAAGTAAGACTTCTCCTACCATAGTAAGCATGGGGGGTTGGCAAAAGTGATCTATGGGACGTAATGAGGTATCCCAGAATGTTTGTAAAGGAAATGTTCTTAGAAAATTTTTACTATGTTTGAAATGTTATTAATCCACAACAAGTGAAGAATAATTGAAATTTATTCTTCAAACTACTAGTTGGAATATGCTCCGTGGACTAGACATTTGAGGTGAGCCAATTAAAAATATAAGCATCATCTCCTTGGATGTGAAATTTTTTTTCTTATAATTTATTTTACATATACATAGATGTTGGATACAAACATGGGAACAAGATCTATATGGTTAAAAGAAAAAATTTGTCACCCCAATTTACACTTCCCCTCTCAGTGTGTTCTGAGGAACTTCATATACCATCAAGAAATAATAGTTAATCTCTGTCATTGGATATGTGGTAGAATTTATGTTTGATTTCCCTCTTGAACAAACATCAAATCACATAGCCTTTTTAAAAAATTACCCTATTGAAATACTAGGAAATGAATCCATGTACATGGAAAACCATTAATTTGTATAAATAGTATATTTGATCATGAATATAAAAATATTGTCCCCATTCATTATTTTATACAAGGAGGTTGAAGTTCATATTACCACTAATGTAAGGTATGATGATTAGAAATACCTCTTTGGATTGATTATCACCATTATGAACTACTTCAAAAATGGGGTCCTCCCATTAGATTTTAGAAAAATGAATTATATCTTATGATATTAAACAAACAGCAGTATTCATAATGATATGAATAATATAATTTTATCTATGACCATATATTTGATGGTTTCCTCCTTAGATGTGTCAAAGATAGAGAGACTTTAAATATCATGAATGATGTTTAGGTGGACTATTGTAGTTCCCATTAACATGGAACTAACATATCCCATGAAATCAAATAGTTTAGTATTTTCTATGAAATATTGATAAAATACTCTTTTGAATTCTGGTTTTAATTCCATAAATTTCAAATAGATCAAATTTTCATCCATCCTCCCTCTTAGATGTTTTATAATTCTAAAAAATAATAAAATTTTATTTATTGTGAATGGATGTCATTAGACTATATAAACAATCTCTAACTATGTAGTTTATGTAAATAATTACTTTTACTATCTATTTCCACAAAATTTACCATGTTCATACCCCTCAACTATGTTAGGGAGCATAAAATAATCCTCATTATGATGTGGGACAAAACCATGAAATATGGTGTCCCTTAAACCGTAACGTAGATAATGGATCTCAAATAGATTTATTACGAGTTAAAAATTTTATTTTAGAAGTATAATATATATTCCATCGATTAATATCACTATCACGTGTTGGAAATAATAATATTGAGTCATTTAAATCATAATTTTTAAATATTTACCAGAAATTTAGGGATAATTAAAAAAATCACATGTATAACTACTTTTTTGTGCCTATCATTCCATAACCAGCACAACCAAAATAGTGAACCCATGTTCTCTTATCTATGTTATATCGTTTGTGTTTCATATTTAACTCCAGTTACACTAACATCGATTTCTTTCTGTAGTAATCTAAAAAAATGTGAACATTCACTAAAGAGAAATTATGAGTTATAACTAATCAATTTTAATAGATTTCATACATTTATCACTATATAGCTCAATAAGAATCATATTTTTTACCCCTTTAATAAGAATTTCCATCTCTACTCATTCCATCGTGGAGGTTTAGTATTGGATTGAAAAGTCCAAATTATACCGTAGAAGAAGCCTATTAAAATATAACAAAATTTTGAATGTGTAACACCCCAAGTTTTCATAGTACGTTATCTCTTTAAAGTAATTCGATTGTGTACACCTCACAAAACACCGAGTTTGAGAGCATTACAGCTTACCAAACTGGACTTTCAAAAGAGTTACGAATAGTATCAATAGAATTACGAATTTTATATATTCTATATAATTTTAACCCCCATATTATGTATTTCATAAACATAATATAAGAATAAATTCATTTTTTCAGATAAAGGAAGTATTTTTCAAACAATGCAATTTTACCACATTTTAATGGAGAACCCTTTTTAAATCCAATATTTGACACATTTATATATTCAATTTGATAAAATAAACTTTTTTTTCGAATTGGGACATAAAAATTTAGTTTGATAAATTTTTGGTGTTTTTCTGATAACTTTCACAATTGGGTGAAAAGTGAAAATACTAAATTTTAATTGAAAATATAATTTTAAATCAAAATAATTTAAATAGTTAAATTATTATTTTGAATAGTTTGGAAGTATAATTAGATTATATTTTTTTTCATTTAATCCAATTTTTGTCATTGGAATAAAATTAACTTGTAAAATATACATAAACAAGTGTTAATCTTATGATATTTATTGTTTTAAAAAAGCTATATTTGTTTTGAAAATTGGAATTAATTTTAAATTAATTAATGAAAATTATATGTTTTGAATATGGTAAAATGAAAAACATTTTTTAATTCATAATATCATATATATATTAGGTTGAATGTATACTATTTTTTTGAAAAACAATTTTTGATTAATAGTAAAACCACTTAGTAGTAGTTAAAAAACACAATTTATTATTTAAATGAAATTTAAACGGTTCTATGAATTGGATTTCAAAACATTGACACACATTTTTTTATTATTATGTAAAATTTGGTTCAATAAGCTGAAAATAATTTTTCGGTGAATAGTAACATTGACTTTTATTTACTGCGGGTAAAAGAAAATAGTTTAATACAAGTTAAACAGAATATTATAATAATAACAAATTACATTAACACAAGTCATAACCGTATTGGAAAATACATGGCCACCCATGGTCATCATTGGATCGATTTTCGACCCCATAGAGCCCCTTTAGTGTGATAATGACAATTTATTTTAATTAACTTAAAGTAAAGGCAAAAATTACATTAACAAATATTTTTTAATATATCAATTATTACATGTGGTTATATAAGTCATATTTTTTACTATAAATGTTCATTGTAAAGATAAAAACATTTCGTACTTTTTGTTTTTTTTAATTGTTATACATCAAATATGTTAAATTATTTATGACCCAATAATGATGCAGTATTTACCAAATTAATAAATAATTTAAATAACTATGATCATTAATATTATAACAATATACAAAACCTGCACAATTATTATTAAAAGATATTATTTTGAACACGAGTCATCTTATTTTCGACATTATAGTGTTATTGTCCTTTTTAAACCGATTATAATTTTATAATAAAATAACATTTTCAAACATTCTTAAAGAGCCCCTCCTCTACCTTAAAGAAGGACACCACTTCTAACCCATTCATGACACCTCTAAAGACCCTTTGGTCATCCAAACCCTACCTAAATAATCTCTCCGGATCCCTATAATCGAACTATAATCATTACCTTAAGTAGAAATATCATCAACATTTCCTTTTTGTTCAAACCAAAGGGAGAAACCCAAATTAAAGGTTATGGTTTCTCATAACTTCTACTCTTTTATTTTATTTCTACAACCTAAAAACACTTTTTATTCCGTTATTTTATAACAACACCATTATCCTCAATATATTAATTTTATTTATGAGAATCATTTTAACGTCACTTACACACACCTCTATCTAATGGGTAAATAATATACAATCTATTTGGATGGAAAACTAACGCCTCACAAAACAATGATTGTTCAATTGTCTCCAACTGCCTCTCATTGTGGCCATTATGATGAAATATATTTATATATTATATATATTATGTTTATGTTTTCCTTATACTTATATATTTTGTATTTATTTCATACCTGTAGGGTTTCCATTATGGGTAAACGTGAAAATGTCATTTGAGGAAATGTGGACCACCGCCCCCTCAAAGTGATATGAATCATTAAGGAATTATGTGGAATGTATAAATGATGTATTTAATGGTATTATATATGATTTTATAGTGTAATTACAATATACCTATGTTTCATTATGTATTAATTCCAATAAAATACAAAATGAAATGAACGTAGCGTTAATGCATACCTATGGCTTACCGTTTCCATGAACGGTGCATTTTATTTCTTATCTCCAAATGTTATGTATTATTATAAATACATATATATATATATTTTATATTAAATAAATATATGATATCTAATTCATGTATATAATTTTGGAGATAATTGAGTTTTCACCCCCTGGATAAATTTTGATTATAACAAGATCATTTTTGGCTCAAGTAACGAACATCGATAAAATATCCAATATGAACCAAATAATTAACTAATTGTTATATTAAGGTAATAAGTGATAGAAAAAAGATATAAACTTGATAACTGTATTTAATCAAGTAAATAATATCTTATGTTTATTATTTAAAAAGAATATGTAACAAACCAGATAAGTCGGACCTGAGGTAAGGGATTTCTTATCTCACTTTTAATTCCACAAAATTTCCATTTTTCCCACATATATATTGCATGTGGTGTATTGTGTACTTACATTTGATATATATTATCAATAATATCATTATATTCATGGTATTCTATGATTCACATATTGTTTATTAACTTTTGTTCATACAACTCGATTGTTACAATGTCATAAAGGTTTTTCATCTCACTTTTTATTCCCATGATATTAATTCAATGTTAGCCACTATTTACTATTGTTTGGTGTATGTATAGCCCATGATTGTATTCATGGTGTATTATAAATTAATTTATTAGTATTTACATCATTATTGTATGATCCTAATTTCATGGGGATAATATTTCGTAAGTTACCAAATCGGTAAGGGAATTTCAAATTTCAATTTCCACTCATTGGGATTTACACATTATTAATTGATTATTTTTACTCCATGAATATGTGTGTAATAAAAATTATTTATTTACATAGTAATTTGTAATCCCCAATTTTGTGGATATACTTTTGATACATATAATCACATCATTGATAATTTCTCAAGTCATTGATATTAACTTTATATGTGTAATCATAACTCAATTTCCATACATTGAGATAAGAATCCATGTCGGTGGTGTTGTTTTTACAAGAATATGTGATAATATCCTCTGATTTATTTACACTAAATATCTAATCATATTGAGTGTATTTGTATTTGTCCCACATAATTATTTCATTGATTTATCCATATCCTAAGGATACAGTCTTTATAAGGGATTTCATCTCAATTTATATTCCATTGAGACTTCATTGTAGTTATACGCCATTTCAAATTAATATTGTGTATATAATGTACTGTGACAGAGTATATCATGAATCCATTTATTATCATAATATTAAAATTTTTTGACTACCTCAATTATTTTTATTCAATTACCTCTCTTTTGGTTAGGAACTCTTACTAAAATATCAATTTAAATGTTTAAAATATTTAGTCTTCAAAACCATTCTCATTAATGTCCATATTTTAAAAATGGTTTTAAAATTTTATTTATATTCAAAATAATTTTTTAAAACTGATATTCCTTTTAAATGTTTCAAAGTAGTATGGGACACATTGATTCAATTATCTATTTTATACATCATTTTTATTAATAGTGAGGCTTTTAAATGTTTTCAAGAAAAAGGAATGTATTTCTCTCCAATAGCTTAAATAATTATTTTCATCTATGTAAATATCATTCATTATTCATGATTGAGGTTGATCTCTTATAATATAATCTTCTATATTGTTTTTAATGAGTTATGTTTGACTGTAGATGTGTTATTTTTATACCATTCATGGTTTGTGGTTAAAATGTTGACATTTAGTAAGCACATTTTAATACGAATTTTTAGATTATGTTTCTACCTTTTCAAATGAGAAATTCACTGGACTTCGTAAGTGATTGGTGGAGTATGAAATATCTCATCGATGCATTAGTAAGTCACATGAGACAAACTAGTGTGTTGCCATAAGGCCTTGATATAATCATATTTGTAGTCTTCTCATGAGGAATTGCAATTGTGGTAATGATGTCTGACATTATTCATTTCATTATTATGATATTAGATACTGATATTACATGGGGTTATTTGACTAGTAGAATACTCATGACTATGTTTTATTATAGCATTATTTACTAAACTCATGTTCCTTCCATAATGTTTTCATGTTTTTTATTTGTAAAGGCTTGGGTTTAAAATTATTCAGCATACTTAATGTTATATTATCATCTATTGTATTTTGTACTCTTTATGAGTGTTTGATCATACCCCTTTCTTATGTTTCATTTTCCCAGGATATGAAGAAGTTTTCTATGAGTGATTTTCAAACATAATCAAGGAATCTTGGATGTTTCTAATCTAATAAATTACTGTTTTTTTTTCATTTCAACTGGTAATTTTGAACTTATCTATGTATATTGTTGGCATGACTACTAAAATAATCAATTATTTAGGACTTGATTCCTTTTAATCATGCCAATGTATTAAAAATATGCATTAGAACCTGGATTATAGGATCAGAGCGTTACCGTTGGTATTTGTGGACGTTTAGTACCAACCTTGGAAACTATATTTAGATAAACTCTGATTAGTACACATTACCCTGATATAGACATTGAGGATTAGGATAGAAGAATATCCTACATTATTTTTCATGTAGATATTTTGTGTATTTTCCATGAAATACATCCATGTCTGGATAAATGTAGGTAGATGCGACTCTAGCACAGATGTACCTAAGAGTGAAAACTCCGAAAAAGAGTATCAAGCATGACCTAAGGTATCCCAGTACACGAAAATGGGCCTTGCTACACTATTTGTTACGACACTCATGGGATATACCCATAGGATAATTTACATTTTATTTTCAATAGTATTTGATTTATTTTAATATAAGATGAGAATAATTGACCTTGTTTAATCATATAGTGTTCAAATGGAAAATAAGGTGTCATTATTTTCTTTAAATTATTTTAGGTCAATTGTTACTCAAACAATGCTTCCTAGTTTTAGTCAATTGTTTAATTCCAAGAAGTCATAGTGACATTAAGAATAATTAACAAGGATAAAATAATTGTGGAAATGACAAACAAAATGTAATGTTGATAGGCCTAAAAGTTATCATGTTCATGTAGAATCAGTTTTCCAAAAATATAATCAACAATTTTTTTATTAATCAACTCTTGTACTCAACAAAGAAGAGAAAGGTGAAGAATGATAAGTGCTCCAGTAGTAAAGACCATGGTGAAAACAAAACCTCAATTACTATCATACATGAAATGTGGAAGGGAGACACCCAGGAAAGTGAATCAATGGAATAAAGAAAGGCATTATGTGTGGGAATTATGAACATAAAGTAATGAATTTATGAAGAATAATGTTCAACACTATGTAAAAAATAAAAATGTTCGCAAGAATCCATTTACATTAATTTTCCATAAATATAGGGGATCTGGAAGTTACCCGAATTAATTCTCTATTCTATAGAATATCCTCTAGGTCAAGGAAGAAGCTATATATAAATAAATGGATGAAAAAATGTTTAAAATTATTAGTGGATGTTATTGATGTGATTTCATTGGATAAAATTTCTCATGTATGTGTAACCCAATAGTTTAATCATGTGAAAATGATATATGATGATGAATTATCTTTTCTCTTGTGGATATAGTTATATATAACAATTTTGTTTTATATGATCTTGGAATATGTGGATATTATTATTAAATTTTGGGATGAAAATGTGAGGTATGATATAAAATTTATTGTAAAATTTTGTTATGTTTATTTTGAGAAATTTATCTCATTTTAGTAATATAATAAAATATAGTTTTTGAAAATGGGAAACCCCCGGACCAAGTGACAACCCATCACGTCAGATGATGCTTTGGGAATCAAACCCACAACCGGAGTGTGTTGGGGATTTATCTCCTACTAACGGACTTCGTAGAGTCTTTTATTAGTGTGAAAAATTCTTTTTAGTGAAATGATTTTATTATTTTGGATCATTACCTTTTGTTTTATCAAATTTACATCCTTACTATAGGAAAATGATTTTGAGATTAAATTATAAATGTTATTTGGCAAGACGTTCGCTCTGTTGGGAACACTATTTGTTTAAGGAAAATATAATACTATGGGATTTCATATAAGGAGTAAGGGTGGATATTTTTCTATGTTTTTATTATGGATTTAGAGTGATTTGGGTTATCTATAGATATTATTAATCCTTCAAATAGAATATGTGATTATGTTAATTACTATGAATTATGTGACTTTAAGAGTAGTCGACGTTATTTGGAGAATCAATTTAACATGGAAGACATTGTAATCAAATTATTATGTTTTTTGGGTATCAATGATAGTTAGAATTATATAGAAAGATTTTAAGGACAATTGTTCATTTAAGGGTATTTGAATAACTTTCATTTTTTTTTGATTAAAATTTTGAGATTAAGAGTAGTATTTCATTCTATACAAGATTTACCTTTTTCGGGGTCATCTGATCAAGTACTAACCATTTTGGTATTTGTTAATGTTTAATGACATGGGAAATATATAGTTTAACATTTGTTGCTTATATGATTCTCTATAAGTTGATTCTAGCATTCCGGTGTAAATCAGCCATCTTGAATACTCATCGTTTGGAGAATAGATAAGTTTGTGGTTGAAATTTATTGATGGATGAAACTCTACAAGTAATGTAACGATGTAACCCTATACATTGAGTCAATATCATAAATAAATTCATCAGCATTATGAAAAGGAAACATAAATCCAAAATGTTGTTCGTTTACTTTTCTTACATGGTAATCAAAGACCTTCCAACCCATCACAAGTTAACACGTTTTAGATCATTAACTTTCTCCTAATAATATACTCGATTAATCTTTAACAAAACATGATGATTAGTTTTCTCATACATATACATGATTTCTTACTTGGAACCCTAGTGTGTTTTATTTTCAGTAACCTCCATACTTACAATTATTTATTTTAAAATATAGGCCTAATTAATCAATTTTAAATGTGGGATTTCTACTACAATATTTTGAAATGTCAAAACCCATGTATTTAATTTGGAACATAAATTGAGAGGAGATAATATATTGAAGGAGGGGAGAATGTAACACCCCATGTTTTCATAGTAAATTATATCTTTAACGTAATTCAATATCTTGCACCTCATAGAATACCGAGTTCAAGCGCACGACAACTTACCAAAGTAGCTGTTCAAAAATAGTAATGAAGAGTATTAAATGAAATTTTAATTTAATATATTCCATATAATTTGAAAAACCATGTTATGTGTTTCTTAAACCTAATACAAGAACAAATTATTTTTTTAGATAAAGGAAGTATTTTTCAAACAATGTAATTTTAAATAATTTTAATGGATAACACATTTTAAATCCAATATTTGAAACTTTTATATAGTAAATTTGACAAAATAAAATTCTTATTTAGAATTGGGACATAAATATTTAGATTGGTTAAATTTTGGATGTGTTTAAGATAATATTCATATTTGGATGAATAGTGAAAAATACTATGTTTTAATTGAAAATATTTTTTAATAAAGATAATTTTTAGTGTTAAATTATAAATATTAAAGGTTTGTTAGTATAATTATATTATATTGTTATCATTTATTTAATTTTTGGTCATTGGAATTAATTTTACTTTGAAATTATACATCAACAACAGTCAAGATTTTAATAGTTATTGTTTCTTAAAAGCACACAATTTGTTTTGACAACGGGAAAAAATTTTAAATTTATTAATGAAAATTCTATGTTTTAAATTTGGTAAAATGGATATCATGTTTGAATTCTAAATATAAAATATATCTTAGGTTGAATTTTTGTTATTTTTTTGAAAAATGTTAATTTTTCATTAATAGTAAAACCACTTAGTAGTAGTTAAAAAACTAAACATTTTATTTAAATGAAAATTTAAACTTCTGTGAATAAGATTCCGAAAATCCAACATACATGGTTTTTATTAGTTTGTAAAATGTGGTTAAATAAGATGAAAATAATTTTTGGTGAATAACAACTTCTGTCTTTTATTTACTGTGGTTAATTGTAAATAGGGTAATTCAAGGTAAAATGAATATTATAATAATACCAAATTACCATAACACATGTCTTATCCATATTTGATGAGTCATGGCCAACAATAGGCATCCTTGGGTCGATTTTGGGACCCCATGGAGCCACATAAGTGTGATAATGACACATTATTTTTAATAACATAAAGCAAAGGCAAAATTGACCATAACAAATATCTTTTAGTATATAAATTATTACACGAGGTTATATAATTCATATTTTATACTATATACATTCATTGGAATGAAAAAAATATTTTCTAAATTGTTGTATTTGTTTATAATTTTTTTGATGTCAAATAAGTAAATTATTTGTGACGCAATAATGATGCAGAATTTACCTCATTGATAAATGATTTAAATAAATAATCTAATAAAAATTAAAACAAATATGAATTTTTTTTCAATTACTAATGGATGACTTTATATAGATCATTAGTCTTCTTATCTTTGTATTTAAATAGTTTTGGACCTTTTTAAACTGATGATATGTTTATAACAAAATCAAATTTTCAAACCTTCCAAAAGATCCACTCCTCTCCCTTATAAAAGGACATCATTTCTAACAGATTCCTCACACCTATCAAGCATTGTGGCCCATCCAACCCCAGTCCATGTAAGATCTCATGAACCCTATCTTCGTCCTAGATTCTTTACCATACGGAGAAGTCACATCAAGTAGTCCATTTGGTTCAAACCAAAGGGAGTTACCGAAATTAAAGGTAATGGTTTCACTTAACTTCGTTTCTATTATTTTACATCTCCAACCCATAAAATAATATTATTCATTTCATTTATTACAACCCCACTATCAAAAATATACTAAAATTGTGTGATGAATAGTATTTTATCAACACTTACACTTACCTTTATCTAATGGGTAACGATCATATAGTTTCTATGGATAACAAACAAACGCCTCACGAAATGAGGGTTGTTCAATTATCTCCAACTACCTCTCATCAGGGAAATTAATATGGAACTATATTTAAATATAATATATATTAAATTTATTTTTTTAGGCTTCGGTATGTTCCATTTAAATCATAATTTTATTTATTCCATTATGGGTATATGAAATGATTTCATTTGAGGAAGTGCAGACAGTCATGACCCGTCCTCCAGGCCTGTGCCATGACTACCCCACGCCCGCCTTCCATAGGCCAGGGGCTGGCGACTAGCACCAAGGTGTAAATTCTGGTAACAAGGGGAGACATTGCCTTTGTAAAGTAAACTAACACCACATAGAAAGCAAGCAGTATAATTAAACACTATGTAAAAACTGGGTACAACAGTATGTGCATAAAAGTAAGTGGGCGAGAATACAAACCCAAACTGAAAGTATAGTATAACTAGAAAGGGAAAACAACAACTAAAAGTAAAGCCTCGAGCCACCCACTAGAAGTACCACCTGAAGGGTGAGTACAGATAGTCTCCAGAGCTCCTTAGGTCCAACCGTCCGCTCCGAGTACGTCCTGTCCAGTGGTCCACCTCCAGGTATTGTCCTGCTCTGCAAGTCTCAACCACGATCAGCGTTGTCCGTCGTCTACAACCAACACAACGTAGTACATGCATAGACCGTGCAGGGGTGAGTATAGTCTACTCAGTAGGGACCCTGAGACCCCCGAAGGTCTCCCAGAATCCACAAAGGATAATCCACAAAGGAAAGATACAATCACAAAGTAACATCCGACACTACTTAGGTATGTGCCCAAACAGATACCTAAGTCACTAATTCCAGTTCGCTCTTTCCTCCGTGCCCAAGCACAACCCAGTCCCCAAAGGAAATCACAACCCAGTACAAACAGGAAAGAAAAACGTAATCCAGACAGGATAGCACAACACAATCCACAAAGGAAAGCAAAACAGGATTCAGGTCACACAGGTATACTTCATCGTATGACAATAGAGATGATCAGATATATCCACTGATTTTTCTATATTGTTGGACCCACAAAGGATCGATAGGTACTAACCCATGAAATGACCCACAAAGGATAGGACCCACACAGGATAGATAGGTAACTAACCCCCGCAATGACCCACAAAGGATCTGACCCACACAGGATCGATAGGTAACTAACCCCCGTAAAGACCCACACAGGATCGGACCCACATAGGATCTGTAAGCACTGGCCCACACAGGACCGCTGAGCGCTGACCCACACAGGATCAGACCCACACAGGATCGGTAATACTGATCCATGTAGGATCACTGAGTGCTGTAGTCATCGTCGTCGAATCCACTGAGGATCTCTATACAGTCATCGTTGTCATCGCTGTCGCAACCAGTTCTAGGGTTCCCGCACACAGCAAGATCGTTCGGGAGGGTCCGCTCCACGAGCCGAGAGGCTAATACATCAACTGACATGTAGTCGATATTTGATGTATCCAAATTTTCCGTATCGTCAAAAGGAACTCAACGCCACAGATGACGCGTCAATCGGACAGCCGGTCTGAGAGTTATTGGATTTTTCGTCCCAGGGGCCCGGTTGGTTTTTAAGTCAAGAACAACACGAACGTACTCCACCTACATCCAAACCTCGGGTAGAGTAAGCCAAAAGATCTGTCTCACTTATAGGAATGCACAAAAGTTGACGACACGTCAATCGGACGTCCGGATCTCAAGTTATGAGTGTTTCCGCTCCGAGGGCCCGGTTGGTTTCGTGTACGAACCAACTCGTCCGAACCCAATGTACTCTTAAACCTTGATTTTAATATTTTGAAACTACCTTCTCGATCCAAATATCGCATAGCCACTGACGGTGCTTCAATCAGAGATCTGTAGACCAAGATATGGGCAAAATACAGAAAGGGGTCCGAAAACGGGGGGTTTGGACCCGGACCGTCCCGGCCCAACCCCCTGGGTCGGCCCGAACCAGGTCGACCCGACCCGGTTGGCGCTGGCCAGGTGGCCAGCGGGTCGGCTCGGCCATTACGGCCGAGTGATGTGGGGGGGCACGCGACCCCCGCGTAGAGAGACTGCGGCCCCGTGTGGGGCCGCCCTTGCCAGCGGACGTGGCCGGCTGCCGCTTCCCGCCCCCCTCCGGTCCCACACGGTTGAGGGACCGCACCCTGCCACCGTGGCTTCAGCCACGGTGGATCTTCCCGGCGGCGCACCGGGTGCCGCCGCCCCCTGCCGCCGGCGCCGCCGTGCAGGCGAGGCGCGCCGGCGCGCCGCTCTGCGGACCCCTGGACGAGTTCCGGTGGTCGGAATTGCGTGTCGTCTTCGCCAATGGCCCTCCCGGGGCCCATCCTTCACTGCGAGGACCTCACATCACCCGTGCGGCATGCTTTGACGTCTCCCACCAATCCGCTCACCAAGAAAAAAGAGGTAGTGGGTTTGGACTTGTTCGTTGGTCCGCACCCACCGCTTTAGTGGATTTTAAAGACTTAAAACAAATATTTAATCAACCACAGATATAATCACATAAATTAAAATGAACAAAACCCCTACCTCAAATTTGTCATCGAATGTGAGTTCGTCACGGAATTAACCATCGTGGAAGGAGAGGACTGTCGCGTCGCGGAAGGGGTGTCGCTATCGTGACACTACACGGCGTTGCGTAGTCAACCTCTGAGGATTCCACATTCTTCGTCGCCCTTTGTCAGAGGCCGGCATTCTTCGCATTCTTTGCATTCTTCAACGAAGGAGGATGAAGATATTTAAGCTTTAGAGCAACCCATCAACAAACCTAGTGTTGGTCTTATTTTATTCCCCTTGCCAACAATTGAAATTCAAACTTAAGAAACATACAATTAATTCAATGAATTAATTGTAACGACTTAACTGCCCAATTAATGAGGCGTTTCATAGCCCAAATAAATGCACATTTGACTTTAATTAAAAAGGGGGTTGCGGGTGCATTACATAGAAGAAAAGAAACGACGAGCTCGTGTGGGTCCCACCTCACAAATATCCTTCCAAGTGAGTAGGATATTGTGGGTCCCACATCACCCACTTAATATAGGTTATGCAACTTAAATAAAATAAATGGTGTGACCAATTTATTTTATTCATTTCATTAACCCGAAAATTTAAAAACCACACCCGAGAAAATGAAACTCTGGAAAAGGTGTTTCTAAGAAATTACCGGTGATGCGATTCCATCGGTGCCCTCAGAATTCGATTCCAAGAACCGGTTAAAAAGTTAGAAAAACCTGCTTGTTTGTTCACTGAACGTACCTAAGCCGAACTTCGGAAAATGATTCCGGGCACACCGGGCCTCGGAATTAGGTTCCGTCAAAAACTGCGCTCTTGTAAAATTCCATAGAAAATAAAAAAAAATCATTGAAATTTACGGGTCTTTACATCACTACCACCTTAGGGAATCACATACCTGTAAAGATACATCATAAACTAGGGAAACAAAAGTTGGTACTAAGTACGCATCTGAGCCTCCCGCTCCCAATTGCTCTCCTGGATGTTCCCGTGTTGCCATCTAATGCGCACTAGAGGAATCAATCATCCATGTATGACCCGCTCCTGTCGATCCTCAATCTCCACCGGGGCCTCCAAAAAATTCTCCCCATCATCAACGTACATCTCTCCATGGTCGATGATATGCGTCGGTTCGTGCACGTATCTCCTCAACAAGGATACGTGGAAGACGTCGTGCACCCGGTGCAACTGAGGTGGTATAGCCAGGCAATAAGCCACCTCGGCAATCCTGCTGAGGACCTGGAATGGTCCGATGAAGCGTGGAGAGAACATACTGCCTCGGCCAAATCACCATAATCCATGTCGAGGTGAGACACTCAAGAAGACATAGTCTCCATCCTCGAACTCTAGTGGCCTCCTCCTCCTGTCAACATAAGACTTCTACCAGCTCTAAGCTGTCCTCATCCGCTCCTGGATGACCTTGACCTTCTCTATCGTGGCCTGGACCATCTCTGGTCCCACAAGTACTAACTTCCCAGGCTCATTCCAGCATAGAGGAGATCTTGAGGTCTCCCGTACAACGCCTCGTATGGTGCCATCCAGATTTTAGAGTGGTAGCTGTTGTTGTACCCGAACTTGACCAAGGGTACGTGGTCCTCCCAGATGTGACCAAAGTCGAGGACACATGTGCGGAGCATGTCCTTGAGAGTCTAAATGGTCCCCTCTGTCTGACCATCCGTTTGAGGGTGAAAGGCGGTGCTCAGACGTAGCTGTGTCCCAAACTCCTCCTGGAACCCCTTCCAAAGCTGGGAAGTAAATCGAGCATCTCGATTAGAGTGGATAGATGAAGGCACACCGTGAAGACTTACAATCTCCTGAACGTAGATACGTCCCAAGCTCTCTACTGAGCCCTGCTCGCTGATAGGTAAGAAGTGTGCCGACATGATGAGTTGGTCGACAATCACCCAAATGGAGTCGTGACCTCTGGAAGTGCGTGGAAGTCCAGTCACGAAGTCCATAGATATTTCGTCCCACATCACCTCTGAAACCTCCAAGGGCTGTACCAAACCTACTGAAACCTGGTGCTCTGCCTTCACATGCTGGAAGGTGAGGCCTTGAGAAATGAACTCCGCCATGACCTTCTTCAAGCACGTACACCAGTTCTGTCGCCTGAGATCCTTGTACACTTTTTCCACTCCAGGATGTACCACCAAAGGGGAAGTGAGAAACTCCCTCAGTACCTCCTCCCATAAAACAACTGATACCAAGGTACGTCCTCTGAAATGGACTTCGTGCTCTCCTCTTACAGAGAATCCATCAGGTGCCTGCCCTAAGGATATCTGTGCACGCTGCATCTCACATTCAGCGTCCCCACGCTATGCCTATCTGACCAGCTGTAGTAGTGGAGCATTGACTGTGAGTGACTGAAGGAAGTCTACAACATCTCTATCCACGAATGATAACTGCAAAGCGGCTAGCTGCTCTGTCGGCTCCTCAAGTAGCTGAATGACCGTCCTCCTGCTGATCGCATCGGCTACTACGTTACCCTTCCCATGAGTATATACTATCTCAAAGTCATAGTCCTGGAGGAACTAGAGCCATCGACGCTGTCTCAGGTCAGGTCCTTCTGAGAGAAGATGTACCTGAGAATCTGATGGTCAGAAAAGACTGTAAACCGCTCACCCATCAGATAGTGTCGCCATGTCTTCAGAGCAAAGACAACTGTTGCTAACTCCAGGTCATGGGTAGTGTAGTTGTGCTAATGCGGCCTCAACTAACGTGATCCATAGGTGATCACTGCCCGCTCCTGCATCAGGACACATCCGAGTCCAGTCCCTGATGCATCACAGTAGACTACGTACCCTACTCCCTCCTCCAGCAAACACAAGATAGGTGCACTGGTGAATTTCTGCCTCAGCTCCTGGAAGCTCTGCTGATATCTATCTGACCACACAAAGGTTTTCCCCTTCCTCGTCAAAGATGAGAGTGGTTCTGAAACCCTATAAAATTCTGGTACAAATCCTTGATAGTATCCAGCTAGTCCCAAGAAACTATGCACCTCTGTCACGCTCCTGGGTGGCTCCCAAGCTAGCACTGCCTCGATCATTGCGAGATCCACCGAAACTCCCACCTTCGAAATGAAATTTCCCAAGAAGTGGACCTCGCGTATCCAGAACTAACACTTCGAGAGATTACCATAAAGCCGGTCCTCTCGAAGTGTGTCTAGTACAACCCGCAAGTGGTAGGTATGCTCATCCTCAGTCGTCGAGTATATCAAAATGACGTCGATGAAGACTATGACATAACGATCAAGGTATGGCTGAAATATCTTTTTCATGAGGCCCATGAACAGTTCTAGAGCATTGGTTACACTGAAGTGCATAATCAAGAACTCATAGTGGCCATACCGACATCTGAAGGTCGTCTTCTGCACGTCCTCCTCCCGAACTCTGAGCTGATGATATCCTGACATGAGGTCTATCTTTGAGAACCACCATGCTCCCTTGATCTGATCGAAGAGGTCATCAATCCTCAGTAGCAGATACTTGTTCCTCACTGTCACCTGGTTCAGGCGACGATAGTCGACAAAAAGTTGCAAGCTCCTGTCCGACTTCTTGGCGAACAATATCGGGGAAGCCCAGGTGAAACACTAGGTCGGATGAATCCCGTTCCCTGCAAGTGCTCCAACTGTACCTGTAGCTCTCGAAGCTCAGTGGGGACCATCCGATACACTGGAGTCGATATCGGGGCAGTCTTGGGGTACATGTCAATATAAAAGTCTGCCTCTCTGTGAAGAGGTAGTCCCTGAACATCGTCGGGAAAAACGTCCGCATACTGTTCCACCACTACAGGAAAACTTGGACTCCGCACGTCAAATTCCTCTAGTATGAGGCTGGCCAACAGATGGGTGATGGGCTGTCCTCTTCTCTGTGACAGTCCATCATGTGCTGCGAAGGCTGCCTTCTCGCAGGTGAAGGTGAACCTGCTCCCGTCGGTGCACACACATCGCACCTTGCGCCTAATACAGTCATTATGATCATGGACTATAGATAACCAATCCATGCCCAAGATGACGTCGTAAGGCCTTGACGCCGCTATAAGAATATCCCTGCCGAAGCTCACGCCTCCTAGAGTATGCTCACACTACCGGAACCAGTGCGTAATCGTCAAGTCTGCTCCCGTAGGAGTCTCTAGCCGTAAGGTTCGAGCCAATGGCTCTGTCGGAATCTCTGATATCCAAACAAGGCTAGAGACTATTAAAGAATGACTCACTCTTGTGTCTATAAGAACTACAGAAAGGGTGGAATAGAGATAGATAGTACCTAGAATCATCTCAGGCGTGCCGTGGTCATAGTCCTCTGCTGCCTGGAGTTGTACCTGTCTCTGCCCGCTAGCTCCCTATGGTCGGGGTGGACCTCCTAGTGGTGGTGGTGGTAGAGCCTCAAAGAGTCACCCACCACCTTCTACTCTTCCAGCTCCTCTTCCTTATCCTCCTGCTCCCTGTGGACCACCACGGTCGACCCTATGCCTCTGCCTGGGTGGCCCCTCAACCGTCTGCTGCTCCTCGGCACAACGGGTCAGGAAGTCACGAGCCATGTGGCCCTTCCCGCCGCACGCATAGCACTGCCTGCCTCTCGAAAGACTGGCTCTGTGCTGTGTGCCCCACACTACTGAGCCATTGTCCTGAGGTCGTTTCCCTGAGTGACTGGTCTTCCTGGACCCATGATTCATCCGTCGACTGCCTGCTGTGGAAGACTCTTCTACCTGCCGCCCTACGATAGGTCTCGCTGCTGATGTAGACTCAGCAAGAAAGCTCTCGATCAAAAGGGCTCGCTCCAGAACTCCTGCCTGAGTCAGAATATTAAGGGAGATCAGTGATTCCATGATCTCCTGCCTCAATCCCAGCTCAATGGTCCAGGCCCAGAAGAATGGGCCCTGTACCATGTCTGTCGAGTAGCGCGAGAGATCGGTAAATCTCACCGAGTACTAGGTGACCGTCAAGCTGCCCTGCCGCAGCTGTAAAAGCTCCTGGATACGCACCGCATGGAGGGTGGTTGGGACAAACTCTGAGCTGGAGAGGCTCTCAAATTCCGTCCAGAGGAGAGATGCCTCATTGTGCACCTGGAGCATCAAGCTCCACCATCGGCCCGCTGCCGCATGCAGTGGGCTCACTGCGAGGATCACCATGAGATCTTCTAGTGTCCTCACTAACCTGAAAACTCATACCCCTACCTCCAGCCAATCCTCGGCTGCCTGGGAGTCCGTCTCCCCGTGGATCATGGGAGGTCGCTGGCGCTGAAACTCGTGCAGTGCACTAATGTGACGTGCATCGTCAGCAGCTGGGGCTAGAAGTATCGGTGGCTCGGTGGGTAGAGGTACCACTGGTGCCTCTACTGTCAAAGGGCCCTGTACCGAGGCCTCATCGCTCGGTGGGCTGTCGTCACGCACAAATCCCAGAACCCTAGTTGGCTGCTGTCATGGGGCCATACTGAAAAGGAAACAGGTGCGCCACGGTCAAACAGTATACCTGGTGAGCTGACACAATGTAATCAGAAAGAAAACTTGAAACACACATGCAATCAATGTTTTCGTGCATTAGGTCAGAAATCAGAAGTCAGGTTCATGGTGTACGAATATGTCAGCCGCCGCAACAACACTGGACTCCCTCGACTGATAACCACACCCAATACGCATAACACTATTTCTTCACGTAGAATGAGATCAGAGTCCCAAGTTCTGTGGTAGAACCGAACTCCTCTAATACCAATTTGTCACGACTCGTCCTCGGGGCCCGTGTCGTGACTACCCCAAGTCCGCCTTCCATAGGCCAGGGGTTGGCGACTAGCACCAAGGTGTAAATTCTGGTAAAAAGGGAAGTAATTTCCTTTGTAAACTAGGAAAACACCATATAGTAGGAAAGTAGTAGAAGTAAATACTAAGTAAAAACTGGGTACAATAGTCAGTGCAGAAAAGTAAATGGTCCAGAATACAAACCCAAACTGAATGTAAAGTACAACTTGAAAGGGAAAAAACAACGGAATGTAAAGACAAAACGTCGAGCCGTACAATGGAAGTACCACCTGATGGGTGAGTACAGACAGCCTCCATAGCTCCTTGGGTCCAACCGTCCACTCTGAGAACGTCCCGCCCAGTGGTCCACCTCCAGGTACCATCCTGCTCCGCAAGCCTCAACCACGATCAGCGATATTCGTCGTCTGCAACAACACAACATAGTGCGGGCATAGCCCATGCGGGGGTGAGTATTAGCTACTCAGTAGGAACCCTGAGACCCCATAAAGCTCTCCCAAAATCCACAAAGGATAATCCAAAAATGAAAGATACAATCACAAAGTAACATCCGAAACTGCTTAGGTATATGCCCATACATATACCTAAGTCACCAATTCCAGTTCCCTCCAGCCTCCGAGCCCAAGAACAACCCAGTCCCCATAGGCAATCACAACCCAGTCCACACAGGAAAGAAAAACGTAATCCACACAGGATAGCACAACACAATCTACAAAGGAAAGCAAAACAGGATTCAGCTCACACAGATATACTTCTTCGTATGACTGTAGATATGATCAGATATATCCCCTGATTCATCTATGCCATCGGACCCACAATGGATCGATAGGTACTAACCCCCGCAATGACCCACAAAGGATCTAACCCAAACATGATCGATAGGTAACTAACCCCCGTAATGACCCACAAAGGATCTGATCCACACAGGATCGATAGGTAACTAATCCCCGCAAAGACCCACACAGGATCGGACCCACACAGGATCTGTTGGCGCTGGCCCACACAGGACCACTGAGCACTGACCCACACATGATCGGACTCATTCATGATCGGTAGCACTGATCCGCGTAGGATCACTGAGTGCTGTAGTCGTCGCCATCGAATCCACTGAGGATCTCTGTATAGTCATCGTTGTTGTCGCAGTCGTAGCCAGCTCTAGGGTTCCCGCACACAGCAAACTCGTTCGGGAGGGTCTGCTCCACAAGCTGAGAGGATGATACATGAACTGACACGTAGTCTAGAGTTGATGTATCCAAATGTTCTGAATCGTCAACAGGAACTCAACGCCACAGACGACGCAACAATCGGACGCCCGGTCTGAGAGTTATTGGCTTTTTCGTCCCAGGGGCCCGGTTGGTTTTTAAGTCAAAACCAACCCGACCATACTCCTCCTGCATCCAAACCTCGGGCGGAGTAAGCCAAAAGATCCGTCTCACTTAGTGGAATCCATCAAAGTTGAAGACACGTTAATCAGACATCCGGAACTCAAGTTATTCGCGTTTCCGCTCCGAGGGACCGCTTGGTTTCGTGTACGAACCAACCCAGCCGAACCCAAATTACTCTAAAACCTTGAGTGTAATATATAGAAACGACCGTCTCGATCAATATATCGCATCTCCACTGACGGTGCATCAATCGGAGGTTCGTAGCCCAAGATATGGGCAAAAGACCGAATGGGGTATGAAAACGGGCAGTCTGGGCCCAGACCGACCCGACCCAACCCCCCCCCCCCCCCCCCCCCCCCCCGAGCTGGGCCCGAACCGGGTCAACCTGGATGGCGCTGGCCGGGTGGCCTGCGGGTCGGCTCGGCCATTACGGCTGAGCGAAGTGGGGGGCGTGCTGCCCCCGTGTGGAGAGACCGCGGCCCCGCGTGGGGCCGCCCTTGCCAGCGGACGCGGCCGGCTGCTGCGCCCCACCCCCCTCCGGTCCCGCATGGTTGCGGGACCACGCACTTCCATGGAGGCTTTAGTCGCAGAGACTCCTATCGGCACCGCGCCGCGCACCGCCGCCACCTGCCACTGGTGCCGCAGTGCCAGCGAGGCACGCCGGCAGGCCGCTCCGTGGACCCCAAGGCGAGTTCTGGTGGTCGGAATTGTGTGTCATCTTCTCCAATGGCCCTCCCGGGGCCCATCCTTCACTGCGAGGACCTCAAATCGCCCGTGCGGCCTGCTTTGTCATCGCCCTCCAATCCGATCAACCAGAATGAAGAGGCGGTGTGTTCGGACTTGTTCGTTGTTCCTCACCCACCGCGTTAGTGGTTTTAAAAGTCTTCCAACAAATATTTAATCCACCGCGGATATAATCACATAGATTAAAGTACCAAAAAACCCCTACCTCAACGTTGTCATCAAATGTGAGTTTGTCGCAGAATTAACCATCGCGGAAGAAGAGGATTGTCGTGTTGTGGAAGGGGAGTCGCTGTCATCGCGGTACACGGCATTGCGTAGTCAACCACCGAGGATTCGGAGTTCCTCGTCGCCCTTCGTCAGAGGCCGACGTTCTTCGCGTTCTTCGCGTTCTTCACGTTCTTCAACGAAGGAGGATGAAGATCTTCAAGATTTAGAGTTTATCCAAAACCTCTCAACAAGAACCCCATCATAAAACCTAGTGTTGGTCTTATTTTATTCCCCATGCCAACAATTTAAATTCAAAGGTAAGAAACATACAATTAATTTAATGAATTAATTCTAACGACATAACTACCCAATTAATGAGGCGTTTCATAACCCAAATAAACACACGGTTGACTTTTATTAAAAAGGGGGGTGCAGGTGCGTTACATAGAGGAAAAGAAATGGCGGGCTCCTGTGGGTCCCACCTCACAAATATCCTACCATGTGGGTAGGATATTGTGGGTCCCACATCACCCACATAACATAGGTCAAGAAACATAAATAAAATAAATGGTGCGACCAATTTATTTTATTCATTTCCTTAACACGAAAATTTAAAAACCACATCCGAGAAAACACAACTATGGAAATGGTGTTTCGAAGCAATTACCGGCATTGTGATTCCATCGGTGCCCTCGAAATTCGATTCCGAGAACTAGTTCGAAAGTTAGAAAAACCCGCTCGTTTGTTCACTAAACGTACCCGAGCCCAACTTTGGAAAATGATTCTTGGCACACTGGTCCTCGGAATAAGGTGCCGTCTGTAACACCCCATGTAAAAAAATAATATGACATTTTTATATTTATCCCTATTTGTGAATAAAATTTCAATATTAATTTAAAGGTAACGCTATGATCAATGGCTTACCCAATACCCAACAATGAGTTCCTTTGAAATCATACGTTGCACTCTAATAATAAAGTAATATTATTTTAAATGGTAGTAAACACATAGCTGTTGTATTGTCAGTAATGAATAGAAATAACTAAAATAAGATTATATATGTTTTCTAAATGTTTTTACTTTTATCCAATAAATTTTAGAGGCTTAAAATACAAATGAATCCCATCTTAAGCATTGAATACACTAGTATTTTTAAAAGAGTGTTTTACTACCTTTTGATGGAAACCCATTTTTTTAAATCAAACTTTTGAAAATTTTATAATCTCCATTTTTCAAAATAAATATATTATTTATGATTGTGACATTTAAATTTACCTTGGGTTAATTTTTTGTATTTTTATGACAATGTTCATTTTTCAATGAATAGTGAAAAATACTGCATTTTACATCAAAACTTATTTTTCATATAATTTAATTATATGGTTATATGATCTTTCTAATTTGTTTTAAAGGGTAATTAGAATATATTTTTACCATGTAATTAAATTATGATCATTGGGATTAATTTCACTTTGTAATTATGCATAAACAAGTGCCAAACTTTTCATAAATATTGTTTCCAAAAAACCCGCTATTTGTTTTGACAACGGGAAGTTTTTTTAAATTAATTATTTCAATTTATGTGTTTGGAATTTGGTAAAATTGATTACATATTTGGAATCATAAGGTCCAAATTATGTAATTAAGACTCTTTTATTTTTGATCATTATGAATAGTAACGACGGTATTTATCTTTAATTATCTTGATTAATGAGTAATCAGGTAGTTAAAGATAATAAAATAATATCATAATAATGCATAATGACCACAACACGTGTCCTAAGGCTACTGGCTATCTCATGGCTGACCATGGGATGCTTTGTGCCAATCTTGGGGCCACATGGAATCACTTTTTTGAGGAAGTGACTTTTTATCTTTTTATTTTTAAAAAATGTTAAATGTAACAAAGAAGGTATCACCTAAGTAAAATATTTTTAATTCTACCTAAATAAATGATATTTTGGACTATAAATATTCATTGGAATGATAAAAATATTTCCTAAATAATAGTATTTTTTTATTATTTTTAGACATTAAATAAATAAAATTATTTATGACATCCTAATGATGCAACGATGACCTCATTATTTAATGATTTAAATAAAATGGAAAGATAATGTAAAATCTAAGACCTAAACATTTCCAAAAACTATTTTATGGGTGGATTTCGAACCCTTATCACCTTATCCTCAAAACACATCAACGTGGGACCATTAAAATCTGAATCTCATTCTAAAATAAAGTAATATTTCTTTGCTTTCCAAGAGTACCCCTCCCCTTCTCTTATAAAAGGCCCCCACCTCTAACTCTTTAACCACACTTCATAAGCCTTTGGATCGGCCAACCACTGTTCATTTGTCTCTCCACATCCCACTATTACTCCTTGAAGCCTCAAATTTTGCATAATTCTTCCCAAGGAAGCCTTTGAGCTCAAATCTAAGAGAGTTACCCGATTTTAAGTTAATGTCTTCACTTGAATCCTTTTGTTTTATTTTGCTTCTCCAACCCCCTAAACTATTTTTATTCATTTGTTTTGTAACATCTCCAGTATCTTAAATATACTAGTATGTTTTTATAATAAGTATTAGAGATACACTTACACACACCTACATCTAATGGTTAATGAAGATACTGTTTCCGTGGATGGCGAATTTCTGCCTCCCGAAACGAGGATTGTTCAACATTCTTTTAACACCTACAAAGGTGGACATTAAGATGACACTATACTTATATATGATATATGATATGTTTATGTTTTACTTAAGCTTCTGTATTTTTCATTTATGGAATACCTTTGTGGTTTCCATTATGGGTAAACGCAATATCTTCATTTAAGGAAGTGTGGACTACCGCCCCCTCAAAGTGATGTGATTCGTTAATGCCATATGTGGGACGTATAAAAGATGTATTTAAAGTTATTATATATTATGTTATACTGTAATTATAATATACCTCTATATAGTTATTATTTTCTTTCTATTAAAGTATGATAGAGAAATGAAAGTAGCGTTCATGCGTACGTACGGCTTACCGTCTCCATGAACGGTGCATTTCGTTTCTTTTCCCCAAATGTAATGTATTATTATGATTACATATATATAATGGATATATATGTTTTATGTTTCATCTAAATGATTAATATAATTCGGGAATTAACATATACATACCTATCATATATTTTTAATTCCATTAATATGACATAGAAATGAAAGTAGCGTTCATGTATACGTACGGCTTACCGTCTCCATGAACGGTGCATTTCATTTCTTTCCTCTAAATTATTATGTGATATTATAAATACACATATATTCTGGATATATATGATATATATGATATCCATATCCGGAATTTCATTCTGGATATAAATAATCTTTGACCCCATGAACAACATGTAATTGTAAGATGTCCACTTTCGACTTAAGAACTAAATATCGACAAAACAAACATTATTAACTTAATGATTACATAATGTTTATAACATGGAAATAAGTTATATAAAAGTAATAATAAGCTTGAAAAATTTTCTTAATCAAGTAGAAATTATCTCATGTTTATTACTAAGGAAATTAAAGAACGATCGAGTCAAGTCGGACCCGAGGTAATGGATCCTACTCCTCTCTTTCTTTTTAAGTACACTCTTTTATGTCATTACTATTAAAGCTCATATTTCTTGTTATTGGGATGTTATTTTATATTAATATTCCTGTAATTTTTATGTTCATGTGATTAGAGACCCTATTCTCTCTCATCAATCCATTTTAGAAGTTTTGTGTGGCGCCGTTACGCTGCCGAATTTTCGTAAGAGATCTAACCTCTCTCTTTCTTTTTATGTACTCTCCTTTATGTCACTTATTTTAAGCTACTATTTGTAATTTTGGGGGATGTTCTTTTATATTAATATTTCTATAAACTTTATGTTAATATGATGAGATACCCTATTTGATCTCGTCAATCCATTTTTGTATGTTTTATGTGGCGCCGTTAGGATGCCAAATTTTTGTAAGGGATATTTCATATCACTTTTATTCCCGTGAGATTTATGCTAAATTTGCCACAATTTCCTTTGATTGTTGTATGTACTGCACATTATTCTACTCTTTGTGTAATATAATTTCGTTTATGAGTATTTACATCAATGATGTATTGTCCTTCTTTCTTGGGGTGTATGTTTTGAAAGATACCCAAGTCGGTAAGGGAACCTTTCACCCTCCTCTTTTTAAAAGACTTATTTTGTTGGGTCTTTTAATTTACATATTTTTATGTTTGGATATGTTCTCATATATCCTAATTGTTTTAAATTTTATGTCCAAGTGATGAGATATACTTTTTATCTCTCATCAAGTCATTTTGATGTGGCGTCGTTAGGCTGTCAAGGGAACTTCTTAACCCTATTTCGATTTCTTTGGGTTCAACATGTAGTTATTGAATATGTCATCCTTTGAATATCTGTGAATGAAATTTGATTATTTTACACGTAATATCCACTTATATTGGGTGTATTCGTTTGTCACACATAATTATGTAATTGATTTATCCTTAAACCAAGGATACCGTCTTTGTATGGGACTTCGTCTCAATCTCCTTTCATTGAGGCATATTTTATTTTATACACAACCTTCTTTTATACAGTGTATAAAACCCTTTGACTTTTACATTTATCCAAAAGAAATCTTTCGTTATATGAAGCATTTTACTAAACGACAAAATAGAATGTTTTCTGTCATACGTATGTGGCGACAATGACTTCTCTGCCGCCGTGACCATTATTTGAATTTCGGATTCCTCTACAAGCCATACCATTTTTAAAAGGAAAATAAAAACCATGTTTTACTTTTCTTTTATTTTGGTATTGAAAATGGTTTTCATAATGTTTTTATATCAATGTGTTGTATTGATATCTTGTGATTGAAAGGTGGAAATGTTATGTCTCCATTATGCATGTTTTATGTGATACGATTATGTTGAGGTTCTTGGGCATTATTATGAATACCGGCGGTTCCGTGATAAACCAAGGGTGGGTGAGCCCAATATAGCTCTCAAATGCATTGGGTAACGCGAAGGAGTGAAATGTTAATGTTTCTCCGGAGAGATTTATGGAATATACTATGTTGGTTATTCCAAACGTAACCAAGAGGGATACTCCCTACGTAAGAATGTTATGAATGCCTCAAGTTACCTTTTATGTCTTATGATTTCTATGATTTGTTCATGATTTGATGAGGTGTGTTAAAGTGCCTATGTTTTATGGGTAAGGTATGATTTCATTCTTATGTATATATAAACTCATGTTTCCTTTCCATATTTTTTATAACCCTTACTGAGCTTTTTATTCTCATCCCATGTTTTTGAAATGTTTTTTCACAGGTCAAGGGAAAGGTACATGATGTGATGATAGTGTCAAGGATGTGTCATGAAAGAATCCGTGTTTTATTTTAAATATGTTTCCTTTGATGGGATAAATGAATAATATCTTTATGTAACCACTTTGTTTAAATGTGGAATGTAATGAAAGTTTATCATCTAATTCTCTAAAACTCTAAACCTGAAAAGATCCTCAATGTGTAATCTTGTATTAACTCAAGATTAAGTAAGGTTTAAGTCTAGGGACTTATAGTTGGTATCAGAGGTCGGTTTAGATAACTTTAGAGGTTAGGGTATTCTTTAAGCATAAGTGACATTACCATAATGGTTAGGAATTCCGAAAGAGTACTAGTTTTAGCTAAAGTGAATGAGTAATTATATCTTAGTGTTTATCTTCCTCATTAGTAAATGATGGTTTGGTTGATATACTCACACTGACCTTTTTGGTTTTAGTAAATGGCTGGATCTAGTAGGCACCAAAGTAACAATGGATATGAAGGAAACTGTAAATGTTTTTTTGAGCAAGCAAATGAATGATATGGGAGATGCAATGATAACTCTTTTGATTATCCTCAACCAACTATCTAGAGTCATTATTGACCACCTAAACCTTGGTGATTTCTCTAAGGCATCATATATGTGAGAAACAAATCCCTATGGAAGTACATGTAATAATCAAAAAGCTAATTGTGTTCGAAAACCTATGTGTCAAAGATGTGCAAAGAAATAGCTAGGAAAATGTTTCAAAGGGACAGAAATATGATATAGATGTGTATGTTCAGGTAATAATTATAAAGGTAACCATTTGAGTTTATATGATCCTTACTTTTGAAGTAATTATGGGTTATTATAGGATATGCTGGAAAATGAAAGGCATTAGATATACTTGAGGTTAAAATATGTTATGATCACATTTAAAGATTTTATCTCGTTTTGGGGAATGTTTTTAAATTATATAGTTTTGGAATAAAGGAAAACACTCAGACCGTGTGACAACCCGTCGCGTCGAACAAAGCTGCGGGAATCGAACCCACAACCAAAGTGCGACTAGTATTTATCGCCTACCACTGCACTACATGAAGTCCCTGGTTAGTTTGACTGATTCTTTTTAGTTATTTGATTTTATGAATTAAGAGTAAGTTGATTTTGGGTTATCTATGGAAATTTATTAACCTATCATTGAGGATATGTGATTAGGTTAATTACTTTTCAATATGAGACATTAAGAGAAACTGATGTTGTTTGGAGATAAATGTTACGATTTAACTCGGAAGACTATGTGACTAAATCCTTAAATTATTTGGGTTTAAATCTTAGTTTGGTTTTCTTTGAAGAATTTTATGGACAAATTTACTATCGAATGGTCCTCATTGAACTTTGGGTTTTGTTGGACAAATTTTGGAGATTAAGAATAGATTTTCTTTTTATAAAGGGTTATCTTTTTCTGGATTATCTGATCTTGTACTAACCTTTTTGGTTTTGGTTTTGGTTAGAGTCTATAGACTTGGGAAGTATATAGTTCTCTATTTTGGAATAGGTGATTCTATAGTAATTGATTATAGTACTCTTAATGTGATGAAGTCTTCCTAAATACTCATCTTTTGGAGAAAATATGAGTTTCTGTAAGGAATCTAATAAAAGTTGAAAGTCAACATGATAAGTGATTATATTTTCTTATGAATAATTTCCTTAATAAAAAGTAACTTAAAACAAAAATTGTGTCTATTAAATTTTCCTATTGGGGAATCAAATACTGTTTATCCCATCACAAGTTTGTGATTTTCATGTGGTTAACTTTCTCTTAAACATGTTTTCTATCATTTTCCATCAGAACATGACCCTTTGTTTTTTCCTCCATGTCCATATTTTCATACTTGAAATCCTAGTATGGGTTATCTCGGGTTACCTTTGTACTTATCTTCCTTTATTTTAAAGTGATTGTTTTATAGACTCTTGTTCCGATGTGGGACTTTCAAGGATGTTTCCAAGCTCAATTTTAAAATTGTGAGGACGGAATTCCCAAAAGGGGGGAAGGATGTAACACCCCAGGTAAATAAGGAATATGAAATTTTTATATTTAACCCTATTTGTGAATAAAATTTCAATATTAATTTATAGGTAACGCTATGCTCGATGTCTTACCCAATACCCAACAATGAGTTCCTTTGAAATCATATGTTGCACTCTAATAATAAAGTAATATTATTTTAAATGGTAGTTAACACATAGCCGCTGTATTGTCAGTAATGAATAGAAATAACTAAAATATGATTATATATGTTTTATAAATGTTTTTACTTTTATCCAATAAATTTTAGAGGCTTAAAATACAAATGAATCCCATCTTAAGCATTGAATACACTAGTATTTTTAGAAGATTGTTTTACTACCTTTTGATGGAAAACCATTTTTTTAAATCAAACTTTTGAAAATTTTATAAGCTTGATTTTTTAAAATAAATATATTATTTATTATTGGTACATTGAAATTTACCTCGGGTTAATTTTTGGTATTTTTCTGACAATGTTCATTTTCAATGAATAGTGAAAAATACTGCATTTTACATCAAAACTGCTTTTTTATATAATTTAATTATATGGTTATATTATCTTTTTAATTTGTTTTAAAGTTTAATTAGAATATATTTTTACCATGAAATTCAATTATGGTCATTGGTATTAATTTTTCTTTGAAATTATGCATAAACAAGTGCCAAACTTTTCATAAATATTGTTTCCAAAAAATCCACTATTTGTTTTGACAACGGGAAGTTTTTTAAATTAATTATTTCAATTTATGTGTTTGTAATTTGGTAAAATGGATTACATATTTGGAATCAAATGTTCCAAATTATGTAATTAAGACTTTTGTTTTTGGACATTATGAATAGTAACGACGGTAATTATCTTTAATTATCTTGATTAATGAGTAATCAGGTAGCTAACGATAATAAAATAATATCATAATAATGAAAAATGACCACAAAATGTGTCTTAAGGCTACTTGTTGTCTAATGGACGACCATGGGATGCCTTTTTCCAAACTTGAGGGCCCCATGGAATCACTTTTGCGAGGAAGTGACTTTTTATCTTTTTATTTTTAAAGAATGTTAAATGTAACAATGAAGGTATCACCTAAGTAAAATATTTTTAATTATTTATACATAAATTATATTCTAGACTATAAATATTAATTGGAAATATAAAAAGATTTCTTACATCATAGTAATTTTTTTATAATTTTTAGACATTAAATAAATTAAATTATTTATGACACCATGATGATGCAGCGATGAACTCATTATTTAACGATTTAAATAAAATGGAATGATAATGTAAAATATAAGCCCTACACATGTCCAAAACCTATTATATGGGTGGATTTCGAACCCATATCACCTTATCCTCGAAACACATCAATGTGGGACCATTAAAATCCGAAACTCATTCTAAAATAAAGTAAAATGTCTTTGCATTCCAAGAGTGCCCCTCCCCTCCTCTTATAAAAGGCCCCCACCTATACCTCCTTACCCACACTTCATAAGCCTTTGGCTCGACCAACACCGGCCCATTTTGTCTCTCCACATCCCTCTCTTACTCATTGAAGCCTCACTTTGGGCATAAGTTTTCCCAAGTAAGCCTTTGAGCTCAAATCTAAGAGAGTTACCCGATTTTAAGGTAATGTCTTCACTTGAATCTTTTTGTATTATTTTGCTTCTCCAACCCCCTAAACTCTTTTTATTAATTTATTTTGTAACAACTACAGTATATTAAATATACAAGGATGTTTTTATAAGAAGGATTCGAGCTACACATACACACACCTACATCTAATGGTTAAAGAACATAATGTTTCCGTGGATGGCGAATTTCTGCCTCCCGAAACGATGATTGTTCAACATTCTTTTAACACCTTCAAAGGTGTCCATTAAGATGACACTATATTTATATATGATATATAATATTTTTATTTTTTACTTAATCTTCTGTATTTTTCATTTATGGCCTACCTTTATGGTATCCATTATGGGTAAACGCGATATCTTTATTTAAGGAAGTGCGGACTACTGCCCCCTCAAAGTGTTTTGATTCGTTAATGTCATATGTGGGACGTATAAAGGATGGATTTAAAGATATTATATATGATTTTATACTGGAATTATAATATACCTTTATATCATTATTATTTTTTTCCATTAATTTATGAGATAGAAATGAAAGTAGCGTTCATGCGTACGTACGGCTTACCGTCTCCATGAACGGTGCATTTCATTTCTTATCCCCAAATGTAATGTATTATTATGAGTACGTATATATAATGGATATATATGATGTATGTTACGTATAAATGATTAATATAATTCTGTAATTAATATATACATACCTCTCATTAGTTTTAATTCCATTAATATGACATAGAAATGAAAGTAGCGTTCATGTGTATGTACGGCTTACCGTCTCCATGAACGGTGCATTTCATTTCTTACCTCTAAATAATTATGTGATATTATAAATACATGTATATTCTGGATATATATGATATATATGATATCTATATCAGGAATTTTATTCTGGATATAAATAACCATTGACCCCATGAACAACATGTAATTGTAAGAAGTCCACTTTCGACTTAAGAACCAAATATCGACAAAACAATCAGTATTAACTTAATGATTACATAATGTTTATAACATGGAAATAAGTTATATAAAAGGAATAATAATCTTGAAAAAGGTTCTTAATAAAGTATATATTAACTCAAGTTTATTATTCAGGAGATTAAAGAACGATCGAGTCAAGTCGGACCCTAGGTAAGGGATCCTACTCCTCTCTTTCTTTTTAAGTACACTCTTTTATGTCATTCATTTTAAAGCTCATGTTTCCTGTTATTGGGATGTTATTTTATATTAATATTACTGTAATTTTTATTTTCATGTGATGAGAGACCCTATTCTCTCTCATCAATTCATTTTGGAAGATTTGAGTGGCGTCGTTATGCTGCCGAATTTTCGTAAGAGATCTAACCTCTCTCTTTCTTTTTAAGTACTCTCCTTTATGTCACTTATTTAGAGCACCTATTTTTTATGTTGGGGGATGTTCTTTTATATTACTATTTCTATATCCTTTATGTTAATATGATGAGATACCCTATTTGATCTCATCAATCCATTTTTGTATGTTTTATGTGGCGCTGTTTGGATGCCGAATTTTCGTAAGGGATTTTTCATCTCACTTTTATTCCCGTGAGATTTAGGCTACATTTACCACAATTTCCTTTGAGTGGTGTATGTACTGCACATTATTCTACTCTTTGTGTAATATACTTTCATTTATGAGTATTTACATCAATGATGTATTTTCCTTCTTTCATGGGGTGTATGTTTTGAAAGATACCCAAGTCTGTAAGGGAACCTTTCACCCTCCACTTTTTAAAAGAATTCTTTTCTTGGGTCTTTTAATTTACATATTTTATTGTTGGGATATGTTCTCATATATCCTTATTGATGTAAATTTTATGTCCAAGTGATGAGATACACTTTTTAGCTCTCATCAACTCATTTTGATGTGGCGTCGTTAGGCTGTCGAGGGAACATCTTAACTCAATTCCGATTTCTTTGGGATCAACATGTAGTTATTGAATATGTCATCTTTTGAATATGTGTGAATGACCTTTGATTATTTTACAATTAATATCCACTTATATTTGGTGTATTCATTTGTCACACATAATTATAAAATTGATTTTTCCTTAAACCAAGGATACCGTCTTTGTATGGGACTTCATCTCAATCTCCTTTCATTGAGACATATTTTATTTTATACAAAACCTTCTTTTATACGGTGTATAAAACCCTTTGACTTTTACATTTATCCAAAAGGAATCTTTCTTTATACGAAGTGTTTTACTAAATGACAAAAGGGAATTATTTTTGACATACGTATGCGGCGACAATGACTTCTCCGCTATCGTGACCATTATTTGAATTTTGGATTCCTCTACAAGCCATACCTTTTTTTAAAATAAAAATAAAAACCATGTTTTAATTTTCTTTTATTTTGGTATTGAAAATGGTTTTCATAATAATTTTATATCAATGTGTTGTATTTATATCTTCTGATTGAAAGGTGGAAATGTTATGTTTCCTATATGCATGTTTTATGTGATACAATTATGTTGAGGTTCTTGGGCATTATTATGAAGACGGGTGGTTCCGTGATAAACTAAGGGCGGGTGAGCCCGATATAGCTCTCTAATGCATTGGGTAACGCGAAGGAGTGAAACGTTAAGGTTTCTCTGAAGAGATTTAGGGAATATACTATGATGGGTATTCCAAATGTAACCAAGAGGGTTACTCCCTACTTAATAAGGTTATGAATGCCTTAAGTTACCTTTTATGTCTTATTATTTCTATTATTTATTCATGATTTTATGAGGTATGTTAAAGTTCCTATGTTTTATGGGTAAGGTATGATTTCATTCTTATGTATATATGAACTCATGTTTCCTTTCCATATTTTTTATAACCCTTACTGAGCTTTTTATGCTCATCCCATGTTTTTGAAATGTTTTTCACAGGTCAAGGGAAAGGTACATGATGTGATGATTGTGTCAAGGATCTGTCAAGAAAGAATCCGTGTTTTATTTTAAATATGTTTCCGTTGATGGGATAAATGAATAATATCTTTATGTAACCACTTAGTTTAAATGTGGAATGTAATGCAAGTTTATGACCTTATTATCTAAAAATCTAAACCTAAAAATATCCTCAATGTGTAATCTTGTATTAACTAATGATTAAGTAAGGTTTAAGTCTGGGGCCTTATACCGTCAGAAACTACGCCCTGGTAAAATTCCAAATAAAATAAAAAAAAAATCTTTGAAATTTACGGGTCTTTACACAGACTACCACCCCTCAATGTTATTTGACTCGTTAATGCATTATGTGGGACATATAATGGATCAAGTAAATGATATTATATATCCTATTTTACTGGTATTATAATACACCTATTTATCATTATGTTCCAATTCAATTCAAATAAAAAATAGAAATGAAAGTAGTGTTCATGTGTACGGACGACTTATCGCCACCATGAAGGATACATTTCATTTCTTATCTCCATATGTAACGTACCATTATAAATGAATATATATAATATATATAATATATATATATATATTATATCTAATTGAATCTATATAATTATATAGATAATGTATTTTTGATCACATGGAAAATTGTTAATTATAACAAGTTTATTTTTGACTCCAGTTCTGATCTTCGATAAAATATCCAATAGAAACAAAAATAAATAACTAATTATTATATCAAGGTAATAAGTGATATAAAAGTAATAATAAACATGAAAATGATCTTAATTAATTACAAAATAACTTAGTTTTATTATTCAGAAAGAACAAGTATCATATAAGACAAGTCAGACTTAAGGTAAGGGGTTTCTTATAACATTTTTAATTATGTGAGATTTCCATTTTTCCACACTTATTTATTCCATGTGTTGTATCATGTACTTACATTTGATATATATTATCATTATTCTCTTTATATTCATGGTACTATATGATCTATTTGGTTGACATTAAGTTTTGTTCATATCACTCGATTGATTACAACGTGATACATGTTTTTCATCTAACTTTTTATTCCCATGAGATTCAAGACATATTAGAAACTATTTCATATTATATGGTGTATGTAATGCCCATTATTGAATTCATGGTGTAATAAAATTTAATATATCAGTATTTACATCTTCATTTTTTTTTATTTTCATTTCATGGGGTGTATGTTTCTAGTGTTACCAAATCAGTAACATAATTTCAAATATAAAATTTCACTCATTGGGATTTATGCATACTTTATTGATTATTTTTACTCCATGATTATGGGTGGAATCACTATTTATGATTTATGTATTAATTTCCAAGCCCCATTGTGTGAATATATTTTTGATACACATAATCACTCCATTGATAATTTCCCATTTCATTGATATGAACTTGATAAGAGTAATCTTAACTCGATTTACATTCATTGAGTTAAACATATATGGCATTGGTGTCGTTTTTACGAGAATATGTGTGATTTTCCTTTGATTTCTTTACCCTGAATATCAAATCAGATTGAGTGTATTTATATTTTTTATAAATAATTATGTCATTGATTTATTCTTGACCTAAGTATACAGTCTTTATAAGGGATTTCATCTCAATTTATATTCAATTGAGACTTATTTTTTACTATACACAAATTCATTTTTATATGGTGTATAAAATTTATTTTGACATAGTATATCATGAATCGATTTATTTTCATGATATTATAGAGTTTTGATTACATAAATTATTTTTATTCAAATATCTCATTTTTGTTTAGGATCTCTAACTAAAATATCATTTTAAATGTTTTAAATATTTAATCTTCTAAATAATTATCATTAATTTCCATGTTTTAAAAATGGTTTTAAGGTTTTATTTATATGTACATTAATATTTTAAAATTTAATTCATTTTAAAAGTTTCAAGGTGGTATGGGACACTTTGGTTCAAGAATTTTTTTAAATGGATTCCTGATAAATAGTGATACTTTTAAATGTTTTCATGAAAAAGGAGATATTTCTCTCAAATAGTTTTGATGAAAATATTCATCTATGTAAATATTATTCATTATTATCTTTTGAGGTTAATCTATTATAATAATATAATCTATATTTTATTGAATGAGTTATGTTTGACTATGGATGTGTTATTTTTATACCATTCCGGGTTTGTGGTTAATATGTTTACATTTTGTAAGATAGTTTGAATATGAATGTTTAGATTATGTTTGGGCCTTTTTATTTGAGGAATGCATTGGACATAATAATTGAAGGGTGGATCCCACTATAGCTCCTCGATGCGTTGGTAGGTCTCATTAGAAAACTTGTGTCTTGGCATAAGGCCTGGACAAAATCTTATTTGTAGTCTGGGTAGGAGGCCTTGACCATGTGGTTTTGATGTCTTGTATTATGCGTTCCATCATTATGAGATTAGATATTGAAAATTAATGAGGTTAGTCACCAATTAGAATATCCCATGACTATGTTCTTTTATATCATTGTTTACTCAGCTTATATTTCATCCATTTAGTGTTTATGTTGATTATTGGTAAAGGCATGTATTTTCAATTATTCACCATGCTTAATGTTTATGTTATATTCTGCAGTATTGCGTACTCTTACAGAGCGTTTGACCTCACCAATTTCTTATGTTTCATTTTCCCAGGATATGAAGAAGTTAGTTATGAGTGACATGAAGGCATATTCTAATAATCTTGTATGTTTCTAATGGAATAAATTATTGTTTTTTTTTCAAGTTTTAATGTTGAACATATCTATGTATCTTGTTTCCAAGATTACTAAACTGGTCGGTCCTTTGGGACATGATTCCTTGTAATCATGCCAATGTATCAAAATAATGCAATGGATCTAGGATTCTGGGGTCAAGGTGTCACAGAATGACATTATATTACACAAAAGTTCTAATTAATTAGAGGCTACTCTTTTTCATAAGAAAATTTTATAGAATAGTAATCTCTATCAATGGAAGCTTTATCAAAAATTAATTTTCATATTTCAGGAATTATAATACATGTACTTTTGGAATGTCTTAAAAAAAATAGATTCAATATACATACTATGTATTATTATATTTCAGGATTCATTCCATTATTGAATTTTGTTAAAATATGTTTTCTAATGAAAACATACATGATTATAAATTAATCAATGTGTACCAATCTATACAAACACTTACTACACTACATGTGATCCCAATCCATGGTGATTTCATTTGAATAAAACTATCATATGACTCATGTAATTAATTTCCCCTACATTACATTATCCCAATATCTTTAGGGGATAATTATTTACTGAATAATGCGGGGTTGATTCCTAATTATTTAGTATATATTGTTACAGATGATGATATTATATGGAACAAATCCGTAATTTCTTTGCTACCATAAACTTCATGCTTTCCTCATTTGTATGAAAATATTTCCACTACTAATGACTTCAAGATTATGTTGATATACTAACATGTGATATTAACTCCCAACATGAGATTCGTTCACCATTACAATATAAAAAATATTAAAATACCATTAACCCATGTGATATTAAATGAATTGTATATGGATTTATGGAAACCAATAATGGATATATAGGGATTCTTGGAACTCTTATCCAATACCCACCCATAATATCTAAAAAATACCATCATAATTTATATGAACTGGAACTATTCCAATGAATTAATTTCCATAAATATTGTTTTAATTGATTCATATTAATTTAGTATATATAGTGATTTTTGAATCTGTTATCCAAGACATAAATATTAATTTAACAAAATACCATTTTTTTATACTTACATATGACTCTGGTATATGATGGGGTAATATCATAAGAACACTATTTGTCATGATTCCTATTATTATATGATACATGGTTACACATAAATCACCTATCATGGGCACAATCACATTATTCATAATAATAAAAACATTGTCTGATAATAATTCCGTTAAGCATGTTTTCTATGGAATCATCCATATTTCAAAGTAGGCTTTCAGTACGTAGAAAATTTAATTTCAACCCATTCATATGAGATAAATATGAGAATGGATGATTTTCCAAAAAAATACAAGTGTATTAGGTATTATCCTCAAAAGTTATATACTGACTCTTATACCTCCTCCCATATTGCCATTCATAAATCTAAAGGAATTAAACTCTTCTTTTCTGTATGTTCCTTTTTATAGTAAATTATTTTCCAGATGGATCTAAAATATGAAGAGGCCCAATACATTTTCCTATCATCTAATAAATATTCATGTTAATGAGTCATCACAAATAACATTTATAAATTATTATAAAATACCTCACACACATCGAAAGCAATAGCTATATAGATGATTTCATCATATATTTAATTATCTATTAACTTGTAATGAATATAATCCCCAATGAAAATGAGTTTTATCAATATAGATATCACACATATTAACCATTCATGTCATCATTCCAATATATATAGGATATGAAGGGATACTAGTATCCTATATCGTTGGTCCAAACTCAATTCCCAAATAACATTCCCCTAATATTATTGTAAATTTTATCAATATAGGTAGACATATATAAAATTTTTAGTTCTTTATTCCCCTTACAACATGACATATTATGATGTCTAGATCCTCATTCTAATTCAAGGATAAAAAATATAAAATAATCATTTTCCCCTAAACATTATCAAGACATATGTAGGGGACCACTTATAAAGGAAATATGTTTTCATGATTCCTATATTTATATGATATCTATTTATTCATAGATCTCATATCATGGGAATAACCATAATTTTAAAATAAAATTCCCCATTATCAATACATATGTTTTTCTAGATATTGATCCATATATGAATATTAGGAGGTATGATTTTTATTATCAAATGATACATAGTGATGTTAGGATAAATTTTATTGATCCCATCTGTAATTGGTATATAATTAATCATGAAACCGTTTCAATTTGGTTATACCAACAAAACCTATTTTCTCAGAAATAGAGATTAACTAAAGTATACAATTCTGATCTATTATTATGTATTCATCATTGAGTTCTTTATGAACCTTTGATCAAAATTACCTCTTCCATATATAGAATCATGATCTACACATGGAGTTACATATTAGAGCTATACATGGATCGATTCAGGGTTTCAAAGGATATTATATCACATCAAGAAGGATCTTAATACAAATATTTATTGTTAATTAAATTGTTCTATAATTTTGATTAGATCTGAATTCATTCACAATGTTATACATCACTTTTTTCATACAAGATCAATTGTTTTTTACCCACACATAAATTCGACCATCATAAAATTACATAATAGTATGGCCCCTTGATGGTATGATCTATATCATTGAATGAGTATTTTATATAGGATCACTCATTTCAAGAGTTATTACTAGTGTTTATCCAAATTTATAAACACATTCAATGTTAATATATCCCCGTAACTCTTCTCCATCTATTTTCACATAATCCAATGTAAATTATTATGGGTTTTTATACAATATCATATTGTTTATCACATCTTGTATGAATCCTGTTATCATAGAGGTCATTTTAGGTCATCTGATACGGTGTCACTAAAATCATCCAATGCAATGATGGGAGTCATCAATGTGTTCCACCTTGTGAGACAATTAATCTTTTCAATAATATTATAGTCATGGGTAGATAATTTTGTTTCATATCAGTCAGATTAGTGCATGTGCCCCAACATATTACTATTTAATGATAACATTATGTAAGGATAATCATTCCCCCTACAACGCATCCTAATTTTCTGATGTTAAACAATGATTCATATATTTCCGATCACACGATCCTAAACAATAGAACACCTGATACATTGTTGCATCATGTTAAAATGATTGTTAGGTTCAACCTTACATAATACTTTTAAATAATATAGAACATTATCAACATTAAATCCTTATCAAAAGTACAGTAATACCAGTCATTGGTTAATAGAGGTGTTGGATACTTCTATCACCATTCTAGAACACCTCTGTCTTAAAATAAAACCCCACTTCTTAAATGTTTCGGCTTCCACTAACCATTCAAATCCTTAAATATAGAATATATTCAATTTCAATGGACTATTAACATGAATAGGAATCTATACCCTATATTTTCTCTTATATATACACCTTGATTTTGGCCTATGAAATATAGACATTTCTAAAATGAATAAATTTCCTCTAATATCTATATTCCTTAAAAACATTGTAGAAAAAATCGTCACCCTAGTATCATTTGTGGTCATCCATGACATGTATTTCCTAAAATAATTGTCATTATTCGAGAAACTAAATCCATGTTTTATAGGATCTGAATCACCTTTTCATAAATTTATATATGTGTTTTAAATATTTTAGACCTTTGTTGGGTTACTGTGTAATACATTCCACGTTTATGTGGTATATGCATGATGACAATATTTTGGGTTCACTTTTAACAATGATATATTACCCTTAAAATTATCTTTAAAAAGTAATAAGTAAATTTCCCTTAAATATATTTATGGTGACATAAAAAATGTCAAACTAAAATTGCATAATGGTCAATTATATAAAATTTTGAGTCTTTACAATCTATGATAAAGTCTATAATATCATGAAAAAGATAGTGCATAAATTTAATGTTTCAAAGTACATATGGTATATATAATAACACAATAAAAAGTTTAGCATACTCATTGGACCATTTGGGATTATGAAAATATTATAGTAATGACATATCATGCTAGTTTTCCTTAAGAATGTTTTCATTGTTTTACGATTCAATATTTAAAGTATCACAAAATTCTTTAGATATCACTTTCTCTATGGAATACATGATTTACCATGTTTTTTAAATCCCCTAATTTATTTCATGGCCATTGGCGAGGATAATTTAATTCTTCAATGTACTATCTTCGAATCAATTCAATTATGCAAAATGTTGGATCAAATATATACTCCCCTAGGCAGTCATACAAACCAAATTTGTTTTATCATGTAGAATTGTCATTTAGTCATGGTATTCCACAAAAATAATTCATCAAAAATAATATATGTATTTAGATTATTTATTATCCCATATATGTCTATCACATCTCACCATTATCTATTATAACTCATTTAGGTGCGATTTACACAACCCTTTAATTAACTATTTATGTTGATTTGACATCCTCGACATTGTGTCACCAAATTCCCTACTTGTTCCAGATGAAATGATTGGATTCCACATTATTTATTCTTTCAATGGCCATTATTATATAACCCAAAACTGTATGATATACTTTATATTATTTGTGACTATAAACCAAATTCCATCAATTTTGAGGTATTCTCTATTTAGAATTTCCTTTCCATTATAGGAAGGTTTCATCCATCCATTTTCCTATAAAAAATTTATAGGGTGGTAATCCAATGATTATTTTCCATATACCACTACTTTCTTTGAGGTCTTGAATATCTAATATTCTTACATGGTCATTATCAATGAGCCCATCCATATTAATGAGACACTATACATGACTATTCATGTATTGCCAATTTTGGATCTTATTTATAGGCCCCATGTTATTCCTGTAAACAAAAGGCATTTTGAACATTAAAAATGTTCTACTAATTTCGATGTTCCTAGACTACATTATTCAGTTACCCATTATAATTGTTTGATTCATGATCATCCATAGTATGTTTTTTTCATCTCATTATCACGATTTAAAATCAGTAAGAAATTATTCATCTTTTCCATGAGTCTATCATTAATTATGTAGTTCTTTGTTATTGATCACATGGTATATGCTATACTAACTTAAAAAAATCACAATAAAAGGTCAAATATATATGATCTGAAACTGAAACAACACATAGTCTATTCCATATTACCATAAAATGTGTCAACATATATTCATGTATCGATTACCATAAACTACAGTAACATTTTTTGTATGTATATTCCTATATAATTAACTATTCAACATAAATTATTTATGAACATGAAATAATGAAACTTATAGTTTCAACTTTATGACCTTAAACAATAGTGACAATGATTCAACATTATATGTCCTTAAATATTATCATTTTTCGGTTAAAACATGTTGTAAAAATCATCATAGACTAATTTTAATGACATTCATTATGTCAATATAGCAATCGGATGTGATATAATACGAATAATTCCAAATAAATATAATGTTTTTTTGGAAAAAATTTGATCTAGTACTAGTTGGACAAGAACAATGAATCTAATACTAAAAATTGATCATTTAGAATGAAAAAAAATAAAAATAAATCCTCTTAGGTTGAAATTACTTAATGAAATGTATAAGAAAAATATTTATTCCTCCGCACTAAGACCTCTTCATTTTATTCATATGTAAACTAAATATAAGTATGTGAATGAGACACAAAGCCTATCTGAACCACTATAATGTTCTCTCAATATACATGATATATTAACTAGGCCAATGGTCATGGAAATAGTTATAGAACTCTTTTTCCATGACATTATCTAACAAATAACCTCATTGAATGAACAATTCATCATTATTTCGTATGTATTGAATCAATTTCATCAGATTTGGAGATTATACTAATATCAACTTAATATCAATTCCTGATAAAAAATTCATTATATCCCATGAAATAAAATTTAGATTTTATCAACTTAATCATTTTTATATGATTAATGTTACGAAATGATATATAGTACATTTTTTAATTTGGATATCCTGAATACTGTTGAAATATGGGAAATAATATAATTAAATTAAATTATTCTGTTCATTGTTAATTCCAAAGGATAAACAAGTCTACATATCTCAATGCCTCTTCTATGATCTCCCAAATATGGTGATAACATAAAATAAAAAAACTATAATATTATGTTGTCAGAAGAATCATAAGTCTGAGACAAATTCATCCATAATGTTATGATTGACTAAAAAATTTATTTACTATTGTATTATCCAACTACTCGGTATTTCGTAGATCCTCCATCATATAAATATGTTTAATTATTCACTTTTAAGCCTCATTATTGATTTTCTAATGTGTTTCAATATTATTTTATATATTATTATGAATGTAAAATAGTTGGGCCATACTTTTTTGGTTCCTTTAGATATCATCTCTCTTCATGTTGACCCCTTATTAACAATTCTCTATTTTTGTTTAATTATTGGAGGCATTGTTTATCCTATTAATTTTACATTTTACATATAATGTGGAGGCCTGTATAACTAATACTCTGAATTATAGGGGGGCACTAATTCACTTTAATTTTGGTGAAAAATTTCATCGATTAATAGAGTACATGATATTCAAAATAATCATATATGAGGTTAGTGAACATATATTAGATTTGAACTAATACGTTCATGAGACGCTAGAAATGGACATATCGAGTAAATATCATGATATATATGCACACTAGTCACCTATTTTGTTGATAAAATTCCATGTATTTCTAACCCCAATGAAATAAAATCCCATGAAATGAGAAATATTTATGAACGATGTCAGTAAATGTAGAATTCATAAAAACATCCCTTGATGATATTGATATATAACATTCATGTGTCATAGTTATTTATATTGGGAGGGGACATATATATAGAGGATCATCCATCTCTATATATTCATGTAAAGAATCTATAATTAATAACATAAATTATTATAGGTGATTGATAACTATAATGTTTTCAATTATTAAAAAACTTTTTACTACAGCGAATAGACATTCAACATCTATAATATAATTCTATATCCCACACAGTGTTTTCTTAAGGAGAATTAGAGATGTATTTATATGTAAAATGTAACACCCCAGGTAAATAAAGATTGTGAAATTTTTATATTTATCCCTATTTGTGAATAAAATGTCAATATTAATTTAAAGGGAACGCTATGCTCGATGGCTTACCCAATATGCAACAACAAGTTCCTTTGAAATCATACGTTGCACTCTAATAATAAAATAATATTATTTTAAATGGTAGTTAACACATAGCCGTTGTATTGACAGGAATGAATAGAAATAACTAAAATATGATTATATATGTTTGTTAAATGTTTTTACTTTTATCCAATAAATTTTAGAGGCTTAAAATACAAATGAATCCAATCTTAAGCATTAAATACACTAGTATTTTTAAAAGATTGTTTGACTACCTTTTGATGGAAAAACATTTTTAAATCAAACTTCTGACAATTTTATAAGCTATATTTTTCAAAATAAACATATTATTTATGATTGGGACATTGAAATTTACATTGGGTTAATTTTTGGTATTTTTATGACAATGTTCATTTTTCAATGAATAGTGAAAAATACTGCAATTTACATCAAAAATTCTTTTTCATATAATTTAATTATATGGTTATATTATCTTTTTAATTTGTTTGAAAGTGTAATTAGAATATATGTTTACCATTTAATTCAATTATGGTCATTTGGATTAATTTCACTTTGGAATTAGGCATAAACAACTGCCATACTTTTCATAAATATAGTTTCTAAAAAACTCGCTATTTGTTTTGACAACGGGAAGTTTTTTTAAATTAATTATTGCAATTTATGTTTTTGGAATTTGGTAAAATGGATTAAATATTTGGAATCAGAAGTTCCAAATTATGTAATTAAGACTCTTGTTTTTGGACATTATGAATAGTAACGACAGTAATTATCTTTAATTATCTTGATTAATGAGTAATCTGGTAGTTAAAGATAATAAGATAATATCATAATAATAACAAATGACCACAAAGTGTGTCCTAAGGCTACTGGTTGTCTCATGGCCTACCATGGGATGCATTGTGCCAAACTTGGGGGCCCCATGGAATCACTTTTGTGGGAAAGTGACTTTTTATCTTTTTATTTTTAAAGAATGTTAAATGTAACAAAGAATGTATCACCTAAGTAAAATATTTTTAATTTTGTCTACATAAATGATCTTTTGGACTATAAATATTCATTGGAAAGATAAAATGATTTTCTACATCATAGTAGTTTTTTTATAATTTTATACATTAAATAAATTAAATTATTTATGACATCATGATGATGCAGCGATTACCTCATTATTTAACGATTTAAATAAAATGGAATGTTAATGTAATATATAAGACCTACACATGTCAAAAACCTATTGTATTAGTGGATTTAGAACCCTTATCACCTTATCCTTGAAATACATCAATTTGGGACCTTTAAAATCCGAAACTCTTTGGAAAATAAAGTAACATTTTGTAACTTTACAAGAGTGCCCCTCCTCTCCTCTTATAAAAGGCCCCCACCTCTACCTCTTTACCCACACTTCCAAAGCCATTGTATCAGCAAAAACCTGCCCATTGCATCTCTCCAAATCCCTATATAACTCCTTTAAGCCTCACTTTGGGCATAATCCTTTACAAGGAAGCCTTTGAGCTCAAATCAAAGGATGTTACCCGATTTAATGGTAATGTCTTCACTTGTGTCCTTTTGTTTTATTTTTCTTATCCAACCCCCTAAAATCTTTTTATTAATTTATTTTGTAACAAATACAGTATCTTAAATATAATAGTATGTTGTTAAAAGATGAATTCTAGCTACACTTACATACACCTACATCTAATGGTTAAAGAACATACTGTTTCTGTGGATCGTGAATTTCTGCTTCCCGAAACGATGATTGTTGAAAATTATTTTAACACTTTCAAATGTGGCCATTAATATGTAACTATATTTATATATGATATATAATATGTTTATGTTTTACCTAAGATTCTTTATTTTTCATTTATGTCATACCTTTATGGTTTCCATTATAGGTAAACGTGATATCATCATTTAAGGAAGTGCGGACTACCGCCCCCTCAAAGTGATTTGATTCGTTAATACCATATGTGGTACGTATAAAGGATATATTTAATGATATTATATATGATACAATACTGGAATTAAAATAATATTATGTATCATTATGTTTTAATTCCATTAAATATGAAATAGAAATGGAAGTAGAATTCATTCGTACGTACGGCTTACCGTCTCCATGAACGGTACATTTCATTTATTATCTCAAAATGTTATGTAATATTATAAGTACATATATATAATGGATATATATGTAATATATAACATATAAATTATGAATATCATTTTGGAATTATAACATATATATATCTCTCTCATTTTTTTTTATTTCCATTAATATTACAAAAAATGAAAGTAGCGTTCATGCGTACGTACGGCCTACCATCTCCATGAACAATGCTTTTCGTTTTTTATCTCCAAATCATATGGAATATTATAAAATGAATATTTACTGTATATATATGTTATTTTAATCATTAATACTACTTTGGAAATTATTTACTTATAACTACATGGGCAATCGTTTTTCAAACAAGTTCATTTTTGACTCATGTAGCAAACATCGACAAAAACGTCTAATATGAACTAACATTATGAAACAATTATTATAACATTATAATATGTGATATTAACTGAATAATATTCTCTAAAGGAGGTAATTAAGCAACTATTAATTGACCAAAGTTTATTATTCAGGAATATAAAGAAACGAACAAGACATGTTGGACTTGAGGTAAGGGATCCTACTCCACTCTTTCTTTTTAAGTACACTCTTTTATGTCATTCCTTTTAAAGATAATCATTCTTGTTATTGGGATGTTCTTTTATATTAATCATACTATAATTTTTATTTTCATGTGATGAGAGACCATATTATCTCTCATCAAGCCATTTTGGAAGTTTTGAGTGGCACCGTTAGGCTGCCAAATTTTCGTAAGAGATCTAACCTCTCTCTTTCTTTTTAAGTACTCTCCTATATGTAACTTATTTTAAGCTTATATTTTTTAAGTTGGGGGATGTTATTTTATATTCCTCGTTATATAAATTTTAATTTAATATGATGAGATACCCTATTTGATATCATCAATCCATTTTTGTAAAATTTTATGCGACGTCGTTAGGCTTTGGAATTTTACCAAGGGATCTTCTAAACCCAATTTTGATTTCTTTGGGTTCAACATGTAATTAATGAGTATGTCATCCATTGAATATGTGTGAATAACCTTTGATTGTTTTACACTTAATATCCACTTATATTGGGTGTATTTATATTTTTCACACATAATTATGAGATTGATTTATCCTTAATTTAAGGATACGTTCTTTATAATGGATTTCATCTCATTTTACATTTCTTTTGAGACTTCATTGTTGTTATGCACCTATTCACTATTATATGGTGTGTATACTGTCCATTGACATATTATATCATTAATTCCTTTATTCTAATGATATTATAAGGTTTGGATTAAATGTTATTCCGCTATTATTTGTATTCAAGAGTCTCTCATTTTGTAAAAAACTCTTTAACAAAAATATCGTTTTTAATTTTTTAAAGATTTATTATTCTAAATAATTATATTTAATTTCCATGTTTTAAAAAGGGTTTTCATTATTTATTTATATGTACATTAATGTTTTAAAATTATAATTCCATCAAAAGCTTCAAAGTGGTATGGGAAACATTGATTCAAAAATCACTATTAAATGGTTTTTGAAAATGGATTGATTAATTCAATATCTGATAATTACTTATTGTGATTGCAAATGAAATGTTGTTATTGAAATGTTTATATTTTCAATATTTTATGTGTAATGATGGTACTTAGACATTTTACGGGTGGTTACGTTATAAACCATATGACGGGTGGTGCCATGAATATCAGGACGGGTGGTTACATTATAACCTCCAATGCATTTGGTATGGAAGTCGGTCATATGGCTATTCCATTAAGTTTGTTTGGATGTTGTCCGAATGTATATTCCATTAAGTGATATGGTGGAAGTCGACCTTATGTTTCTTCCACTTAAGTATGTTTATGTCCCAAGTTACCTTTATATGGTATGTGATCTTTATATGGGATTTATGGTAATCTTTTGGTTACAGAAGGGTAAGTAAGGAACTTTTATTCAGTGAAGAGTTTTTACTAAATTGAAAAGGTGAAAAGTAATACTTTTATAAAGTATACATGGTTTAATTGTTGTTCTGAGAAACTAACAGTTTTCATTCTTTGTGTATCCCTTACTGAGCTTTTTATGTTTATCCCAAGTTTTTGAAATGTTTTTCACAGGAATTAACGCGGAATAGGGTCAACGATGGGATCAAGGGAAAGTCATGCAACTTAAAACATGGAACTGGACATGTTTCATTTTAAGAGTTTTTATTTTATGGAAACTTAGTAAAAGTTTATACTTTGTAATCCTTTGAGATGTAATAGTTATGTCCTAATTCTATAAAACTCTAAACCTGAAAAGATCCTCAATGTGAATTATTCATTTAATTCAATATTAAGTAAGGTTTAAGGCTGGGGCCTTATAGTTGGTATCAATGGTCAGTTTAGATAACTTTAGAGGTTAGGGTATTCTCTAGGCATAAGTTTCATTACCATAATGGTTAGGATTTCAGAAAGAGCCCTAGTTTTAGATAAAGTGAATAAGTAAGTATATCTTAGTGGTTATCTTCCTAATTAGTACATGATGGTTTTGTTGTTATACTCACACTGAATTTTTTGTTTTTAGTGAATGGATGGATCTAGCAGGCACAAAATTGACAACAGGTTTGAAGGAAACTGTGGTAGTTCTCTGATTAAGAGACTGGATGAAATGGGGGATTCGATGAGGAAACTAACAGTTGTTCTAAACCAACTATCAAGGAGTCATGATCAACCACTTGAACCCTGGTATGTTCGGTAATGCATCATGTACGAGATGACCAATCAATTGGATGTTTAGGTAATAATTATAAAGGTAACCATGAGAGTTTATATGATCCTTACTTTTGAGGTAATTATGGGTTATTATATGTTATGATGGAAAATGAAAGGCATGAGATAAACTTGAGGTTAAAATATGTAATGATCATTTTTTATGATTTTTTCTCTTTTTGGGGAATGATTTGAGAATTATATAGTTTTGGAAAAAGGAAAACACGCAGACCGTGTGACAACCCGTCGCGTCGGACAAAGCTGCGGGAATCGAACCCACAACCAAAGTGCAACTGGTATTTATCGCCTACCACTAGACTACGTGAAGTCCCTGGTTATTTTGACTGATTCTTTTTAGTTAGATGATTTTATGAATTAAGAGTAAGTTGATTTTGGGTTATCTATGGATATTTATTAACCTATCATGGAGGATATGTGATTAGGTTAATTACTTTTCAATATGATACATTAAGGGAAACTGATGTTGTCTGGAGATAAATGTTACGATTTAAATTGGAAGACTATGTGACTAAATCCTTCAAATATTTTGGTTTCAATCTTAGTTTGGTTTACATTGAAGAATTTTATGGACAAATTGATTATATAATGGTCCTCGTTGAACTTTGGGTTTTTTTTGGACAAATTTTGGAGATTAAGAATAGATTTTCTTTTTATAAAGGGTTATCCTTTTCTGGATTATCTGATCTTGTACTAACCTTTTTGGTTTTGGTTTCGGTTAAATAAAAAAGACGTGGGAAGTATATAGTTATATTTTTTGGATTAGGTGATTCTCTAGAAGTTGATTATAGTACTCTTAATGTGAACAAGTCTTCCTAAACACTCATTTTTTGGAGAAAATATGAGTTTGTGTAAGGAATCTAATAAAAGTTGAAATTCAACATGATAATTGAATATGTTTCCATATGAATAAATTACTCAATAAAAAGTAACTTAAAACAAAAATGTTGTCTATTAACTTTTCCTACTGGGGAATCGAAGACCGTTTAACCCATCACAAGTTTGTGATTTTCTTGTGGTTAACTTTCTCCTAGACATGTTTACTATCACTCTCCATTAGAACATAACCTTGAGTTTTTTCCACCATGTCCATATTTTCATACTTGGAATACTAGTATGGGTTAATTAGGGTGACCTTTTTACTTCTCTTTCATTATTTTAATGTGATTGTTTTATCGACTCTTGTTCCGATGTGGGATTTTCTATGATGTTTCCAAGCCCAGTTTTATAATTGCGAGGACGCAATTTCCAAAAGGGGGGAAGGATGTAACACCCCAGGTAAATAAAGAATATGAAATTTCTATATTTAAACCTATTTTTGAATAAAATTTCAATATTAATTTAAAGGGAACGCTATGCTCGATGTCTTACCCAATATGCAACAACGAGTTCCTTTGAAATCATACGTTGCAATCTAATAATAAAATAATATTATTTTAAATGGTATTTAACACATAGCCGGTGTATTGACAGGAATGAATAGAAATAACTAAAATATGATTATATATGTTTGTTAAATGTTTTTACTTCTATCCAATAAATTTTAGAGGCTTAAAATACAAATGAATCCAATCTTAAGCATTGAATACACTGGTATTTTTAAAAGATTGTTTTAATACCTTTTGATGGAAAACCATTTTTAAATAAAACATTTGACAATTTTATAAGCTCTATTTTATAAAATAATCATATTATTTATGATTGGGACATTGAAAATTACATTGGGTTTATTTTTGGTATTTTTCTGAAAATGTTCATTTTTCAATGAATAGTGAAAAATACTGCATTTTACATCAAAACTGCTTTTTCATATAATTTAATTATATGGTTATATTATCATTTTAATTTGTTTTAAAGTGTAATTAGAATATAATTTTACCATTTAATTCAATTATGGTCATTGGGATTAATTTCTTTGTGGAATTAAGCATAAACAAGTGCCATACTATTCATAAATATTGTTTCTAAAAAACTCGCTATTTGTTTTGACAACGAAAAGTTTTTTTTAAATTAATTATTGCAATTTATGTGTTTGTAATTTGGTAAAATGGATTACATATTTTTAATCATAAGGAACAAATTATATAATTAATAATCTTTTGTATTTGGAAATTATGAATAGTAACAAAATTAATTATCTTTAATTATCTTGATAAATGAGTAATCAGGTAGTTAAAGATAATAAGATAATATCATAATAATAAAAAATTACCACAACGTGTGTCCTAAGGCTACTGGTTGTCTCATGGCCGACCATGGGATGCATTGTGCCAAACTTGGGGGCCCCATGGAATCACTTTTGTGGGAAAGTGACTTTTTATCTTTTTATTTTTAAAGAATGTTAAATGTAACAAAGAATGTATCACATAAGTAAAATATTTTTAATTTTGTCTAAATAAATAATCTTTTGGACTATAAATATTCATTGTAAAGATAAAATGTTTTCCTACATCATATTTTTTTTTATAATTTTAGACATTAAATAAATTAAATTATTTATGACATCATGATGATGCAGCGATGACCTTATTATTTAACGATTTAAATAAAATGGAAAGATAATGTAATATCTAAGACCTAAACATGTCAAAAACCTATTATATTAGTGTATTTAGAACCCTTATCACCTTATCCTCTAAATACATCAATGTGGGACCTTTAAAATCCGAAAATCATTTGAAAATAAAGTAACATTTTGTAACTTTACAAGAGTGCCCCTCCTCTCCTCTTATAAAAGGCCCCCACCTCTACCTCTTTACCCACACTTCCAAAGCCATTGGCTCGGCCAAACCCTGCCCATTTCATCTCTCCACATCCCTATCTAACTCCTTTAAGCCTCACTTTGGGCATAATATTTTCCAAGGAAGCCATTGAGCTCAAATCAAAGGAAGTTACCTGATTTAAAGGTAATGTCTTCACCCGTGTCCTTTTGTTTTATTTTGCTTCTCCAACCCCCTAAACTCTTTTTATTAATTTATTTTGTAACAAATAAAGTATCTTCAATATACTAGTATGTTTTTAAAAGATGAATTCGAGCTACCCTTACCCACACCTACATATAATGGTTAAATAACATACTGTTTCTGTGGATGCCGAATTTCTGCCTCCAGAAACGATGATTGTTGAACATTCTTTTAACACCTTCAAATGTGGCCATTAAGATGTCACTATATTTATATATGATATATAATATGTTTATGTTTTACCTAAGATTATGTATTTTTGATTTATGTCATACCTTTATGGTTTCCATTATGGGTAAACGCGATATCATCATTTAAGGAAGTGCGGACTACTGGCCCTTAAAGTGATTTGATTCGTTAATTCCATATGTGGTATGTATAAAGGATATATTTAATGATATTATATATGATACCATACTGGAATTAAAATAATATTATGTATCATTATGTTTTAATTCCATTACATATGAAATAGAAATGGAAGTAGCGTTCATGCGTACGTACGGCTTACCATCTCCATGAACGGTACATTTCATTTCTTATCTCAAAATGTTATGTAATATTATAAGTAAATATATATAATGGATATATATGTAATATATTACATATAAATTATGGATATCATTCTGGAATTATAACATATATATATCTCTCATTTTTTTTAATTCCATTAATATTACAAAAAATGAAAGTAGCGTTCATGCGTACGTACGACCTGCCATCTCCATGAACGGTGCTTTTAGTTTTTTTCTCCAAAACATATGGAATTGTATAAAATGAATATTTTCTGGATATATATGATATTTTAATCATTAATACTACTCTGGAAATTATTTAATTATAAATAGATGGGCAATATTTTTTCAAACAAGTTCATTTTTGACACATGTAGCAAACATCGACAAAAACGTCTGATATGAACTAACATTATTAAACAATTATTATAACATTATAATATGTGATATGAACTGAATAATAATCTCTAAAGGAGGTAATTAGGAAATTATTAATTTACCAAAGTTTATTATTCAGGAATATAAAGAAACGAACAAGACAAGTTGGACTTGAGGTAAGGGATCCTACTCCACTCTTTCTTTTTATGTACACTCTTTTATGTCATTCCTTTTAAAGCTCATCTTTCTTGTTATTGGGATGTTATTTTATATTAATCTTACTGTTATTTTTATGTTCATGTGATGAGAGACTCTATTCTCTCTCATTAAGCCATTTTGGAAGTTTTGAGTGGCGCCGTAAGCCTGCCAAATTTTCGTAGGATATCTAACCTCTCTCTTTCCTTTTAAGTACTCTCCTTTATGTAACTTATTTTAAGCTTATCTTTTTTATGTTGGGGGATGTTATTTTATATTCCTATTTCTATAAACTTTAATTTAATATGATGAGATACCTGATATGATCTCAGCAATCCATTTTTGTAAAATTTTATGCGACGCCGTTAGGCTGTAAAATTTTACCAAGGGAACTTCTTAACCCAATTTCGATTTCTTTGGGTTCAACATGTAATTATTGAATATGTCATCCTTTGAAAATGTGTGAATAACTTTTTATTTTTTTACACATAATATCCACTTATATTTGGTGTATTTATATTTGTCACACATAATTATGAGATTGATTTATCCTTAATTTAAGGATACCTTCTTTATAATAGATTTCATCTCATTTTACATTTCTTTTGAGACTTCATTATTGTTATGCATCAATTCACTCTTATATGGTGTGTATACTCTCCTTTGACATATTATATCATGAATTCCTTTATTATCATGATATTATAAAGTTTGGATTAAATGTTATTCCGCTATTATTTGTATTCAAGAGTCTCTCATTTTGTTAAAAACTCTTTAAAAAAATATCATTTTAAATGTTTTAAAGATTTATTATTATAAATCATTATATTTGATTTCCATGTTTTATAAAGGGTTTTCAGTATTTATTTATATGGACATTAATGTTTTAAAATTATAATTCCATTAAAATCATCAAAGTGGTATGGAACACTTTGATTCAAAAATCTCTTTTAAATGGTTTTTGAAAATGGATTGATTAATTCAATATCTTTGAATTACTTATTGTGATTGTAAATGAAATGTTGTTATTGAAATGTTTATATTTTCAATATTTTATTTGTAATGATGGGACATGGACATTTTACGGGTGGTTACGTTATAAACCACATGATGGGTGGTTCCGTGAATACTAGGACTGGTGGTTACGTTATAACCTCCAATGCATTGGGTATGGAAGTCGGTCGTATGGCTATTCGATTAAGTTTGATTGAAAGTTGGCCGAATGGCTATTCCATTAAGTGATATGTGTGGAAGTCGACCTTATGTTTCTTCCACTTAAATATGTTTATGTCCCATGTTACCTTTATATGGTATGTGATCTTTATATGGGTTTTATGGTAATCTTTTGGTTACAGAAGGGTAAGTAATGAAATTTTATTCAGTGAAGAGTTTTTACTACTTTGAAAAGGTGAAAAGTATTACTTTGATAAAGTATACATGGTTTACTTGTTGTTCTAAGAAACTAACAGTTTTCATTCTTTGTGTATCCCTTACTGAGCTTTTTATGCTTATCCCATGTTTTTGAAATGTTTTTCACAGGAATTAACGTGGAATAGGGTCAAGGATGGGATCAAGGGAAAGTCATGCAACCTAAAACATGGAACTAGACATGTGTCATTTTAAGAGTTTTTATTTTATGGAAACTTAGTAAAAGTTTCTACTTTGTAATCCATTGAGATGTAATAGTTATGTCCTAATTCTCTAAAACTCTAAACCTGAAAAGATCCTCAATGTGAATTATTCATTTAATTCAATATTAAGTATGGTTTAAGGCTGGGGCCTTATAGTTGGTATCAATGGTCGGTTTAGATAACTTTAGAGGTTAGGGTATTCTCTAGGCATAAGTGTCGTTACCATAATTTTTAGGATTTCAGAAAGAGTCCTAGTTTTAGATAAAGTGAATAAGTAAGTATATCTTAGTGGTTATCTTCTTCATTAGTACATGATGGTTTTGTTGATATACTCACACTGACATTTTTGTTTATAGTGAATGGATGGATCTAGCAGGCACCAAATTGACAATAGGTTTGAAGGAAACTGTGGTGGTTCTCTGATTAAGAGACTAGATGAAATGGGTGATTCGATGAGGAAACTCGCGGTTGTTCTAAACCAACTATCAAGGAGTCATGATCAACCACTTGAAACTTGTTATGTTCTGTAATGCATCATGTACGATATAACTAATCGATGTGGAAGTTCAGGTAATAATTATAAATGTAACCATTAGAGTTTATATGATCCTTACTTTTTAGGTAATTATGGGTTATTATATAATATGATGGAAAATGAAAGGCATGAGATAAAATTGAGGTTAAAATATGTAATGATCATTTTTTATGATTTTATCTCATTTTGGGGAATGATTTGAGAATTATATAGTTTTGGAAAAAGGACAACACACAGACCGTGTCACAACCCGTCGTGTCGGACAAAGCTGCTGGAATCGAACCCACAACCAATGTGCAACTTGTATTTATCGCCTACCACAGGACTACGTGAAGTCCCTGGTTAGTTTGACTGATTCTTTTTAGTTAGATGACTTTATGAATTAAGAGTAAGTTGATTTTGGGTTATCTATGGATATTTATTAACCTATCATGGAGGATATGTGATTAGGTTAATTACTGTTCAATACGAGACATTAAGGGAAACTGATGTTGTTTGGAGATAAATGTTACGATTTAACAAGGAAGACTATGTGACTAAATCCTTCAAATATTTGGGTTTCAATCTTATTTTGGTTTACTTTGATGAATTTTATGGACAAATTTATTATAGAATGGTCATCGTTGAACATTGGGTTATGTTAGAAAAATTTTGGAGATTAAGAATATATTTTCTTTTTATAAAGGGTTATCCTTTTCTGGATTATCTGATCATGTAATAACCATTTTGGTTTTGGTTTTGGTTAATGTCTAAAGACGTGGGAAGTATATAGTTATATTTTGTGGATTAGGTGATTGTTTATAAGTTGATTATAGTACTCTTAATGTGAACAAGTCTTCCTAAATACTCGTCTTTTGGAGAAAATATGAGTTTCTGTATGGAATCTAAGAAATGTTGAAAGTCAACATGATAAGTGATTATGTTTCCATATGAATAAATTCCTCAATAAAAAGTAACTTAAAACAAAAATGTTGTCTATTAACTTTTCCTACTGGGGAATCGAAAACCGTTTAACCCATCACAAGTTTGTGATTTTCTTGTGGTTAACTTTCTCCTAGACATGTTTACTATCACTCTACATCAGAACATGACCCTTAGTTTTTTCCTCCATGTCCATATTTTCATACTTGGAATCCTAGTATGGGATAACTAGGATGACCTTTGTACTTCTCTTTCTTTTTTTTAAAGTGATTGTTTTACCGACTCTTGTTCCGATGTGGGATTTTCTATGAAGTTTCCAAGCCCAGTTTTATAATTGCGAGGACGCAATTTCCAAAAGGGGGGCACGATGTAACACCCCAGGTAAATAAGTAATATGAAATTTTTATATTTATCTCTATTTGTGAATAAAATTTCAATATTAATTTAAAGGGAACGCTATGCTCGATGGTTTACCCAATATGCAACAATGAGTTCCTTTGAAATCATATGTTGCACTCTAATAATAAAATAATATTATATTAAATGGTAGTTAACAAATAGTCGTTGTATTGAAAGGAATGAATAGAAATAACTACAATATTAATATATATGTTTGTTAAATGTTTTTACTTTTATCCAATAAATTTTAGAGGCTTAAAATACAAATGAATCCAATCTTAAGCATTGAATACACTAGTATTTTTAAAAGATTGTTTTACTACCTTTTGATGGAAAACCATTTTTTAATCAAACTTTGGACAATTTTAGAATCTCTATTTTTCAAAATAAACATATTATTTATGATTCGGAAATTGAAATTTACATTGGGTTAATTTTTGGTATTTTTATGACAATGTTCATTTTTCAATGAATAGTGAAAAATACTTCATTTTACATCAAAACTGCTTTTTCATATAATTTATTTATATTGTTATATTATCTTTTTAATTTTTTTAAAGTGTAATTAGAATATATTTTTACCATTTAATTAAATTATGGTCATTGGGATTAATTTAACATTGGAATTAGGCATAAACAAGTTTCAAAATTTTCATAAATATTGTTTCTAAAAAACCCGCTATTTGTTTTGACAACGGGAAGTTTTTTTAAAATTAATTATTGAAATTTATGAGTTTTAATTTGGTAAAATGGATTAAATATTTGGAATCAGAAGGTCCAAATTATCTAATTAAGACTCTTTTGTTTTTGGACATTATGAATAGTAACGACAGTAATTATCTTTAATTATCTTGATTAATGAGTAATCGGGTAGTTAAAGATAATATGATAATATCATAATAATAAAAAATGACCACAACATGTGTCCTAAGGCTACTGGTTGTATCATGGAAGACCATGGGATGCATTTTTCCAAACTTGGGGGACCCATGGAATCACTTTTGTGAGAAAGTGACTTTTTATCTTTTTATTTTTAAAGAATGATAAATGTAACAAAAAATGTATCACCTAAGTAAAATATTTTTAATTTTGTCTAAATAAATGATCTTTTGGAATATAAATATTCATTGGAAAGATAAAATGATTTCCTACATCATAGTATATATTTAGTAATTTTTATACATTATATAAATTAAATTATATATGACATCATGATGATACATCGATGACCTCATTATTTATTGATTTAAATAAAATGGAAAGATAATGTAATATCTAAGAACTAAAAATGTCCAAACCCTATTAGATGAGTGGATTTAGAACCCTTATCACCTTATCCTTGAAATAAATCAATGTGGGACCTTTAAAATCCGAAACTCTTTTGAAAATAAAGTAACATTTTGTAACTTTACAAGAGTGCCCCTCTTCTCCTCTTATAAAAGGCCCCCACCTCTACCTATTTACCCACACTTCCAAAGCCATTGGCTCGGCCAAACACTGCCCATTTCATCTCTCCACATCCCTATATAACTCTTTGAAGCCTCACTTTGGGCATAATCCTTTCCAAGGAAGCCTTTGAGCTCAAATCAAAGGAAGTTACCCGATTTAAAGGTAATGTCTTCACTTGTGTCCTTTTGTTTTATTTTTCTTCTCCAACCCCCTAAACTCTTTTTATTCATTTATTTTGTAACAAATCCAGTATCTTCAATATACTAGTATGTTTTTAATAGAATAATTCGAGCTACACTTATACACACCTACATCTAATGGTTAATGAACATACTGTTTCTGTGGATGTTGAATTTCTACCTCCCCAAATTATGATTGTTGAACATTATTTTAACACCTTCAAAGGTGGCCATTAAGATGTCACTATATTTATATATGATATATAATATTTTTATGTTTTACCTAAGCTTCTGTATTTTTCATTTATGGCATACCTTTATGGTTTCCATTATGGGTAAACGTGATATCTTTATTTAAGGAAGTGCGAACTACCGCCCCCTCAAAGTGATTTGATTCGTTAATACCATATGTGGTACGTATAAAGGATATATTTAATGATAGTATATATGATACCATACTGGAAATAAAATAATATTATGTATAATTATGTTTTAATTCCATTAAATATGAAATGGAAATGGAAGTAGCGTTCATGCGTACGTACGGCTTACCGTCTCCATGAACGGTACATTTCATTTCTTATCTCAAAATGTTATGTAATATTATAAGTACATATATGTAATTTATATATATGTAATATATTACATATAAATTATGTATATCATTCTGGAATTATAACATATATATATATATATCTCATTTTGTTTTAATTCCATTAATATTACAAAAAATGAAAGTAGCGTTCATGCGTACGTACGACCGACCGTCTCCATGAACGGTGCTTTTCGTTTTTTATCTCCATATGATATGGAATAGTATAAAATGAATATTTACTGGATATATATGATATATTAATCATTAATACTATTCTGGAAATTATTTACTTATAACTACATGGGAAATCTTTTTTCAAACATGTTCATTATTTACTCATGTACCAAACATCGACAAAAACGTCTGATATGAACTAACATTATTAAACAATTATTATAACATTATAATATGTGATATGAACGGAATAATAATCTCTAAAGGAGGTAATTAGGAAATTATTAATTGACCAAAGTTTATTATTCAGGAATATAATGAAACAAACAAGACAAGTTGGACTTGAGGTAAGGGATCCTACTCCACTCTTTCTTTTTAAGTACACTCTTTTATGTCATTCCTTTTAAAGCTCATATTTATTGTTATTGGGATGTTATTTTATATTAATATTACTATAATTTTTTGGTTCATGTGATGAGAGACCCTATTATCTTTCATCAAGCCATTTTGGATGTTTTGAGTGGCGCCGTTAGGCTGCAAAATTTTCGTAAGAGATCTAACCTCTCTCTTTCTTTTTAAGTACTCTCCTTTATGTCACGAATTTTAAGCTTATATTTTTTATGTTGGGGGATGTTCTTTTATATTCCTCTTTATATAAACTTTATGTTAATATGATGAGTTACCCTATTTGATCTCATAAATCTATTTTTGTAAAATTTTATGCGACGTCGTTAGGCTGTCGAATTTATCAAGGGAACTTCTTAACCCAATTTCGATTTCTTTGGGTTCAACATGTAATTATTGAATATGTCATCCTTTGAATATGTGTGAATAAACTTTGATTGTTTTAAACTTAATATCCACTTATATTGGGTTTATTTATATTTTTCACACATAATTATGAGATTGATTTATCCTTAATTTAAGGATACCTTCTTTATAATGGATTTCATCTCATTTTACATTTCTTTTGAAACATCATTGTTGTTATGCACCAATTCCCTATTATATGGTTTTTATACTGTCCTTTGACATATTATATCATGAATTACTTTATTTTAATGATATTATAAAGTTTGGATTAAATTTTATTCTGCTATTATTTGTATTCAAGAGTCTCTCATTTTGTTAAAAACTCTTTAACAAAAATATCATTTTAAATGTTTTAAAGATTTATTATTCTAAATATTTATCTTTAATGTACCTTTTTTAAAAAGGGTTTTCAGTATTTATTTATATGAACATTAATTTTTTAAAATTATAATTCCACTAAACGCTTCATAGTGTTATGGGACACATTGATTCAAAAATCTCTTTTAAATGGTTTTTGAAAATGGATTGATTAATTAAATATCTGGGAATTACTTATTGTGATTGAAAATGAAATGTTGTTATTGAAATGTTTATATTTTCAATATTTTATGTGTAGTGATGGTACTTGGACATTTTACAGGTGGTTACGTTATAAACCATATGACGGGTGGTGTCGTGAATACCAGGACGGGTGGTTACGTTATAACCTCCAATGCACTGGGTATGGAAGTCGGTCGTATGGCTATTCCATTAAGTATGTTTGGACGTTGGCCGAATGGAAATTCCATTAAGTGATATGTGTGGAAGTCGACCTTAAGGTTCTTCCAATTAAGTATGTTTATGTCCCAAGTTACCTTTATATGTTATGTGATCTTTATATGGGTTTTATGGTAATATTTTGGTTACAGAAGGGTAAGTGATGATCTTTTATTCAGTAAAGAGTTTTTACTACTTCAAAAAGGTGAAAAGTATTACTTTGATAAAGTATACAAGGTTTACTTGTTGTTTTGAGAAACTAACAGTTTTCATTTTTTGTGTATCCCTTACTGAGCTTTTTATGCTCATCCCACGTTTTTGAAATGTTTTTCACAGGACATAACGTGGAATAGGGTCAAGGATGGGATCAAGGGAAAGTAATGCAACCTAAAACATGGAACTGGACATGTTTAATTTTAAGAGTGTTTATTTTATGGAAACTTAGTAAAAGTTTCTACTTTTTAATGCTTTGAGATGTAATAGTTATGTCCTAATTCTCTAATACTCTAAACCTGAAAAGATCCTCAATGTGAATTATTCATTTAATTCAATATTAAATAAGGTTTAAGGCAGGGGCCTTATATAAAATGAATATAATACATATATATGTAACATTATATAGATGTATTATAAACTAGGATCATGTTATATCTATCCCCTAGAAGGAATATAATAATAAACAATGTTTATAAAAAATTATATAGACATGACGTTATATTTTGTCTCATTAGAAATACATATGATTTCATTTAGAATAATCCAAGATTGAATAATTATATTTATAATAATTTCATTCATTTTTACCTTCCATATGTGCACTCCCTTATTCTATTTCATTAGGAATAAGGCCTTTCACACCAATATCAAAAACCGAGCATTATCTTATTGGGATCCCAGTCATTTTAATCACCCCACATACATAAAATAATGATTGAGGTCCCACTAAAGAAATTAATATTGTATTTTAATTTACCACAGATTTTTTAAGGGACATTTTGATTACTAGTTTAGTTAATATTCATAGGAAAATCTATTGGAGTTGTTCAAAGAACACTATCTAATAATATAACAATTACTTATTGTTATCGGGTGCGATTTATTTAAAAATGAAATTTCTTATTTCCAATTCTTAGTATTCATTGTGGGTTGAAAATTAGAATGGAAGATTTATTGAGGAACGTGCGGTGGAACATGTGGAATCATAGAAGAATTTCGCTTTGAATTTCCAATTACTACTTTAATGTGTTTAATTATACATTGAGTTCAATTATCATTGGGATCACGGTTAGTATCCGAGCTAGCCACAATACCTATTTACAAAAGAGTGTACACAAAGAAAATAATAGGTGAAATAATCTATTCATCTTCTCAAAATGTCCTTGATAAAAAAATATAGTTTTTTCAATAAAAAATTAATAATTTTGGTGAAATAATGATATTTATCTCACCTCACCACTAAAGATATGATAGTTCCCATTATATTTAGAATCTAACTTCCCACTATGAATTATTATTCACAATGATGTATGGATATATTGGATCTATATTTGTTCAAATTTTATCATAGTATTATGGTATATGATCATTTATTTCACCTCAAATGGATTATTTTCATTTGATATACTTCCAGAAAAGTGACACTTCTAAAACCCTCTATATCTACTTACACCTTTAATAGAACTATCTAAAATACGAAGAATGATGTTTCTCTCATCTAGTAAACCTATTGAGGGAAAATTGTTAAACAACCAACTAAATAGAGTTTCTTCTATAATGTTTGTATACTCATTTTCAATTACACAAATATTTTCTTTGTATGTATGTTTTTGCACTCTATAAGGTGGAATTTTGCATCAATTTTTTGGTCTATTCCTCAAGGATCTTTGGAAATAATAGTGTTTTCATAGAAATTTGAATACTAGGATATCGAGTTGTCAATTATACAAGAGACCCAAAATCTACCAAATACCTTGGGGATATTCGTTACTCTATAGGGATCCATACTAGTGTTGAAAATTTTCCTTTAGTATATTAATGTATCCATATATCGAAAGAGGGCTTCTACAGACTAACACACTCTCATTCTATATGTATGATCTCCCGATAATAAATTTATTACTTTGTTAACATTTGAGATAACTGGATAGATTATATTAGGTTCTTTTTGGTGTGAATCTACAAAGGAGGAGTAATGAATTTTTACAGGACACACCATAACAACCTCTCAAATTTTTATGGTTCATATAAACAACAGAGGATATCTCCATTAATCAATGAAATAAGGATCATCTATTTTATCTATTAGGTATGGTCATTCATAAAAATCACTCGTTCAATTTTGAATATTTGTAAAATATATATCTCTATATTAAATGAATATAAATTTTCCATAATACTTCAAAAATTTCATTATGACAATATTCATCAACATATTGAAGTTTTGTCAACACATTCAGTGATTAAATTTTAATTTGGTCATAAATGATTTAAATTTAAATACATTTTTTATAGAACTTGTTTGATTAAAACAAACACATGTAACCTAAATAAATTGAATAACCTCTTATATGGAATTATTTAATTAAATTTATATATTATATATTCGATAAAATATTTATCATTCATATTATGTGTTTTATAGACAATAGATTATAATCAATCCAATTTTATATTTTAAACAGTTTTCCTTAAAATATTTTGTCACATTATTTTGAAAACATAATATAAAAAAATAATTACAAAATATATATGAAAAGAATTAAATTAATTTTTTTATCATCGTATCAATATTATGTTTCTTTCATTTTTTATGAATTTTTTGAAAGTAAAATTTTTATGATGAATTATGAAAATATTAAATTTTAAGTGAAAACATTATTTTAGATTAAAATATTATTTAGGTAAATTAAAATTTATATTCATTTTAATTTAAAATTAATTAAATAATATATCTATTAATCAAATTTACTTCTTTAAATAAATTTATTATTTATTTTTCAAATTTAAATAAATAAATGATTGATCATTTTTTGTTTGAAATAGAATGTTGTCATCAATTCATTGGGATTAATTTTAAGGGAAATATTCTACTTATGTGAATTGAATTTTGATGATTGTATTAAAATTTTGGAATCATAATAATTTAGATTATTTAACATGGTTGAAAAATGTTTTTTAATAATTAGTTGTTAAAATATAAAAAATTAATTACAGTAGTTTTCGTAAAAATTGGTTTACTCTGGGGTTAAAGAAAATTAATAAACATAAAAATGAACAAAAAAACGTATCTAAAACATGTTTTCTATAAATATTAAAAAACTAAAATCTCTAAATATCAAAAATATTCATTTTTTAATCCTTTTTAAATATGACCACATAGGTACAACTTTTATTTTAAAAAATTAACAAATATGCCACTCACATCACTTAGAAATTGAAAAACATTCTCCTCTCATCATTAAACCATAAAACCATTTTGGTTTCACTAATAAATCACTAACAATATTCCAAAATTACATTTTATAATCAAATAATCTTATTTTGGATATAAATCCTATCTATAAAGGATTTTTTGGTCATCCTAATTTGGATTTCTAAAGATGAGGAAACATTCTTCCATAAGCCTACTTGTATTATTTACACTTATACCAACATAAATTAATATTAATCCATTATTACCTAATTTTATTACTGTATATCATATATAAATTATATTTTTTAATTTAATGACCTATAATAATTTTTAATTCCATTAAATAGGCTACAAAACCATCATTTGTCTGTATAGTAGAATACCACCTCACCAATAGATGTCATTTTTTATTCAAATACCACTTCCCCTGGATGGTTCTGATAATTTATACATCTATATTTGTGTTATATATAATATTATTATACATATATATTTATTATATAATGTATAAATTTTCACTTTCCAATCCATAGGGGCTACGATAACATAGAATGTGTGGATGATGGACTACCACATCATGAATTGATGGGATTCATTTTCAATAACTCATTATATAGATTATAATGATGATAATGGTTTTAAATATATGTATATAAATGAAATAATTTTGATATCAATGACATATTTATAAATATATAATGATAATATATCATTCTCTATCATACATATACATTGATTTAAGGTTTATAACATTGTTCACGTATGTGTGGACTATTGAATTCCAAATGCACTGTTACTCACTATTTTCATCACTAAACCACATGGATAATATTTTTAAATATATTTATATTTTTTATTTTTTATTTATTATTTCATTATAATTATGTAAATACAATTTATATAAAAGCCTATTTCATACTGATATTTTTATAAGAAAAATGTAACTATTGAAAACATATGGCATACCATCTCCATGATCGAAACATACTTTATATATCACAAACACCATTAATTATTTTTATTAAAATTTAAATTTATGAAAAATATGATAATTTTATAATTATGATTCTGAAGAATATTTAACCATGATCAATGTTATAATACTGAGAATAATAAATCAAAACATGTATTTAAAATAAAGTTGTTACTAAACAAAAAATGAATTTAAGGAGGAATTGGACGAAATGACTAATAAATGGTAATAATTAAATAACAGATATATATATATATATATTAATTTGTATTTTAAATATATAAAATAATCATATATTTATTTTATAGAAGATTATAATGGGTATGATGGAATTCGATACTTATTGTATTGGCTTTCTAGTGCCTCTTTTATTTATGAGATATATTTGAAAATTCACCATTAATTTATTTTTTGATGTAAATATATACCATTTTATAATTTATATCTTTATTATATTTATTTTAATTACTTTTAACATTTCTCTTTTTATCATGATTTCATGGTATTATGATTAAAAAGGATTACTAATGTGGTAAGGTATTACCGTCTCACTTTTTTACATCTCTATTACACATGAAATATTACAACCTATTTCTATTATTCAGTTAATATAATTCCCAATAATTTATTTCATTATTCATATAATGATGATTTCTAAAATTTACGTATCCATATTATGATCTCTCATTCATGGGGTTTATGGTTCAAAACATTTTACAGTGGTAAGGGATTTCCCGCTAATTTTTCTTCTATGATACATATGTTTTGTTATGCACATATCCTTATTTATGATTTGTATATAAATCCCATTTTTAATTTATTATAATGAAATTAATCATCAAGATGAAATTTTATATTCAATTTCCTGATATTCCATAATGGGATGTAAACTTTAGATTTACCAAAGTGGCAGAGTTATAATGTAACAATATCATCAATCGTCGATATAGTTTTTATTATGTGTCTGTTGATAATATTTTATAATCCATATCTCATGAAATAAATAAATATTCTTATCTAATAGTTATTTCATGATAATAATTATTTTATCTACGTTTACACCTATGTAATTTCTTATGAGTTTAAAATAATATTTTAAATAAATTATAATTTATTCAAATTCTCAGCTGAACCCATTTTTTAAAACCCATGTTATTAAAAAATGAATATTGAAAAATAATTTTAATTTTATATATATTTAATTAAATAAATTTTAACTCATGTTTGATAGTTTAAAAAATATATTGTAATGAATATTCAAACTGAATGCCAAAAAGGTCAGTTTTGGATTTAACCAGTAATGTGAAAATAATATAAGTTAGATATATGCATGTAATGAATAATATTTAACTTTTTCATGACAACTCAATGATTTCAATATTCATTTACTTTATTTAAAATGTATTCACAAAGAAAATTTTCATTAACATTTGGGATATTTTAATATTCTCATTCGATGGAAAAAAATTCCAAATTTTTTATTAATATAATTTTTAATTATTGATATTAAAATAATTTTTACATTAATTATGAATCATTAAATCTGATTTATAATTAAAAATAATTATTCACAAATGATTAAATAGTTTTATGTTACATATGATTTACTGGGGATATGATCCAAATATTACAATTATAATTCATTCTATGATTGTATTGTGTTTATGATGTAATTTCCATTAGAAAACCTGTTTCACTTCCATAGTAAATACAATGATTTAATTATTATAAAAACTACTTATTTATTCATGAATTAAGGTATTATGGAATTATAAAATAATTATGAAACATAAATCTTTTCTTAATTTTATGACACGGTTAAACTTTTTTTAAAACCATTTTATTTCATGTGTTACGATATGATGGTTTCTTCCACATCCTGTGAAACAGAAATTATTTATTTTCATTATTTGATATATGGAAAAAATATCTCCCTACATTTCATTTGTAAATTATTTGGTTAAGATGAGATAGTAATGAATTTAATGGGTTGTGAGACTAGTTTTGTATGATACTTTTTTTTTGATATGATGGTCTTTGGAACGATCCACAACTATTAATATGTTTTTTGTAGTGAACCCATGACTCTGATAACATTGGATCTGAGACATGAATTTTTTGGATATAATTTTCAATTTTATAGTTCATGAAATAATATTATGTCTTATTCTAATGATATTATATTATGGATCATGTACTTTGATTCACTTATGATTCGCATCTTCTGAACAAATTATATTTTTTCCATGATTCAATGTTATAATCATTAATATTAATGGAATTATTTTGAAATGTTAGGATCATGCTATCATACTTGTATTGCCTTTTTTTTCTTAAATATAATTATTTTTTATGATTATACTGAATCTAACTCAACTATTATTATGTTTCCATTTCCCAGGTTATGATGAAATATTTCTAAGTATCAGTACAAAAGGGGAAACCTTTATGGACAAAGATGAAGAAAAATCGTGGATTAAACATATTTTATCCCCAATCATAATGGAATTAAACTATTAAAGATCTTAGGAATGTGTTCATGTAATTTAATAAATATTTATATAAGAAGATGTAACATCCATATACGAGAATCCTGGGTAGTTATATTTCGTATCAAAGGAAAGGTTTAATCAAACCATTGGAAACTACGATGATAAAAAATTAGTGATATACCAAGGAATATTTATAAGTATATGACAAGTAATATCTCTAATTATAAGTAAAATGATGACTTAATGTATAGGAAAATGTACAAGAAATTTTCTAATGAATAGATCATGTTATTTCCAAAGAATCACGTCCTTTTTTGGATAATAATAGTCGAGTTGTATCTATCATATTGAGATGTACTGGTTTGAAATTTTAAAATTTAGTATTATGATGGAATTGATCTTCTCGGGTGGGGGGGGGGGATGAAAACGAGACTTGTTAAGACTTAGTTTGACACTCCCATGTGTGATTCTTTAGAAATTGAAAACCTATATACAAACCACCATTAATTACTTAAATAGATGATGATTATGAATAAAAGTGGATTAATAAAAGATATCATTGATTGAAAAAATGTGATAGAATTTAGAAACTCAATAATTAATTTTTCATGATGTGGTGGTTACAGAATATTATTATAGAATATAAAACTATGGTTTTGGTTTTAATCATTGGCTGAAACTGAAATGAATTACGTTAGAATATAACGTGATAAACACTTGTTTGATGAACAGACAATTGGGATGATGAAAGGACTGACAGTTGTTTTGATTATATCGAATCATTGAACACAATATATGATTAAAATATTCATGCTAAATAACTATATAATTCACTAAATATGTAAATGATAAGGATTATTTAGAGTACAAGTGGTTGAGGTAATAAATTAATGAAGATTTAGTTTCCCATAAGTCAAGAATGTAAGATAAATCACCAAACTAGATGTGTTATATGATCTCGTAAATTTTTTTATTTATGAAACTATAAAATCAAATTCATTAAATTTATTTTAAAAAATAAATATTTCATTAATTTAATGAATGAAAATTAGTGACTCTGTAAGATATCATCAATGATTTAATGATTCAAATGTGGAATGTATAATAATTTTGTTAATCGATGACCTATGGGTATTGATCTAAAAGAGAATCAGCAAGGAGGTATGAGTAACAGTAATATTATCGATGATGAATTTAATAAAAGTGAAATATATAATTATATGGTTTTTCCAACAGTGCTATTTTTGTTAAATGTGAGAAGAATAATTAATTTGAAGCTAATGAATTATATAAAATGAATTATATTTAATATTGTATGAAAGGTGACTTAATGAATAAGATGATGAATCCTTTCTAACGTATTCAAATGGATTTTGGGGGACTGAATTTATTTTGTTATTTAATTTAAGAATTATGGTATTCATGAAATATATTAGAATTGTCAATTATTTGTTATTTGTAATTGATTTGAAAAAAATATGTTGAAAGGATCATATGAACGTGAAAAGTGATTTAAGGGGAAGGGTATTTTTTTAAAAAAATATTACCATTTATATGTTCATAATGTTTAGAATATGGAGTCTAATTAGGATAAATAGATGATTGATTTGGATAATGTAAATTGGATAGTAATAATGGCCAAAAAATTTGATTACTATTTTTTAGAAAAAGATCTTTATTTTATTATTGATGGTGATTATAAAATTATTAGATTAATGTATATATTCATTAATATTTGGTTATATATATATTTAATCAGAATGAATGGATTTTCTCTATATGGTTTCATGGTAATTGATTTTATTTAAATGATTCTAGAGGATACATGAAGAAGGAATTCACATGTTTGGTATGTAAAAATTAAGTGGTAAACCATTTTTTAGTAATTAAGGATATGTTAATATTAGAAATTTAATATAATTGTCTATAAATTTTGGGATTTTAATCATTGGGAAGATTCATATGGTTTACCATTTTAGAAATTATAATTGTTTAAATTTTTTGGGGGATTTATATATCAATGTCTAACTTAACCATATGCCTATAAATCCATATTATAAAACTAATACTGACTATTTTTTTATAAATATTGAAATGAACTGTGTTGCATTTGGTGTCAATGAGGTATGTTGTTGTCAAGGAATGAATGGATGGATGTCAAGGAGTTTCAATGTGTGAATGACAAAGGATGTGATGGTGTTGGTGAGGAAAGGAGAATGGCCATGGTACTAAGATGCATGTCACATAGGAGATTCACTAAGTGACATAGGATGTTGTGGTTGAAACATTCTCTATGCATATCAGACGATTGTAGAGCTGTTCTTAATGTTCCAAATACTTGTATCAAGGTGATACTAAGATACAACACTTGAAGAATGAATGATGATGGAGCATCATTACATCAGACGATTGTTGAGCTGTTCTTAAAGTTCCAAGAACTTGTATCAACTGGATACAAGTTCACAATAATGTTTGAAGACCATGCATTGTATTGACAATGCATGAGGAGATGAAGATGATCCGTCCACAAGTTCTAAGTGGATGTAGTGGAGTATATAAGTCCATGTACTAACTCTTAGTGCATGTGAATTGGAAGTGATCCAACTTGATCTCTGATTAGATCAATGAAGCACATTGGAGAATTCATGTTGATTCAGGAGTTCGGTTGAAGATGAAGAACCTTCATGAATTTCCACTCCTAAGTGATGAATATATGTTGAAGAGGAATTGGAGGAATTCTAATGAAGAAGAAGAGAGGAAGAAGGAGAAATGAAGAGGAAGGAGTGGCTCTTTGCATTTCACATTATGTAGGTGGTTACTTTGTTTTTATACAAAGTACTCTCTATCCTTTGCCAAAAAAATTGGCCAGCTAAGGACACCTTGAGGGTTCAACCCCAAGGCATGGGCGCTAGGCACCACACACATGGGGGAACCCTTGGGGCGAGCCCAGGGCGACAGGATGCACCCAAGACACCGCATAGGCGTCTGGGCACGCCCGGAGGAGCGCGGTAGGGGCGCATGAGCGCACCCGCGAGTGTCAGGCAGTGCAGAATGGGCGCTAGGTGCGCGCGCCCGCAGGCGTGAGGGTGCAGAGCACGGCAAGCAGGACGAACACGGTGCAGGGCGGCACCGTGGAGGGAGAAGGAGAGACAATTGCCGAGAAGCCCGCGGCGCTTGTTTGTTATACCGCATGAAAATCCCGCAACGTTTCGATGTGGGACGGCGAAAATTCATCTGGGATCTAATCGTGGCCGTCCGTTCCATCGCGCGCCGATCTGGACCGCTTATCTCATCTAGCGCCGAGATGTTATAATCCTGGCCGTTGAGCATCATTAAACATCGCATCCGACGGCCGAGAGCTCGTCTTCATCCTCGAGGTCGTCTGAGGCCTCCCCGAAGCCACCCGCTTGCCGCCGCCGAACCAGAGCCTCCCCTAGGATGGTTTTGAAGCTCCCAACCACCATTGTCGAAGATAAAGGCACCATGGAGCTCGTCTGGCCCTTCTGATCCCATCCATGCACGAAAATGAGTTTCCATGCAACAAATGAAGATTTTCGAGTTTCGGCTGAAGGCAAATGAAGTGCCGAGGCTATGTTGGTTCGTATTTTGCACGGAGTGGATTTTAATGAGGCTCTGCATGTTCTTCCATGCACGTGCATGAAGAGGAATAAAAAATAAAAAATAAATAAAAGAACCCGCGTGCACCGAAGAGAAAACGCAAAAATTTGGAAAGATTTTGAAGATCCGAAATCTTCGGTGATTCAAGATTTAACACGCGGATGGACAGAGGCATCTCTCGCCTATATAAACAGAGGCCTTTCCCTCATAGTTGCTTACTGAAACGTTGTTGAAAATCTGTTGTCCCGTGAGCGCATCTCTCTGCCTCGCGACGGTTTGAAGCCCCACGCATGTATCTTGCGCGGCTGAAGTTCCTTGCGCGCAACCTCTTTGCACGACAAGAAGAGAGGGTTGGGCAGCGCGAACTTGGACGCTCCCTCTGTGCACCGCGGCCCTGTTGGAACCAGGTTCTTCAAAGCATGATTTGGTGTATGGTTTGTGTTTGTTGTCAATCCTCAGTGGAAGTTCAGGGTGTGTACCAACAAAGTGATCATACCGTTCAAGCAGAAAACAGTAGTGAAAGACTTGCGCGCCATATGATTTTGAGGATCAGAACATAAAAATTTGGCTAAGGCAAGAAGGTCACGCAAGTGTTGGTTGGGTCGCGCAAGTGAGTTGCGCGACAGAGTTTATTGAAGACAAGACTTGCGCGCCGTCGAGGACTTGCGCGCCGCCGCGCAGTGGGTCCAGTTTGCCTATAAATACTGGACTACCCCTCCTCATTTACAACGAAGTTCAAGGCCGAGAGATTGTTTGAGCTCTCGTCGCGCAGGTGGTTGAGTCGCGTAGGTGGTTGTTTTGTCGCGCAAGTAGAGCTTGCGCGCCGGTGTTTGGCTGTGCGCCCAAGGTGGTTTGGAAGAGAAAGGAAGTGGACCGCGCAAGTTTGTAGTTGGGGAAGGAAGAGTCGCGCAACTGTGTTGATGACACTTGCGCGCCAGTGTGGACTTGCGCACCATAGTGGGACTTGCGCGACTGTCTTGGAGAAGCACGCCTGGTATTGCTGAAGTCCACCGGCGTGTTTGGAGCTGCACGAAAGCCAAGAGACTACTCGGTTCATTCGGGGAAAAGTGATATTCTTCTGGTGAGAATCGGACTTCAATAGAGCATCTACATACAACAAAGGATGCACTCTTATGCAGATGAAGAAGAGACCTTCACGTCTATAAACTGAGTGGGACTTCACCAACGGCAGTGAGCCAGGGGGAGTCAACTGGAGGGACCCGAGGGACGCAGTGATCTATCCCTGAACTATTGTAAAGGCAGTGAGCCCGGGACAGAGTGTCTGTACCCAAACTTTTGTATCCGCAGCTAGTGAAGCATAGTGGATTTAGGTACGACCGGCAACCTGTCGGCGTATGCTCCTTGGACGTAGCCCTTAGTGGTGAACCAAGTAAAAATGGTTGTGTCTTCTCTGTGCATGTGAATGTTTTCATTTTGATCATAATCATCATACAGGTTCAACAAGTTCCTACCAACGTGGGAACAAGATCCAACTCATTAAAAGAAAAAGTGGTCACCCTGATTCACCCCTCCCCTCTCAGGGTGTCCCGGGGTCCTTCAAGTGGTATCAGAGGGTAAAGGTTGCTGGCGTTGAATCTGACCTTCTTCGTCATGGAAAACGCGATCAATGTCAGGGGAGTCCCTCACTTCGATGGAAGCAATTTCCAGATCTGGAAGAACAGAATGAGATCTCATCTAAGATCTCTTGGAATGGAAGTTCTTTTTTCTAGTGTTCAAGGAATACATGTCACTGATCCAACAGGTCTGGCTATGACTGAAACAGACAGGAAACTTCTTGATGCAGATGCTAAAGCACAGAATGCTCTCACTGCAGCCCTTTCTGATCAGATTTACCTGAAGGTGATGAATTGCACCTCAGAAAAATCTATGTGGGATAAACTTGAGAATATTTATGAAGGTGATAGCAAAGTGAAGGAGGCGAAACTGCAAGTGCTACACAATCGGTTTGATGATCTGAAGATGCATCCAGACGAGAATGCAGACTCTTTCTTCAATCGAATTACTGAAGTGGTTGGAGCAATTCGGGTTCTAGGCGAAGAAATCAAAGACATTGATATTGTAAATAAAATATTAAGAAGACTTCCACCTCTGTATAATGCGAAGGTGTCAGCTCTTGAGGAAAGAGATCTTTCCAAACTTTCTCAAGATGACTTACTGAGCAGCTTGGTAGCTTATGAAATGAGAGTCAAACCAGAAGATTCTATGACTCGGGTGAGCAAGGAAATGGCATTCAAGGCCATGGATAAATTGAAAATCTCAAAGGATAGTAGCGGTGATGATGACGAAGAGAAAGAAATTCTTTCTCTCATTGCAAAGAAGTTCCAGAAGGGGAAAGGGAAATTCAAATGGAAGTTACCTCTCGCATGTTTCCGTTGTGGAAAAGTTGGGCATATTGCTTCTCAGTGCTTGAAGAATATCAATGATGATGACAGTGAAGATGAAAACTTCAAGAAGCCTCAAAGAAGGTTCTTCAAAAAGGGAGACTTCAAATCTGGTAAGAAAATGCAAAAGAAGAGTTTTGTCTGTGAAGAGGAAGAAGATGACAATGAATTCTGTGATGAAGAAGAACCAGAATTCAAAACTGGGAACCATGCTTCTATGATGGCCACTGTTGAAAAGTCAGAAGATACTGATGGTGAAAAACAACTGAGAACTTGTGTAGATCCTGAGGTGCAACTTAAGGATGCAGTTAGTAAGCTTAAGATTAAATGTAAGAGCTGCAATAAGTGGAAATAAATTGTGGAAGAATCAACTGAATATGTTGATCAACTTGAAGCTGAAATTGAAAGACTGGAAGAATTTGTGAAGGTACAGTCTAAAATAATTGAAAGCAATGATGATGCAGTTGATCTGAAGCTGAGAATTGAAGAGCAGGCAAAGGTCATCAATGACCTCACATCCAGACTAGATGAAAAATCCAACACTGTTGAGGGTCTTGAGGAGGAAGTAGTTACTCTAAGGAGTAAAATGGAGACAGAATCAGTTCCAAAATAATCGAGGAAGAAAATACAGTTCGGAAGATTCTTAGATGCAGAATTACTCGCAAGAGCCAATTGTGGTTCAGATGGGGTTGGAAAAGTCTTGGGTGATCAAAGACCTTCTTGCATGGGAAAGAGTGGAATTGGCTGTGAGGCTGAGTCATCAACTGCTGGAAGTGAAAAGATCCAAAATAAAGACATGATGAAAGTTGAACATGATGAAATGTTACCTAGAGTGCTGAAAAAGGAACCCTCAATCCAAACTAAAAGGAGACCTGAAAATTATCCTCAAACTTTCAAAAATGGCAGACAGTCTTACTTTTCTCCCAAGGAAGAAGCTATAAGGAGAAATTCAAGTGAAAAGACATTTCCTCTCATGAAGTGTCAGTTCTGTGGCTATCTGGGCCATATCATGTCTTATTGTGAAGAGGCAAGAAGCTATCTGAATGGAGAAGATATAGATGTTCAACAAAGGAGAACAATCTCATATCCTAATTCTCATAGAAGAAATAATTTCTATGGATATTGTTTTTGTTGTTCTAACTTTGGTCATAAGGCCGTTAATTGCAGGCAGAGAAGAGACATTGACACCTCATACCGAAGTTCAAGACAAGTCAAGTCTCGTCAGCAAGATAGTTTTGCTCGTTTAAACAGGTTCTCACCTCTCACAGAAGACTTTGACTATGAAGAACCTGGGTATGCGGAAGAGATAGTTGAAAGGCCATCAGTCCTATATACTCAATCTAATGTCTCATGGAAGGAAAGGAAGAAGATTGAGAAGTCGAACCTTGCAGAGGTAGCCCTCAAAGCTACAAAGAACAATAGTACCTGGATTCTGGATAGCGGTTGTTCATCTCATATGACGGGTAATGCCGGCCTACTAACGAATGTCATAAAGAATGTTGATGGTACAGTAAGATTTGGTAATGATGGGGCTCTGAAAATCAAAGGGAGTGGAAGTACCCAATTAGCTAATGGAGAACTAAAGAAGACTGAAGTCCTTTACGTAGATGGCCTACGCCATAATCTCCTTAGCGTGAGTCAACTCTGTGACTCAGGACTTATAGTTACTTTTAATCAGAAAGGCTGCACCATCAAGGGAAAAACCGGCAATTCACTTATGAAAGGATGCAGAACAGAAGGCAACTTGTATCAGGTTGATAGTGAAGAAAATGTATGTTACATGACTGTTGAAGAAGAAAACAATTTGTGGCATCGGAGATTGGGACACATCAATCAACAAGACATGGAGAAAATATCAAAATTGAGAATTGTCATGGACATCCCCAACCTGAAGCGTGAGCGTGAAAAATCCTGTGATGCTTGTATTCGTGGGAAGCTGGTCTGCAGTTCATATCAGCCAAAGAAGAAAAAGGCATCTCACCTTCTTGATCTGATTCATACAGATGTTTGTGGTCCAATAAATGTTGCCGGAACTCATGGAGAAAGGTACTTTGTCCTTTTTATAGATGATTACAGTCGAATAGCATGTGTGATGGTCATTCACCGGAAACGACAGGTCCCTGACTGCATGAAAACATATCGGCGAATCGCCGAGAATAATACTGGACGAACAATCAAAGTGTTGCGATCTGACAATGGAGGAGAATACACGTCCATTGAATTTGAAAATTATCTGGAGAAGCAAGGGATACAACATGAGGTAGCTGCTGTGAGAACTCCACAACAAAATGGAGTTGTTGAACGAAGGAATCGACATGTGAACAACATGGAACGAACTATGCTGATTGAGAGTCGTATTCCACGACATTACTGGAAAGAGGCTGTTCAAGCTGCAGTGTACATTCAGAATCGAACAGGACTTTATATGGGTGAGACGAAGACACCATATGAATTGTGGCATGGACGGAAGCCTTCTCTAAAATACTTTCGTGTCTTTGGAAGTAAGTGCTTCATCAGGAACAAAGAAGGAACTCAGGGGAAATATGGTGACAACGCAGATGAAGGAATCTTCCTCGGTTACTCAATGAACAGCAAAGCCTACAAATGTTTCAACATTCGTTTGGGAAGGATTGTGGAAAGCAATGATGTTAAGATAATTGAAGATAAAACCACAAATGCTTCACAGACGTCATATGCTGATGTGATAGAAAGTCATGAAGAATGTGGACATGAAGAAACTACAAATGCAGAAATAGAGGAAGCTATTCAAAACACTCATCAATCACATAATGATGTTGACTCAGAAGAAGAATCTGAAGAAGAAACTATGGCTGAAGAGAATTCTACTGAACCTCGCAGGAGAAATCGAAGAGCTGAGATTGATCCATCCAACATAATTGGGGATAGGAGTGCACCCACTCAAACCAGAAGGATGAGGAATACCACGCAATCTGCATTTCTATCAGTTGTAGAGCCATCCTCATTCGAAGAAGCTGCAAAAGATGAATCTTGGGTGAAAGCCATGAATGATGAATTAAATCAGATTGATAAGAATCAGACATGGGATCTTGTCCAGAGACCCGAAGGTCACAATGTGATTGGTACCAAATGGATCTTCAAAAATAAGTTTGATGAGCATGGAAGTGTTATCAGAAACAAGGCACGACTGGTATGTAAAGGATACTCCCAGATTGAAGGTATTGATGTTGAAGAAACTTTTGCTCCAGTTGCTAGACTGGAATCAATCAGGCTTTTCCTTGCCATGGCACTCCAAAGAGGATATAAAGTATATCAAATGGATGTTAAGACAGCATTCTTGAATGGTGTACTTGAAGAAGAAGTCTACATTGAACAACCGGTGGGGTTTGTCTTGGGTAACGATGAAACAAAGGTCTGAAAACTAAAGAAAGATCTATATGGTTTGAAGCAGGCACCACGGGCATGGTACTCACGGCTAGATTCATATCTCAAGAAGTTGGAATTCAAAAGAGGAGGAGTTGATCACAATCTCTATGTGAAGAATTCTCCAAAAGATCAGTTCATGGTTCTTGTCTACGTTGATGATATCATTTTTGGTGGCAGCAGGCAGAAATCAGTGGATGAATTTGCCAACCACATGAAATCAGAATTTGAAATGTCTATGATTGGGGAGCTCACATATTTCTTGGGGTTACAAGTGATTCAAAAGAAGGAATAAACATTCATTTCTCCGGAAAAATATGCAAGAGAGTTGCTGAAGAAGATCAATATGCAAGACTCCAAACCAATGTCAACTCCGATTGCTGTTGGAACTAAACTTGGAAAGCATGAGGATGGGAACTCTGTTGATCCCACCATGTACAGGAGGATCATTGGAAGCCTACTGTATCTGACAGCGACAAGGCCAGATATTGTCTTTGCAACATGCCTTGCGGCCCGCTTTCAGAGTAATCCAAAGGAGGAACATATGTCAGCAGTAAAAAGAATCATGAGGTATATTCAAGGCACACATAACTTCGGGTTATTTTTTGCTGCAGGTAGGGACAGTGAATTATCAGCGTTTTCTGATGCTGACTGGGCTGGGGATGTAATAGACAGAAAGTCCACTAGTGGTGGAGCTTTCTATATTGGGAATAAATGTGTTGGCTGGTTGAGCAAGAAGCAAGAAAGTACTTCTCTTAGTACTGCTGAAGCTGAATATATCTCCGCCACAAAAGCATGCACTCAACTTCTTTGGATGAAGCAGCAGCTAACTGATATTGGTGATAAGGTGCAGCAACCAATGGTGATTTATTGCGATAACAAAAGTGCAATTGATCTTACGAAGAATCCGGTTCAACATTCTCGTACAAAACATATTGAAATACGGTATCATTTTATCAAAGAAAAGGTTGAACAAGGAATGATTAAAATTTATCATGTTGGAACTAATGAGAAAGTGGCTGATATCCTAACCAAGCCATTGTCCTCGGCTGTTTTCGAGAAGCATCGGTTGAACCTCGGTGTTCGACCACCTCCTACTGCATAAGGAGTCACCGGAACTCCCCTCTCCCCGTTTGTTTTAACTTTTTTTATCTGCTTATGGCTGTGATGCAGGTTTATGGGGGAGATACTATCCAGGGGGAGTATGGCTTGAGCTGAACGTTGAACAAAATTTTCGGTCTTTGGTTTTATTGTCAATGGGGGAGAAAGGCATAAATTCAAGGCAAGAAATTCTTCTGTGATGAGAAGTGTAAGATTGTGATGAGAAGTTTAATAAGGATAACATCGGGCGTCATGGAGAATTTCAAAACACTAAGACCCAATTCAAGCTTTCTCTCTTGTTTTCTACACCGAGCATTGCTCACGTAGACTTAGAGTTTTGGCTGAGTTGATTCTTGCGTTTTGGATTTGCTCATGGTTGGAGATCTATTGAATTTATTCTGATTGCCAACAAACCCAAAGGGGGAGATTGTTGGAACCAGGTTCTTCAAAGCATGATTTGGTGTATGGTTTGTGTTTGTTGTCAATCCTCAGTGGAAGTTCAGGGTGTGTACCAACAAAGTGATCATACCGTTCAAGCAGAAAACAGTAGTGAAGGTGGCGCTGTTTCCCAGTGTTTGCCAAATTTTTGGGCCTAAAAATCGGCCAATAAAGTAAAGTGTTTTTGGCAAAGGTACTTGCGCGTCGTGCTCTTGGAGGATGAAAGACTTGCACGCCATATGATTTTGAGGATCAGAACATCAAAATTTGGCTAAGGCAAGAAGGTCGCGCAAGTGTTGGTTGGGTCGCGCAAGTGAGTTGCGCGACAGAGTTTATTGAAGACAAGACTTGCGCGCCGTCGAGGACTTGCGCGCCGCCGTGCAGGGGGTCCAGTTTGCCTATAAATACTGGACCACCCCTCCTCATTTACAACGAAGTTCAAGGCCGAGAGATTGTTCGATCTCTCGTCGCGCAGGTGGTTGAGTCGCGCAGGTGGTTGTTTTGTCGCGCAAGTAGAGATTGCGCGCCGGTGTTTGGTTGTGCGCCCAAGGTGGTTTGGAAGAGAAAGGAAGTGGACCGCGCAAGTTTGTAGTTGGAGAAGGAAGAGTCGCGCAACTGTGTTGATGAAACTTGCGCGCCAGTGTGGACTTGCGCGCCGTAGTGGGACTTGTGCGACTGTCTTGGAGAAGCGCGCCTGGTTTTGCTGAAGTCCACCGGTGTGTTTGGAGCTGCACGAAAGCCGAGAGACTACTCGGTTCATTCGAGGAAAAGTGATATTCTTCTGGTGAGAATCGGACTTCAATAGAGCATCTACATACAACAAAGGATGCACTCTTATGCAAATGAAGAAGAGACCTTCACGTCTATAAACTGTGTGGGACTTCACCAACGGCAGTGAGCCAGGGGGAGTCAACGGGAGGGACCCGAGGGACGCAGTGAGCTATCCCTGAACTATTGTAATGGCAGTGAGCCTGGGACAGAGTGTCTGTACCCAAACTTTTGTATCCGCAGCTAGTGAAGTATAGTGGATTTAGGTACGACCGGCAACCTGTCGGCATATGCTCCTTGGACGTAGCCCTTAGTGGTGAACCAAGTAAAAATGGATGTGTCTTCTCTGTGCATGTGAATGTTTTCATTTTGATCATAATCATCATACAGGTTCAACATGTTCCTACCAACGTGGGAACAAGATCCAACTCATTAAAAGAAAAAGTGGTCACCCTGATTCACCCCTCCCCTCTCAGGGTGTCCCGGGGTCCTTCAGGCCCCCTACGCGGTAAGCACTTGCGCGGCAGTGGCCACCCGAGGCCTTGCGTGCCTTACACCGGTTGCACTCGAGACTTGCACGTCTTCCTTGCACCCAAGGAGTTCGGGCTGTGTGTACAAAAACAGAAGAAGGCAGTGTGTGTGTGCCAAGTGGAAAAGAAGACCCGAGGCCTTAGTGCCTTGTGTGCTAAGTGAAGAAAGAAGGTCGAGGTTTAGTTTGGAGTGTGTGAAAATTGAAAGAACACACCTACGGGTTGTTTATGTGAAAATGAACCAAGAGGCTGTAGCCTTGAGTGTACGCAAAAGAAGAGGAATGCCACTACACTAAGTGTGTGTGCAAGAAGAATAGGAAGGCTTGAACCTTGTGTATGCAAAGTGAAGAACATACCTTTAGTGTGTGTGTGAAACAAGGAAGACACCCTTTGGCACTTGTATGTGCAAATTGTAGAAGAGGTCGTAGCCCTTGGGGGTGTGCAAGAAGGAGAGTCCAAGTCTCTTGTGTTTGCAAATTGAACAAATAAAATGTGTGTGCAAACAAAACAAGAAGTCCGAAGCCTAGTGTGTGCACTAAAAGTGTATACACATTAGAAGAAGAAGAAGAAGTTCCACACGAAAGTAAAACACACTTCTATGTGTGTGAACAATTTGAATATAGTGTGTGAATATTTTGGAGAAGGTGTGTGCTTAAAAGTGATTACACCCTTAGTGGGTTTATTGCATCAAAAGTAGAAGAAGGAGAGTGCATGCATGCATGCATGCACGTGCACACGTGAAAAAAGCTAAATCAGGCTGTGTGCAATTGAGTTGTCCAAGACCAGAAGTTCTTGAAGAATCAGAGTTTCCATGCATCCAGTGCATGAAGTTGAATTGTGTGAGACAGGACCAGACTGATGTTAATGATATCAGTTGTCTGAGTATTCAGTAGTTGGAGAGAGGACAGGTCATCCTTAGAAGAAGGAGATAAATCCTGAGCAAGACGAGAAGACCTGACCAACTCAAGTGATCAGAGGTACAGAGCAAGGCCAGCAGTCTTTATCCCAGACTGCTGAGGATATTTGAAGAACTTAAAGTGAAGAAGAGCTACTCGTATGACTCGAGGAGCCAGGAGAAGCCCCGTGTGAGACTTAGGGTGGATGAAGTCTTCAGTGGGATTCTGGAGCAAGACAGTGGGACTCTGGTAACACTGTGGGACGCAGTATAAAGACCCTCCTGTGGGACTCAGGAGAGATACAGTGGGACTCTGTATCGACCATTGTAATACTAACAGATTATATTGGGAGAAACCATGTTGGGGCGTATAACCAACATGGCAAGGACGTAGGCCTTTGGTGCCGAACCTTGTAAATCCTTGTGTCCTATGCCTTTATATTTACTGCATCATTCGAGGAAAGGTGATAGATACAAGAAGAGTGGATCGAGGCTTTTACCAGCCATAGAGGATTAATTGATTAAGAATCAATTAGTAAAAAGTTTTAAAGGATCACTGATTCACCCCCTCCCCCTCTCAGTGATTCACACTGATCTGGGCACTTCAATTGGTATCAGAGGGAAGGTTGCCTCTAAATGATCCAAGGGAGTCTTTATGAAGTGAAGATTTGAGGAAATGAATGAACAACCTCAAATGGAGATATCTGCCAAGACTCTGAAAAACAGAATGAAGAAACAGGCAAAGAAGATGAAGAAGAAGGTTGTTGTAATCAGAGAAACTCCGTCTATGGAAAGAAATGTGAAAGTCACATCAGATGACAATTCCTTTTATCATTCTTCTGATGAAGCCTTCTCTAGCTGTGATGAAGATGGAAGAAACAATGATCTTCTAAATGAAATCAAATATCTTCAAAAGATAGTCCCCAAGGAAGTGGCAATGTGTATAGCTACAGGACTCCGTGATCTTCAAGAAGAAAAATTACAGCTAGAAGATGAATCCAATACTCTGGAAGTCCAGTTGGCAAAAAGGGTTGGCATAACCAACACACTCAGAAAGCTGGTGAAGGCTAAAGATGAAACTGTTTCTCTTTGCAATGAATGATATGAAGACACTGCTGAAGAATTGCAAAGAAGCCTTTCTGAGAAAGAAATCTTTATGATAACGATCAAAGAATTTTTCCATGCACTGGAGAAGTTGCACAAAGTGTCAATGAATGTCAGAGATGCTCAACTCGAAGTCAAAGTCAAAATGGTGAAGGAGATTGACAATTCATTTCTAGAAATGAATAAGGTGCATGAAGACCAGATAAAGCAGCTGGAAGAGAAATGGGAAGGTAAGCTAAGAACTGTTGAGGATGAGAAGAACTCCCTCAACATGAAATACTTAGAACTAGAGGTGATATTGAAAAATCTGCAATCACCCAAAGCTGAATCCTCCCAGTCAGCTAAAAGAAGAAATTATTCCACTCAAGTGAGCTTTGAGAAGGATGATTCTAAAAGAAATACATCCTCTAATAAAAGGGCAACATATTTTAGAAAGAAGGTACCATCCATACCATCTTGTACTGATGCTTCTAATTGTGTTTCAAAAAAAAGTGCAGGATGTAAAAATAATTCCAAACAAGTATGGATGAAGAAAATGAAGAAGCAGAGCTCTCCTGAAACAACACAGCAGCTCCAGAAAAGTACCCTAAAATCAGAAGGACTGATGAAGTCAAGATTTGTGGGTCAATGTTGGTGTTGTATTAAGTATGGGCAATGTGCAAAGGATTGTTTGTACAATCCAATAAATGTCAAAGCACAAAGGAAGCCCATGCCAAGGGGGAGCAAGCCAGAAGGAAATAAGAAACATCGACAGGTCCAGAGACATCTCTTTACTGCTAACAGATTTGGATTTCTTGAAAACATCTGGGATGGTTGCAAAAGTGGTCAAAAGAATGATACATGTCAATCTCCAACTGTATCCAAAGCTGGAAAGAAGAAAAGATCACAGAACCAGGCTCAGAAAGAATCCTTGGGAAGCAAGCATAAGAAATTGGAATATGCTCCTAAGAAGATTATGAAAAAGGAAGAGAAGTCCTTGGAATTCAAATCCAAGAAGGGTGTTGCATCAAGAAGAGCCACCAAGAAGACATGCTTATACTGTGGAAAGAAAGGTCACACCATGGATCTTTGTGAACAAGCCATGGAACTGAATAGAAGCAGACTGGACTCAAAAGGACAATCAATCCAGAGAAAGCAGAAGGGATTGATTGAAAATAAGTTTCCTAAGAAAGGTAGATTAACAACATCAAAATAACCATGTGGAATTTCCAAAACTGAGGCCTCACTTCCAAATGACTTGTTAGTCATATGGCCAAATCAGTTGCAACTTTCCAATGATCTGCAGAGAGCTGAAGATGAAGTTCTGTCAATTGCTAAGGCAAAAGGGAAGAAGAAGATTTCACATGAAGATGTGTTGAGATCCACACCAGCACAATCATCATTGAAGATCAAATGTGCAAGTGTGAAGAATGGTGAAAATGGGACATCTCGGTTGAGAGAATCTTCTCAACCTTGTTGTTCACATTTATAAACCAAGGAGGTTCCATCTTATTCCCTTATACTTCTGGTATTTATATGTGCTAACATTGCAGGGAATTGAAGATGATGATCATTCTCATCTGGAGAGTGGTTTGGACAGAATGGAGTGCACCCCTTGAGGGGGAGCCAATCAGAAGAAGATGGGATTCTTATATTAATACCATCTTGAGAAAAGTGAAGGTATTCCAATCATACTTTCATCCCTTGTTTCTTAATTGAGTTTATCTTGTCAATTAAGGGGGAGTATTGATTGAAGACAAATGAATGAAAGGGGGAGCTTTATCTTTGCACTTGAACTTTCTAATGAGTTTTGTGAAGTATGCGCAGGATTTAGCAATTCATTGTTATATCTGAAAATTCAAACCCCTGAAGCATGATTTCACATGTACAGAGAATGTTGGACAGCATTGAGTTTCTTGGTTACATCACTCTTGTTTTCTACACAGGGTTAGCCCAAGTAGACTTAGAGATGATTTACTAAAGGTTCTTTGCTAAAGAAGAACATGTGACATCATCCCTCTCTTAGTGATTTTTAAGAAGATGTTATTCAAAGGGAGGAAGAAATATTTTGAAGAGAACCACACCACACCTTTGTATTTCATTGCCAATAAGGGGGAGAAAATATTGGCACACATATTGACCCATTCATATGTGCTGAAGAAGTGTACTGACAACAAATACAAAGGGGGAGATTGAAATGTATTGTGTTGCATTTGTTGTCAATGAGGTATGTTGTTGTCAAGGAATGAATGGATGTATGTCAAGGAGTTTCAATGTGTGAATGACAAAGGATGTGATGGTGTTGGTGAGGAAAGGAGAATGGCCATGGTACTAAGATGCATGTCACATAGGAGATTCACTAAGTGACATAGGATGTTGTGGTTGAAACATTCTCTATGCATATCAGACGATTGTAGAGCTGTTCTTAATGTTCCAAATACATGTATCAAGGTGATACTAAGTGACAACACTTGAAGAATGAATGATGATGGAGCATCATTACATCAGACGATTGTGGAGCTGTTCTTAAAGTTCCAAGAACTTGTATCAACCGGATACAATGTCACAACAATGTTTGAAGACCATGCATTGTATTGACAATGCATGAGGAGATGAAGATGATCCATCCACAAGTTCTAAGTGGATGAAGTGGAGTAATGAATTCCATGTACTAACTCGTAGTGCATGTGAATTGGAAGTGATCCAACTTGATCTCTGATTAGATCAATGAAGCACATTGGATAATTCTGTTGATTCAGGAGTTCGGTTGAAGATGAAGAACCTTCAAGAATTTCCATTCCTAAGTGATGAATATATGTTGAAGTGGAATTGGAGGAATTATAATGAACAAGAAGAGAGGAAGAAGGAGAAATGAAGTGGAAGGAGTGGCTCTTGGAATTTCAAATTATGTATGTGGTTACTTTGTTTTTATACAAAGTACTCTCTATCCTTTGCCAAAAAAATTGGCCAGCTAAGGACACCTTGAGGGTTCAACCCCAAGGCATGGGCGCTAGGCACCACACACATGAGGGAACCCGTGGGGCGAGCCCAGGGCGGCCGGACGCACCCAAGACACCGCATAGGCGTCTGGGGCACGCCCGGAGGAGCGCGGTAGGGGCGCATGAGCGCACCCGCGAGTGTCAGGCAGTGCAGAATGGGCGCTAGGTGCGCGAGCCCGCAGGCGTGAGGGCGAAGATCACGACAAGAAGGACGAACACGGTGCGGGGCGGCACCGTGGAGGGAGAAGGAGAGACAATTGCAGAGAAGCCCGTGGCGCTTGTTTGTTATACCGCATGAAAATCCCGCGGTGTTTCGATGTGGGACGGCGAAAACTCATCAGGCATCTAATCGCGGCCGTCCGTTCCATCGCGCGCCGATCTGGACTGCTTATCTCATCTAGCGCCGAGATGTTATAATCCTGGCCGTTGATCATCATTAAACATCGCATCCGACGACCGAGAGCTCGTCTTCATCCTCGAGCTCGTCTGAGGCCTCCCCGAAGCCACCCGCTTGCCGCCGCTGAATCAGAGCTTCCCCGAGGATGGTTTTGAAGCTCCCAACCACCATTGTCGAAGATAAAGGCACCATGGAGCTCGTCTGGCCCTTCTGAACCCATCCATGCACAAAAATGAGTTTGCATGCAACAAATGAAGATTTTCGAGTTTCGGCCGAAGGCAAACGAAGTGCCGAGGCTATGTTGGTTCGTATTTTGCACGGAGTGGATTTTAATGAGGCTCTGCAAGTTGTTCCATGCACGTGCATGAAGAGGAATAAAAAATAAATAATAAATAAAAGAACCCGCATGCACCGAAGAGAAAACGCAAAAATTTGGAAAGATTTTTAAGATCCGAAATCTTCGGTGATTCAAGATTTAACACGCGGTTGGACAGAGGCATATCTCGCCTATATAAACAGAGGCCTTTCCCTCGTAGTTGCTTGCTGAAACGTTGTTGAAAATTTGCTATCCCGTGAGCGCATCTCTCTGCCTCGCGAAGGTATGAAGCCCCGCGCAAGTATCTTGCGCGGCTGAAGTTCCTTGCGCGCAACCTCTTTGCGCGACAAGAAGAGAGGGTTGGGCAGCACGAACTTGGGCACTCCCTCTGTGCACCGCGGCCCCCTGCGCGGTAAGCACTTGCGCGGCAGTGGCCACCTGAGGCCTTGCGTGCCTTGCACCGGTTGCACCCGAGACGTGCACGGCTTCCATGCACCCAAGGAGTTCGGGCTGTGTGTGCAAAAATTGAAGAAGGCAGTGTGTGTGTGCCAAGTGGAAAAGAAGACCCGAGGCCTTAGTGCCTTGTATGCTAAGTGAAGAAAGAAGGATGAGGTTTAGTTTGGAGTGTGTGAAAATTGAAAGAACGCGCCTACAGGTGGTTTATGTGAAAATGAACCAAGAGGCTGTAGCCTTGAATGTACGCAAAAGAAGAGGAAGGCCACAACACTAAGTGTGTGTGCAAGAAGAATAGGAAGGCTTGAACCTTGTGTATGCAAAGTGAAGAACATACCTTGAGTGTGTGTGTGCAACAAGGAAGACACCCTTTGGCACTTGTATGTGAAAATTGAAGAAGAGGTCGTAGCCCTTGGGGGTGTGCAAGAAGGAGAGGCCAAGTCTCTTGTGTTTGCAAATTGAACAAAGAAAATGTGTGTGCAAACAAAACAAGAAGGCCAAAGCCTAGTGTGTGCACTAAAAGTGTATACACATTAGAAGAAGAAGAAGAAGTTCCACACTAAAGTAAAACACACTTCTAAGTGTGTGAACAATTTGAATATAGTGTGTGAAGATTGTGGAGAAGGTGTGTGCTTAAAAGTGATTACACCCTTTGTGGGTTTATTGCACCAAAAGTAGAAGAAGGAGAGTGCATGCGTGCATGCATGCACGTGCACACATGAACAAAGCTAAATCAGGCTGTGTGAAATTGAGTTGTCCAAGACCAGAAGATCTTGAAGAATCAGAGTTTCCATGCATCCAGTGCATGAAGTTGAATTGAGTGAGACTGGACCAGACTGAAGTTAAAGATATCAGTTGTCTGAGTATTCAGTATTTGGAGAGAGGCCAGGTCATCCTTAGAAGAAGGAGATAAATCCTGAGCAAGACGAGAAGACCTGATCAACTCAAGTGATCAGAGGCACAGAGCAAGGCCAACAGTGTTTATCCCAGACTGCTGAGGATACTTGAAGAACTTAAAGTGAAGAAGAGCTACTCATGTGACTCGAGGAGCCAGGAGAAGCCCCCTGTGAGACTCAGGGTGGAAGAAGTCTTCAGTGGGATTCTGGAGCAGGCCAGTGGGACTCTGGTAACACTGTGGGACGTAGTATAAAGACCCTCCTGTGGGACTCAGGAGAGATAAAGTGGGACTCTGTATCGACCATTGTAATACTAACAGATTATAATGGGAGAAACCATGTTGGGGCATATAACCAACATGGCAAGGACGTAGGCCTTTGGTGCCGAAACTTGTAAATCCTTCTGTCCTGTGCCTTTATATTTACTGCATCATTCGAGGAAAGGTGAGAGATACAAGAAGAGTGGATCGAGGATTTAACCAGCCGTAGAGGTTTAATTGATTAAGAATCAATTAGTAAAAAGTTTTAAAGGATCACTGATTCACCCCCTCCCCCTCTCAGTGATTCACACTCATCTGGGCACTTCAATTATTTATTGATGTAATTAAAAATGATTATGTTAGGGATATTGGGATCTATTTTATCATGATGAATAATTTTTTTTCTTAATTTCATAGAGTAAGAGATGACATTAAATTTTTTTGTATAACAACAAGAAGGTTAAATTATTCTTAGGATAAAATAGAAATGGTTAATAGTAGGTATATAATTCCATTTGGAATTATTGATCATATTGTGAAAGTATACAATTGATTGGGGAATCCACCAATCCTTTATCTCGTTAAAAATATTTTTCAAGTAAAATAAAAATGAAGAAAAAACATGATCCATCACATGTAATAAACATAGATCTCATAATCTTTTAGAATGATATTTCTTATGGGGACCAAATGCTACAAACTGTAGATCAAATAGAGAATGTTCAATCCAAGAAGACAACCTTCCATGAAAATAATATTTTTGTAAACCACCATCTTGAGGAAACTACATTGTAACTTAATGATGTAATGATTCATAAGTACCCTCTTTTTTTGTTCAAAAGTGATGAATTCTAACATTGAAATTCATTTTAAGTAGGTAGAATGTAATTCCATGATTTTTTAGAAATTGCATATTTTAAAATGAAATGAATATTTTAAATATTTTTCATTACATGAAACAAAATGTATATATTGTGATAAACAAAACACTAGGATTTACTTATGTTACATGAAACATTGTGTTTGGATTTCGTTACATGAAACACAGAGTTGATTCGAAATGTGAAGTACAACTAAAACATTATTATTTATTATTACATATATTATCTATCCATTAGAAATTAGGTCAATAATATGATTAACTAAATATGAAAATATGTGGTTTACACCTGTATATAAAATTGATAATTTTTTTTCTAACTAATTAAAAGTTAAAAATGTATTGGAAAATAAAGGAAATCTTTTTCGGAAAAATTAATTTTTTTAAATTATCATTATTTAATTCTATAAATTATAAAAAATGTTGGATTATTTTATTTAAATGTATCTTTTATAAATTTAAACCAATGTTTTATCATTCATGATATTGTTTTTCATATCAATAGAAAAGAAAAAAAATCCATTTTTCGCTTCCAAGAAATAATTTCAAAATAATAGTTATGTCCCCTTTTTGTGAACATACATTAAAAATATTTTTTAAATAACATATATAATATTTCTTTTAAAAATTATAAAGTGTAACTAAAATAAAAATATTGAAATAATAATCTGGGAAATTATTTTTAGAATTTATGAAAATCGAATGTTTTAATGAATAGTGTAAGATTTAAAATTTTAATTGAAGCCACATTTTATTTTAAATTTTTATAAACATGGAATATTTAATAAATTGGTTTCATAGAAAAATTATTTATATTATATATCTATTATGTGAATTTATTTCTATGTAATCTATATAATTTTTATACTATATTTAAATACATTGTAATCATTGGAAAATTTTCTCTTTAAAAATATTCTTTCTCATCGAATATTCTGGAATAATTTTTTTTATTTCACTAATTTTAATTCTATTATGTATATTTAATTTCATATTTGTAATTTTAATTATTTATATTATCTAATATTATTAATATAATTCTTTTATCAAAACAAATAGTGAATTAGTATATATTAATTTCCATTGTTAACAAAGAAATGTTATCATTAGGGGTTAAACTATAATGATAAGGGATAAAATGGAATAGAAAATATTATAAAAATATTTTATGGAAATTGATCGACCATATAATTTAAATTTATATAAATAATAAATTTAGGTGGGTTTTTCTTTAGAAAAATGTGGTACACCATTTTATTTTCCCAAAATTACAAGTGTTCCACTCTCCTATTCTATAAAAGGCCACATATTATCCTATCATTTTCAAAACATAAGACACCTTTTTTGGATAATACATGACCAAATAACTTTTTTTTATCCCTCATCTCATTATAGAGTCCATATGTTGGTTTTAAATCTATCATATGAATTATTTTCATGCAATCCAAAGGTGGTTGCCTAAAGAAGAGGCTTCATTCTGGAAAAGAGTTTTTATTATATTTATTTCTCCAGCTCCATAAATTAATCTTAGACTATTATGATATATTATACTCATTATCTTGTATATACTGATATAAAATACTCATTAACTTTTATAAATTGACATGTTGTAATGTTTTTATCATTCCATTCAAAGGGATGTGATTGGTTTTCTGTAACTCTATTCATTGAATACAATAAGGATAATTTTCATAAATATATATTATATATATTAAATATTTTTGATATTAATTACATATATTCTATTAAATTATAATATATAATTTTATTTATTTCTATATCACTCATTAAATGGTTTATGCATCGTTTATGAATGTGTGGACTACCAACTTCATTAAACTATGTGACTCTATCTTTTAATAGGCACACCACATGAATTATTATTTTATATATATTTAAAGAAATAATATTATATTTATGAAATTGTTAAAATTCAGTAATGATATAATTTTAAAAACAGCATTTCTATATTGATCATTGAATAATGAAATTTTACACATCTATACATTTTATCGACCATCTCCATGATCATAATGTGATTCGTATATAAAAATAGACAATAATGATATGTATTAAAAGTATAATTGATAAATAATCATGACTATTATTTCAGGATTATAATTATTTAGATGATGTTTTTATAATCAGTGTAGGAGGACCAAAAATAACAAATCAAAACATATATGAAAAACAAAATTTTGTTACCCAAATTCTAATTTCAACTTTCAATTAGTAAAAAAAGTAATGAATGATCATATGAAAATTATTTAGCGTATGATATATATTTATATGATTCTAGGATATATTTATAATAAAATTATATTTTTTATAAATCTGTTGTGAGCATGTAAAAATAAAATCAATAAATAAGATTAGAAATTTATTAACTCTGTTTTATTTGTAGGAAAAATATGAAAATTAATCAATCATTTATTTTGTGTGATGTATATAAATACTATTTAACATTTTATATCATGAATATCCATATTTAAATTATTTTTTATTTTTTATTTTATTCCATTCCTTATAGGGGATTATATATCAAAATATTTCTAAAGATGTATGGTTTTGTTGTCACACTTTTAATTTCAATGAGATGTAGATCAGATTCAGAAATATTTATTTAATGAATTTTTTATATTTCAAATGAATGTAATATTTGATTCAAGTTGTGAATATTATTGGGATTTACATATCCATTATTAGATATCTCTTTCATGGTGTCTATGATACAAAATTTTCCACATCAGTAAGTGGTTTATGTCTCAATTTTTATTCCTAATAGAATATGGTATGTATGACAACAATATTTTATTATTAGGTTTATATACAATCCAATTTTCATGTAATATAATTTATTTATTTATTTTCATGATATTTAAAAACAATTTAATTATATTTAATTAAGAGATTTACATTTAGAATTAACCAAAATGCTAATTATGTTATTTTATAATCTCATCACTTATCAAGATTATTTATGATTATATATGGAATGATAAAATGTTAGGATCTATCTCTCAAGAAAATCATTAATTTTATTATCCTACGATTTTACCTTGAGAATATATTTATTCCATTCATTTCCCTCACTCTTGGTATCTAAGAGTTCAAAAATATATTTTTAAGAAAAATTTCATCATTACTCTTTCCGATCGAAATTTGTTTTCTTCCAAAACCATGTTTTTTAAAATGTTTTTAAAATTTTTTAGGTTTTCTCTAAAATTCTCTTTTACATAAATATTTATAGATGACTAAAATTTTAATATATTATTGTAATGTTCACATTAATTACCATAAATATCGTATTTCTCTTTTATATAAAATTGTTTTGTGAATAATAGGTTGTAACAGGCATTGAATGAATTTTATTTCACACTATCATGATTAATAAATGATATCAATATTATATTAAATTATATAAATGATATTTTGAAAAAATTTATTTTATATATTAGGTTATTTTAGAGATTATGATTTTAAAATGAAATGAATTTTCATAAATATTTTAAGTTTTAAAATGTGTTTTGTATAAGAGAAGTTATTTTTTCCTCAAGATATATTATAAATATTTTCTAAATACTATTTAAAAGTTTTAAAAATATTTAAAATGAAAATCATTTCTAATATATTTTATAATTTTGTAAAAATAATTTTCATATTATGACTATTTTTTCCATGAAACATTCATGGTCATTTTTACTCCAAAAAAATCAATATAAAATATTACAACAACTGAGGATACATATTCTTTACAGGGGACATGATATAATGATACATTTATTATTATTTCCTTTAACAGATTATGTTTGTGATGGCATTATTTTTATAAAACCTTGTACTCTTCAATGGGACATACTATGATATTATTTTTATGAAAATTGTTTACATTGACATGGGATATTATATGATAAAATGATGAAACTAATATTAAAACTACATATTTTACATGGATTATGATATGATAAAATGTTTTTGAAACCCATTTTATTTCATACTTTTTTAAATAATGAATTTTTTATAATCATAGCTGACGCATATGTTTGGAATGAATTATTTGATGGGTGTAACCTATATCTCCAACTATTGAATCAAGAAATGATTTATATCTCAGGAGATAGACTTTACATGAAAGAGGAATGATCCTAGTTCACTATGTTAAATTTTCCCCTATCAAGGTTGGCAGAGTTAACTTTTACTACTAAAATTGTTTGGGCAGTGAACACATTCTACTATGACTTCCAGGAAAATGATCCTTGAATACTATGGAAATGAACTTCAATGAATATTTGTTTGACACAATACAATGTATTAGGACAATTTTATACTATCATGTCTCGTTTTCATTGATTCCATTCTGAATCATGTCTTATAAACATACGTACAAATCCCTAGAATCTAGATTTGGATCATTTATTTTCATAGTAAAATTTTCAAATTATATTCTCATGTATCCATAACCTTATGTGCATGTTTTTCTTTATTATCTCCCCTATTTACCCATATTGAACATCTAAACTCACCCATTCTTATGTTATCTTTACATATGTAATAATTTATTGATTTTATGTAGGATTACATACGAGTAATATCATTATGGGATACAATGATGATCATCTTGGAATGTTAATATTGTTCTCTAAGATTCCATGATACATAATATATAAAATTATTTAGGTTTGTTTTCATGTAATGTAATTAATATCCATCTGAAAAAATGTTATATCCTTGTATAATAATCATAGGAAGCAATAATTGTCTATATATAGTCATTAATTTAAAATATTCTATTGTAATATAGTTAGTTATAATTAATCAATGCTATTTAATTGATGATCATTCTTTAATATTTGTTGATAGAGGTTCATATTAGGACTTCTTGAAAAATAACATAATCGACATCATTAAAAGTGATACCTATAGATAATTTTATATAATATGGAATTTTTTATGAATTCTAGAAACCCATGTATAACTTTATTTTTTTAATTAAAAATAATGTCGATGATAAAAAACTATCCCCAAAAGGTCCATCCCTAATCAATAATAAAGATACCACTAGATTTTGGATTCTTGATGGATTTCCACTATAATTTTATATTTTATATTTTATTATATATTATTGAACTTTAGATATGAGTTCTAGGATCAGACTCACTCCAAACCCCAATATTACCGATTGGTTAAAACCTAAACACAAATCTATTTTAGTGACCCTCTTCTAGAATGATGCTACAATATATGAAACATTCACTATATATGTATTTTCATTATTGATGATCATAGATTGGTTAACCATCACTTCCATGGGTGGGGAGATTTGGGTATCATTAAAAATGATAAATATACGTATCCATCCTTAAATATTATATAATTTAGATAATTAAAATAGAAAATAATTTTTCAATATTCCATGTGATATTTTTGTTTTATATATTAAAATAATCAGATAATATTTCATACATGGGTTCCTATAATCATTCAAGTTGATAATAACAATGTTTTATCTATTTCTTCCATTATAAATTTTTATTAGAAAAACAGGAATTATTTTTGTGTCAAATATTTAAAAAACCATTTGTAATATAATTTTAAATTAACTATAATTAATCCATGTTAAAAAGTATTTTAAAACATGGAATAATCAAAAAAATACTTTCAAGGGATATATAAATGAATAATGGAATCATTTTTCAATGAATGAAAATATTATCACAATGTAAATCATATTATATTTATCTCACCTTATAAAAGAATAAGCTTCCTCTAAACCCATTGTAAGATTAGATAGTTCATAAAAGGTAACATATTGATACATATTCACATCTCTCTTATAAATAAATTAGGTTTACTAAATACACAAGTAGTTAACATCACAATTATATATGGAAATACTTAAAAAAATATCCCCATATTCTCATATGGGAATCCTAACTATTTAACTACATCACCATGCCCAATTCATTAGAGGCTTTAACTAGCACACCTTCACTCAGTTTATCATGAAACCACCCATCAAAAAATCAAGGTCTAAATATCATTACATGATCAAAACACATAAATCAATTATAAAATAATCATTATTGTGGAATATATGTTTTCCATTAATAGAAAATCATTTTTATTAAATTGTGAACATAAACATTTAAAAAAATATTTTTTAGAAAAGATGTAGAATTTTAATTAATACTTATAATAAATTATTCATCATGAATGTGCAAAAATACACTTGTGTCATATAAATAAAAAAATATTTAACTAAAAGAGTTGTAACTTGAAAATATAATTTTTAAAAAGAAATTCCCTTTACTCAGGTTTTACTTAATTCAAATGTTTTCAAACCTCTCATACAATGAATTATATAGTTTTTTTAGTTATTAATGATTTATTTCACTTTTATATTTCCATACATGATATATTTTGTACATATTTCCAACCATTTATCAACAATATTTTTTTTAATTTTTGGGTACATTCATTTCTTCGTTTCAATGGTCATTTTATTATAAAATTACATATAAAAAATAAATGATATTTCATTACTGATAAAATATATATATTTAAGTCATTTTAATTAATTTTGAGTGATTTTAAATAGTCCAAGAATATATTAAATAGAAACCAAGGCTCATCATCCATGAAGGCAATGAATTGACACCCCTTGGACAACGATTTATTTTTTAGATTTTAAAGAAGAAAATACAAAATTAAGGGTTTATATAGAATTATAAAAATATGTTTAATATATATACATGATACTATAGTTATCATTAAAATGATATATTGTTTGAGGATATGTTATAAGTGATAATTAATTTAACAGATAAATTTTAGTAATTTACCTATTGAAATGTTCTCCATAAGAACCTATTTAGACACATGGAAGTGGAAATTTAGTGAGACCATAAGCACTAAAATTTGTAAAGGGATGAGTAGAAAGAAATTTTATAATTGTATATCATATCAATATTTCTTAGGGTGAGGAAATGTTCTGATGGGATGAGTCTCATATTATAATTAAGGTGAAGGAAAACATATTAATTACATAAAATATAAAAATTAAATTAGTATAATATAGGCTAAAAGACATTAAAAAGGCGTAAATATCATAGGACTTCACATTTTATAATGAATAATATCATTTTTAACTTTTTAAATATTTTTTTTTATTTTCAAATAATTTAATATCATATTATTTTTTGGAACATTTTTTTTCTCTAATTAGACATTTTAAAAACCTGTGACTTTAAAACATAAAAAAATGTTTAAAAATAGATTATTTTTTTATATTATAGACATATCATATTAATCAATACAAATGATAAATTATTTTAAAAATGTCAAATTAATTTTATTTTATTATTTTATTACAATTAATTTTTTTTGTTCATTAATTAAATAAATATTATATATTTATTATGAAAGGAAATAAAGAGATTATATATGTCCTTAATATTAAAAAGAGAATTTATTGAAAAAATAATTTATTTAGATTTTCAAAAAAAAATTTATTTGAAAAAAACTTATATAAAATCATATTAAGATATTATAAAAATTAAAATTATAGTGTGAAAAACATAAATTACTTTTAAGTAAAAAATTATAAAATTATTAAAGTGATTCATGTGGGTCAAATATGTCCCAAATTAAAATAAAATGAACATAATGGATGAAATTTTTTATATAAAAATATTTAGTCATTTTATAATTTTTTTAATGGTTATTATAATATTAATTAATGACATTTTATTTATTTACCTTCTACTTTAAAAAGCACTACATCATTAATTCACTAAAACTGATGTTAATTATTTAATATATTAAATGTGAAATCAAATTTATGTCACAAAAATAAAATATTCTGGATCAATATAAACATTTATATTCATTCAATATGTATATAATCTTATTTTCATGTAAAAACTACTTCTTAATGTGTAATTGTTTATATTCCTGCTCAACGGAAGCATTGCATAACCACTTGTATATGATGAATGTTTTATAACTCTCAAATTCTAAAATATCACCCAATAATATTAATAATTAATTTTAATTAAATAAATGTAATGAGAACAATTTTTTCAATCCATTTTTGACAATATGAAACAAAATTTTACATTTCCAATACATCGTAGCCACTATGTCAGTACTAACAATAATTTTTATACTTATGATGAAATTATTTAGAGTCTATATGTTCATAATTATTATTTTTACAAAATTTAAATTATATAATCATAATTGAGTTATTAAAAAATTTAATAAATTTGATATCATAATATTGTCTTCAAGATATCATAAAAAATACTATATTTTTTTAAAAAGTCTGTATTTTTTAATATCCATAAAAATATATATTTTTCAAAAATTAATCCAAAATTTATACAATTATAATATTGATATTAGGAATTAAAAAATCAAACTATTTATATCAAATTAATAATATGTTATTTACAAATGAATGTTTCAAATAAATAAAACTAAAATAAATTATTTATATTAATAATTACTTAACATGTGTTATATATATATATATATTTCATTCAAGAATATCAATAAATATAAAAAATTGTTATATTTTTACATGGTTTGTTACTTCTTCCACTAAATTTTTTATTTAATAATAAAAATTAATTCACTAATTTAATAAATTGGGGTACATTTTCCTCATAGAAATTTTAGATTCCCGTGGTACTTATTTAACCATAGGTTTTTTCACAAAACAAACCTATTCAATTACATTATTTTCCAACAATTTCTATCTATTATCACGAATCAAAAATGTATTATATCCATATGAAAGGTGCATTTATAGCTAAACTACATATGGGATTAAAACATGAGATGAATCTGGCACATACATTCGTATCATCAATACCTAAAAAATATTGTGTACCTAGGATAAACACAGATACAAAGAAACTCAGTATACAATTGGTGAACCTTTCTCAATTATCTCTTAACATCCAATGTATTACGATTTTAGTTTTTCTTTTTTACCAAATCACAAAACCCTTTTTGCTAGAGATATAGTAATGAAAAATGATCACCTACTTCAAAAGATTGTTTTGTCCTCATATTATTGACATAATTTTTTTTCTTCTAAAAGATGTCATCATATGTTGTTGGAAGATATTTACTTTCTTTTCCAATTCATGTAATGTCCCAACTTATAATTGACTAACCGATGCTCCATGAATTTGGGTTAAAGTCCTCAAGCATTCCTCATCTTAAACCAAAGGATACGGACTAGTATTAAGGGCATATAGTTCGATAGTTGAGAGACACTCCTCTCATATCATAATAATAAACATGGGGAAAATATATATTCATTATTCATTTTAGTTAAAAAATAGAATTTATAATTCTTATATAATTAAAATATAACATGTAGTAATAATAAATGAAATGTTCCAAAATCCTGAACAATATCCATGCAATACAACATTGGTCATCCAATGGGTCAACTATAAAGATACAAGTGTAAAAAAACAAAATGTAAACTTATTAGGATCTACTAATCAATCAAAGATAGATCATGTACCCAATCTCAAAAAATTGTTGAAATGTAGCTGCCTGATCATAATAACCCACATGAGAAGCTTCGCACAATCATGAAACTCAATGTCCTAGCCCTATTCAATAAGTAAGAAATTGTAAACCTAAAATTCAGACGTATGGTCTACATGTACATCGATGTACACATGCTGGGGTGAGAAATAATCTCAGCAGACCACCCCCCAACATGAAAACTATAAATATAATGATATAAGTGTATGAAAAAGAAACGTATGTAGCCTCACAGATATACAGGAAAATGTTAGTAAACCAAATGTGCAACCACAGTCGAACCATGGTTCTGTAATCCTCTCCAACTTGGAAAGTGACACCATGGATGACCATATCTACATATGTATACATGTATAGTCCCATACATATATATATATATACATAAATATGAATATTAATGACAATGTGTATCCGAATACAGGAAACCACATTAACAACTGATCCATTGGTCCGATATCCCCACTAGATAGACGTCATGTGCAAGGGAATTTAGTTGGACCTCATGCCACTCTTTTTGCGTCTCACCATATCAATATCTCTGTTTGTATTCCCAATCAACATATACCTACATCGAGAAACAAGTGGAGTTATATCATTGACTAGGCTATGTCACTATATGGGGATTCTCATCCAACACCTAGGTTCACACATACTAGAATCCAATCAACAGCAAGAATAACATATATCGATGATCAATACTATAAAGGAGGATATCTCATACCGATAGTCAATCTTGTAACGAAAGATACATTATATCGATGATCAATCCTATAAATAAGTATTCTACGAATTACATCTTGAAAATCCTATAAAAGGTAACTCGGAAAGTTGTCATTCTAAACTTGCATATAAATATATTAAAATAATAGAGCCATGGGTATTAGTTTGTATGTGGTAACAACATTTGAGACTTGGATGATCCATAAGAGGCTTACACTTATGTGATATGTAGAGAGAACCCACTGGTGTGAAGCCATTCTCCCCCTCTTGATTCTTATAACAATATGAAATAGAATAATCATTACAATAAAATTCTGAGCAGATCATAAGCATCCCCATCACATGTGAGTGTGTAATCTACCGTGAGCCTTGGGTCACCATGCCCCTATAGAGAGTTAATTCACTGGTGAGGAACCATGCTATGCCTCTCGGTTATTGTAACTAATTCAAAAAAGAATAATCATTCATCATTATATATAATCCTTCCTATGATCCAGTCCAACACATTTCTATAATGAGAATCCATCTTTCACTCGAGGCATAAAATTCATCATCCCAATGAATCCATCAATCAAATTTCTACTACGGGAATCCAAGTATCCCTAAGGGAATAAATGTAATCATGTATGTTTCAAATGAAATATTCTATGAAACATCTCTATAAATCCTTAAAAAATATATCACAATATATATACACATCTAGGCTCAATATCAATGTCCCAGGTTGATCCTCTGGGAATACTAGTAAATATAATATATATTACGGCTCTAAATACGGATCTCGGGGAACCAATTCTAGGCATCATAACAATAAATAATGTTCCCAAGAAAAAAAATAAAGAATACATAGAGAAAGAACATTTCCATTAATCTAGATCAATATCCACAAACCATGAGACACCTCATTTAATGCACACTACATTTGAAATAACAATGTCATTTATAAAAAAAGAGAGAGTGTGGCCCGAACATCCAACCAAACACTACTACCATAGACCCAATATATTACTAGTTAATTATTTGTTCTATGTTGACACCTGAAAACCATCTCAACCTAAACACAACGTATAACTCATGGTCAGTCAAAATATGGCCGCCTCCTGGGTCGCTCAAGTCAAACACTAAGATGAATCCTATATTGGATCATTTTGGTAAACATTAGAAAATGAATCCTAAATAGGAATCTTTACTAAAAATGGGAGGGAGGAATCATATATGGGATCCTCAATCTATTAACTATAGAGTCATCATATATGGGATCATCATAACGATACAACATTACAAGGATCCTACAATGGATCCCCAAAATTTTAATGTAATAAAAGGGATACATCAAGGGATCTTTGGTAACCAGATTGAATATAGACGCATCCTTCAAGATATCCACTTAGTTGAATCAAACATAGATGAATACAATAGGGGATCCTCGATTAAGACTAGTCTCAAATCCTTTTAGGCTATAATGGAATGTCCCATAAGTAGAATTTCCTCAAAAAAATCTATAAAGTTTAGTTCAAGAGAATCACCTGAAACCACATCTAAAAAAAATCTGAATTAGGTTTCTACCATCACCCAAGATAACAGGTATGATCAAATATCTCCCTTAAGAGATGCCTGAAATTTATTATATGAGGTAAAACCATTCAATTTAGTTAGAAGCACAAAACATCAATTAGAAGTCATCCGATTGAACCACTGGTTTCATCATCACAATATAAATGGAAAAAAACACATAATTTACTACTATTGAGTTCAATTCTGACACTGAGAACAAAAATATGAAAATGAACTTGAAGGGTGCCAAAAAAGGTGTGCACGACGTGTAGATACAATACACATAGTTTATCCTCGAGCACCAACATGGGTGTGTACTCCCACTATCATAGGAATGTAAATGAACCATGTACATGATGTGTATGGGAGTTACATGGTGTGTAACCAACATGGGGTACATGCCAGTGTCCCTCAATATACTTGGCCATATAGTTTGTCATGCCATGTACATTTACACAGTGTTCTACCCACATGGTGTCTAGTCATTTTCTCTACACAACCACGTACCCCTACACGATTACTCATGCCCAGGTACTCAAATTCATGGCTGAGTACTAGTATAAGACATTCAAATACTTTTACACTTTGTATAATCATTAAACATCACCTTCTATGAATGGAAGGAACACATTTTCACCAATTACTAAATGCCATGTCACTTGATTTACCTGAATGAAAAACCTCTGGATTGACCAAAACAACTGTTAAAACACAAAAATCCACATATCTGGCCTCTAGCGGCCACATATAAGCATAATAATGATATAAATATAGTGAATGATGAATCTAAAGAATTTTCGTGTTAAATATTAAATATATCGTACCATTGTGTGGAAATCACCAGATATTCATTCGATTGTGAAGTCCACTGTTCTCGAACATATAATTTGTGCATCGAGAGATTTGTGACGGTACCACACTCTCATTATATCTCCCACTAACATTGTTCTCAATTCACAATACTTTGTGGAACAACTCTTATGTATACATGATAATAAATGGTGGAATGGATAATCATGAAATTTCCTAACCCATCCTTCAGGGCTCATGTCGTGACTACCCCATGCCCTCCATCCATAGGCCCAAGGTTGGAGACTTGCACTGAATAGGCCTATCCAAAAAAGAAAATTATGTCTACTTTAAACATGTACACCTGTACAAATCAAAAATTGTGGGAATATAAAAACTATGTTAACCAAAACTATCACAAGACAACTACTGTGAGTAAAATACAAACTGAAATTAAATGGGCCCGAATACCAACCCAAAAAACAACAACTATAAAAAAAAAGAAATTAATGGTCTCTAATAACTTGTCTACTAAACATCGCACAATATGTGTAAGTGTATAGTAGCTTCTGGAAGACGTAGAATTATGTAATTCTTTCCTGATCTCACAAGGGATGGTCTGGTCCTAGGACACAGAGTCTTTTGTTAAGGCGTAGGTCATCTACAAAAGATAGGACATATGAGGGAAAAGCCCATTTTAGGGTGTGTAACACAACACTCAGTTGGGACCACAATCAAAAAAACAATTACTACAATGTATAATCATAATGAAAAACTCCCAAGCATGATCACAAAGAATAACATCTCACACCACGTAAAAATAAGGGCATAAAAACTATGATGGTCATTTGAAAAGATTATTCATCTTATATTGTTGAGGGAATCAACCATGATTTGTCACTAAGGCCTGTTCGTCTAATGGACCACTACGGTTAACTCCTCTACTGAACCATTGAGATCACACATTTGGTAGACTACAGAGGTCGCTCATTTGGTGCACCACTAAGGTAGCTCTTCTGGGAGTCCACTGAGGTTGCTCATTTGGCATACCCATAACGTCAACCTTATAGAGGACTAGTAAGGTCGCTCTTCTAGAAGACCACTAAGGTAACACATCTGGATGAAGTTTAAGGTACCTTGTTTGGTAGACCATTGAGGTAACTCATCTGGAGGACCACTGAGGTCAGTCGTCATATCCTTCGAGTCTTAGCAAGCCATGGGATTCTCTCTCTCCAGCCCACTTGATTCCTATAGAATCTACTCCACAGTATATAATTTACTATCTTATGTGACATAATCTCACGTAGTGTATTCCAAAAGTAAATCCGCTTTTTTTGACACCCAACTATAGAGAAAACGTGTTAATCGGACACCTGGTCTGTGAGATATTTGATTTGTAGTAAACAGGGGCATGTAGCATCCGACCCGGTTTGACTCGATTGGACCAACCCAACCATCCTGGCCTGGGGTCAAACATTACCAGACCCATTCAGTAAGACCTAAACCTTCTTGGTTGGATCTGGGTCAACCCAGTCCATCATGGCCCAATGGCATGACTCGTGGGACTTTCTAGACATGGCTCAATTTGGCTGCGGGTCTATCCTGTCGGGTTACCGAGAGACCCGGTTTCGTATAGTCTGGCCTGCACTAGTGGGCTAGTTATACCCGCATAGAGGGTGGCCCAATACCAGGGATAACCACATCTACCCTTCCCGCAAAGGATGGTGAGCTCTTCTCCAGCCAGGACCACCTAGAATCCCGGCTCACACCCCCCGGCCTGACAAATTATGTTGGCCATGTCCCCACTGAATGGATGCATTTTTGGAATCATGTTTGCATAATATATGGTCAGGTGAGGTCTGTCACCTTTATCTCGCACAAGGACTTGAACAGATAATGAGCCACCTACATTTCACGACCTGCAACGGCTGGCTTCTCCACCAATATGGTTGACTATGCCCGAATGCCACATTATGCATGTAGTCTCAATGGAAAACATGTCATACATGCCATAGTTCCCTAATTTCACCTTAATTCTACATTATATTTTCCCCAACTAGATGCGGCCTCTGCCGACCCGACATGTTGTCATGTTGAGCTGCCTCCCACACACAGCCCTCGGGTCTACATCGGTGGTCTGATTCATGAAACATTCATTCCCTTGAACTTCTATGATCACCACCATCCATGGTCTAACCTCAAGGTCACCTTATTGTCGGTTCGTGATTTCAGTCACGAAGACACACGAACACACAAATTGAACAAATCGCCAATTGTTTGGGTTATCTCATATTTTTCCCCATTAGATACTACATGAATCATAAAATAAAATAACATAGATTTCAATCCCAACATAAACATGTAGCTATTATTCCCCATATCTACAGATATTAACGTTATTTGGATCATCATTTAAGATATTTGATATGTTTTATTCATATAGAAGCAAGAACAATGGGAAAAAAATTTACTAACAATTTAAACCCCTACTTGGATGGAGTTCGAACAAAGGACCAATATTTCACTGAATTCCATCATCCTATGAAGGTCCATGGTCCCTCTTCGAGGAAGAGGTATCTCCAAGAGGAGGTTGAATTCTCAAAGTCATTTTCAATCATCTCTTTTCATTCGACAAAAACGATCCTCCATATATCCATTGCGTTTTTCAACCATAAAGACACACACCCTTATTAAAAGATTAAAGTAGGTAACACCTTTCTATTACCATTGTACTGTAGAATAGTAACACTAATTGATTAATGATGATCATTAATGAGATTTATTGTTTCCCCATATCTACAAAATAGTGCTAACGTAGCATTGCTTAATGATGAAGGGAAAAATAAAATAATCTTTTTTGTTTTTTTTCTCTAAAAATTACAAGAAAAAAAATCTTCATCAACACCCACTGTTCTAGGTTAAGCTCCATCTAAGGTTACACACCCTCATGAGAGAAACTTTACACTCATATTTCCAATTTGAGTAACCATTGAGAGTTATATATATTTGAAATTAAAATAAATCTATCTCAGTTATTTATTTAAGTCCAAAAACTGAATTCCATTGTTGGATCATGTTGTCCACTGTTAGGCCCTTTCTAGGAGAGTCAAAATGCCCTGAGTTTAATGGTGCCCATATATTTTTTTATTAGGAATAAATTTAAAATTTAGAGAAACCCAGTCATACTATTGTTTAATTAACTAAAAAATTGTTCAAAAATATGATCCAGCCACTCTGGACCTCAAAATTTTGTGTCTTTTTGGATCCTAATCTCGAATAAATGCCATTAAATTCTGTAAAACATTACATGGAATTTTAGTGTTATTACATTATTCACCCCTTTTGGTAATTACATCATCATAAAACTAAACGAAGGATAATCAATCAAATGATGGTACTGAGTAAGAATCTGAGCCACCAGATCCAATGTTCTCTCCACGATATTATCATGTTTCCAAATAACATGCACCAGAGGAATTGATCATCTTTAATGATCCTCTACTATCGATCCCCTATATCCCTTAGGTACTCCTCAAATGTCTCCCAATCATTAATCACTAGATTTCCATTGATGATGATGTGAAAATAGGTAATTCACGTATCTCTTTTGTTTGGATACGTTGAAAATATCATGAACCTTCTCTAACTACGGTAGTAGATCCAAGCATTATGACTCCTATACCACTCAATATAGTACTAGGAATGGTCTAATGATCCTCACGGATAACCTTCAACATGAGAAAATATATTCATTCCTTGTCTACGAGAGGCTCATATGAATATGTGCCCCCCTTCTTTAACCCCAAAAATCATCATCGCATATCAGAATAGGAATATTGTTGGCTTTGTGCAGTCTTCATCCACCCTCGTATGACCTTCACCTTCTCAGTGGTAGCCTATACCATATCTGGACCTATGAGTGATCACTCCCTTGGGTCTGTCCAACATAATAGTGACCATTATTGTCATATGTACAGTGACTTGAATGGTTCCATACAGATAGTGGAGTGGTATCGGCAGTTGTATGCAATATCTAACAATTGTAGGTGTTCCTATCAACTATGACCAAAATCAAAGACGCAAGCACGCAAGATTTCCTCCAGTGTACACATGGTCTTCTCCATCTGATCATTAGTCTATGGGTGAAAGGATGTTCTCATGTTTATATGCGTCATAGAAGAATTCTGAAATCCCTTCCAAAACCTGGATGTAATGTGTGCATCATGATATGAGACTATCATAGATGAGAGTACATTAAGTCACCAATCTCTTGAACATAGATGAGTCCATAGCACTCTACTGAACCCTTCACTCTAATTGGTACCAAGTTGGCCAACATCATGGGTCGGTCTATGATCACCAAAATGGTTTCATTCCCGCCATGAAATATAGGGTAAACTCCATAGGAATTTCATTGATATTACATCCTAGTTCCACTATATTTTTTCAAGGGGTTATGTAAAACATTCTAGAACCTGGTTCTCCACCATCACATGCTGAAAAAAGATGCATCTCGAGAAAAAACAATACAACTTCCTTTTTCAACCTCAGCCACTAGTACTGACGTTGGATGTCCTGATACAAATTTTCCACAATTAGATGTACCGCCAAAGGGGAAGTATGGAACTCCATCAACACCTAATTCCACAATTCCATGGGTACTACTATGCATCCTATGTGATTGTTTTTTTATCCCAACTTTTCTAATATTTTTCATAGGCATGCATGATGGACATCGGGGAATGTGAAGTCTCACAACTATCATCTCTGAGTTTTGCCTCCCTTACTCAATGTATGATTGTAGGGAAAACTACCATTGAAATAAGAAAAGATACCTCAACAATATACCCAAATCATATCTAGAGTGAGGAAAACTAAATTTATTCCTCCTTTAGTATTTGTGAACATGATCCCTTATAGAGAGCATCTGTCACCATGTTCCCCTTCCCAAGAGTATAGACTATCTTAAATATATACTCTTGGAGGATCTGTAGGGAAACTTCGGTCTCTCAAATTCATATCCTTCTGATAAAAGATATACATGAGACACTTGTTCTGATTGTAGATGACAAATAATTCTCTCATATGGTAGTGTCACCACATTTTCAGTGCGTAGGCTTTCACTGTCAATTAATTTTCAGAAGTTGCATAATTATGCTCATGATGTGTAATATATCATAATCCATAATAAAGCAATACTTTCGCAATAATAATAACATAACCATGATTGCTTCATGATGTGTCATAGAAAACCCCATAGTCAGCACCCTTCTCTAAAAGTATCAGGATATGATCACTATTCACTCACTACCTCAGTCACAGAAAGCTCTACAGGCACCTTTCTATCCACAATAAGTGTTTTACATTCATTGTAATCTTCTTCATGGGTGATGATACTCTAGGTAATCTTGGTAAAAACCTATAAAAGTACCCATCCAGCCCATTGAAACTCGGCACCTCAGAGAAGCTCAATGGTGGATTCTAGTCATGAACCACCACTATCTTCGCAGGATCCATGAAAACTGCATCTTATGAGATGAAAAGTCCAAAGAATTTGATTTAACATATCCTAAACTCACACATAGGGAGAATAATATAAATATGATAATCTTGGTGTGTGGCTAGAACCATACTTAGGTGTATCCCATTCTCCTCCTCTAAGGAAAAATACAATAAGATATAATAAATGAAGAATACTAAAAAATCATCTTGTTACAGCTAGAATTCTTTGTTTTGGAGTCCCATGAACACACTGGGAGAGTTTTTTAGGCTTAATAGCATCACTATGTACTCATAGTTTCAATAGAAATATTTGAAAGATGTATTATATATGACATCATCTCTTACTCGAAGCTGGTGATATTTTGTATTTGAAGTCTATATTTGTGATTCATCTCTCTCCCTTCAGCTGAGCGAAGAGTTCATCAATCATTAGTAGTGGATACTTGTTCATCATGGTCACTTTTTTAGGAACCAAGAGTTGACGCATAATCTCAAACATCCATATGCCTTCTTGGAAACTAAAACTAGGGCTGCCCATGGTGAAATGATGGGCTATAATAAACTATTCTTCTCCAAGTCCTCCAATTGTACACTCACCTCATGGAGTTCTACGGGAGCCATACCACATGTAGGATTAGATATCGGTGCAATCTTATGTTATAGATCAATGTAGTTGTCTACCCAGTTATGAGTAGGTAGTCCTGCAACATATGATGAAAATATGTCCTTATTCGCATCCAGAACTGTAGGAAATTGCTGGCTCATCTGATTCACTCCACTGAGGGTTGTTCTATACAAATAATTAGAGGTAGGCTTCACCATTAAATGTGAGAGTCCATCTTATGCTAATCTATTTTCCTTTTTACTAATAAACAAAAAATGTTCCCATATCTACAGACACACTGCACTATTCACCAAAAAGAGTCAATCTGATCATGAACTATTGGTAACCAGTCCATACCCAAGATGAATTTGTAATGGATCCGTGCTGCAACAACTAGATTCCAGCCAAAGTTCTCTTCTCCAAGAGTAATATCACACTATTGTAACCAGTGGGTAATTATCATGTCCCTTCACGTAGGAGTATCTAATCATAAAGATCGAGCTAATAGTTCAATCAGAATCTCTGAGTTCCCAATAGTATCCTTATAAATGAAGGAGTAAGTAGAATATGTCTATAATAACTGAATCTATGGTGGATAAGACACAGATTTTTTCTCTATTCATCTTGGGAGAGTTGTGGTTAAAGGACTCACACTTCTGAAGCTCGCCACACCTCTGTCCACTGGCTCTCAGTGCCTATGGTGGACCACCTAGGGGTGGTGGTGGAAATACCTCAATCATCGATCCAACACCTACTACTCCTTTCCCTCCCCAACCATGTCAGGCACCCTACAGACCACCTCTATTGAACTTCTAACGATGCCTCAATGACCCATAGACCAAATTTTTATCGTCTCTGCAATGTTTCAGGAAGTAATTACTCATGTTCTCAAGCTTTCCACATGAATAACATAATTTTTTCCCTTCATGTGTCCTTCCTCCCTATGATCCTCGCATTTTTTCCCTAAGTCATCGGGGTTTTCTATGAATGGTTTGGCCCATTTGGGCCTTTGCCTCATCTATCAGCTGCCCACTGTAGATGACTCTACCACATGTCACCAAGTGTTATTTCCCACCGTTGGTGCCTAATCAATGAGGAATACCTCCACTATAAAAGCTCTATCCAACACATCATCCTATGTAAGGGTTATGAGGTAAATCATCGATTCTCTGATCTTCTGTCAGAGATCATGATTGAATTTTTGGGCCCTGAAGAAAGTGTCTGGAACCATATACATAGATAACTATAGAGTTTTTTAAACCTTGAAGAGTACTAATCCACTATCGAGATTCCCTATTGTAAGTGAAGTAGTACATGTATGCACAATGACAGAAATGTTACGGCGATGACCTCCTCCAAAAAAAATCACTCGATATCATACCAGGTGATGGTCGCCTCCTTGTGAGTTTGTATGGTCAAAATCATCCATCTCCCCATCAAACTGTACTGACGGATTTCTATTAGAACCACCATATGATCATGTGGAGTCCTCCATAGGCGAAATACTCATGTCACCTCCTCAAGCTAATCCTTAGCAACCTATGGATTTTTCTCTCCCCTAAACAAAAGAAGTCTTTATCGCTTGAACTTAAGTAAGGAAATGATCATATGTGCATCAAAAACTGGTTTCACCTATAGTAACTGCTGAAAAATGGGCGATTGTATCGCATGAACACCACTCCATGGATCCATCTCTGGTGACAACCCCTACAGCAATGCCACATCGCTTTATGGACCATCCTTGTGGACGAATACTAGAATTGATGTTGGATGATTATGTGGGGGAATCATGATATATATCTAGAAGAACAAAAGTCAGTAGATTATACCCAGTGAGCGGACTGTAACTCAAAAAGTTCATCAAAAAACACTCAAAGATGCATGAAACTAGTGTTTTCTTTTATTAAGATGGAAAACAGAATTCAGGGTCCTGTTGTATTGATACGTCGGCTATCTCACCCACATTAGACTCCATGGCCTAAAAGTAGAACCCTAAAAACCTAACACCATTGTCCCATTAAAATTGGTAGACTCTTAGTTTTAATGGTTGAACTGACCTCCTCTAAAAAAAATTTTCCATGAACCATCCCACAGGGCACCTATCGTGACTTCTCAATGACATCCTTCTATAGGCTAGGGGTGGCTACTGACACAGAATAGGAACATCCCAAATAATGATGATATTATCCTTTAAACTGGTACACATGAAAAAATAAAAAACTATGGAAAGGTAAACACTATGTAAAACACTACTTTCAGAGGACAAATACTATGAGTAAAATACAAATTGAATGTAAATGGGCTAGAATAAAATCCCAACAAATGAGAAATATGAAAAAATGAACTAAAATGTCATTGATAAGACATCTGCTGAATCCCCCACCTAATGGGTAAGTGTACAGTAGCTAACAAAAGTCATATATGTCTTCCCACCCTACCCGATCTCACTGGGAACCACCGTTCCCTAAGACACCTAGCCCTCCATCAAGGAATTGGTTGTATGCACAGGACACGACACATGCAATAGATACATGTTGATCTAATAACTGGTTTAAATGATAAAAAACTAACTTGAACAAATATTGAATGAACATAAAAAAATTTCAAAAATATGTTTCAGCCACTCCAAGCCTCAAAATTTAGTGTTGTCTCAGAGTCTCATCTCAGAAAAATCCCATATAATTTTAAAAAACATTACATGAAATATTTGAGGTATTAAATGAAAATAAATGGAGAAAGGAAAAAAATCAATAAAATAAATGAAAATAAAATGGGTCCCTGGCCAGTCCCAATGCTAAACTCGAGTTTATGCCTCACCTATCATAATCTCATTATTCCAGAATGAATGATGGAGAAGGAATCTAAATATGATGCTCCATTCAAATGTCAATGATGAAAAAAATTGCATGAACAATTTAATATTTTATTTATAAAATATTAAATATTGATTAATTTTCTAATATATGAACAACTAATATTTCCCTAAAACATCTTCCATAGAGTAAAAAATTTATTCCAAGACCAACAGGGTGTTCAAAAAAAGTATCTGAGATCATATAATTGTGTATAAAGAACATTCTTCCCCTAAAAGACATCTACTATAATATTTCCGCCTTCTACTCCAAACTATTGACTAAAAAACACGGATCCTTAAAAACACCCCAACTTAAACCATCTCATCCCCAAAAATCATAGTGAAAGGAGTATTATCCATGTTCTATACTCAAGAATCTTCCCAACCATTCTATTTGGACTTTCCTACATCCTGCCTAAAAAATCAACAACTGTTTCATAAACAGATGATGTTTAATTGTGACCGATATGGTACTCTAACCCATATGGCTTCCCTTACACCAATCCCTAAGCACAACCTCATTAGGATCTTTCCTCAATATGTAATATCATTTAGAATTAAATGGATATCAACATAGGCATGAAGCTTTATTAACATAATTAAGATAAATGATGATATGGAATATTCATCTCTTACATTAGTACACTATGATTCCACCACGGGGTGTGTACAACTCCCTCTGAGCCACTCTCACCATCCTATCAAAAAAATGTATAGGATTCACCCCTGGATCAATAGTTTTATGGTACGAAATTCATTTCCTGATGAGTACAATGAAGGGACATTAAAAAATTGGGATTCAATCTCAATGAATATGTTGAAACATCGGTCCTCAGATCGCAATGATCCACTCACCGATTTACAATCAAATATACCACACACACAATATTTTTGTATCTTTATAACCTGAATTGAACATCAGGGAGTCTTCCAATAAAGTTCTACAATGAATGTTAAACCAATCATGATAGTATCATTAATCAGTATGTTCCCTTAGAACTCATCTTCATAATTGTTTGCATCGCATGGGCCCTGATTTATTCCAAGACTACCAGTCAAATGGAGTCGTTTAAAACATGAGCATCCACCTAAACTCTACCTACATTAAAAATAGAAGAAAATGATGGTTGAGTAGTCTTGTTACCTTGACTGTCATGAATGTGGGATCCAATCTAGAAAAACAACCACCCAATGTGATTCCTTAATTGAAAAAATAATTTACATACTAATAAAACCAATTTTTAGTACCTACTATTCCACAATATAAAAATGAGTGTTAAACAAATATCAGTAACTCAAAAGGAATATAGTACCATGGAAAAACCTCTCTCCCATAGGTTTACCTTATATAAATTTGACATTGAACAACAAGGGTCTGAGTCTAGACCCAAGACCTCTAGGTCCACAACCTAGACCAACAGAACATTTCACACAACTATGACATAAGGTCATACCACCTAGCCCAAAAATATCCATCCGTTGAAAAGAATTCCATGTTTCCAAAAGCCAATAAGGTTAAAAAACAAAAAAAAATAGAATGCATTGTCCCGATACTCTCTGAGCATACTCAGAAAATACTGCTCCGTGGAGGTCATGAAAACAACACAGAAGAGAAACAGAACTAACACTCATTGAGAATCCAAAAAAAAACTGTACACATTGGAGATACAACTCAAAACAATCTAGGAACATAATAAAATTTTAATAAGAGATCCCCCTAGATAACCATGGTCTAAAATACAACACCCTATAAGGATTTAAAAAAATAATTAGGTTCAAAATCAACCTCCCATGTCATTTTACCTCCCATGATTGAGGACTGAATCATCCAACTCAAAATAAACCCCAACGTAGATCCAAAGAACCTACCAATATACTGAAATATACATGTAAGAATTTCCAACTAAACTGACCTCAAATGTCAGGAAAACAAAATAATATCATTAATATATGATTTAAATCATATGGGACAAATATGATACATGAGATGAATCTATCCTTTGCCAACCAAAAGAAAAAATACAACCCTGACCTCTTGAAAATTACCAATATCCAACATTCCACAATATGTAATATAATACACATAAATGTTTTTTCCTTCAAGGGAAAATGATATACAAATGTATCATCATATATCAGAACCACAATTACAACCAAATTTTCCAAGACATATTACCTGAGAAAGTGTTCTCGATGCATGAGTCGGATGTCCATCATAGGTTACAACACATTCCTAAAATGCCTATCTATAAAATCTCTAAGAACAATGACTTGGAAAATATTCTCCTATCACACTAAATTATATCATCCTTACTCGTTATCCATTAAAACAGAGCTCTATGTGGAATGGTAACAATGCCCTATGTGCGTCTCCCCATATGCCAGAGGATGCTGACTAGCAGCGATAGCATAGGGTGTGATAGTGGAGAGACAATGACATCATATTATAGTAAGAAATCATGGAAAATATATATGTTTCATACACATTAGTAACCAATCAGAGTGCTCAAGCAGTAAATAAGTGAAATAGAACATGCTATGATACAAAAAGAAAATTTATAAAATAAAAAATATTTTCTCATACAATATAAAACTTTTCACCTACTAGGTCGACTATATTTGTAGAGGAGTACCAAACAAACTGAAATAAAAAGTACATGGATCTACTACTATTTTCATTCCATACCACATACATGGTCTCCAGACAATGTCGAACTATTGTAGTCCAATTAGAAGAACTTACTAGAGTATCTCCCCTCAATCATAAAAATCTAGGCCTCACCCATATCAACAATATAACTTTTCCTCAACCTAAAAAGTATACATACGGTCTACACGTACAACGATGAGCATGTTAATTGGTGGAAAATAATATAATTTGGCCTACTCAATAAGATACCTATAAATGTTAAACTAAATTTCTATGAAACAGATATGTTCTCCGCCTCACTCAAACACAACAAAAGGTAAGTGAACCTAATGTGAAAAAACATTCGAACACTGGGTCTATAATCTTGGACAACATGGAATGTTCAACCAAGTATATCCATATATATATATATATATAGGCAGATCCCCATACGAAAACATATATATATATATATATATGAATATTTATCATCATTTGAATCAAAAAACATAAACCAAATTAGTAGTTTATCCTTGGGTCTGTAAACCATATAGCCTAGACATCCTCTGAAAGGACATTGATCTAGATGTCATGCCACTCAAGCTATGTCTCATTAAATTGATCTCAAGTTCTGTAATACTAATCGTCAAATATCTTCTTCATCCAATGAATGAATTATATCTCACATCAAGCTACATCGCCATAGGGGGATACACATCATACCCATGGGTTCACATGTACTCACCTCCAATAAAAAATTAGGGTATTTTATACTAAAAACTAATCATGTAAAGAATGATATCATATTTAAAAGGTAAAAAATATAATGAAGGATTCCAGGGAGTATGTCCACACGTCCTTTAAAAGGTCACTAATTGATTCACCATGATACCCATTCATGTAAATAATGTCTAATGTCTAATCCCTTGGTCACGATCTATATGTAGTCACATTATTCATAACCAAGATAAAATGTAAGGGGAATACCCTCAGGTGATCTATAAAGAGAAAACCCAAGGGCAAGACAGCATGCATCACCCTTGAAGTCCTTCAACTGAAACAAAATATTTTAATCATTCCGATCAAATGTTATGATTATTTTAACTATCCCCAACACATAGGTGTGCAATATATGCCATGATTATTGGGTTCCCAGGACTGTATAGAGATAGAACTCACCATTGAGACGCCATTATACACCCCACAAGTCTCGTAACCAATTCGGAAGAGCATAATTATTCATCATTATATATCATCGTGACTATATGCCAATCATATGTATTCCTATAATGGAAGTCCAAGTATCACTCATGGCATACTAGTCATAAAAAGTATGTCCAAATAATTCCTACATGGAGAATCCAAGTATCACTCTAGGAATACAAGTCATCATGTATGGGTCAACATATAGATAGCACAAAACACCTCAATAAATAAAAAAAATATATAATATACATTATATATATACATCAATTCTCAAAAGAGAATTCCCATGTGGTACCATATGATATACAAGTAAATATCAAAAATATAATGGATTCAAATTCATATCCTAGGTAAGAATGTCTGGGAATCCCAACCAGAAATATGGATCCCAGGAATTATTTCTAGGCATCCAAAATGAAATATGGGCACCTCAGGAAAGGCTCAAAATCAACAAACAAGGAATCACCTCTAGTAACCATCCCTACATCTGAAATAACCGTGTCAAATATATAAAAATGGATTGATTGTGGATTTAACACAACACCCCACACTAGTTCCATATCCCCATGGGATTACATGATCGGCATGGGTTCTAAGGTGATACCTGAACAAAATCACTACCCAAACACAATGTAAAACTCAGAGTCGGTCAAGAAATGAAATCCCATTCAGTCCCTAATGTAAAAACCTAAGAGGACTTCTACTCTGGATCCTTTAGGTAGACAAGAGTGAAGGGATCCTATAGTAGATCCACAGATAAGAATCCATGCTAGGAATCCAATTAGGTGTTCTCAAAATGTAAAAAAAATAGAGGCCTCCAGCACAAGATCTTTATAATGATGGACATATATAGGGATCAAATAAGTGACTTCCTGGATCAACATATTGGAAAAGGTTTACCATAGGGGATCATTGTTAACCATATAAAATACTGCGGCATACTATACGAGATTCTATATGATGAAACATATGAATTGGAATAGTTTATGTGATCCACGATAATGACTAGTCTGACAACCTCATAGGCCAGAAAGGCTCATCTCACAATGGGAAATTCCTAAAAACATTTCTAAAAATCATTTTTCAGAGAGATAATTGATGGCCCATCATGAAATAGAATCTAAACTAGGTTGATTTGAACACCAAATATATCATTCATGATCATGTCTCTCCATAAAGAGATGAATGAATACAATTACTGAAGGATGAACCATTCAATTTAAGTAAAAGATCCAAAATAACCAATTATGAGTCCTCTTAACACTCCATGTGTTCCATGATCATGACCTATAGGGAAAATTACTCCGAATGGACTACTCTTGGGAAAAATTATGACACTATGAATAGGATAGTAAATGACCCTTGAAGGGAACCAAAAGAGGACTACACTTTTTATAGATATCATACATGGCATGTAACCTTTAGCTACAACATGGGCACATACTCCCTCCTGTATGTGCTTTTAAATGACACAGGTATAGAACGTGTATGTTGGGTACATTATATATACCTAAAAAAAGTACATGCATGTGTCCCTCAATCGGACTATCTGTATACATGGACATGTCATGTACTTTTACATGATGTGCTACCCACACCTGGTATTTCCATGTAATCTACACTGAAAAGTAAAAAATTTTGGGTAGTATTGATTGGGTACTCAGTTACATGGATGAGTACCAGTAAATAGCATTTACATTCTTGTACATAGCGTGTAATCAGTAAAATTATACATCCCTGAAGGAAAATAAAAAATGACGTGTCTCCCTCAAATATATGTCTTGTAACCTAGTTTACCCTAACAGAGAACATATGGATCGCCCAACACCCCATTTTAATTCCACAAATCATTATATCATTCCCCTAGGGGCCATATAAGAGAATAATATGGATTTAAATTTATATAATAAAGAATAAAAGGGGTTTTGTAGTAAATCGTATAAAGGGTATTTTTTTAGGGAAACAATCTGAGTTTCATTCGATTTTTAGTGAATGGTTTTCAGAAATCGATCAGGCGCGTATAGTGCTTCATGAAAATACTTACATCCCTTCCACTATCTATTTCCCTCTCCATCTCCCATAACTATTGTTTGAGTGGTGTAGGAGAACCTCATGGGAAAACATGAGTAGAAAATGAGAAAAGATATGAAATAAATTAAAAGGAGGAAAATAATGAAATGAATAAAAAATGAAATAAAAAAGGCTCCCAAGCCGAACCCATCACATGACATTATACTATGCCTCAAATAGGGAAAAATATCCATACTAGACACAAGGTTAATAGACGAATCTTAATCTGACAGTTTGTTCAAATTTTATGGTTCAAAAAACGTGCATGAACAAATTAATATTGAATTAATTAATTATTAATTATTAATTAATCTGCTAAAATTATAATTGTTATAATTTCATCCAAAGTCATGTCCTGTGGTAAAAAAATAAATCTGGGACCGAATCAGTGGTTTGAAAAAATATAAAAGACCATATGTTAGAGAAAATACCATTTTACCCTTCACTAGCATCTGAAATAAAAAATCATATTTCAACTCAAAACTACATTTCAGAAAATTTAAGTCCTTATAGTTTACTTGTTAATTTTGGCCCCATTGACAATTTTTACTAGAATTCATCCCATAATTATTGAGTTTCACAATTCATTCAAAATAATTCCTCAAAATGATTCATCTACAAACTAGAATGTGAACTATTATCAAAATAAATCTCAACTAATGATGATGTCGATCCAAACTTTTCTAGTAATCGTTTTAACATACTCAATAAAAATCCTCTAATTAGTAAATTGTTTGATAGACCTATCAATTAATTTTTTGATGAAAATCATTGCTACTATTTAATTTTTATCCAAATAAATTTTAAAGGGATTTCTAAATGTTATAAGTGAACATATGATCACACTCCAAGAAAATAGAGAAGGGTAATACAAGTACCGAACAATAAATTTGAGTTATAGTCATGAAATATTGTCCAAAGAAATTTTATCTTTAATTTGATGTAAATATGTCTATTTAGACATTCAATATTAAATTACACATTTTTCATTGATTCCTTGAGATAACTTTTTTAGCAATATAATGAAATCCATCGATAAATTTTCCCATTTCTTTCTGGAACTAGAAAATGATAAACATTACCATTCTGTAATTCTCACTATGAATTAACATGTTATAGAAGAAGTGATTTGATTATATTACTCATAATATCTCTTGTTATTCCATCTCAACAGTAGTACACTTAAATGACTCCAAACTTATTAGTGCTTCCTGGATGAACTAATAACATATAACTATGAGCATCAATTAAAAATTATATCTTCATCTGGAAAACACAATGAACACATATTCTATTTCCAAATAACATGAAACAATTTTTAACAAAATTAAATTCAGGAAACTTATATTTCATAACAAATATTTCTCTTTTAAATAACATAAAGACTTTTTTTGTGCATGATTAATTATTCCTAAGAGAGAAAACTGCACTAACACCTGAAACAAAATAGAGGAATATACTACACCAAAAAATACCATTTCAAAAATAATCAAATTATTAATCAAAGGGTCATGTTTTAAACATAACAAGTTTAATGTCAATTATCTTTCTCACTCAATGAATCATCCAAATTATTTTCTTTTGTAGAATGGTGGTGGATCATGAAATTATAATCCTTTATCACATCCATCCATATTCATTATCAAATTTTTAAATCATTATCAGTAAATATGTATGTATTATTTTTATATTTAGTATATATTTCACATTTGAATCCATATAAATGATGCCTCTAAATTATTAAATAAAAACAACATCAGATAATTTCAAATCATTTGTGTTATAATTTAACCCATGAGGTATCAGTTGTCGTGAAGCTTAATAAATTACATAACCATTTTTCATGAGAATGAATCTAATCCCCTTCAAATAAGAAAAATTATAGATGATTAAATCATAATTTCATGAGTTTTAGGCTAATATAGAATCCTTCCCCATTCATTATTTAAATTCCGGAAAAAAAATATTCACTATATTTTATCCAAATAAATATTACTCTATTTGAGTGATCTAATTTTGGGGGATATATAACTATGAAATTAATATAATATAAATTTAGTAATATACATGTAATGCATGAAAATATTGAATAATTGTATTATTTATAGGGATTGTAAATTCATCAACAATATTTGTATTGGAAGGATCAATTGTTATTCAATACTTATTTATAAGGTTTTCAAAGAAATAAATTTGTTTTAACCAAAAATATAATTTGATAAATTATATTTAAAACATTATTTCATTGTTATATTAAAGGAAATTCATATATGTGATTCTTTATCCTCATAGTTTGTTTAAAGCAACATTATTTCTAAAAAAATAAAAATCATATCTCTTTATTCACAGAATATTCTATTCATATATATATACATTAAAAGGATTTTTGAATGAAAATGAGTTAAAAGTACTTATAATACCCATATCTAGTATAGAATGTTGTTTTCAAAATTTCCCCATCCATAACCTAAAAATGAGGTTAATCGAATTTAAAGAAAATCATAAAAATTTAATGAGCTTCGTAGAGATGATCAATCAAGTCATCAATACAAGGAAGATGATATTTATTCTTTAATATAATATTATTCAATGATCAAAAATCAATTCGAAGATAAATTGAACCATACCTATTTTTAACTAATAAAATAGTATAACCCCAATTTGATTTACTCTTATGAATTAAAATATTATCTAAAAATTTCTAAAACTACTTTTTCAATTCAATTTTCCCCATAAAATAAATTCAAATACAGGGTTTTGAAATTAGCATAGTATCCAGAAAAATGTCAAAAGTATATTTATCTTCCTGATCATGTATAACATTACAGAACTCATCATGAAATACACCCATGTATTTATTTACACCTAGAACACTATTGATCTCAATAGTTGTCTTGTTTTCAAAATAATATGAAAACAACTTTAATTTCCATATTTTAATAGTTTCCTATTTTTTTGATATATTATCAATGGTATAGGTTCATTCTACAATAAAAACTGAACCTTCTTTTGAAAAAAACTTCTTTACATCCACAATAAATATTATCATGGTAAACAGAAAGTCATTCGATACATATAATAACATCATTATGAACTAAAGGAAAACAATGTTTTAAAGAGAAGTAATTCGGAATACATAAATGGTAAGATTATTATAATTCTTTTAGAATTTAATATTTCTACCCCATAATATCTGGTTTCATTTCACAAGTTGAAATTTTCAATTTTTAAGAAAATTCATTAGAAATAACAGAATTTGTAGTTCTTATATAAAATAAAGCATTAAAAAAATATGTGTAAACAAAAAATTTACCTGATACCACTTCATTTGATTGAACAACATTGGAATATGAAGTCATAATGGACTTCACTACACCTTTCTGGTAATAGTTTTGTTTCTTTCCATCTATTGGGCTTATCTTTAGACACTCATTTACATAATGACCCATCTCATTACACATAAAACATTTCATTTTTCTTTATTTTAAAATTATTCACAACAACACCAATTTTATTTTCATAGAAATTTTGACCCATATACACAAACACACAACATTAAAAACACTTACCAGACATCCATATGAATTCTCTAGTGTGTCTCTTACCATAATTTTCAAAAACTGAAAACATGATTTTCTTTCCATCAAACATCCTTGATGCATTCATTCATGAATCCTTATTTCTCTACCTATTTTTATGATGGGTATAAAAGTACATATGATAATAGGAAAACCTTATTTCCACATTTTACACACATTTCCAAATTTCTTCATAACTTTTGAATATAAGAGAGGCCATTTCCCTTTAATATTTTTGCTTTAATCTAGGGTAAAATTATTGATTTTAATATCAAGATCTCGAATAAAATTTTTCTCTTAACATTCCATTGATTTTAAATTTTTATCACACCCCACCACTAAATCATCCTCTTATTGTTTTGAATAATGGAATTTATTTTCCATACAATGGCATACCACCTTAGTATGTTAGTTTTCAAGTAATTTTTTTAAACTCGTCCCATTATAAAGCATCATTCTCCTTGAAATCCATAATATTATTAGAGACTGACCACCAATGGTCTGAATCACACTCAAAGAAAATATATATAATGACAAAACTTTTAATGATTAGATCACAAATGACATCGAAAATATTTACTATGGATTTAATTCCACCTTAAACTACCACTAGGTCAGAAAATCCAATTAAACTAATAGGTGGACATCACCTAAAATGGTCGAAAACTAACATAATCCATGATGTTTATTTGATATGATTTCATTCATGGATGATACCACCATTTATAGATTTCTTCAATCGATCCATTACTTTCAAAAACTGATCGTTACCATTTCCCACCATTCTAAGTTTCATATTTAGATTGATATCATCCACTTAGTTCCATCCTACTTCAACTTCCTTATTTCTTCTACCAAAAACCATTCCGAAAGACATATCTTAGTCAAATAAACATGGTAATATTCAAATTCTATATCATTTCATCAAAAATATAAGTTAATGAAATTATGGTAATTCATTTAACATTATAAAAACTCATAAAAGTTTCTAAACTGCCCTATCATACCAACTATAAGGATACAACCTTATAAATTAAATAATCTAGATAATTCAACAATAAACTCATTTGAATACCATTGGAATTATGTTTTTAGATTAAATTTTTAGATAATTTGGTGATAATTCATATTTGACAACCGAGAAGAACAAAATATGGATAATATAAATATAGTATCTATTTTTTCAATTACCCAAATGATTTATTAAAATGTGAATTATTTTGCTGTAAATTGTTTACAATATTCATATTGGCTTCTTCTTTTTTAGACATCCTTAATACCAGTTAAAAAACAATTTATAACTATGTATTAGCATAAAAAGATAGTAAGGGACATATAAACGAAGATATAATTAATTAGTCCACAAGTGAATACTAATTTTCAAAATAAATTCTCTTTATATCACCTTATAATATAAAATATTTCTAATATAATCATATAATGAAAAAATAGGTCATAAAATGTAACTTTTTTCATTATTTTCATATCACAATAAAAAATAATATTTCTAACCCAGCTACACTGGGATTTATCATCATTATTTCATATGGATCAACCATCGTAGTGTATTCCCAAAATCTATTAGGAGAAACATAAACTATTGAAATTTCACTCAAATCAAAGTATTAGAGATCTATAATTAGCTGATCCATCCTTAGATTATCCTAGAACCACTCATCATCATAACAATTCACATGAATAACAACTATAGGGCCCCAAGCCTAAATAATAAATGATCTTGAGATAAGTCAATAATTTTACACTAATTCAAATCGAGGTACATTTTAGGATTATAGATTTAGTGAATTAGGTCATAACTTATACATAACAACTTTAATATTTCACGTATACACTTCAAATCACTATCCATTTTTTTCATGATGTAAAAAATCATCAAAAAGAAACAAGGATTGTTTTATTATTTTAACGGTATGACTTTTACCTGATCCCATCATTGACTCTACAATTCATGAGGTCTTGGGAAAAACATTTAAAATGTTAGGATGAGAATGAAAACTCAATATGGATACAAAAATAAGAAAAAATATTATTCAATTGATAACATAAAATATATATATACATTATCATAATGTCATACTTTCCACCATTAAGAAGTATTAAATATATTTCACTGAATATAAGATCATTGATTACCCTTTTTATATCCAATATATTATCATAAATCCCATATAAAGAAACATGTATCCTATAAAGGTAACTTGGGTCATAAAAATAGAAAAATGGAATAACCATACTATCCACTTCCATAGATATCACTAAATGAAGAAGCCATACAACCGTCTTCCAAATATATGACTATATGGAATAGCCATACAGACGACTCCCATAGCAAATTAATTATAATATATAATGTAACCACCAATATCTGATTTATCATGGAACCACCAATAATTGGATTATCACATAACCAACCATATTTGTTTTATCATTTATCCACCTGTCAAATGTTCAAGTGCCATTATATAATCATAGCACATAAAACAAACATAACGGAAAATTAAAATTTAAACATTGCAATCAAAAGAAATTTTAAAAAGATATTAACATTGTAAAAACATTATTAAAACCATTTTCAATTCCGAAATACCTATAAAAAATATGTTATCTACATTTATTTTTAAAACATTATGGCTTTTAGAGGACGTCAAATACCAAATAACGATCATGGTGGCAGAAAGGCCGTTGTTTCCACATACAGTAAAGAAAATTTAACTTTTCTCCTTTAGTAAAATAGTTCATAGAAAAATATTCTATATTAATGACATTAAAATTCAAAGGGTTTATTATACACTTCATAATGAAGGTGGGGTATAGATTAAAATATTCCTCAATGAAAGGGCACTGAGACAAAGCCCCTTACTTTGAGTATGACTTGTCACTTTTGTTCATTATATTCCTGAATAATAAACATAGGTTAATTTCTACTTTCTTCGTATCCTTATTAATTTAAATTATTCATTTTATATTAAGTATCATCATGTAATGAAAATTACATAATTATTTACATTCATATCAGTCGGTTTGTCGATATTTGGTACTTGAGTCGAATATGATCTTGTTTGACATAAACTATCCATGTGGTTCAAATTACATCATCTTCATAATATTTTTCAATATATAAATATCATACATATCCAGTATATATATATTTATAATATGCTTTATATTTTGAGATAATAAATTATATTCACAGTTCATGTAGACGGTAGGACGTATGAATTCATGAATGCTAATTTCATTTCATTTTTATATGAAAATAATAATAATCAAATGATATAAATTTATATTATGATAATATTATAATTTTTTTCATGTATGTCTCTTAGTTTTAATAACACTATCCTTTATACGATTCATGTACATCATTATTGAGTAAAATCACATTGAGGGAAGGTAGTCCACATTTCCGCAAATGAAATTACTGTATTTACACATCTTGGAATACATAAAGGTATATTGTAAATAAAAATTACTTAAACATAAAGACAATAAAAAGATAATATATTTCATGTATAATTATATCTATACCATAATGGACTCCATGAGAGGTGGTTTCAAATAATTGAACAATCATCATTTTGTGAGGCAGTACATCATCGTACACAGAAATAGTATGTTTATATCCATTAGATGGTGGTGGTGTGTTACTGTAGTTCTAATAGTACTAATAAAAACATAAAAGTATATGGATTATACTATTTTTTATGTAATCAATGAATAATTGGATCATAGGTATTGGTGATTTAAAATAACGGAAAGGAACTTGAGAGAAGATGTAACCTCTATTTTTGGTAACTTCTTTTGATTTGAGACAAAAGGATTTATTGAATTACCTTCATACCACATTTAGGCTTCTAGGAGTAAGTAGAGGATTTTGAGAGATTATTTGAGCATAATTTTTTTCATCCAAGTTTCTTTGGAGGTGTGGGTAAACGGGTAGAGTTGGATTCCTTTTATAAGAGGGAGTAGGTGCCTTTTAAGAATAAGTTGAAATTTTATTTTATTGTAAAATTATTTTTTAATTATTGTTTTTAAAAAGTGATATATCTCTAGTATAATATTATGATGGTTCTAAACCAAAAACGTAATATTATTTAGACATGTTTATGTCACAAAATTAACCTTACCATTTAACTTCAAACTTTAAAAAACATAATATTTTACCCTGGCTTCTTTTATTTTTATAATATATGGTTTCCATAGTTAAAATAAAATGATAATAGAACCAAGAGTGGGTAATTGATGAAATTTTAGACATTAAATAATTCAATTGACTAAATGTTATATTTTCTTGACTATTAAATCATTTCATAAAATAATATTTTCTAAAAATTAATTTATGAAAATGTTATAACTATTTATTAATTGATTTTTTGTAGTCATTAAAACTTTATTCTTTCAAAATAATGGAATTAAAAATAATATAATACTTTTATATCATCTTTAAAATTATTTTATAGTATTAAAAAGATAAATTTATATTTATTTTTTTATATATTTTCATTTATTTGAATCATTCATGAATAATTTAATCACTACAACATCATAGTATGATAAATAAATTTATTAATTTAATTTATAAAAACTATTAATAAAATACCATTATGCATAAAATCATTATAGTTTTTTAATTAATATTTATAGTCTTAGATATTAGTTAAATAACTATATATTAATATTCTTTTAGTAAAATTATTCCATTGTATGTTATATTTATCTTACCATTAAATTAAATATTATAACTTGTTATTTCCACACCCAAGTGGCTTCCAAATTCCAAATGTTCGGACTATGATTTTCATGTTTATAAATATTCTATAATATTTTCATAGGACACTTTTAATGTTCGTTTTATGTTATTATAACTTTATTTTCACCCTTATTTTATATATTTACCTTCTAACCACGGAAAATAATAATAATTATTTTAGTTATTGTTCATAATGTCAAAAAATAAAAGGAAACTATATACAAAATTTGGAAGTTATGACCCCAAATATGGAATCCATTTTTCAAAATTAAAATATATTATTAGTATAAATTAAATTGAAATTGATTTGTGCTATAAAAATCAGAAAGTGTATTTCTAAGAAATAAAAAATGAAGTGATTGACATGTGTTTATATCCAATTTCAATGTGTAATTATGCTCATTAACAAAAATTGGATTATATAACAAAAACATGATCCAATTATAATTTAAAACCAATTAAAATGCCAATCATACTCTTAAATAAATTATACAAAAAGAATTTTTTTAATTAAAATGATGTATATTTAACTATTTATTTAAATATGAATTCCATTAGAAAAATACTGATATTTCAATGAATATAAATTTTGATGTCACTCATCGAAATGGTAATATTATTTTTTCAATAAAACTTATATAAATAAGAAAAATTATATTTAAAAATTGATATCCATCAAAAGACCGTAAATCAGTCTTATATAAATATTTGAGTATTTTTTTATTTAAATTAGAATCATTCTCTTTTCAATCCTCTAAAATTTATTTCATAAATATAAAACAATTTAACAAAAACGAATAATCATATAGTTGATAGTCTATTAATTCCAACAAATACAATAACTATGAATTATCTCCTGTTTCAAATAATATTAATATTAATGTATTATTTTTCATATAACTCATTGTTGCGTGAAATATTAGATTTTAGAGAAACTTGTTGTTGTATGTCGAGTACGCTATCATAAAAAGTTCTCTATTTGACATAAAATTAATATATTTCTCATAAATTTTAATAGATATTAAAAAGTATTATTCTATAAAGACCAAGAATGATACATCATTACCTTTTTTTCGATATTAAATCCCCGAAATTTTATGTAATTATCAATTCAGTGAGGGTATTTATCCCTTATATAATTTTCAAATTCTCAAGTAGATTCTTAAAGAAAATATGTTTTCCATAAAATCATTACATAATGAATCACCTTATTCCACAACACTTTCTCTATATGGCCAATAATTTATACTGGCTATTTTTCATATGAAAGATTATCTTCCAACTGAAATACCTTTGGACTCAAAATATTTGATGGATCTGGTATATATATTCTCAAAATAGAAACATGAAAAACTCTTTGTACTTGGGATAAACACGGAGGTAAATTCACCTTATAGGCAACTAATCAAAAATTACCTTGGATGTTATATGTTCTAATGAACCTCGGACTCAACTATCCCTTTTTACAAAAACATATGACACTTTTCTATATAGAACATTAAGAAAGACGTGATCACCAACCTCGAAAGAATGACTCTTCCATCGGTTATCCTCATAACTTTTATGTCTACTTTGAGCTTTCCTCATGTGATTTAAATCAAGTGAACATTTTTGACTAATAACCTAAAAATTCTTGTCCCATCAACATCATTTCATCTACTTCCGGCAAAAAATATGATGTTCAACATATATTTTTATATAATGCCTTAAATGGTGCCATTTATATATTGGAATGAAAACTACTATTATCAGATAACACAATAAAATAAATATGGTGATCTCAACTTCCATGGTAATTCATTTAATAAGAACATAGCTTATCCTATGAGGTCTGAATTGTTCATTATGACTGCCCATCTGAATGAGGTTGAATAGATGTACTGAAATTTAATTCAGTTCCCAATGTCTTCATAAGGACATTCAAAAACCAGTATGTGATCCAGGGACTGTGAAACGATACAATGGATAGTGGATCTCCATGTAACATGAATATATTTTTAAGATACAACCAAGAAATTAGATCTAGAGGAAGTGTATCATGAATAGGAATAGAATAAGATGATTTAGTCATTCAATCAATAATAACCCAGATTTCATAGTTAACTAGAGATGTTTTTGATAAACCCACAATGAAATAAATGGACACTATTTCCCATTTCAACTCTAGCACTAGAAAAGGCCGAATAATCTATTTTTCTAACTACCTATATGCTTTACCAGTTTAAAAAACAAACACTTCACAATAAAGTCATCAACATATCTTTTCATTCCATCCCATGAAAAATACACTCGAATATCAATATACATCTTATTACATTCGGTATGAAATAATAATAGTGAACTATGAGCTTCACTTAACTACTCATTATTTGAATATTAATCAAATGTAACACATGATATATTTCCATGCCTAATAAGAAATTATTTATCAATGTTAAATTTAGGAACAATTACATTATTAACCAATTCTACATTTTTCTGCAACTCAAAATCTTTTTTATACACCTTATTAATTCAGTACGATAGAGATGATTTCACTTCCACCTGAAACAAAATAGCATAATTCCTTTCACCAATAACTTCCAATCCAAAAGTCATCAAATAAATAACCAAATACCTCATTCCAAACATAGAATTGTTAATGTATCATTCCTCATTAAAATAAAAAATTAATCTACATTATATTCATTTCCAAGATGTTAATGAATTTTGTAATCATAATCATTTAATAATTCCACTCATCTCCTTTATCTCAGATTCAATTCATTATGAGTGAATATATACTTAACACTATTGCGATTAATATATATTTAACACATTATTCCATAAAAATTATGGCACTAAATATTTAATGAAAAAAACATCAGCTAATTTCAAATCATCTGTATAGTAATTTAACTTGTGAGGTTTCAAAAAATGTGAAGCATAAGATATTACTTGGTGATTTTTCATGAGGACCCAACCAAGCCCTTTCAATGATACATTAATATATATTACAAATTCACCATTCATAGAAGGCATGTCCAAAACTATTACATTTACAAATCATCTTTTCATTTCATGAAAACAAACATCACATTGTTTTGTCAAGAAAAACATATAACCCTTTCTTGTTATCTTAGTTACTAGGCTAGATAACCATGAAATTTTTCAAACAAACCTTTCGTAATAAACCTCTAATCCATGAATACTAGGATTCACTTTGATATTGGTAAGTATTGTACACTAATCCAAAAAATTATTTTATAAAGGGCCAAAATTTATTCCATATTTAGAAATAATATGATGAATGAATAAAATTTTTTACAACCAAAATTCACTCTTACTAAAAATTCCATGCAGATTCTTTTGTTTTATGATTTGAAAAAAATCCTTATGTGACATTCATGCTCATCCTGACTTCTAGAATATACTAAAATAGCATATATTAACATAACCACCATTTATCACTATATTGAAAAGATCCATTACCATAATATACTGTTTAGTTCCAATTCTGACCATCATATGATGCATATTTTTAATGTTATTTTCCTCAATAAGCTTTCCTATCACAATTTACCTATTTCCCATGTGGAAAAACATTTGAAAAAAACATATCATAGATGAAGAAATGATGAAATATTAAAATTAGATATCATTTCAATTTGACCATAAAGTAAATATAATTTATAGATATTCTATTAATAATGTTTTAACTCCTAATGTTATCTACATCAACCCATAATACCGACTATAAGTCCCTATAATTTATCATTACTTAATCTGGAGATAACACAAACATTTTACATTAATTCACATCGATGACCTTTTCGTGTTTATTGTTTTAGATAATTTGGTCATATAAAATACATAAAAACATGAATATTATGAATAGACACTTTAACTCACTATTGATTTTTTTTCATAAAAAAACTCTTTTAAAAGTATTACAGTATTATTTCATGTTTTAATGCCAAAACATTCTGTGACTAAATTCCTCTATAAGTCCTGTTAAAAAAAATCAATGCTTGTGGTGAGCAGAAATATCTAAGTATGGAATACAAAAAAAGGAAATCTATTAGTCTTGGGATATCATTTCATCTATGAATACGTTATCATAAAGTAATACATTTATCCTTTTATAAGTAGTAAATATACATTACCGAATAAAAACTCATGGATTACCCTTTTTGTATGAAAAATATTTCCACAGATCCCACATAAAGAAACATATAACATATAATGGTAACATGGGTCCTAAACATACTTAAATGGAGTTACCTTTCTGTCAACTTCCACATATATCTGTAAATGGATTTTCCATATGACTGATTTCTATATATATCATTAAATAGAATATCCATATGACTTACATTCGTACATGATTCATTCGATGTTATAATAGAACCATCCATCTTTGTTTTATCACTGAACCACCCATCTTTGGTTTATCATGTAACCTCCCATCAATTGTTAAAGTAACATTATATAATATTAACACTTTAAATGAATGAAACAGAAAAATAGAATTTCCCCATTGCAGTCACAAGAGAACATTTCAAGATATTGGCATAATAAATCCATTATCAAATCCATTTTCATTGAAAAATATACCTAATATGTAATATGGTATTTACTGTTTCATACATTTAAAAGAATTCATTTTTTCATTTAATAAAACAAATTTTAAAAAAAGATTCATTTTGGATGAAATTAAATGTCAAAATTTGTGATTAAACATATTATAATGAAGGTCATGAATACATTAATATATTCCATAATGAAAGAAGATTGAGATGAATTACCTTTGAGTTCATCATGTCTTGTTCGTTATTTATATTCCTAAAAAACAAAATTATAGTAATTTTCATTTGATTTAGAACCCTTTTCATGTTTATTATTATTTTTAAATTATTTATCATCATGTTATAACAATTAAATAAATATTTATGTTTATATTAGTCGGTTTGGTTAATATTATGTACATGATTCAAAAATGAAAATGTTTGATGTAAATTATCCTTGTGGTAAAAATACTTCATCTCCAAAACATTATTCATTATTTAAATATCATATATATATAGTATATATGTATTTATAAAATTTAATATATTTTTATATATTAAATTAAATTCACCATTCATGGAGACATTATTTCATATATACACATGAATGCTAATTTCATTAAATTTTTATATTAGAAGAAGAAAAATCGAATGATATAAAAGTGTATTATAATACCAGTATTATAATTATGTCATTAATTTCCCATAAGATTAATAAATCCATCATTTATAATTTCCATGTATAGAACGAATGATTCATATCATTTGAGGGGGTGGTAGTGCACACTTCCTCAAAGAAATTATCATATTTACACATCATGGAATTGATATTGGTATGTTGTAAATAAAAATTAATGAAACATAGTGAAAATATAAATAGAATATATATATCATATATATATATCCAATTGCATTTTAATGGACACCATGATAGGTGGTAATGGAAAATTTAACAATCATCATTTCATGAGCCAATAGTTCACTCTACATAGAAACAGTACGTGAGTATCCATTAGATGGAGGTGTGTGTAAGTGTAATTATAATTATTATTATAAAGATCATAGAATACATATAATGAATTTGTTATTATTTATTCAATGAATATGACAATAATTAGGAAAGGATAAGGAATATAACGGAAAGGAACTTCATAGAAGATGTTACCTCTAAAAAGGTTAACTTCATTCATTTTGAGCCAAAAGGCTTTACTGATTTTACTTGATACCAAGGTAAGGATTCTAAGTGGAAGGTATGGATGGTGGGAGGTTATTTTTATAGAATATGGATTATTAATTGGACATTCGGGGTGTGAGTATGAGGTTAGAGTTGTTGTCCTTTTATTAGAAGGAGGAGGGGAACTTTAAGATTGTATTGAAATACTATTTTATTGTAGAATGATTTTTGAATTATAGTTATACCAAATGTGATATATTTCTCAGATAAGAAGATTATGGTTCTAAATCCTCTTAACCAATATGCTGTAGAAAAGTAAAGGTCATAAAATCAACCTTAGCTTTTTTACTTTATCACTTAGATAAAAAAAATTAACTCTTAACATGTCTTCTAGTATTTTTAAACTATATGGTGACTATAGTTACTATAAAAATCCAATAGAATCACAAGTGGATAACTAATTACATTTGAAAAATTATATAAGTCATTCATCCAAATAATAAATTTTTTGGACTGTTATATCATTTAATAAAATATTATTTGTTTTAAAAACTCATTTTTGTCAATTTTTGATATTCTTTAGTAATTATTTTTTATGTCATGGGAACATGATTAATTAAAAATAAGGAATTAAATGAAATCAAATATAAATAAAAATCCAAAAAAATCATGTATTTCATTACAAAGTCCAAATTTTATTTATTTTAGTATTTATAATATCATTTATTTAAATTATTTATTAATAATGTAATCACTAAATCATAATTGTGTCATAAATAGATTTATTTATTTAATATCTAAATATTATATCTAAAATACCATTATGTAGAAAATATTTTTATATTTCTAATTATTATTTATAGTGAAATAGGTACATTATATAAACATATATTTAATTTTTTTTAAAGATACATGTTTATTTATATTTCTCTTTACTAAAACTTAATTATCATGACATGTCCTTTTCACCCCCTTGTGGATCCCTATTGGAAAAAATTAGGCATAATGATTATCATGGTCAGACATATCCCAATCAATAGGATTATGACTCGTTTTAGGGTAGTTATATATTAATATAATATTTTTTACATTTATTTAGTAGATTTACACATTAACCATGGTAAATAAAAATTATTTCTAATGTTACTAATCATTTGGTTTAGAAATAATTTTTTTTCATCAGAAAAACATAACCATACTGACTAAAATAATCAATAAATGTAACGATGTAATTTAAACCACCAATTTCTTGAGTATTCATTGGTCTACACACATCACTACATATTATTTCTATTAATCTACTATCCTTTTCACATTTTCTCCCAAAACGTAATTTGTTCATTTTTTCTAGTAAAAAGATTCATATGTATCAAATTATTCATAATTTAATGAGTTAAACAATGATTCTCTATTAAAACTTTGAATGAATTTAACATTTATTTGTCAATGATTACAACGAAAAAGGTATGTGGGATTATAATCAACACTAACCATGTTATTATGAATGCTTTAAATAGTATTATCAATATATAGAATGAAAAAACCATTCACTATATTCATAATTCCCTAAAAAATATTTTTCTTATATATATATATAATCCCTTGTTCTTAATAATGAATGAAAATCACATCTTATCCAAACAAGATACATAAATCAAATTCCTATTTTTGGATGGAGGATAATAAAAGTTTTAAATTTTAAGAACTAATCTACTTGGTATGCTTAGATCATAAGTTGCAACTTCTAATGAAAGAAATTTTATTTCATTAGCAATATAAATATCCACATCATCCTTTTTGAATTCCTTCTCATATCTAAGTCTAATTTTTTCAGTGAAAATGTGTTAAACAAACCTAGTATCTAATATCTGTGACCATAGTTTTTGAAATTGATCTCTATGACATTCATATTCGGCCACTCTAAATGTTTCTCCTTGGGTTCATTTCTCAATCCTAGATACCAATATTTTAATATTTTATAGGTTATAAAAATTAATCATCTCATATTTATTATTGTAAATTATTCCATAATATACAATAATCACGTATCAATAGGTGAGTATCTTGTATTATATCTTTTTATAATGGACTTTTAACTATAGTTATTCCACTAAAATTGAAGACCTTAAACATCATATCATATTATTGAACCAAGATTCACATTTTAGTATGTAATGAGCCTTATATGAAATTTATTTCACCACTTAATTATTTAGGTAAGAAATCATCCCAATTTCAATAGTTGTGACTCTTGGATAATTGATTGGACAACTCATTATCCAAATCTATTATACTGATTATCTCAACTCTATTAAATTGGTATCATATCCATTAGGGTTTCTCTGATAAGTTTAACCCAAAGCAGACAAAAAAATAAGTTAACACTAGATAATAAAAGGGAACTCAACTATGGATACACAAGAAGATAATATTGATCGACTTATTACATTATTGTCTAACACAGAATAACATAGGGAACTTGAATATGGAATAATAATAACTGATTGAATGATCTAGTCCTTGAAAAGTGTCACTTTGGAATGAATCTTACAGTTTTTATTTTAGGGGTTTTATTTTAAATCCTCAATAATTTAATATAATTCTCTTACATATCAAATTCATAAATATTAAATCTTCTGTAGTAATTATCATCTCATGTTTTATTCATATTTTGTATAAATGATTATATCATATTAGTTTTGGAATCTTTATTCCTATCACCAAATCAATGTGTTCAAAAAACATTAATGTGTGCCTCTTTACATAACCCAAATGTTTCTGTTACTCGACCAAAAACAATATCCTAATATATTCACAAATATCCAAATGCAATATATTTATATGATATATAATTTGTTCATGAAAATTTATATATATATATATATATGATGTTGAAAAATTCCACATGATTATGCTTAGAGATATTGATAACCAAACCCTTAAACTTTTCTAGATAAGGAATTATCTTCAGGCTGGTATGTGGTCCAACCCCTTGTTCATCAACCTAGGGATACATTTCCTAGGAGAGAACCCAATTCATGGTATATATGACACTTAATATGAAAAAACGGTATTCAAGTTTTTTTAAAACTGATGACATCAAAAATATACCGAGGTCAATGTATATGAAACTATATTTTATTGAAATAATCCTAATATACAATGTAAGTCAATAAGACATAGAATAAATATAACAGGTAAACACAAAACATACAAAATAGTCACATTTCTTAAACAAGTTACTAAAAATTAATATAAAACTACAATAATAAATTAATAATAATTTTATTTAATTTCCAAAACATGAGACATTTATTATTTTTTCATAAACTAATGGTATCTATAAACCATTAATAAAGTTTGTAAGTATTAAAATATATACTTTTTATATATAATTAATATAAACACTTTCATATTTTTTAATACATGAAATGTATATGAGATTTCATGAATTATAATCATTTTACAATTCAAATTATATTATGTAATCCATTTTCATAATATAAATACCATATACATTTTTCATCATTTAATCATTTATTTAAAACATTTTTGTTGTGGTCTAAATAATAACAATATAAGGGCAATTAAATTTGAAAACTTCAAATATAATAAATAATGAATGTTTCATGACTATAAATATAAACTATTTTATATTTTGGATTATTTTTTAATTTATTATAACATTATAAATTAAACCATATGATTTTTAGATAAACTTTTTATTTCTTGATAAAAAATTATTTAACATATTTTTTATAAAAGGCATTTTAATATTAATATTTAATATTTTGTAAAATTCTAAATTTTTTAAAAACCACTAACAAATTATAAACAAATTATTATTTAACTTATAAACCCTTTATAAATTAAAAATTCATAAAATACATTTTATAATGATTTATAATCATTTAATATATTATTTAAATATAATTTTTTAAATCTATTTTTTAATAATTTTAATTCTTCAACTGTACGGGAAAAACATCATGGTGCTTAAAAAATGGAGATTGTTTATCTTTTCATGTAAAGGTATCTTAATACTAAATTCAGTTTTTTTTTCAAGAATCCACTTTAAGGATAAGTAGTCACAAATGATACTACATCGACAGTAATACAAAGTTGCAATAAAACATAACCAGATTCCTAATTTGAAATTTAAAATCAACATAGAACATGATGCCTCAATTCTTGAGATGCCTGGGTCAGTCAGGGTCAATTCGCCTACCATTATCCAACATCCATGTTAGGAAACAACACCACCCTTCACCAAACTCCATTAAGGAATCCTCTGGGATACCAAATCATCGTCAATAATCACCAACATCATAATCAAAAACACATACTCAATGTCAACATTGTGAACAAATGAACCCCCATCAGAACATCCACCGTCATCTACATCGCACCTCCTGAAACGCCAACCGCAGCATAAACATCACCATCCCAAAACCACACAAAGATCTAACACACCAGCCCGACTTGGCTTGGAGAGAACATATATGAAAATACTTTCTGTAAATGTAAGACAAGGTTAAATGGATTCTCAAAAAAACAAAAAATCCATTACACCACTTATGGTGTTGGACATCAGCATGATATGTCTTGAATAAAGGAAATCAACTTTACCTTCACTCCTCATTAAGTCAATGTTTCACCACTCTTTAGACAATGTTGTGGTACGAGTGATCTATGAATTATGATGGAGTAGGAGGATACCTACATAATAGAGTCGGTCATTGTTCTTTGATGATATAATGAAGAACCACAACGAGGATCACTACAGCATGGTGATAAAGATTTTTTCAAAAATATCAATTAAACATGTTAAATCGTTAATGATACTCACTCTGATACTAATAATGGGGTTTATTGGATAATTATATGATCCTTTACATTAGAATAAAACCTAAAACAATATGCATCTATATACATGGATATGTAATTTAAAATCATAGAATTAAAAAATATAACTAAAATTACTTAACATTAGTAGATTCCACATTAAATATTCAGTGGATTTAGGTTGATGATGATCATAAGGAGTAGTAGAAAAATCCTTCCTACCTCTAAGGGTTAAAACTAGCCAGTAGATCCAGTAATGATTCACGAGAACTCCCAAACATCTAAAGGGGTTATAGTGAATTCTCCAAAATGTAAATGATAATTGAGAATAGAAGAGTTTTAGTTATGGATCAATTATGTCTCACACACTCATCCAAAATAACATGATAGTATCACATCATCTTATTGTTATCCTCAACTATTTTCATTAAATGTATAACATCCACCATGTGAAATTGTTTGAGTGTCAACATATGAAACCAAAGTGTTATACCTATTGGATTGTTCATTCATTAAACACTTCAATTAATGAGGTGTGACATCCATAAATTAACCAACCATTTGGTTCGTAATTGTTAAAAAACTGTGTGGAGAAGAATCTAACAAATTCATGAAAAACATGATTTATAAAACTGGTATGATTGTCGAGTATAACATTAAATTCATCATAATGACATAAGGGATACAATTTTAGTGAATATCCAATAGTTTAATCCCACCTTTAGAAAGTTATTGTTCAAATAAATCACCTATATATTCATTACCATTATCAAATCATAATTTCAGGTTGTGAAGAAATAATTATTTTTAACCCATATTCTGAAAACATCGAACATCTCAATAACTTATGAATTGTGCTTGATAAAAATCAAATTGGTAATTTTAGTCTAATAATCCATTACTAATGAAATATAAATAACCTATTATTGTATTTTTCCTCATCGGATCACATAAATAAGCATTAATGGGTTTTTTTGTTATGATTGAAAGAATATCCACCTTATTTTGAGATTTCTGAGTCATATTTCCTTTCATAAAGTTCTTGTAAACATAATCACATTCAGTTTTCATCTTAGGTAGATATCTAAAATCCTTAAACTTATAATATTTTTATACTCTTATTTGGAAAGGACTACTAATACTCCTATTCCATATCATACTCAGATATTTTTCAACCAAACAACTTGTTTCCATTGGCTAACAAATTAAATTAGACTATAATTTGTTTTTATTATGTTATTATTATTCCATCATTATGATTATAAGGATACATGAGTCCTTTAAAACAACATCATATACATTATCATAGATATTACTAACACTCCATAGATTTTGATTCAACCCTTAAATTTATGATACAACATTTGATTTCATATTTTGAGATTTAATTATAGATGATCCAGGACAATTGATTTAAAAAAACATTACCAAATGTGAAAGCTATCCATTCATTCTTCCAAATATTACTCAGAATATTGGCATCACATATCTTCTATAAATAAACACACTATAAATAATTCATGAATTTGTACTTTTGTTGGCCTTTAATGAAACTTTAGATAACATGCATTTTCCTATATGGGATTTATAATTACCTTTCCTTTCTATTTCAATTAAAATTGTAAATAATTCTCTTCAAATATTTCCTTATATATGAATCTTATTTCCTCTATTTAGTATAAATTTGTATGAATTCATGCCTCTTTCTAGGTGTGACATATTATACCATCATATTTATGCATTATCAAAAAACTCCCAACAACACCATAAATACCCATGGAACCTAAATCTTCTTAGTTTGATGGAATATTTCATAAAAGGTTGTCTAAGTTTCTTTTTTTGATGTACTAGTTTTTCTAAATTTCTTTTGATTAAAAATTCCTCTTAGTATCCTCCTTTCTTCTATTAACATGGGGGGTCTATTTCTCCACATTGTTTAGTCCAAATATATCTTGATTTTATATTTATATCTTTGCTATTTGTAAAAATATAATTCTAAGAATATTTATTGGGAACATATTTAACCTAACTTCTTATGCATGTTCCCTCTTCCAATTTAAAGGATCTAGGCCAGAAATTAATATATGTTTTGGATTCTGATTTTATATTATCCATATCATTCACAACTACAATACACATAGATTGAATCTTAGACAATTCTTTTTCATTAGAATATAGTATATATTCCATAGCCTTAACTAGTTTTCTTATTCATTTCATTTCAAATTAATATTTTTTATTTCTTTAGTGTAGACTGATTCTTTCTTGAAAAAATCATTTTACTCGTAAATTAGGCTTTTTTTCTTCCACATGTAATTTATTTTCTATTTTGAGATTTTTATTATTTTCTAAACAATATTCTAATTTGTCATTAAAAATTAGTTCCATATAATTTGGTTCTAAGTCATCTTCATCATTACGTTATATGTCAAATCCATTTTATCATGATTCATTAATTTTTTAAATTTCTCACTAGATTCACTTTTATATTCACTACAAGATGAATAACTAGCTTCTTTTTATCAATTAATATGATTTATTTTCTTTATAATATAAAATATATTATTTCTTCTTGAAACTTGGGATGATAATTTTGAGATTTTATCCAACTTCATAATTTGAGGATTCTCATCATTTTCATATTCAAAATATGATGCCTTCTAATTTAGAAATTTTATTAAAAAATGTCATCTTCCGTTGAATTTAAATATCTAGGTTAGAATTTTAATATGTACTTGATCTAGAACTTATTAACAAAATTTTAGATGAGATAAACGATTCTTTAATAATATTCATAATCCTATTCATTTTTATATTCACTTGAATATGCATTATACACATTTTCTTTTATTTTTAATATTATCATGGCCTTACTAGACATTTCATCATTAGTATTCTTCTTAATGGTTAGATGTTTCCTCATATCCTAGGATATGTGAATATAATATAATTCATCATTTTATAGTTCTTATCTTCCTTCAATATTTTATATTTTAAGGTCCAACCTATCTGGAATGTTTCATGTATGTTATTTTGACTATTATAGTGTCTTAAATATTTTCAAAAAACCCTTATACATTGATTATAATTTCATTAAACCTTATAAAATAATCATAAATGTTATCTTAATTTTTTATCTTGATGTTTTCAAATCATAATCTATGTATCTATAATTTTATATCCTTGAATATTACATTTTTTGTCATATTTACATTTTATGTTATCAAGATTTCAATAGATGATTGAAGTCTCATCACTTTTTATACTTTTTCTTCTAAATACTTTAAATAGAATTTATTCTTAACATAAACTATATATGTATATTTTATATATGAATGTAATTTTTTGATACTTCTCAATACGAGTAAAAATAACAACTACAACATCTTTCACCTCCAATCCAAGGGATATAAGATATAGAAACATCATATTCTTCTAACTATAGTAGTCCTTACCATTAAATATTGGATCTCTCATTCCATTCGTTTAATTAATATTACTTATACTTATCACCTAATTCAATCCAACATATAGAACATGCTTTAATTCTAGTTGAAGTGCCTATGATTGCGTAACCACACTGGGAAGAAGCGATTAATAATTAGAGAACTATTTTTATAATTACCTATATCTTAATTTAGATCTGGTGACCTGTTAAAGTATGATTCCCTCAAATATGAATTCTTTTAGCATTACAAAGACATACATATGATAAAAAAACAAAGAACGTAATTAAATTTACAAGGGTTGGACCCTTGATGGGAAATATACTCTTTACCGTTTATGGCTAGTCTCTCTAACAACCAACTCTTCACTATAAGCTTAAATTCTTACAATATTACAATATGAGTATAGAATCAAACAATGACCATCTAGATTGACATAGAACATATCAACTTCACATTTCTAACACATAAATATTTAAAGTATTATGATTACGATCTTTGTAAGACTCATTTTCTTTAGAAATATTAAACCATGATCTTCTGAAAAATATCACACTTTGTGAATAATTAAATATTGATATAATTATAGATTCTCAAATATATATCATATTTTACCTAAAATTTGATCTAAATAATATATATATAATCACTTTTGAAATTTATGTACCAGGATATCTTGATCTCTCTATTTTTTGATTCTCAACACAAAAAATATCTTGATCCTATCTATTAAAAAGATCTCAATATTTGGGAAACAAAATGAATCTATAATTTAAATAATTTATGAAATATAATTTCTAGATAAACATAATCAAATATTATCTCCACAGTATCATAGACCATTATCCTTTTTTCTAACTCATATAGTTGTCTTCAAAACTATGCACTAGGATATTGATATATTCAATATTATTTTTTAACATAAATTATTTATAAAAAATCCACATCTTCTATTATTTTATACCTTTTCAATTGAATAGAAATAAAATGTACCCTGAATACTTCAAATACTCAATAATATAGATAAAAAAAATAATGGACATGTGATGTCTAGGAAAACCTATAATATACTTCTCTCTTAATAGTCTTGAATCGAGATTCTTCAACATCTTAAAGAAAATACAAAATAACATAACTCAATTAAAAATCATTAAATGTAAAAAATAAATAAAATCTGAAAAAATCATCGAATCACATGATGTAAGTGATAATTATTACCTTAAACTATCATGACATCAAAAAAATTAAATTCCTGAATGATTTTATGGTCTTCCTTCTTTAGTAAACTCAAATTTTAACACCCAATCTACTATTCAGTTCAAAAATCATGAAAATAAAAATATATTTTAAAAATGATAATCAATTTTGAATTATTTAATCAATCAGCTTATATTATATTTGAAATGTGTTGTTTTAAATGTATAATATCATATTAAACATCGTTAGTTTAATTTTCTCTTTAAAACATAAATTCTAAAAAACAAGTAATTCATACAGACTAATTCTTGAAATTTTCTAAGTAAAAATTCATATATATAATATGAAATTAATACACAACACTGAAATATTTTATGTTGTATATGTAATTATTTGGTGACTTAAATATTTGTATATTAGATCTCAAAGTCATATATGGATGAAAATTTATATGCTCAATAATCTTAATGTGTGTTCTTGGAAAGTATTACTAGATCATGTTTTTTTGGAAAAAATTGAAATCTTTCATGTAAAATTTTATTACACTGGATAGAAATTCATATGTGATTCAAAAAATTAAGGTGAAAAAATAAAAATTCATATCTACTGATGAAAAGTATGACAAGTAATACTTATCCAAATTGTATCTTCTCAAAACAATTATATATCCACTTCTAATGATTACTGATCCTCTTGAAACATCCTTAAATTCACTGAAGCCAACTAAAAAACATTACCCACTACATTAGAAAAATCTCATTTTCCTTTGATAAATCTAAGCTATGATTGTAAATAAATAAATACCATCAATAACTCTAAGGTGATATTCAATAAAATGTATTATTTAGAAAAAAAAATTATCCTATCACGTAAGATAAATATGATAACTAACAAATATTATAGCAAGAACCATCTACTGTTGATATATTCACTTTCATTAAAATACTATATTTTTTTGATCATTTGAATAAAAAATAAATGATCTATTAATTATTACCTTTTTTTAAAACTTTTTATACTTATACCATTTATAAATTATTTATTTGGTATCATATTCCTTTCAGGAATAAGGAATTAATGCCTATAACCCCGAAACCATATGTGGAATTTCCAGGTATTTTCCCAAACTCTTTTATGTATCCTATATAATTACATTATATGGAGACATATTCCACAGATAAGAATTTTACCTTTAGGTTTTAATGAACATGAATATAAATTTTGGAAAAAAATTATTGTAATATCCAACTAACTATTCTTCTTATGGTTAGAACTTTTACGCTCTTTTACTATCAATACAGTACTAAAACCTAGGCATATCATTCCAAGCTCATATATTCTCAACACATTGAGTAAATAGAGTGAAATTTTCATAAACACTTTAACACTTTTAAAACATTTACAATAATGACAACATAATGAATACTATATCCAAAAAAACATAATTAGATAAATTGTATATAAAGCCTTCAAACCTATAATTGAATTATTTTTTTCTTCTCTCAGGTATCTACAAACACTTTTTGAACAACATCATCTTTAGGTTACTCATAAATGTGTTTCACTCAACATAGATATTTTTAACTTCTCTGAAGAACAATTTTTATAGTATTCACTAATATAAGATGTTTATCACATTCAACTCCTTCTTTCTATAGATTGATCTGATGGTTATGTCAAATGATGATGATTCTATTTATTGAGAACATAATCGTACATCATATGATTATCATGTTTTAAATTCATTTAATAACGACTTTTATTAAATGTAATCCCCATAAAATGATTACTCCTTTTAAAATGATCATATCGATTAGTTGTTCAAGAACAATATTTCATGGATAAAAGTGTCTTATTTTTAATTTATCCCACGACATAGTAATTTAGGTATAAGTTCATGGTAATCATATCAAATTTACTCCTGTATAGTTTATTGGATAACCCATTATCATAATTCATAATATAAATAAAATCAACTCTATTCTCCTAGTAACCTAATTTTATTAGGTTCTCCAAACGAAGTGTAACCCTAATAAAATTACCAAAATATATATTTAATCTTATTAGGGTCACCAATTACATTTTTTAGTACAACATATAATTCAAGGGCAGTCATCTTTAGCATGAAATACCTAGTTTGAGGTTTAATGTCTAGATAAGTGTTTTCTATGGAGGGGATATTACATTTAGTTTTTTAATGGGAATTAAGGTCACAACATTATATCATGTTATCCTATTTTATATTTTCATTATTTTAATGATTTTGTTTTTGGAATCATATTCCATTAGCTAAATTAACTTGTTTAAACCATATTGACATGTAACCTTTTATTCAACTCATTTCTTATCTTACCAGCCCAAATTAAAATACGATAATATTCATATATCCAAATTAATATCATGAAAAATGTATATAAATTTTTTTATAATAAATGATTATAGTAATATAAAATCTATTTTTTACATATGAAATATCACTTTTCAAGATAAGGAATAACCCTCTAAAAAGTTTGTAATTAGACCTAAAGTCTCTCCACCGGAGGGTACTTTAATCAATAAAGACCTCAATTCCTTTACAATGTTTATTCCATGTATGTATAAACTATAATATAATTTTTAATTCAATATCAAAACCTAATACAAGTCAAAGTTAAGCTTATTGAAAAAATTTTAATTATCATACCTAGTATGTAATTCCATAAATGAATATATGCCAATCTATTTTATTAGTAATAATTATTAAACTAGATAATCTAATAATTAACAATATAAAATATTAAATCTATGAATAAAATAGGGAATGAAATAATCAAATGGAAAATTTGGATAATTGAACACTAGTTAAACTATTTATTAATAGATAATAAATAAACGACTATAAACACATTAAAATTTATCCATGCATTTTAAAAATTCCATAATATATAAAATATTAAAACATAATATTTATCTTTAATAAAAACATATTTATAATATCCTTTATACAACACTGTACATAAATATATGGTATCTAAAATATATGAATTGTATATTTAAACTTTTCATATTTTATGTAAACATTATGAATATTATACATTTAATATTATTTAAACCTTGATCATATAAATTATCAAAACTAATTTTTTCATGAGTTAAATACTTTCAAAAATAATAAAATTTAATTTTAATAATTTAAATACAATATTTTGAATAATTTATAGTTCTAAACATAAAATATTTCATATTGTTTACTTATTTTGTAGTGTATAAACACTTAAAAAATTATTATTATTATTACTATATAATCATTCTATATCTTAATTATAAGTCACCCAAAAAACATGAAAAATTTATTTTAATATTATCGGTTAATATTATAGAGTATTTATTTAATAAATATTTCTTGAAAATTAATAAATAATTATAAACAATTTATAATTAATTAATTTTTAACAATTTTATAAAAGAAATAAATATCCTAAAATACTTTTTCCAATTATTAATAAATATTTTGTAAACTATAGAAATACACATATAATATAAATTTACAAAATTTTATATCTATAATAATATCGTATTTATTGTCATCATAATATAATAAAATGTGGTATAGAGTTTTTTCTACTACATTTGAAAATATATAATCCTCATAGGTAAAAACACTTTGGTTTCTAGAAAGTCATAAATTATGATATTCAACGTATCACTATTACAATACGTTGTTCTATCTTCATATATGGGTTGTCATTATCACCTCATATGATATCTCTTATCAAATGATATGATATAGTAAAAGTTAATGGATTTACATAGAGTCTCCAGTTATGATATCCCACGTCATATATAGAGACCATGTTATATATTATGATATCATAATTTGTAGGAAAAACCATAATACGAATTTATATCATGGGATTTAATTATCAATATCATATGGAAATCCATATTACAAAATTTATATAATATATTAGGATGGGATATATGGAAGTAATTCAATATTCATATTATTCATTTTAAAAATATTATTTTGAGAATCAAAGTGCATCATGAATTTTTTATACCATTTAAGGATTTTTAAAGATTGAACTACACTCTTTATTGGATTAAAAAGAAATTAAAAACCTTATCTTAATATCAACTATGTAATAATAATAAAGCCATTGTGAATATAAAATTAAAGACACATGGGAACCTTGCGTTGAAGATATTATTTTATAGTATTTAACATAATCTTTAGTTGAATATACTATATATGTAGTTAAAGGACTCCCTCTTCTATAGTGTATCCATTATTTGATATGAATCACTTGTTTCTCGAGTGAGATTATTCTTTTCTATAGAGTATCCTAGTACCTGTCAGTGTGATGGAGGAAATAGAAGAACACTTTGGTGTTGGGAGAATATATAGGAGGTTGGGAACAAATGAGCATTCTCATATCAATGTAAGTGATCCATTATATAGCCCTCTGTACATTCCTAGGTATTCATGCATTAAATCGTACATTACATAACATATGAATCAATGCTCAATTATTCATGAATTCAACACATGAATGAATCAATCCTCTAATACATTTCATCAAATTAAATATTTATAATAATGGTATTTAACATAGGAGGTATATGAATACTAAAGATTAATGTTTGATTTCAAATCAATTGTATTGTGTTACAGTAAATAATATAATATTATTATATATATATCATATCCTAATGAAATCATTGTTATATAATATGTTAAGTCAGGGTAACATCCATATGAAATATCTACATAATAGGACGTGATATATCTAATAAAAAACACATATTATAGGATTTTACTTATTTATGGAATATATATAATGATACACATATCAAAAAATCCATAAATCATAACGTTCACTCAGTCACTACCTATATATAATTTTTCCCCATATTTAGTCTAACACTTATAACCTTAGTTTATTTCATGAAATATTAATTGTTATTCCAAATACTATAGATAAATTCACATTAAGTATTAAAAATATAATAAATAAAAATTATTTAAGAAGTGTTATATCTATTTTTTATTTAAAAATAAGAAACTATATAACCTTATCCTTGTACACATTTCTCACACTACTAACATCCTTCCATTATTTATTAATATTAATCCTATTTTGTTTAATAATTTTAATATTTAACCAACAAATACATTAAAGATAATAAATATTGTAACCATAGTAATTTAGAGAGATGTTGTTTTTTATGTTGAGTTTATTTGGTGTTTATTTTTTAATTTATATTTTTTATTGATATATTGAATAGAAAAATAGAGAGACATTAAATTTTTATTTTTCGATGGATCCTGATTACTTCTAGTATGTTATCAAAACATAACCGCAGAATAATAAATTTATCCTAAAAACTATATATCATACGATTATATATATTTTACCTAAAATATAATATAATTTTTATATATACAAATTAATTTTATAAATGATTACCATATTTTTTTTATTCAAAACGTATTTACAAAAAATATTGTCTTGATCATGTAAAAAAATTAAACTATTGATAATGAATATAACTACCCAACCATGAAAAATATATTAATTGTATACTTATACAAGAATTCATTTTATTAACCTATTGAATATTTTTTTGTTTAGTGTTTTAGATAATTAGTTCATCACCCTTAAAAAATATAACATAATAAATTTGATACATCCACTTAGTATCCATTTTTCTTATAATACAAAACTTTTAAGATATTGAACGTTTTATATTCATGAAATATCTTCAAAAATTACATATTAACCTAATTAATATCCATAATAATCTTTAAAATACTATGAAAAATATTTGAAAGCATGGGATGAGCTCAAAAATATTAGTATTTGACGTATAAAAATAAAGAAAGAAAACGGTTAGTCCATGAAAACTTATCAAATTGTGTGTTTTAACAATAATCATTGAGCTCCAAATAAAAATATTATATCTAATAAATAAACCTGAATACCAATATATTTTCATAAGAAAAGTCATCAGAAATTATGATGGAAAAATTAAACTCATAATGGTTTGTTTTCAATAATGAAAAAATCATGAATAATTTTTCAAAAAAGTCATACATTTCACACATAATAAGTATCATAAAATTTTCTTTAAAATTATGATCATTAGTCTAAATTGTTATATAATAAGATTATCATAAAATACCAAAAAAATTGTTGAAAAATCATGGAGTAACATTGTATATAATTTCCATATTATATTTATAATTACTCTAACAAATGGACTAACATTCCTAGTAAATTCCAGTAATCTCTTTGGAGAAACCTATAACTGATTTACTCTGTCCCTTTACCAAATGTTTTGGAGAGCTATATTAGTCCCAAACATCATTATGAGAAATATATAGCTCACCCATCACCATAAAATATTTCCAATAACCATAATATAATAATAACACATGAAATATTTAATTTCCATCATCATACTCATAAAAACATATTTTTCACCCTAAGAAAATCATTTCTATATATCGAAATATCCATTCCATTTTATTTTTTTAAAATATACATAATAAAAGGAGGTAGGGTGTTTAATGTAAGAAAACATGTAATATATTAATGGAACCCACACATAAAATAATGGTTACAAAGGTGGAAAAATCTATTTACACCGTATATATTTAATAGAACATTTTTTTGCCTTTTAATAAAATCATTCCGTATAAAATACATAAACTGATTCCTATATAAAAATTTTTAAATAAATTAAAAAGTGATATAATATTTAATTTATAATACATTTATTTCCTTCTAAATACATCAATTAAAATAATTTTCTGAAAATGTATATAGAAGAAAAATATTTAAAAATTGATTCTTTGACGAAATAAATTTTTTTTATGGTAATGTTTTCGTTACCTTGAGCCTGAATCATTACTTATGTTATTTAGCTTTCAAAATAATAAAATTATGTTAATTATTTAATTTATTAATAAACTTTTTCAATTATATTAATTCTTTAATTTTATTTATAGTCATGTAAAATTAAATTAACTAATCAATTATGTTCACATCATATATTTTGATAATATTCGACTCATATATCCAAAATATATTTTCTTCGTTGACATACGTTGATGATGTAATTATCCCATAATATCTAGGAAAATAATCAAGAAATATTTTTATTTTTATACATTAATTATACTTTTAAAACAAACCGTGAAAAATGGTTTTGTAAAATGAATTGCATAACAATCAAAGAGATTGTAGGACATACACACACCTGAGTAGCATTTTAATTTTTGTTAGAGAAAAAGATAAGGATGATATGTATACATTTAAATTATAAAAAGTATTATATCATAAATATAATATTTTATCTTTAAATTAACTTAAATATACCACGATTGTGATATCGTGATGAAAAATGAATTACATCACTTTGTGGAGGTGGGAATCCTCACCTCCGCAGAAACAACATTATCATCATTAAATTGATGAATGGTGCGGATGTTTATGATATATTATCTTTAAACAATAAAAATTATGTCATGAATATCACATATATACATTAAATCTATAATTACAACACTATTTGAGAGGTGTTGATTGAAAATGAATTAAATCGGTTCACATGGTGTTAATCCATCGTACATAAGAATGATGGTTTCATCTCCCATTTGGTTGAATATGAGAAGTATATATGTTATTAAATTATCTTAAAAACATATTAGTATATTTAAGATACTAATTTTATTATTTAATCATGGTTTAATAATATTTTATGTATTTACTCAAAGAAATAATAATAAAATGCTCGCATAAGAGTTATACCTCTTATTTAGAAAACCTCATTATGTTTATATATAAAGCATCACTAGCTTAGTATTTTGATAAAAATAGGACATCTGGGAATTGTGGAAGGATGGTATTAAGGTGTTTGGGTAGTAATAATTTGAAACAGAAGGCTCTTTAATTGTACAATGGATACGATAGATGATGTCTTTTTATATGTGGGGGAGATGACACATGTATAATGTTGTGAAAAGATCAAATATATTAATGTCTTAATCAATCAAATTTTTCCAAAAATAGACCATTTAAAAATATTAGATTATATAGGGTGTGAATATTGAAATAAAATAATATTTAAATAATTTTTCGTCGTTTATCCACTATCACTATTGTCTATCCCTTGGTAAACCTGTTTTAACATAATCATGGAACCATGTTTTTAATAGTTTTAATCTTCATTATGACAAAAAATTAAGTTAAAATTATTAAATAATATTAATTATTATTATTCAATGTATGGAATAAATTTTATCAATTTTAATTCATAGATATGAAATAATTTAATATAAATTTGAAAAATGCGATGAAAAATGATTTTTTAGAAAAATGAATTTTTATGTATGAAAAATATTTTATAACTAATTAGAGTATAATTTTGTTTAAAATAACATTTATTGTATATTTTTATAATAAAATCTATTTAAATTTTGAAAATAATCCAAAATATTACGTGACATTGTAAATAGATGAATAGAAAATATGGTTTTTAATGAAAATTAGTATTTTGACTATTCATTGAAAAATCTATCTTTTCAGAAAATTATCAAAAATTAATCCTAAGATGAATTCTAAATGATTAATTAAAAATTATGTTCATTTTTTAAATATTAAATTATATAAATTAGAAACAAATATTTTAAATAAAACCATATAATTCATTAAAACAAAATTTAGTTAGAAATAATTTTTTTTTATTTTCATTGAATCTTAACTAATATTATTATAATCAATATAACATCATAAAATATAATTAATTATTATTAACATGTAATGAAGTTGATTTACTATAAATATTATTGGTGTTGATATATTCTTCCCCCATTTGGAAATTAAATCCATATAATTTTATTCATTATTTAAACATGTTTGGATATTTTTCCTTCATTGCATTTTATAATTTCTATATTTCTTCATCAATGATGTTGTATTTGAAAAAACATTTACATAGAAAAAACATTTAATTCTAAAACACTAAATTTCATTTTTCATGAATATGTACTTGTTATTCCTCAAAAGAATTGTTTTTTTCATCTAAAATACTTCACGATCAAAACATGAGATAAATTTGACACATATTATCTTAAGAAAAAACTTGAAATATGTCATGTACATAACATAAAATAGTAGTAAAGGACACTTGGTAAAAAATCTATTAAATATTATATAAAATTTAAAACGGTCTAATAAACCACACACTTAACATCGACCTTTTACAAAAATGAATACCATGTTTCCCAATATATAATTAAAAAAACATGAACACCTACCTTGAATTAAAGAAATGTAATCAAATTATTTTCATAACTTTACTCCTTTATTTAATTCATCCTCATATATTGTTGAATCATATTCACTTTTTCAAACATTTATTCAAACAATTTTAGTCCCAATAACTTTATTTCCATGACTAAATCACAATATGGTAGAGTTCAACACTAATTTACCTATAATTCCCCAAAAGTTATCATTCCTATTATAGAATGAAAATTTTTATTATAAGAAAAATAAATTGAAGTAACATGTTTGTCCCAACATCCATGATAATCCACTGAAATAGATAGATTCATATCCTCCAATGACTAAATCGTTCGCTCTGATTATCCATCATATTGATGATAAAAGGAAGAAAAAATATTTAATTCAGTAATAAATGACTTATAATGTCCTTCACAAAAATTAGAGCTGATTTTGAGATTAATATCAGATACAATTGAAATATTTTCACCTTGTAATCTAATTATTTTTATAACACAATTCTATGAAAGTTTATGAAATTAAATATTATATCGAGTGAGCTGAAAATGATTCTATTTATTTAATCATTAAACAATTATGAAAATCACATTATTACCTAAAGATATATTTTGAAATCCATCCATGAAATACTTGGATATATGATCCTTTTCTATTCGATCATTGGACAAGGCTGAAAAATCATATATGGTAAATTTCATTCACCTTTAGCTTCTTGAAAATTCCAATTGTTCAAAGTAAAATTATTAATATATTTATTGATTATTTCCCTCAAAAAATGTTAATAAATGTATCTATACATTTTTATACTACATGGATGTATAAAAAATATAGATATTTGAGACTTATTCAATAATTATTTCTGTAATTGGGGTTATATGAAACATATAACCTTTTTCTGATTATTAAAAAACCATCATAGTTAATCATAAATTCAAGATATTTAACTTTATTAACCAATTATACCTTTTCCTATATCTCATGATCTTCCTTCTATGATTTCAGTAATACTATCTGATAATTATGAATGTACATGCACCTAAACAAATATAGGTAGTTCCTTCATGAAATAGTTTAATCCAAATTCATCAAAAAATTAACCAAAAGGTCATGTTGTAAACATAACATGGTCAATATAACACTCTATTTACCACTCAAAGTATCATCTATTATATTTTTTAATTGGATGATAATTAATTACAATGTTTTCATAATTTATAAATTCTATCCATATTATATGCCTAATGTTGAACTCTTATTTATTGAATATATAAGTAAAAATTTTAATATAATTATATATTTCATAATTTTGTCCAAGTATATTAGGTCCCTAACATTTTAAATAAAAATCCACATCCCCCAGTTGAAGGTAATTTATATGATAATTTTTATCATGTGGTTTTAATTTACATGTAGAATAAAAAATTACACAATCATTATGAATTAAAAAACCCAATACCTTTAAAAAGAATCAGAATATATAATAAATTCACCATTTCAAGATGGAAGGGACAAGATTAGATTATTTGTTATTCTTATTTTTGAATTCATAGAAATAATAATCAAATTCCATTATTATGATAAACCTAACTCATTTTCGTGTAAAATTGGTTAGTGGTCAAGATAACCGTGTAATGGTTTTTACAACCTGCCGATAATTTCCAAATAATCCATATAAACTAATAATATTAATAACATTTATAGTAATATCCCATTAATAAAACACTTTAGTTTTTACAGAATGAACAATTGTTCCATATTTATTAAACATATTTCTAAGGAATGAAATCATATGTGACCAAAAACCATATTTTCTACAATTTTCATATAAATGATTCATATAATTAAATGTTGGGGAAACTAAAATGCATTTATATTTTAAATTCATGAACATACTCAATCAAATATTACAACGTGTTTGTAAACATTGACATCTCTTGAATTTTTCATAATGTTTGGGTAAATGCCATGAAGGCCTGAGGGCATCTTTGAGGAAAATATAAACATGATGAAGGCTATGAAAATTGAATATATGGTTATTATGGATTCATTGAAACTGAAATTATTTTCTCATTATTCATTTTATTCCTTAGATACTAGTATGTCACAGTGTGTAGGATAATTCTACCCTAATGTGGGATGATTTAGTCAATCCTTTAGACACTTCATAGATGAATGATATTGTTGGATGCTTCATAATTATCTTCATGAAAGTCATGATTTAAGAAAAAAGTTGAAACCAACATAGATGTAATGTAGATAAGTTTTTCCATTTATTTATACATCATTGTGTTTTTATATCATATAGATATCATGTTTTTGGTTTCATTATAACATCCATTACTAGAATAAGTTTTATTTGAAAATTAGAAATTTATCAAGAGTATCAATGATTTCCATGATTCATATTATTCATGAAATAATGTTTCAATTTTAGAATAATTAGATACTAAATTGGATACCATAATAAGAAATATCAAATTTATTTTGATTAATTGATATAACAATAATTATAATAAAATATGATATAGAATTTGAACTATGGCTTCGATTATTATATGTAATACCACAATCTATGATTGGATTGCATCATAAAATATGTGATATTGTAGCGTGTGATCTACTAAAAATCCTTGGGGTTTTGATATATCAAAGTGTATGATATATGGAGTAATATAATTTGAAAACATTGAATTACACTATTTTCATACTATAAAATAGAACATTGTATCATCACTACAATATGGGGAATATTGTTAGATATAACTCATAGGAACCAAATGTCATATTTTAATCCATTGTATACCAATTATAAAAGCATGATTTTATATTTAAACTACATAGAAACATACAAAATCGAGATACCATAAAATATGAATGATCGTGATAAAATAAATTATCATTTTTTTAAAAAATCTATTAAAACCCATGATATAGGGTTCTCAATGTATTATATCTTATGAAATATTTGTATATAAGAAATTAAATGAGATTATTTTTTAATTTTTCAATCATGAATATAATTTTATAAATTTTAAATATTTTTAAATAATATAAAAAGTTTTATAGGTTATCTGTCTAATTTATTAAGTGTTTATTAATTAATTTATTATGAAGAGTTTAAAATTAATTATTTAATGTATATAAAACATTTAATAGATAAATATACATGATATTATTCGTTAACATTAAATAGTTTTTAGTTTTTATGATGTGAATTTTAATATTGATATAAAGTGTTCAAATAAAAATTGTATGGAAATTTATAAAGTCTATAAATTATTAAATGAGGAAAAATAAAAATAAAATTATATTTAATTATAAATATTTCATAATTATTAATTTTAGATGTTCAAATTAAAATGACTTATTTGATGAAACTATTAGAACCATATTATATAGATTTTTTATAATTTACATGATCAATGTTCAAATAAAATTTAATATGTGATATTTTTATTATGTGAAATTTTTATATATTATATTTTAATAATTTGTGTTTATAAAATTTTTAATATCATATATTTATGTAGACAACATATAAAGGATAATGAGTAGCTTGGGATTTAAAAGACTAGTAAGGAAACCCTGTAAGACTACATGATGTCCATGGTTCAATCAAGGTTGAAATTCAATTTGGGGGATATTAATGAGTGGTTCATTCCCCTCATAGTAGGGGTGATGGGAAAATTGTTGCATAATAAGGAAGGATGTAATGTAGATGGACATTCATGGGGGAGATGAATTTTTATTTCCCTTGGGTGGAGCACAATGTGGGTATTAACCTTCGATGAAGATAATGTAGTAATAGATCAATGGGGGTATTGTTAGAAATAATAAAACATATAATGAATTGTATACTAGTATGGTTAAATTTAATGGGGATTGGGTGGAGTGCATTGATGGCTATGTGGTGGAGCAATCTGAGTGTAGCTGTCATGGGCAAGGTGGGCCAGGGCCTTCAAGCATCAATCAACGGGCATACACAGGCATTCTGGGGACATTAATCTGGGGTATATTCATTGGTGATTCATTCTTCTCATAACAAGGGTGATGGGTTGGTTACGGCATGATATGGTTGGGTTGTGCATAGAGATGCAAGAATGGTGGAGGTGAATTACAACTAGGTGTGGGTGGAGCACGATTTGGGCATCGACCATCGATAATGATGATGATGGTGGATCTTACTAGGGTTATCGATTGTGATTATACGGAACATAAGGTATAAAAAAGTGGATTGGAGATCTCCGATGAGAAGTCGGATGATTTTTTATGTAGGATAGACAACATAATAAGATGGTTGCTAGAAACATAGGTATAAGAACCAAGATTTATTTCCAATTATGGATGTGTGGACTTCAAAATACAAGGTCTGGTTGAGGCTAGTACAAGGCATGTTTATTAATTTAATGCGTCATGTAATTATATGTTTAAATTATTAATCCGACCGAGGTCACCTCACATCTCCAGAACTTTTGGCTTCTTCCTCAGTTTCGTATTGGAGAGTGACATACAAACATGAATCTTTGAGCGCCTCATGTTCTTCTATCTGAGCTCAAATTAAGGTTTCATTGGGGTCATTGGATTCCCCCAATTATGTTCTCCCCTTTCCTAGAGCCTCTATTCTCTATTTCTCCTCCTTGTTGAGTTATCCAAGGATGAAAAAGTTTGACCTTTTTTTATATCTATAGTGTCATAGTCTGATTCAAGGGTTGACGTTCAACATTGTTCAACGAACAACATTGAGGAATGTGGTTTGAAAACTTTTAGAGTTTTATTCGAGTTATATATGCCTAAGTGTTGATTATCTGTGATTTGGGTATTTCGCATTAAGGAATTAAACCATGTTATCATATGACTTACATTTTTTGATATATTAAGGGCTTTCGTTGATATTTTGTGCCATCTTGAATCAAAATCTATAATATTAGATTATTTTAATTCCTATTGGAAAATAAAATAAACCATTAAATTTCATGTTATATTAATTATTTATTGAAAAATTATTTACCACATGTTCCCTATGTGCACTAAATGTACAACTAATGGCCCCATTTTTCATCAACATTCACCACCTGGTTTTATCGATATACCGAAGATATCCTATAAAAATTTCCACCCAACAAATGTGAACACAATCAATTCATAAATATAGATGAAATGTAATCATGTTAATGAGTGCAACAAGAATCATAAAACTCTATCCCTCCTACTTCATCATAGATTTTATTATCAAATTGTGATAAAATTGATGGTAACTCTCACATATACAACACTCCCATGCATTCTAGATATCATCCTAAATGCTCTCATCGATGAGATACCATAAAACCTAAAAATATATTTTAATATCTAGTTATTAATAAAATAAATTTAAAAATAAATATTATTTATTTACGTACCATCCAAGTATCAAACATGTGGTGATAAATATTAATGGGAATATCATCCCATGTGAACCATTCATCAGAAAAATAATTGAAAAATATAGCACTCCCTTGTAAAATAACAATATAATAAAATCAATGAAAAAAGAATAGATAATCAAACAATTATTAGTTAAATAAATTAAGGATAACTAACTAATATACATAGGTAAATGTATCTCTACATGCATTGAATGATGTCATGATGTAGAAATCACATTAGGATAGGTTCAGAAATCATCAATTGGACAAGACCACAGCCACTATAAGTCCTCCCTAAACTACCACCAGACTGAGGGTCAGATGATCCAACATCATCTTCTTCGAGAGGTAGAACATCATCATAAAACTAATGAAATAAATCGAGGTCCCTCTAAAACAAGAAATGATTGTTGTCAACAAATAGCCAAAACCTACTATTATATATTGATATATATTATATATGAATATAATGAGTATTTAACTATGTCAATATTCATTTTCATCATCATAATCATATCTTACGATGTCAATGTCGTTATATTCCACCTCAGTGTCATCAATTTCCTTATGAGATTTAGTTTCATCATCTCTTTTAATTTCAAATTAATTTATAACGTCATTAACATCATTCTCACCATTGACCCTTAATTGTGGGGTGTTATCATCGATATTCATGTCTCTTCAAGAAAAATATTTATTTGGGGTTTTCTCTTGAATAATTTAAATTACTATCACATCACTTGAACCACACTCACATTACGTTAACTAATTTTCTCATGATTTAATTTTTATTAGGTGACACTAATAATCTAATTCTTTTAATGTTGCACAATAATTAACTTATTTAATTTTATTTTCCTGATGAGCCACTAAATATTGTTCATTTACTATAAGAAGTCTTTTATATTTAATATCAATGATTCCAAGGGTTGGATGAACATGCAAGACTCTCTTAGTGTCCAACCGTTAACATTTAAACAACATTATATAATTCTATCCTAGATAACACTATTCAATAATTTCATCAAACATGGCATAAAATTCAAATCTTATTTCTCAATGATGATATCCATTTATGAATGAACCACTATTAATTGTTTTTTTTTTCTCCGTATTCATGTGTATGAAATCAAAAGTCTATCATGGAATATACTTTATAAGATTTAAACATTTTGGATGATAGGTTACTCAAAACACACAATCAGTTATAAATTTTACCATCAGGTTGAGATACATAAAAATTTATAAAAAATTAATCAATATGAAAATTAATAAATTAATTTTATATGTTAAACCATAAATAATATATGTTACTAGTTTTTGAAACCAGTTGAAAAAATTATTTTGTCGACGTTCTTCGAGAGAAACTTCTATAATTTGTGGAAGCTGTTTATTAATATGATTATCATATAACCAAAAAATGAAATATGAATAATTTAATATAACAAAGATTATAGAATAAGTAATTGGATCAATCAATGTAAAATGGGGTCATTTCTTCACAGTTGATTAGAATGTATGTATGAGCTCTATAAAGTTCATTTGCTAAAAACCATCCTTCATGATCTCCACTGAAGCCATGTTTGGGAATATAAAAAACTGATAATTGATTTCTAATTTCATAGTTTACATTTCTCTTATTACATACCATGAATTTGGGTTTTGGGGGATAATAATTTTCAAAATAATGAGATAAAAACATAAATTTATTCTTGAAATAAGCTTATGTAATTTATCCTTCAATCGATCCTTTATTACACTTGTTTTAATTTTTTCAGGCATATATTTAAAGGGTACATCCATAAAAGTTTTATATAACCTCCAAATTTTTCTTCATGTGAACAATGTAATATGAAATGTTTCATTGAGTCAAATAATGTCAACGAGATGATTTTTACCAGTTTGCATTAAATTAAAACAATATCTTCATGTGGTTTAATTTGTGCATTTTAGTCTATTTTCATTGCAAAAATTCCTCAAACAATTTATGTTATGTCTGTTACTGCACCCAAAATCATTAAATTCAACATACATCTTAATCCAATTGGCATTAGTGTTTCCATTATCACATGAAAGTTGTGAATTATTAATTCGATAATGTGACCATTTTTAACACATCTATACAAACTGGATGAATAACCATATTGAAGTATCAAATCTACAATCCACTAACAAAATAGTAATCTATTTTTTGGACAGTTTAAACTCAAAATTTTACTTCATGAACTTCTATGCTCTATCATTTTCAAATAGTTCATGTTCTGGTCAGCTACAAATTTTATCAATATCTAATCTTGCATTTACTTTGTCATTGGTCTTACCATATGTATCTAAAACTATATAATATTAATTTTCAAAATCATTCATCTCAATATGCATAACATCCTACATTTTAAAGACCAAAAAATATGACCAATATGGAAGATCCCAAAAAAAGGTCCATTTTAACCAATTGTGTTCTTTCCCTAAGCCATCATTTTTATATAGGTTTATTGTTTGTCCAAATGTGATGAGAGTCAATGAAGAGAAAATTGATTATACCTTTGTATATGGGATCATTGTTGGATGTTCATCTATTTCAATTATACATTTTTTGAAATGATATTTATTTCTTCATAAAGGATAATCAGATGGGAAGAATCTGTGATGATAGTAAAAAAAATTAAGGTATTTTTCCATCGATTAGCATAAACTCTTTCTTGTCTCTCATATTGTCTGGGCATGATTTTTTACCATGTGTACTCTAGCCAGATAACATGACATATCCTAGTAAGTCACTAATTTTCCCCATCAATGAATATTTTAGAATAAAATTATGTTTCACAGTGACTTCATATGTATTGATACCATTACTACATAAAGAATTTAACTCATCAATAAATGGTTTAAATTAAACAAAAATAATTTTTTTCAGATTGCCTAGAATTAATAAGGTCAAAAATATGTATGACTCATTCATCTAATTCCAAACAAGTAAATTATATAGAGTTATAAAAAAGGAATACATGAATAATGACTACTATAAGAACCAAATTGATAGAATCCATCAGTAGAAAAACCTAGTCACACGTTTCAATATTCTAAAGGAAAATGCATATCCACTTTTTCAAAATGTTTTCAGGAATAACTATCAGAGGGATGATTTAGGATTTTTCCAGTTGAAAAATTTGTTTTGTGACATGAAATCAATGCTACTATGTTCTGAGACATAAATAAGCACTGCAATATTTGTGTAAGAGGGAAATATCTCAACTATTTTACATGAATCAATATATAATTTCTTAGTTGAGACTCATTCAACCTCTATTTTCCACATGTGGGACAATGTTCCAATGAATTATTTTCACCATAATAAATTATTAAATTATCTTAACAGGCATGAATCTTATGATAACCATGACCCATTTTAAGACCCATCTCCTTTCACACATAGAAATTTTTAGGCAACACATTTACATTATGTAATAGTGTTTTAACATAAATGAATATATAATCAAAACAGTTATTTGACATTTTATTTTATTATTTAAAAACCATGAATTTGGAAAACTCTTAAAATTTTCTTATCTTTCATCTAGGATATAAGGATGCCTTAGGAGACCACAAAAAACTCATAAAATTGAGATGGTTCAAACTTAGGAGTTAAATCAATATCATCCTAAGTTTTATTTTCTTGAATAGATAGACCTACCACATCATGTAGTAAATTTTGAAACCGTAATGGCATAAGAACCAATTTATTAGTATTTCCTCTAGAATTACGTTCACCGTGTTGATACAAGAAAAATAATGTGGTTGAAAAACAAAATGAAATAGATGGCCTCCATTTTTTTCAAATGTGTCAAACTTCTTTAGAGAACATTTTTTACATGGAAATTTAATTATCCCTTCTAAAAAAATTCTGGTTTTGATGATGCAAATAAAAATAAAGCTTTAACACCCTCAATATATAGAGGATTTAAAACAGAATAGTTTGGATTCCTATGCGGATTTATCCATGAATAGTCATCAAATAATGATTAATTCTAACATCATTATTCAATATTTCTCTAAGAATATAAAATAATAAGTGTTTTTTAAAAAATTTATATTTACAAATACTATCTAAAATAGATATGAAATGTAAATTATCATTTCTATAAATTTTTATTAAATTCAATTATTTCATATTTATTTTTAATGTTTTTTAACGTTTTTAATAATGTAGACTAATCAAAAGTAATTTATAATAATTTAAACTAATTAAATATAATTATTGGTAATTATAGTTATTTTATTCTAATTTCCAATAATTAAAAATGAAAAATTTCAAGCAGATTGGTAGTAGATATTTTTCAAGACGGCTCGTCTTCTTGCAAAATTCTTTAACTGAAATCACTGTGAAAAATATGCTCTGACGTAAGAATATCCATTTTCATATGTAGGAGAATGTAGAGCAGGGAGACCTCTCCATTCTACTCTCCATACTAGTGTATACACAAATGGATATCCAAACATGGGATCAGATTTTTCATAATGTTTTTAGTTGGACAAAGATGCAAGGAGATGATCTCTCTAGAAAAAGAGCTTATTTTGTCCGACTTATCATCTCCTTGTAACATTCTCTCCCTAAAATTAATATGAAAAATTTTCTCTAACATACGCATATCAATTCTAGGGAATATTAAAACGTATATTTATACATTAGAGCATATTTTTCATAATGATTTCTGTGAGAGAATGATGCATGGGGGTGGGCCATCAAGAAAAATGAATACCTCCGATCTAGATGAAATTGTGCCAAATTATTGAATATTATTGATAATTATTCCAAATTGGTGTATATTGTTCCAAATTGTTTCGAAATATTTATAATTACTAAAAATTTTAACTATTTATGTCCAATTGTTACTAATTGTTCATATTTGTTAAAAATTATTACAAATTTTTAATAATGGTTACCAATTATTACAAATTGTTACTAATTATTACTAATTGTTTCTAATTATACCTAATTATAACTATTTGTTACTATTTGTTAATATTTTTTCATATTGGTTCCTATTTTTTCCTATTTTTTCGCAAATCAACTTATTTTTTCTTATTTATTACTAATTAATTCTAATTATTCCAAATTAATCATATTATTCCTAATTATTTCTAATTATTCCTAAATTAACCTTAGATATTATCAATTAATCCTATTAATTACTAAATAATCTTAATTATTACTAATTAATCCTAATTAATCCAAATAATTACTAATTAATCAATATTATTACTTATTAATTCTACTTATTCGTAATTAATCCCATTTAATCGAAATTAATCTTAATTATTAACAAATAAACCTAAATCATACTAATTTATCCGAATTAATCATTATTGTTCTTAATAAATCTTAATTATTCATAATTGTTTTTAATTATTCCTAATTAATCATATTTATTATTTAATTATTCTTAATTCTTACTAATTAATGCTAACCATAACATATAAATGCTAATTATTACTTATTAATCCTAATTATTACCAATTAATAGAAATTATAACAAATTAATCCTAATTAATCCTAATTAATCTACATTATTCATAATTATCTGTAATTATTACTAATTAATCCTAATTATTACTAATTAATCCTAATTATTCCTAATAAATCATAATTATTACTAATTATTCGTAATTAATAATATTTATTCCAAAATATTCCTAATTAATATTTATTTTTCCAAATTAATAATAATTAATTCTAATTAATCCTAATTATTCATAATTATTTCAATAAATTGATAATTATTACAAAATGATCTTAATTATTTCTAATTAAACATAATTATTACAAATTAATTTTAATTATTACTAAATAATCTTAAATGTGAGTAATTAATCATTATTAATCATAATTATTCCTAATTAGTCATAATTAATCAAAATGAAAAACAATTATTACTAATTTTTACAAATCAATACAAATTATTACTAAATAATCCAAATTATTACAAATTATTACTAATTATTACTAATTATGAATAATTATAACTAATTATTACAAATTTTAATAATTATTAAAAATTATTACTAATTATTACTGATTATTAATAATTATTACTACTTATTATTAATTAATTCTAATTATAACTAATTAATCCAAATTATTACTAATTAATCCTAATTATTACTAAAGAATCCTAATTATTTCTAATTAATACAATTAATATAATTAATCTTAATTACTACTAATCAATCGTAATTACTACTAATTAATATTAATTATTACTAGTAAATTCTATTTGCTAATAATTAATTATAATTGTTACAAATTGTTAATAATTGTTATTAATTATTCCCATTAATACTAATTAATACTAACTATACCTATTTATTCAAATATTTTACAACTTATTCTTATTTATTACTAATTATTAATAATTATTACTAATTATTACTAGTTATTACTAATTAATCCTAATTATTACTAATTAATCATAAATATTTCTAATTAATCCTAATTATTACTTATTATTCCAAATTATTACTAATTGTTAGTTATTACTAATTCTTACTAATTCTTACTAATTATTTCTATTTAATACTAATTATTACTAATAGTTACCAATTATTCCTATTTATTTCTATTTATTGCTAATTAATGCTAATTATTCCTTATTATCTCTAATTATTCATAATATAACTAATTATTACTAATTATTCATAATTATTACTAATTAGTCCAAACTAATACTAATTAATCTGAATTAATCTGAATTATTAATAATTAAAATTAATTATCACTAATTAATCATAATGATTAATAATTATTACTAATCAATCCTAATTAGTACTAATTAATGCCAATCAATACTAATTATTACTAATTAATTCTAATTGCATCTATTCATTTCTAATTAATACTATTTAATTATTATTATTTCTATTTATTACTATTTATTTCAAATTATTGCAAATTATTTTTATTTATTCCTAACTATTCTTAATTATTTCTAATTATTTCTAATTATTCCTAATTATTCCTAATTACATATGATTAATCTTAATTAATACTAATTAATCCTAATTAATCGTAATTATTACTAATTAATCCAAATTAATACTAATTAATCCCAAATATTACAAATTAAATTTTATTATTTCTAATTAATAATAATTATTACTAATTAATCTCAATTATTCTTAATTAATACAAATTGTTACTAATTAAACCTAATTATTACTAATTAATCTTATTTATGACTAATTATCATTAATTATTAGTATCTATTCTTAATTATTACTAATTATTAATATTAATTCCTAATTATTATTATTTATAAATATTTATTTCAATTTACTAGTTATTAAAACTGATTTTAGTAGTTATCACCAAATATTTCTAATAATGTCTAATTATTAATATTTTTTTCTAATTAATACTAATGGAATTAATACTATTCACATGTATTTGTAAAAAAATACCAATGAAAAATATAATGATCTAATAATTGTTGACACATTAAAATAATTATTAATAATATCAATAAAAAAGATATAAATAAAAAATTATAGAAACAGATAAATACCTTAAAAATGGTTCTTTTAGTGGATTTACTCTACAAGGTTTCTTCCAATATAAAATATGCTACATAGAAAAATTTTGAGAGAAAAACTAAAAATAGAGGGAGAGATAGGAGAAGAGAATGGAGTGGAATGTGAAGAAAAACAAATAGAGGTATATATAGGTAAGGTTAGTTGTGATGAGTTTATTTTTGACGAGACCCATCGCAAATACCAACCCCCTATTAATGAGTGTCGGTGGTTAAAAGGTATTTGCAATAGAGGATAAATCTGATCACAATAACTAAAAAACGATGTCGGGTATTTGTGACGAGTTCTAATGCTCTTCTCAAATATAATTCCCATGATTTGGCGTGTAACCTACACCAAAACTTTTGTGAGGACTGTCGTCTACCATTGGAAATAACTCATCGTAAATACTCCATTTTTCAGTAGTGATGTCACAATATGTAGTCATTTCTGAGGGCACTACTACCAACCATGTCTATGACTGAGGGGATACGGGTGTCAGAGCAGTATCCTCCTCCCAATTTATCAGCGGATGGTGGTCCACAATCTACAGAGATATGGATTGAGAAAAATTCAGTGATTTTTTATTATTCTGAAACACCTCCTGAGAGGATGGTCAAGCTCGGTGATTACATGATATGTGGAGCAACAATGTGTTGGTGTGACGTATTGAACTAAGCTGAGGTGTTGCGAGATATAGGTTGGGCTTACATCCAAACTAGTTTTTTGACTACTTTTACCCCACAACTATGCGAGTAGTGCAGACTAGTGAGTTCATGCATCTAATTCCAAGCATGATGACAGTTATGGATTAATCGACACACATTACAAAGTTTCACCATTTTGCACTGATGTACCTAATAAACATGATTTCTAGAGTGTGATGTTACGATGAATGAATTTTGAGTGCTATCAAATCTCAGATCAACATTTTCATATTGACTTCTATCACTGATATGGTGATTCAGGAGCTGATTACCGAGTGAAACTAGAGGGATACTCGGGGTAATGAACAAGGGAATGTTGTTCCTCAACCCAGTTGATCTATATCTTCCGGCAGGATGCACCATTTTGAGGCTTCCCATGAGTGAGTGCTAGTCAGGATGTGAGTACTAGTATCTTGGTGTTTTTTCATCATTGTTTTAGGCGAGGCCACATGAAGAACCAATGAGACCGAGAACCAATTGAGTGCCGAGATAGCAGTAGGATGGGGAATATGTAGTGGTTTTGAAGGATCTTCTTTCCATCTGCGAGTGTTAGGGGGATAGATATGACATCAAGTTCTGGAGCAGGTTCTACAGATCCAGGTCAGGTAGGGAGCTGGAGCAGTGATGATCAGTTAGGCTGAGGTAGTGGTGGTCATAAAATAGGTATCCAGACACTAGTTACACCTAGACATCAGACTGGGCCTACTCCTAGTAGTGAGGTTATATCAGATGGTTGTGGTTTAGGCCATTTATATTATGTGTAGCCTACCCCCGAGGACTATGGTGTTGGACTATCTACTATAAGAGATACAATTTTAGTACCCTCAACTATTGAATCTTCTCATTTTGATATAGGTGTATGGCATAGATTTCTATTTACCCCTGTGTTGAAAATACTTGGTCTTATTGTTTTTTCTTCTATGGGTGTTATGATGCTAGAGTATCTAAATGGGTGACGTGCACTAGTGCAAGGAGTGCCCACTTGAATTTGGTAGGTGTCACTTCTTATGGTGTTTGGAAGTCCTCAAGATGTAACGTTTTGACGTCATTATCAAGATGGATTGTCTAGTATCTTATTAGGATTAGATTGACTATAATTACTGGAGAGTGAATTTTACATCACCCGAGGGTGCAGTGATTACTCATAAGAGTGAATGGGATGTACATGTGAGTTGAGCTGGACCTGAGCATCGTGGGCTGGGTGGAGTGACAACCCAGATTGTTAGTTTATACATGTATGATCATGGAGTGAGATAGGAGGACATTCCTCCAGGGTTGATCAATTCCGGGACGTGTTTCCAAATAAATTTAATTGTTTAACTCTTATGAGAGAGATAGAGTTCTACATCGATCTAGTTCCATGAGCTTCATCGACATCCATTCCCCCTTATAGGTTGGCTACAACAATGATTCCAGAGCTCAAGAGGCTGCAAGTGAATTTGGATGATGAGGGGTTTATTCGACCCAACACATCTATGTGGGGTTCCTTGGTTCTTTTGTGAAAAAATACAGATGAAAATATAAGGCTATGCTTGAATTATAAGAAAATGATCAAGATGATGGTTAAAAACTGATATCCCTTTCAGTAGATAAATGACCTATTTAATTAGCTTCGAGGATCATTAGTTTACTCAAAAACTAATTATTGGTTAGGGTATCAATAGGTTCATGTTTTATCAATAATGATACATCATATAGCCTTTATTAAAAGGTATGATGAGTATCTGGTTATTTTTTTCTGTCTAACAAACATGCAAGCGGTTTTCATAGATTTTAGGAACTAGGTGTTCTATCCTTACATGGATTCTTTTTGTGGTGGATTTCAGGGATGATTTCTTGTTGTATTCTCAGAGTCGACATGATCATTACAACAATATTGAGATCATATTGAATACACTGAGAGAGAATAAATTATATTCTATGCTCCCAATGTTCCACTTTTGGATTGATAAAATTCACATCCTGTGTCAAAGAATCTCGTAGATATAAGTAGAAGTGGACCTAGAGAATATGAGAGTTGTAGTTTCCAGGGAAAAACCAAAGAAACGTTATTACAGACAACGTTTCTCAGTGATACCTGGTTAATAAATGTGTTTTATATAGTACATTTCAGGCTTTGTGGCACCATTGATGTTTTTAACTAAGAAGGGTTTGGTGATTTGGTTGTCAGATTCATGCGAGAAAAAAATTTATCAGTTGAAAGGATGGTTAATATTTACAACAGTCTTGATATTTCATGAGTAGAGAAAGATCTACATTGTATACTATAATGATTCAGGTATTGTGCAGGTGGTAGTGCTGATGTATGGGGATAGATTCATGGTGTATTTTTCTCAGTAGTTGGGGCCTCATGAGAAGAATTACCCAACACACAATCATGAGTTATCTGCATTTCTGCATGCATTGAGTTGCTAGAGAAACTATTTACTGGGATAGCGTTTCTGCTATACACCAACCACAAAAGCCTCAAATATTTCATTACACATCACAATCTAAATTTGAGGTAGCGAATATGGGTATAGAACCTTTAGACCTTTGACTTCAAGCATTCATATACACCTGGTAAGGGAAATGCAGTTGCAGATGCACTGAGAAAGAGGACTCACATATTTACAGTGCAACATTACAATAACGAGTTGATGCATATCCAATTTTTCTATGAGATACAGCTTGCGGTGCATGACAGCAAGGATCATACATTTCTATCATCATTAATTTTGACCTCTACCCTCCTAGAAATTTTGAGGATATGGCGACTCTTGGATTCTGAGAGCGTAGTCCTATGAGAGAGTGTGGCAGGTGAGAATACACCTTCTAGTTAGATAGTAGGAGAGGATAATATCCTACCTATACATGTGAATGTTTGGGATGTAGGGTATATACATGAGTAGTTTATGGGGGTGTTTCATGATTTAGTTTGGGTGGTGCATCTCGGGGTCACCAATATATTCTGTGACATGCATCATCAATACTAGTGGTCGGGTATCAAAAATAGGTAGCTAGTTTTATTACGGGTTGTTCTACCTATCAAAATATGAAGGCGATCCATAAGCGACCACTTGGGATTTTACATTAGTAACATATTACATATTGTAAATGGGATGATATAGTGATTGATTTTGTGAATAGGTTACCGCGGTCATCTCGAGGTAATGATGGAACATGGGTTGTTGTTCGTAGGCTTATGATGTTCGCTCATTTCTTTCCAATCAAGGATACCATCATTGTTGACGATCTCAAAAAGTTGAATATCTGTGAGGTAGTCTAACATCACGGGGTCCCTAATTTAATAACTTCATATAGAGACCCTTCAATATGTCTTACTTCTAGAAGTTTTCTCAGAGGGCGTTGGGTACATAGGTGCTTTTGAGCACCACATACCACCCTCAGACTGATGGCCCATCTGATCGTATGATATAGGTGATGGAGTACATTTTGAAAGCATGCATCTTGGATTTTTGGAGCTCTTGGGAGAGGCATATTACCCAGGTTGAGTTTTCTTACAAAAACAGCTACCAAGACACTATACAGATGGCGCTTTATGAGTATTTGTAGGGATGACCATTCTGTTCTCTGATGTATTCGTATATGCTGCTGAGGCAACTTTATTGGGGCCGTGTCTCCAGCCAGAGACTTCTAAGAAGGTCCAAATGATTTAGTATAAGATGGCTACAATAGAGTGTCCTCAGAAATATTATGTCAGTTGCCATAAATGACCACTATTTTTTGAGGTCAAGGATCCTTTTTTCTACAATTTGAGGATTGGAAACAAAATAATTAGAAGGAAAAGTTAGCTTTCCCCAGGAAAATCAGGAAATTAGAGATTCTAGAGAGACTAGGGTTGGGTGGCTATAAATTTTACTTACATTAGAGTTACCAATCCAGTCACAAAATCTATCACAAGTCCTAGCTGTGCCACTATCATTCACACCCATATAATGTTTTTCAGCCCATATATGTTGATTTGTATAAGGAGCATAAAATAAGTATCGTTGACTGGGGAACAAATGTTCTTTAAGTCTATTCATTTCAACCTTTATGGGTTCTAGGGATGCATGACTGTTAACAAGACAAGACATGGGATTGGGAGGCCAACGTAAATGCTCAGTGGCCGGAGTTGTTCTCAAATGAATCTTGACCACCCTTTACAAAGAAATTCTAGGAAAAATTACTATAAGGAGTAATATTTTTATAACCCAAGTTTTAATATGAGATATGAATCCCTTTATTTTTAGTTTAAATTCATTGTTATGTCCTTATGGGTGTACCCATTTTGATCACGTGTGGTTATGAGGTCTCTGGTGCTTTTTTGGAGTCAAAAACCTAGTTTTGGGATGGTTCTGGACTGATGCATGGATAGTAAAAACAATGCGGGGAAGTAAAAATAGTTCAAAAAATATGACGATGTATGGAATTAGGGTCTATTTGGATGCATAGTTTGTGTATAGTGTGTAGTAGAAGTTGTACGTCCATGCAGTTGTTTAGTTGAAATTGCAAAACATTAAAAGAGACTTACCACATATTTATCACGTGATTAGATAGACCATGAATGGTAACTAGGAGAGTTCCCTTGTATATGTGAAATAATTATACAAAACAGCGCATGATTAGAAAAATCCTGTGCCTAAACTATGCAGCCCAGTTTGTTTTGGTAAAATGATTTTTTCACCCCTATTATGTTTTATACCTAAAAAGCCTCCTCCCTTAAATAATTTCACAACAGGGGGTCATTTTGGGAGCCACGTTGAAAGTGTAATATAGGCATTGATCGGATTTATTCATCTGATATAACATATAAGAATGGATCTTATCAACGAATCAGCATCGGTAATGACTATGTTCCTTTTTAACCTTTCTCAATTCTTATGGAAATCGAACGCACAATTTTATTTTAGGATCATATTCCCTAAAATTCAGTTCTTTATATATTCTTCACATATCGCTTAAACCTGGAAAAATATACAATCTATACTGGACGTTCTCTCCAATACTGATCCATGGTTGGTGGTCTATACTTTTATTTTGGCATTTTGTGCTTTTTAGAGTGACCGACCGAGATGCCTCCCATCAGAGTTTTCAGCATGACCCTATTTTTTGAGAGGGTTATCTATAGTATATGTAATAATACCTAGTGGGGATGCCCATAGGATCTATTTTGGATTGTTGGCACCCATTACCTGAATTAAGGTCAACCCATGTGGTGTGCCTATATAAAATTCCTTGGATATACCAGGTCAAATTGAGTAAATGGAATAACTAGAATTGATTACAAGAGTGGGTAAACTCATTGGTTTTTTTATTATAAAGAAATTTGATTAATATTATGTTTTTTTGTGGGGGGGGGGGTAATCCCATGTAGATTGATAAATGGTAAATGGTGGAATATGGGTGGACATACCCATATGATTTGATTATAACGGGCTATAATCCATGGGTGGGTATACACATATTGTGTGTGACTATAAGAGTGGGTATACTCACTAAATGAATTTTTTGGTTATATTTTTTAGTATACCTTGATGATTATGTTTAAATCCATTTTTAAATGTGTGATCTGTATGAACCTGGTTTTTGCTATGAAATTCTTTGGAATATTCTTGATGATATTCCAGAGAAGCACTTTCAGACAGCGTGCGATCCCGAGCCCCGGAGTGGCCGGAATTAAATTTTCAGTGCGTTCAAACTGGAAATCCCAAATAAATAAGATGAATCCTAAATGGCATTCCAGATCAGAGATCCAAGAGTACGGACGGGTCTGGAATGGGGGGTTTTCCCTAGGAACGACATAAAACTTGTCGGCGCGGGATGTTTGGACCCCTCGCCCGCTTCTGAAACGTTAAACGGATTAAATAAATTAATTAATTCGTTTAAGGGTGAAACACTGGTATCTATTAAATGGTGGCTCGGATTGGAAAACTGAGGGCATCGTTGAGTTTGGAGCGTGCCGTTTACCATAGGAGGGGTATAAGTTTCGCGGGCGCGGGCCGTTTGTGAAAAATGGCCCCAGGGGCATTTTCGTAATTTGGTGGCATCGGGCGCTATGTTTAATAACTTTTGAATGGGGTCTCGGAATAAAATTATGAGACCGCCGTTGCGCTCAGAGCGTGGTTCTTATCCTGGGGAGGCTAAATCCCGACCCCGTTGGGAGTTCGGGTTCGGGGCTGTCAGGCGGGCGTTTAAGTGATTTGTACTTAAACACACCCCCTTATTCTTCTTCTTCTTCCTCAAACCCTCCTCCCCCTCTTTCACCTCCGGTGAGAAAGCTTCGGAGAGGCGAGCTCCGGCGAGGCGACTCCGTCATGGTGCGGTGGTGCCGGCGGATCGACGCGAAGCTCCGGGCGAAGCCCAGCGAGGTAGGCGGTCTTCGTATGCGTTTTAATTTTCTAACCCCTCTTTGAATTCAAAATTTAGTGTCTATTTGCAGCCTGATCTTCTAGCCAAGCCCATAATCGTGTATATCTTGTCCCGAGCTTTACAGAATTTTATCCGGATCGAATTTTCGACCACCGGATCGCTTCCGGTGGTCCTCTGAAGTTTTCCCGCCACGAGGCCGGTTACCGGCAAGGTGGTCCAGCGGCAGACGGCGGCGCTCTCCGGCAGTGGTGGCTGGCCGCGATGCCCTTCAGTGGGAGTGGCTGGTGTCGTCTCTCCTCAGCGCAGCGGCCGAGCTCGCCGGAACGGGGCGGCGGACCGGGGTCGCGGCGCGGCGCGACCTCGGTGGACAGAGACCCGCAAACCGCGGGTCACCACAGGGGCACAGCGAGACCGGCCGTCCAGGCCGGTCGGGTGTCGGCAATCCGCGACGAGGTGAGCCGGGCCCGCGGCCAGGCCGCGGGCCGGCTGTGGGAGGACCGGCCGGACCGAGCCTGTCCGCCCCATGGAGTCCCCCCCCCCCTTTCTAACTTTCGACGTCCATAGCATTCGATACAGACGTCCATTTTGTGCACCGTCTACGGCGTTGGGACCCTGGCACCGGGGCGAAGTATTCCATGGTGGTTTCAGGCGTTGAAGCCGAAGTTGAGGTGCGGGCCCCACGACCCGTCTTTTGAGCTGCGTGAAACATTTCACGACTTTTTCGTCGGACGTCCGTTCGGGGAGTGTGAGCAGTTGATGTTGGGTTTTTTTCCGAGGGCATCGCGTTGGCGCAGTCTACCCGCTGTAATTCCGCATGATGGTGCGGGCCACGCAAGGGCCGTTTCAAGAGTTAACGGTGATTTCAAGTTTTATCACCGGGTGACCGTTTTGGACAATTGAATAGTCCATTTCGTGTACTTTTTCGACAGGATAGCAACGGAGCGATCCGTTCGTTGAGCTTCGGGACCAGGATGTGGGTCCTACATGGCACCGCTCGTGTGCGGTGCGCCGGGATGCCCCTTTTTCTCCGGATATCCCTTGCACTCAAGTGAGTAGTTCTTTTGACGTGTTTTACCATGGGGATTGCAATGGTGTGATGCGCCCGACTATTTTCGGGGCCAAGGCTCGAGATCACGGGACGCCATTCGGGCGTGAGGTGGTGTTGGTGACTTTCCCGTCAGAAATCCGTTGGAGGTGAGTAAGTAAAAGATCTCGTGTGTTTTTCCGTGAGGATTACAACTATGCAATCCATTTGGTTGTGTGGAGCCTCTTGCACGATCTTCTTAAATGTGGAGCATGGGAGGTTCTCTAGTGGTGGTTCGCCCTACCTTGTTTGTAGCGGACCCTTGACGTGTGATCGCGCACTCTTTGGAGAGTGATGTAAATGGTTCACGAGATGTGGTTGGCCATGCCTGGGCCTTCAAGGTAGAGTTGTTACATCACACCATTGTTGTGACATTGGGCGCCGTGTGCACGATAGCCCTTGGTCTAGAGACGTGGTATACTATGGGAGTATACGGGAGCGCTTGGAGGTACGTGTGTTTCGTACCTGAGAACGTTTGTGCGCTTGTTTGGGGTTGACTTGGGGCCACACGTCATGTGGGCCCCACGTGCGTGTCGTGTTCTTCTTTCTGTACTTGGACCTCTCGTGGCGTAGAGGATCCCTTTGTGCTCGTTTGTTTGGCTAGCATGGTGGAGTTTATTTCCCCTGGCTTTGTGCTCGTTTGTTTGACCATCAGGGTTGAGTGGTCTCCCCCTGGTTTCGCTTGCGATTGATTGGCCGGAAGCGGTGCTAGTGACACCCAGTGCTGGAGCAGACGTTGCACCTCTTTTGGGAGAGTTGTTCTGGAGTTGGGTGGTTACACGACACCCACTCCGTGTTCGGTTGGCCATTTTTGTACCCACCTGTAGAGATGGGCAGACCGGTTCTGAGTCTTACCCTCCAGCAGGGCTGGGCAGTGGGTTGATCACTGACTTCTAGGGTTTACCCTCCAGTAAAGACTGGGCAGTGGGTCACCCGACGCTATTAGGGTCTACCCTCCAGTAGACACTAGGCAGTGGGTCACCCCACGACCTCTTAGGGTCTACCCTCCAGCAGGGCGGGGCAGTGGGTCACCCGTCATCTAGCTCCAGGTCTACCCTCCACCAAGGCTGGGAAGTGGGTCGCCTGTCGACTAATTCCTAGTTTACCCTCCAGTGGGGCTGGGCAGTGGGTCGCCGGATGATGTGTTATGGTTTACCCTCCAGCGGGGCTGGGCAGTGGGTCGCCGGATGATGTGTTATGGTATACCCTCCAGAGGGGCTGGGCAGTGGGTCACCGGATGATGTGTTATGGTTTACCATCCAGCGAGGTTGGTCAGTGGGTCGCCGAATGATGTGTTATGGTTTACCCTCCAGCGGGGCTGGGCAGTGGGTCTCCTGACGACGTATTATGGTTTACTCTCCAGCAGGGCTGGGTAGGGGGTCGTCTGATATCTGGTTATGAATTACCCTCCAGTAGGCTGGGCAGTGGGGACACTGGTTGGCATTTCAGACTCAGTAATCTTGAATAGGCTAGTCTATGGATTTCCTCCGTTATTACCGGAGCGGGACCTTTGGTTATACGGGTCAGTGTTGTGACAGCTTGACTTTGAGGAGACCTCTCAACTGCAGGGCAGTGACGAGGTGTGGTTTGACTTTCCCTAGAACTCTCAAGTTCGAGGGGCACTTTCCCAACCGAGACGCGTTCTTGTGATTCGATCTAAAACCTTGCGGGTGAGTCAGTGCCACCAAAAGCGGATAGTGTCAAGGTGCGGTGATTGAGCCCCTTGGCTTGCGGTTCGGAGCAGCAGTGCAGGATGCTGGGCATCGATGATGGATTACTTTTTGGACTGTTGGAGACACTTTTCTTGGGCTGAGCTACAGGATGGAGATCCCCTTATGAGTTTGTTCGGGCTTCTTGGCAGAGCATAAGGATATGTATAAACCTTGTTTCTGGTACCCACTTCTTGGGCCAGGTTACTCTCCCTCCAGGAGAGGCGAAGACGCGTGGGGTATGCCACGTGCTTTCCGTGTCTTGCTTCTCGTGGTTGGATGAGTCTACTCTCCTGCTATAGGTAGCGAAGACTCGACCGGAAGTTCATCTTCTCACTATTTCCAGCTCCTTGTGCCTGGACAAGTCTACTTCCTTTCTCTTGTTGGGTTGAGCTGGACTCTTTGCTGCACTCTATTGTACTTCTGTTCTACTCCATGTTCTCTCTACTTTTCACCCATCGGTACCTCCTTTGTTGCTCCCTACAGCCTTCGGGGTATCCTATTGAGTATTTTTATACTCACCCCTGCTTGGGCTTTGCCTGCACTTGGTGTGCCCTTGTGGACAACGGACAGGTTGGTCGTGACCTCAGTGGAGCGTAGGAGCTTGGGAGCTTGGACCGCGTGCGGCGGTTGTGGCCGGGTTTCAGGTGTAAGATCTGCCAGCTATTTCTTTTTGTTTACCTGTTGCCGGGTTGTGGTACCTTTTCTAGTTGGCCGCGTGTTTTTCCCCTTTCCCCTCTTCAGTTTACTTTCAACATGTACCTTGTATTGTTAGAGGTCGATGCACTATTGTGGTTATTTATAGGAGTTTCCCTTTTCTTTACATGTCTTTTCTTTTACTCTGCACTTTGCATTGAGTGTGCTGCGTGTGGGTGTGTTCAAGTGCTTAGGAAAAGGCCTACCCGAGTTGTGCCTTCGGTGCTGGTCGCCAGCCCCTGGCCTATGGAGGCAGGCCTGGGGTAGTTGCGGCTCGAGCCCAGGTAGGGTCGGGTTGTGACAAAGTGGTATCAGTGGTGGTTCGTTCCATGGGACGTTGTGCAGACGTCCCTAAAAGAGGAATTGGTTGGGATTTAGGGAAAAGTGTCAACGTGTCTCGAGAGCGGCTCTCAGTCTAGGGAGTCCAGTGATGGTGCAGCGGCCAACGTATCCATTCACCAGGACCCTGATAACCCGCTTATCGACTCAGCATGCTGAGACACTTGTTGGAGGGAAATTTGTTTTTGCATCACATAGGATTGAGTCTTTCACTATCCTTCTTGAGTCAGCTCTCCATCGTGGTTATTGGTATATACATATATGCTCATCTGATTGCGGCACTCCTTGATAATATTCAGGATGTCTCCACGAAGATAGCCAACCAAGATACCAGCTTGGGTTCATGACGACGACCCTGTGAGCTACGAGGCCACAGTCCAGGACCCATCATGCGAGCCCCTTTCTCCGGGTGGACCGGTAGCATCACCCCCACCTGTTGAGCAGCAGGCAGTTTTAGCAGAGCAGGCTGAGCTTGAGCACAGGTTGAGCGTGCTCCATGAGCTCCAGTGGCGGAGACCACTGAGGTTCAGTGTTGAGACATACCCTCAGGCAGTAGAGGGTTGGCTAGAGATAGTGGTTAGCCTTTTCAGGATTGTGCAGACACCGACAGATCAGAGAGTGTCTTTGGCAGCCACCTTTTCTTCCTGAAGAAGATTGGAATTGGTGGAGTCTGGTGACTCATCTTCTTGAGAAGTCGTCGCTTTCATGGGAGGAATTTATGTTTTCATTTCGTGAGGAGTTTTCCCCTCCTTCTTGTGCTCAGTTCGGATTAAGGAGTTCTTGCAGTTTTACTAGGGAGGGATGACGGTGGCCGAGTAGGCGGCTAGTTTTGCAGACCATGCACGCTTTTACCCAGACATGGCCCATGACGACAACTTCCGAGCGCGGAAGATTGAGCAGGGTCTCTGCCATGAGATTCGTGCTGTCATAGTACCCTTGGGCATTTCCACACATGCCGGGGTGCTAGAGAAGGTGCTGGTGATAGAGGGTTTCCTGTCATGTTTTGCGGTTGGTAGTGGCAGTGGGCGTCGGCAAGCAGGACCACGACGCTGGTGGCTTACTGACAACCGGACTCGGGGTCAGGGTCGTACACCACAGTGACATTGGAGGGCACCAGGGCATCCCAGAGAGCGCATGTGCTATGCTTGTGACGGGCGAGGTCACTTGGCACGAGACTGCCCAACCTGAGTTGCTGAGAGTTTCGGGCAGGTAGCAGGCGCAACACCATGGCAGAGGCAGCACCGTGATCAGAGTAGTGGCCCGAGAGGTGGTGCTATTGGAGGAGCGGGTGGAGCTGGTAGTGGGGGACAACTTTTACGAGATCTCCCTGTCACCACTAGGTGGTCCACGTCAGGCTCCGGGAGCTAAAGGTTGAGACCACGGATAGCTGCGATCTTTGGATGTCTACGATCCTGCAGAGCATGGGATGGTGAGAGGTACCCCTTGTGACTCTTCTACTTTTTTCAATAGAATTGTTAGGCTCTGCATGTGAAAGGATTTTCTCCTTGCTCTTTGTTTGAGGTGTTACCAGGGTGACGCAGGGCGTCGGGTGTAACCCTGTGTTGGTAAGGAAAAAGGCGTGGGACCTTTTCCTTTCGTCGACGGTGTTGACTCCTTCGCTTCCGAGCGTGTAAGAGAGTTTTGGTTTAGAGACATCAGCTGTGAAATTTTCATGAATAGATATCCTTGGTTGCTTCACCATATAGATATTCTAAAGGAGGGAATCACCAGGCCCTGCCCGTGCCCAAGCGGTGATTCCTTTCGCGGCGTGCGATGTAGAGGTTGGATTGTGGAGGTGAGCAACACCCGAGGGCCTTCGGGCCGTTTGAGACCGTGCAAAGGGACAGCGAGGTACCCTACCGCCTTGCCCTAACCCCAAAGTCTGGAGTGGGTGCACGACATCGGTGATGGCCGAACTAGCGTGAACAGATCATTCCTTTGGTCTGTGTGCAGTGGTGCAGAGCTGTGCATGGGTTCTTCTGTGTATGGGAAAGCCGGGTGGGGGCTTAGTATACTGTTTTTCTCCCTATTTTTTCTTTTCGGGGATGAAAAGATTGAAGGTGGGAATTATGTAAGAAACAGGTTTTTTCTGTGAAAGACTTTGGAATATTCTTGATGATATTACAGAGCAGCGCTTTCAGACAGCGTGCGATCCTGATCCCCGGAGTGGACGGAATTAAATTTTCAGTGCGTTCACACTGGAAATGCCAAATAAATAAGATAACTCCTAAACAGAGTTTTGGATCAGAGATCCAAGTGTATGGACGGGTCTGGAATGGGGTGTTTACCCTAGGAACGACATAAATCTTGTCGGCGTGGGATGTTTGGACCCCTCGCCCGGTTCTGGAACATTAAAAGGATTAAATAAATTAATTCATTCATTTAAGGGCGAAACACTGGTATCTCTTAAATGGTGGCTCTTATTGGAAAACTGAGGGCACCGTTGAGTTTGGAGCGTGCCGTTTACCCTAGTAGGGGTATATGTTTCGCGGGCGCGGGCCGTTTGTGAAAAATGGCCCCAGGGGCGTTTTAGTAATTTTGCGGCATCGGGCGCTAAGTTTAATAACATTTGAATGGGGTATCAGAATAAAATTCTGAGACCTTCGTTGCGCTCAAAGCGTGGTTCTTAGCCTAGGGGAGGCTAAATCCTGACCCCGTCGGTAGTTCGGGTTCGGGGCTGTCGGGCGGGCGTTTAGTGATTTGTGCTTAAACACCCCCCACTTCGTCTTCTTCATCTTCCTCAAACCCTCCTCCCCATCCATCACCTCCGGCGAGGCAGCTAGGACGAGTCTACCTCCGGTGAGGTGACTCCGTCAAGGTGTGGTGGTGCCGGCGGATCGACGCGAAGCTCCGGGCGAAGCCTAGCGAGGTAGGCGGTGTTCGTTTGCGTTTTAATTTTCGAACCCATCTTTGAATTCAAATATTATTGTCTATTTTCTACCCAATATTCAATCCAAGCCCATAATAGCGTAGATCTTGTCCCTAGCTTTTCGGAATATTATCCGGATCGAATTTTCGACCACTGGATCTCTTCCGGTGGTCCTCTGAAGTTTTCTGGCCACAAGGCCGGTTACCGACAAGGTGGTCCGGTGGCGGACGGCGGCACTCTCCGGCGATGGCAGATGGCGGCGGTGCCCTTCAGCGGGAGAGGCTGGCGTCGGCGCTCCTCGGTGCGGTGGCCGAGCTAGCCGGAACGGGGCGGCGGCCCGGGGTCGCGGCGCGGCGCGACCTCGGTGGACAGAGACCCGCGAACCGCGGGTCTCCACGGGGGCGCAGCGAGACCGGTCGTCCAGGCCGGTCGGGTGTCGGCAGGCCACAGCCAGCTGGCCGCGGCGAGGTGAGTCGGGCCCGCGGCCAGGCTGCGGGCCGGCTACGGGCAGACCAGCCGGAACGGGCTGGTCCGACCCAAGGAGTCCCCCGCCTTTTCTAATTTCCGACGTCCGTAGCATTCGCTACGGACATCCGTTTTCCGCGCCGTCTGAGGCGGCGCGGGCCTGACGCAGTGGAGGGATTTTTTGAGATAGTTTTCTGAATTTTTAATTCCCGAAACGAGGGGCCCTAGAGGCACGACATGTCTTTAAGTGGTTTGTCGTTTTCCGGGGGAAATTTATTTTGGGCAGAGTAGACGCATCATACGTTTTTTTTGAGCGTCGTCAGTTGCGTTGGGAACCTTACGCCGGGACGATGTTTTCCATGGTGGTTTCGGGTGTTGAAGCCGATGTTGAGGTGCGGGCCCCACGACCCGTCTTTCGAGTTGCGTGTAACGTTTCAGGACTTTTTCGTCGGAAGTCCGTTCGGGGCGTGTGAGCAGTCGATGTTGGGTGTTTTTCTGAGGGCATCATGTTGGTGCAGTCTGCACGCTGTAATTCCGCACGATAGTGCAAGCCCCGCGAGGGCCGTTTCGGGAGTTGACGGTGATTTCCAATTTTATCACTGGGGTACTGTTTTGGACAAGTGAATAGTCCATTTCATGTACTTTTTTGAGAGCATCGCAACGGTGCGATCTGCTCATTGAGTTTCGGGACCGAGATGTGGGTCCCATGTGGCACTGCTCGTGTGCGTTGCGCCGGGATGCACCTTTTTCTCCGGATATCCGTTGCACTCAACTGAGTATTTATTTTGATGTGTTTTCACGAGGGGATCGCAATGGTGTGATGCGCCCGACTGTTTTTGGGGCCGAGGCTCGGGATCACGGGACGTCGTTCGGGTGTGAGCGGTGTTGGTGACTTTCCTGTCAGATATCCATTAGATGTGAGAAATTAGTCGATCTCGCGTGTTTTTCCGCGAGGATTACAACGATGTAATCTGTTTGGTTGTGTGGAGCCTCTTGCGCGATCTTGTTAAATGTGGAGCATGGGAGGTGCTCCAGTGGTGGTTCGCCCTACCTTGTTTGTAGAGTACCCTTGGCGTATGATCGCACACTCTTGGGAGAGTGATGTAAATGGGTCACGATATGTGGTTGGTCGTGCCTGGGCCATCGAGGTAGAGTTGTTAAATCATGCCTTCGCGGCGACGTTGGGCGCCGTGTGCACGATAGCCCATGGGCTGGAGAAGTGGTATACTCTGGGAGTATACGGGAGCGCTTGGAGGTACGTGTGTTTCGTACCTTAGAACGTTTGTGCGCTTTGTTGGGGTTGACATGGGGCCACATGTCATGTGGGACCTACGTGCGTGCTGTGTTCTGCTTTGTGTACTTGGACCTCTCACGACGTAGAGGATCGCTTTTTGCTCGTTTGTTTGTCTAGCAGGGTGGAGTTTATTTCCCCTAGCTTTGTGCTCGTTTGTTTGACCAGCAGGGTTGAGTGGTCTCCCCCTGGTTTCACTCGCGATGGATGGGTCGATAGAGGTTCTAGTGACACCCAGTGCTGGAGAAGATGTTTCACCTCTTTTGGGGAGTTGTTCTAGAGTTGGGTGGTTGCGCGACAACCACTCCGTCTTCGGTTGGCCAGTGTTGTACCCTCCTGTAGAGATGGGCAGATCGGTTCTGAGTTTTACTCTCCAGCGGGGCTGGGCAGTGGGTTACTCATCGACTTCCTCGGGCTTACCCTCGTGCAGGGCTGGGCAGTGGGTTACTCACTGACTTCTAGGGTTTACCCTCCAGTAGAGACTGGGCAGTGGGTCACCCGATGCTATTAGGGTCTACCCTCTAGTAGAGACTGGGCAGTGGGTCACCCGACGACCTCTTAGGGTCTACCCGCCAGCAGGGCTGGGCAGTGGGTCACCCGTCGTCTAGCTCCAGGTCTACCCTCCAGCAAGGCTGGGAATTGGGTCGCCTGTCGGCTTATTACTGGTTTACCCTCCAGTGGGGCTGGGCAGTGGGTCGCCGGATGATGTGTTATGGTTTACCCTCCAGCGGGACTGGGCAGTGGGTCGCTGGATGATGTGTTATGGTTTACCCTCAAACGGGGCTGGGCAGTGGGTCCTCGAATGATGTGTTATGGTTTACCCTCCAGCTGGGCTGGGCAGTGGGTCGCCGGATGATGTGTTATGGTTTACCCTCCAGCGGGGCGGGGTAGTGGGTCTCCTGACGACGTATTAGGGTTTACCCTCCAGTAGGGCTGGGTAGGGGGTCGCCCGATATCTGGTTATGAATTACCCTACAGCAGGTCTGGGCAGTGGGGACACTGGTTGGCATTCCAGACTCAGTCCTCTTGACTATGCTAGTCCGTGGCATTCCTCCGTGATTACCGAAGCGGGACCCTTGGTTATACGGGTCAGTGTAGTGACAGATTGGCTTTGAGGAGACCTCTCGACTGCAGGGCAGTGACGAGGTGTGGTTGGACTTTCCCTAGAACTCTCATGTTTGAGGGGCACTTTCCCCACCGAGACGTGTTCTTGTGACGCGATCTAAAACCATGCAGGCGAGTCAGTGCCGCCCAAAATGGATAGTTTCAAGGTGCGGTGATTGAGCCCCTTGGCTTGCGGTTCAGGGCAGCCGTGCAGGATTCTGGGCATCGATGATGGTTTACTTTTGGGACTGTTGGCGACACTTTTCTTGGGCTAAGCTACGGGATGGAGATCCCCTTACGAGTTTGTTCAGGCTTCTTGGCAGAGAATAAGGATATGTATATACCTTGTTTCTGGTACCCACATCATGGGCCTGGTTACTCTCCATCCAGGAGAGGCGAAGACACGCGGGGTATGCCACGTGCTTTCCGTTTCTAGCTTCTCGTGGTTGTATGAGTCTACTCTCCTGCAATAGGTAGTGAAGACTCGACGAGAACTTCATCTTCTCACCGTTTCCATCTCCTTGTGCCTGGATGAGTCTACTTCCTTTCTCTTATTGGGTTGAGCTGGACTCTTTACTGCACTCTGTTATACTTCGGTTCTACTCCATGTTCGCTCTACTGCTCACCCTTCGGAACCTCCTTTGTTTCTCCCTCGAGCCTTCAGGGTATCCTACTGAGTATGTTTATACTCACCCCTGCTTAGGCTTTGCCCGCACTTGGTGTGCCCTTACAGACGATGGACAAGTTGGTCGTGACCTTAGTGGAGCGTAGGAGCTTGGGAGCTTGGACCGCATGCAGCGGTCGTGGCCTGGTTTCAGGTGGGAGATCCACCAGCTATTTCTTTTTGTTTACCTATTTCCGGGTTGTGGCACCTTTTCTGGTTGGGCGCGTGTTTTGCCCCTTTTCCCTATTCAGTTTACTTTTAGCTTGTACCTTGTACTGTTAGAGGTCGATGCACTCTTGCGGTTATTTATAGAAGTTTCCCTTTTCTTTACTTGTCTTTTCTTTTACTCCACACTTTGCATTGAGTGTTCTGTGTGTGGGTGTGTTCAGGTGCTTAGGAAAAGGCCTCCCCGAGTTGTTGTGCCTTCAGCGCTGGTCGCCATCCCCTGGTCTATGAAGGCGGGCCTGGGGTAGTTGCGGCTCGATCCCGGGTAAGGTCGGGTCATGACATGATCATTGGGTGCATAATCCAATTGTTTATGGTTATATAAAATTAATGAGTGGTTATACCCATATGGATTTGTTGTGTTAAATGGTATATGATTAAATGTCTTATATGAGTGGTTATACTCATATGAAATGGAATTATAAAATGGTTTATATTTGTGGTTACAATCATATGGAAATGAAATGGTTTATATGAGTGGGTATACTCATATGGTTTAAATTGAATCGAAGAATAATAGATGACATGGACTACATTCCATGAATCTGGAAGGCATAAGTGGATTCCATAGTTTGAATATTACCCTTGGGTCATGATTCCATGGGATGCCTTTGGCCTTGCTACCCCGTGGTTCTGGCATGCTTGGTTTCTCATATGACTTATTGGTACACATGCTATGAGGAATCCAACCGGTGCCTAGATCAAGTTTCCTTAAGTATTACCATGTGACTCAGTGGAGATGCATTGGTCTTCTACACTATGGATCTGACCATTCGTGGTTTACAATTTATTATACAATAGGGATTTGGGATGCATGAATTCTTATTATGAAAAGGTCATGGATTTTTGACACACTTAATTATATGGCTATGTTATGGGTGACTTGTGATAGATGATTGTATGACAAGGTTGTGTGTCATGTTTGTTTTTTTATATCATCATTATTAGGAGATAGAATTTGTTTCAAGTATCCTTGATAGGTGGTTCGAATTACATGACCAGATTAAAAATATTCCATGGGCACCTACACTTATAGTATTGTTTACTTACACTGGTTTAGCGTGTTTCAAATTGATTCTTAGGATTGTATATACATATGGATGGTTTCATACTAAGATATTTATATCAAAACCTGTTTAGGCCTTCTTGGGGACCCAAATAGATTATATGGTTGCAAGTGATCGTAGAGGAATGAACCCATGTTTAGGTTGTTAGATGTTACCTTGGAGTAGGAGAGCATGGGACCAAACTGAGGCTTACGATTACACTAAGATGACTTTTATTCCATTTTTCCTTTTTGAGAGACATGAAGTGTATTTTATTTATATATACTATTCTACCTACTTTATAGAAACATGTATCATATGATTTATTATATATTGGATGTTTTTAGATTTTTTATGTATTCCAACATTATTGTGCTTTTCAGTGGGTTTCTTATTTATGTGCTTCCACTATAGATTGTGTTTTACTTCTGTTGTAATACCCTGGTAATGAGGGAAAAGTCTCCCCAAAGACACACTTAGGCCCACCCAGTTAGTTAGAAACCTATGGAGTTTTAGGATATATGCTTGAGCCTGTGTAGAAAACTGGTTTCAGGGAACTGTTGAGTGTAATCTTGGTCCGAGATGTTATAGGTAGGTTCATAAATTATGAAAAATACCTCATCATTATTTTTTTGTGAAATCAACATCTCACAAGCTATTAATGAATCCAACCAGGACTTTGAGGCACTTCTGTAATTTGATTCAGTTATTTTTACACAAATCATTATGAATGTAGCTCAAATTTTGTTTAAAAAACACTAAATATTTTTTGGTCTTAAGCATCTCCAAGATAATTTTTTCTCCAATTATATCCTTGACTTATATCTTTCTTATTATATAAAATAAACAATCAAGATACAAATACTTTAGATCAACATGATTATATAAATAATATCTCTTTTTTCTTTAGGATAACCAAAAAATAAAACATTTCAAACATGGGTTAATTTTATTAGAATCCAATCATCAAATGAGTGCTTCAAAACCCCATATATTTATAAAATAAAAATGGGTCATTTTTATACCACATCTCATATGGTGTATTTATGACATCTTTATATGGAATGAGGTTTAGTAATAATGCAACTATCTCTGTCGATTAACCTTAGAATGAGATAGAAAGGTCATATAGAATCATCATCAATTAAACCATGTCCAACAAGTTATGATTCCCCATTTCAGACACACCATTATACTTTAGTGTTTTAAGATGAGTGAGTTATGAAACAGTTCTTCAATCTCTCAAATGACTTATGGATTCTTGGATTAAGTATTCATCACCCAGATCTAATTATAGAATGTTAATACTCTTACCCATTTGATTCCCACTTCATTTCTATACTCATTGAATTTTTTTCAAATGTTTCAAAAAAAGGCACGTATTTCAATTTAGACAATATTATTGCAAATATTGAACTGAGTTTTTCAAATTCAAAAAACAGAATTGGTATAAATTAAATTAAAATTAATTCATAATTTCAAAAGTTGAATGTATGTCTTGAGAAATAAAAAAAATCAAAATATTGACTTGTGTTTATGTCCTATTTCAATGTAAAATTAATTCCAATGAAGAAAATTTTAATAAATGATAAAAACATATTCCAAATATACTATGAAACAAATTAGAATGAAAATATATCAATATAAAAAAATTAGTTTAAAATGAAATTTTGAATAAAAATATAGTATTTTTCTTAATTATTAAAATATGAATTTCATAAGAGAAATACTAAAATTTCAACCGAACTAAATTTTGATTTCTCGAATATAAATAAGAAGTTAATTTTTTCTTATAGAACATAAAAAATGACAAAACTATATTTAAAAAGTGTTTTACCATCAAAAGGTTGTAAAACGAGGTTATAAAAATATTAGTGTATTTTCTGCAAAAAATTGTGTTCATTCACATTTTAATCCTCTAAAATTTATTAGATAAATGAAAAATCGTTTAACAAACAAGTATAATCATATTGTTGTTTGTTATTTTCATTCTCTCCAATACAATGGCTATTATGTTTCTACCATTTGAAATAATAATAATATTATTATTTTATTATTTAGTATAACCTACTGCTCTTTGTAATATACGATTTCCGAGAACCCGTCGATGCAAGTCTTGTTTGATATCAGACAAAGTTTCCACATTATCCTAAATATAATATATTCTTCAAAAAAGTTAATAGATATGAAAAATTATAATTTGATAAATACATAGGATGCTATAATAACTTTATCGTAGCTTGAGAAAATTTCATAAAAGAATCATTCCTAAGGAAAATAAATTTTTATTTTTTGAATAATGTTTTTATGAGGTAACACACATATATATGAAAATCATATAATTGTAAATATTATTTTACAATTTAAAGGGAACATAAAATCAGTATGGAATCCTGAAATTATGAAAATCCCCACTTGTGATGTATAACTATAAAACATTTCATTAATAAAAAGATTTTTAACATAAAAATGGAATTTTTAAAAAAAATTAATTAACTGGGTTTAAAATTCAAATAAATTTGTTCAAAAAAAAATTTATAATGTATTAATGGTTTTTATTTAGTTAATAAAGAGTTATATTGTTGTTTATTTTACATTACATGACATTCTTATAAAAAAAATTAAGCCATTTATAATTTTTTTTCTTATTTCAATTATTTTAGGTTTATTAATTTAATTCTTTTCAATTTAAATTTTTTATGGACTTCATTATTAAAAATAAATTACTCTTCATTTATAATTTCAGTGAGAGGAAACATAGGAATTACATAAAATATTAAAATTTAATTAGTCTAATATATTGATAAAGATGTAAAAAATGCCTCATAATCAATGGATATCACATTTCCAATAAAATATTTTCTTTTGTCAAATTTTCATTATTTTTCTAATTTTAAATATTGAAATAAAAATTTTATTAATTGGTTTTTTCTTAAATTAATCACTACGAATAACTATGAAATTAAATTTTCAAAAATAAATTTAAAATAAAAATTGTTATTATCACTAATATAAAAAATAATATTGTTTTTATATAATTAATTAACTTAAAAGCGTAATTTTTTTTATTATTTATAATAATATTAATTTGATTTATTCATTAAATAAATAAACAATACATCTTCATTCTGAAATCCATTAATGAAATTATTTATTCCATAATGAATAAAAATAAAAATAGATTAAAATGATATTTTCATTACATTTAAATAAAATTATGTCTAAAAGACAGTTTTTGAAATCCATATATTAAAATATAAAACTGATTAAAAACTATAGTGTGAACAACTTGACAACCTTTTAAATAACATATTACAAAGGGGATAAAGTGATTCATGTGGGTCAAAAATTTACAAATTAAAATATAATTAATATAATGGTCAAAATTCCATTTTGAATAATATTTATTCATCTTTTATGTCTTTTGATGATAATATAATTAATATAATTACATTTTATTTATTTTATTCTTCTTATAGAAGCACTACTTTAATGTTTATAACTCATTAATGATATTTATTTCATTTATAAAAATTTAAAATAAACTACTAGAATAAAAATAAATTAAATACGTGGAAGATAGATATTTAGATTAATTTAATAATTATATTAAATTATATTTATCTCAATACATATTATTCAATTTGATATATTTTCTTTTAATTCCATCTTTAATAATTACACATAAATTTTTTATAATATTAATGTTATATGACTATAAAATAAGGGAATATCATCCAAAACATAAATAATACTGACTAAATGAAAAACAATTATTGAAAATACTTTTTTATCAATAAATCATTAAATATTAAGAAACAAATTTGATATTAAATTTTTTTTATGCTTTATGATGACACATAGAGTAATTTTTATACTTATCAATAAATAATTTCTAATATACTTTTAATAAATTATTTTGTACACTATATAAGGATTTTTTACTATTCATAAAAAATACAGCTTTTTTATAAAATTATCAAAACTTCATACTAAGTTAATTTAGAAATTTTTTATTTAAAAATAATATTATTTTTTTAAAATATATTTTATGTAATTGGAGAACAATTTTTTAGATAAATATTCATATAATGATGTATTTATTTTATGAACTACATAACATAATGAATATTATTATTTTAATTCTAGAATAATAATAAATAAATAAAATTATTCTATTATTACTGAAAATGTTACAGTAAACATAAATATGTTCAAGAATTCAAATAGTGTGTAATCTGAGATATCCATCACCATTAAGACCATAATAAAATCATTATCATATCGAACAACCTCCCACTAGTCATACTTGACACATTTATTGACAGAACTCTGGTGATCTACAACCTTTTCAGATTAATTTGATGATGATATATATATCATCAGAATATTCACCTTTTGTTTATGTAGGTATCCTGATTTAATTAATTTTAGCTTCAATAACGAGACATGATTAAATATAGATCATGAAAAGTGCATGACATATTCAATGCCACATGATCATGTGACCGTAACAGGTCTCTTGTTCTATTGATCATTGATGATTCAAGATATTTTATTATAGTAAAGAAGCTATATGATCATATAAACATATGAATCATACAAATATAAGGCTTAAATAGAATTATTATTTTTAGTTACATGAAAGGGTTCTGAGATCTGGCCATTCGATGAGCATTACATCAATGTGTAACTTGATGTGTCTACATGAAGGGACTTTTGTGAAGAACTTATTTGATGAATGTTATCATATGTAATAATATCTAATAACTCTCGGGTATGATGAAAGTTTATATGAATCCCTTATTTATCCTTTTTAAATGGAAATTTTTAGAATACCAATAGTCACAAAGATGCCCAAATGTCATAATAAATCTCATGGAGAACCAACGGTTCTTATTCTTCCTTAGACCTATATGCTTAAATTTTATCCATAAATTATTTCATTTGTGAGGCTTTTGACTATTCCCTCTATATGAATATTTTCAAAATGATATTGAAAATTTTACCAAATTATATGTAGTATTTAGTTACATAAGTATTTATAACAGAAAAAAACACTATTTCATGATCACATAACATATTTTGGATCCTTAAATCATGTCAAATGATCCAGTAACATTCATGGTTTATAAGAAATAATTGAATAAATTTGACTATCTAATCCTGAATAATTAAAGAGACTTGTCATAATTAAAGGCATCCATTGATGGAATGTATGGGCTATCACACTTCATAATGTGAAACACCTTGAGGATATTTGATTTCCTAACATCATTGAAATTATGTGATCTAAATAAAAATAAGATATCAATTCTGGAATACTTTTGTAGGCACTCATAATCATTTAAAATACAGACTCTAAATAATTCACCTGACCAACTTCAATGGGGAATAATCCATTGTATAATCTTATTTACCTTCCTATTCATTAGGCGACAGACCATTGATTCAAGACATAATATTTATAATTTAATCATGTATCAATATTTACAGTTGTTTAAATGAATAATATATATTATAAAAAACTATTTATCACAGAACACATTACATGTCACCCTCAGTGTCCTGAAACATGATCACATGAAGCACACAAGCTCTTTTTATATACATGTACATTTTTCCCACATAAAACTCATTGAAAGGGTTTACATTCAATATGAAGCAATTTTGATATATTAATATAACTCTTATAAACTACCATACAATATAATAATGAGAATTGAAAAAATAGAGACATGTAAATGATGAAATGTGAGATATGTAGAGTAAAGAATCCTCATATACCCTAATTTGAAAATCAAGTGAGTTAATTTAATGTATAATAACATGAAAAAGCGATAGAAATTTGTAATTTACCATAAAAATTTATACATTAATTATTTTTAGGACCTATAACAAAAGTTTGGGTTAGAATATAACCCCCTTCACATGATTATGTAATTTTTTCTTTGTATTGTGATCAAATTTTGAGCTCTTGCTCACAAAATCATTACCAATGATCTCCTAACCCAGTATTGGTTATATGTTCACATGACAATCAATCCAATTCACACATGAAAGAACCCATTTTTTTATATGATATCATGATACTAAGTATTTCACATGTTATCATAAACATATTTCCTTTGCATGATCACATGAAATAGGATCCATTGAAATATCATATCACCCCGACTCCATTGCATGATCACATGACCATAAATCCTTTATTATATTTTATAACCCAGTGATTTTTTTTCGAATTTCAAAATCCCAATTATGAAAATTTTTTTCCTATCAAATAATTTATATTTAATACTTTGGAGTTTATGTTGTCATTTTTTTCTCTATGAGGCCATGTCTATCGAAGGAACCAACATCAGCAAATGCATTTAATTCATCCAGAATATAACAGAATTCCCACTATTAGTATGTGGTTTATTCATCAACCATAAATGGACATGGAATACCCCTAACAAGATTTAACCTTTCTAGTGAATTTCCAAACCATATCATCTATTTAATCTTATGAATTATTTTTATTCTGAGTCCTATTATGAAAATAATATATAGGATATAGTTTCAATGATATAACTCTATATCCAATATATTTCCACAAAATATCCTTTGGAAAAACATAATCCCCATGAATACAATAATCATCTCAAAATATAATCCTCAAATTCACACATTTATCTCTAATATTTCAATAGTCCTTTTGATATGTAATTTATTCTCTTGTAGATTCATATTCTCTATAGGAATCATAACTATATTCCTCCCAAAGAAGCCATAATTTTTAATACCCAATAATGTTAAGTATTTAGTTCTCAAAAAATTTGTGATATCCAAGGTAACCACATTTTTAACATAAATCATGAATTAAAAAGGCAAATAAATATAGGAAATTACTCCATTAACTTCATGATATCATCTTTATTTTCGGTACCCCATAGAAGAAATCCCAGGTCAAAATGTCATTTTATTAAAAGGGCCCTCTACTCCCAATGATAAATCATATTGAAACATCATATTTATAATATCTATTAAATAAATGACTTCCAACCATTCAAAAAATTGTCTTTCATATCATACCCTTGTGGACCATTATTCATGACATCTTGGTATACCTTGGGATACCAATTTAAGGATAGCACCTTCATATCATACATTCATATGAACCATTTATTTCCTCACATTATGTTGTTAAATTTTATGGATTGTTACCTACTAGATGACATTAAAAATTTTAGTATTGTCCCATTACATTACCTGAAACAGTGTGATTTAATTATATGTTACCTGATTCCATTATCTATAGGAAAACTGTGGAACCTACAATAACAATAAAACCCAAAACATAAACCTTCAATTTATTAAATAATTGGGATCTATTCCTCATGGGTTTTTTATATCCTCCTCTTAGCTGGATATACTCCTATGGAGTTGGGAAATAATACAGATTTAGTAAAATTTCCCAATTATCCATTATCCGTTGGGTATATTCACTACCATATTATTCATATCATTTATTTATTTTGATATCCCCCCTTGAGAATAATTTCATATAAGATTAATATTTTATTCCTTACAAACCATCTAGTATTCATTCTTTATTCAAAATCGAATCATTATATCACATGAAGGGCTATATTCATTCAGGTTCTCATCATATCAACCTCATAAAACCATATTCTCTGTATGATATATCTTCAATGAGTAATATTTCTTGTGTTTTGAAAAAGCCTCATTGGGACATATACTATTCAAATATAGCTAGAAATGGCTACTCACATTTCATTCCAACACAATCCATTATAGCGTACCTCTTCTTATTCGTCATTACTCCATGAAAATAAATTAACGTGGTCATCTTTATTAACATGACCTTTTATTGAATAACGTGACCTATTATGAGGAAGTGAACAACCTATGTTATTATACCATTTATAGGGATGCATATATATCCCCTTAAAGTTCCCAATATGTACCCCATAAACACCAAATTCCTTCCAATATGGTAATAAATACTACAAAACCTTATGTTTGGGATATATAATGTAGTTACCTATTAAAACCACTATGTAACAAGAGAATAATGGAAGAGAAACACTCATTCATATATATTGTTTCATTAATAGTGAAAAAACTGAAAAATAGATATTTATAGGAATATGATTCCTATAATATGTATATGAATAATAATTTTTATTCACTTATAATTCGTTATAAATATTTTTCTATCAAGTCCCCAATATCAATTTGGAAATTATTAAAACACATAACTTAAATCTATAAAAGTTTCATCATGTAAGAAATAATTCCATTCAATAGGCTGTGATGATCCCAAACACACATCCAATTATCCAATATCTATTCCAATATTTCATTTGAAACAAAATATAATTAATTTATACCTTTTTTATATTGGTATGTAACATATCCCGAGGTTGGAAATTGTTATGAGATTATATTTTAAAGAATAAAATATGTTATAAACCAAGAATGATAGGAATTGGGACACATTGCAAGGATTATGTAGTCATGATAATCCCCTAAAAATATCAATGATTGGAATAACTTTTATAGGGCTATGATATAGTATGAATGTGATATTTATGATAATAATAATTTTTTTGAAATAAAAACTAAATAAATGATTAATTATTTAAAAAATAAATAATTTTGATATAATTAACTCTCCTAAACATGAATCATTTAAGAAAAAACAATTTATTCATATTTTGTAACATTATTATATTTATAAATTCATCTTTAACATCCTTATAGTTTTTATATATATCTAAAATAAATAATATCAATGACGATTAATCATATGGGACAAATATAATTCATATAAATCTCTGAATATCCGATTAATGACTATGGTATTTTAATGTTTTTTTCAATTGATCACATACTCAAATAATGATACAAAATTAAATCATTGATTAATATAAAAAAATTAACAGTTAAATATAATATATACATTTTACTTTCAAATTCTTTTCTAATGGGGATATCGGTATTTCACTCAATAATTATTAAAAACCCATTTATGGGTTATGTAAATCGTTGAATACTACATGTTGATGATTTCATCTTCAATGATAAATAATGAAAAAACATAAAATGATATTCAAACATAATTAATAATTATAATTAACCAATTAATATGAAATTAACTACCATTAGATGATTGAATTTAGAAGAACTGAATTCGTATAATTCTCTGATGATACTATTATAAAATATCAATATTATAGAACATCAATGTGGGAATTATATTTAGAAAATAGAATACATATTTATATAACGAATAAAAATTGAATTTTTATATTCTTTAGATTATAATAATGTTCAAACATAATTTTTTAATATTTTTATACTTTTTATATAGATGGTTGGAGCACATATCTAGAAATAAGGAATAAATGTAAGGGTTTCTTTATATTATTTTCAACTTTATGGTACAATTTTTTATGTTATGCACCAAAACATCATTTATATTACATATTAACTATATAATGACATATATTTTTTAAACTTTAATTTATTTCATATGTTTTTATTGCCTATATCATTCTCTTCCCCTCGATTTCCTTTTTTTAGCCATTACCAATTCTATAAGAGTTTAAATGAATCAATTTCTTATTTTGTGTGTAATAAAAATTCTTAAACGTATATGATTTTTAGATTTTATTTAATCATTTTATTCCTGGCTATAAAATTTTATTTATTTTGTTCATTATAAAAATTATATCATCTCATCAAAATTGAACTCTTTGACAAAATAATTTCTAGAATGAAATTGTAACATGGTTAATAAAAAACCATAATTCATTCAAATTAATATTTTCATCCAATTCCATAATTTCCTTTTTACTAATGATCCCCTCCAATTTTATGGAATCTAATATAGTGTATTTTAATAAATTATCATAATAACATTTTCCCATTTTCCAAAAATAATGCATACTACTTCATTTTTGTTGTAGTTTTTAAGACATAGGTATATAAAATATTAATCAAAATAGGGTTCCATCATTTCAAAATCAATTCTCGATTATTACATAATTTTTTATAATATTATTTATATTAAATATATGATATTTTATTAGAATGTTTTTATAATATAATAATAAAATTTATTATTCTTCACTTCTCTAAAGAGTTTATGAAATTAATATTCACTTCATTCTATGATATCTACTGTATAAGGATTTTCAAAACTTTTTTATTTCGACAACTATTATTTCTCAATAATTTATGACTCATTGGGAAATATTATATATTTTATTATGATATTATTTCTGTTGAAAAATTTATTTATTATATCCAATGAACGTTAATTTTTATGCCATGTAATATTTTTTAGAATGGTTATGAAACCCATTGTTTTAACATGGGTCCATTTTATTTCATACATCATTTATTTTATGTGGCCCATAATTGTGTGAATGATGATGTTTGGGGTCCTATTTCACACTCTAATTAACTAGAATTGGTTTTTATCACATGATATTATTAGTGTGGACATATTGAGTTTTTCCAAAGGATATGTGATTTTGTGTTTTCTAAAATTTTCATGAATAGCATAATGAGTTTATTCATATAGGCATGCATATAATTGGTCGGATCCCAATGGGTTTTCTATCTTTATTTTTATCCCATATTTTCAACATTCTTATGATATTATTCAATGTTTTCAATATTAAATTTATTTACTTGAAATTGGACATTATATATATCACATATTGTTTTCGAAGTAGTATAATCATTAATTTCATTCTATCATGTTTTCTGATTATTGATGTCTATATTGAGCCACGTCATAATTTTTGTGCTTCCATTCTGATATATTAATTGTCTTATATTCCTATATCTTGTTTTATGACTACAATATATAGTTTTATGGTCATATAGAATGATATTTAAGTTTTCCTTATTCCGGATATAATTTTATGGATGTTAAAACTTATGAAATGGTTTTTCCTAAAAGATAATATTCCATATGACATTTATTATTCTTACATTCCCCTCAGTGTGATGAAAACTACGTAATGTGAGGAATCATTAATGTTTATAGAGGGATATTATTAAAGAAAATGTTTTGATTTTTTTTAAATAAGATGTTTATTTAGTTTAACATCACGAAAATAAACATTAATGTCCTTTGGAATTGAAACCATGTGTGACTAGTTTTATTAAAATCATGATATTAATGTATAATTAATGATATTTTCTGGCATTTAATTAAATTTATTTTTCTTCCAACTTCTTATTATTCTGTTACATTAGGATTATTTTTTGACATTATATACCTCTATCTGATTTCCTATGATTTGTAAATATTTAATTTATTATCATTTTCCTCCTGACTCACATTCCTTATTTATCAGTATAAAATTATTTTAATATTACCTTAATGGGATTTATTATTCACCAATTTCCTTTTAATTCCCTCAATTTATCACATATTTTATTAATATTTAAATGAAAATAAGGGATTGATTATATCATTTAAAAAAAATACAATCATTTTTTATAGTTTATGTGTTTATTTCCAAAATATACATGGACTATCAATAGTATTGAATGGTATAATATGGATAATTATGTTAAATTTAATTATATAAAATGCATTAAAAATACTGGTTACTAAATTGAAGGAGATGTCTTGAAGGAAACAGATTCCTATAAGAAGATTATTGGAGAGTAAACCTGATAAATATAATTTATTTGTGATGAATGTATTTGATTATTGGTAGATATAACACAGTTGGAAGTTTTTTATATATTAATGTGGTAATAATATTCTAACTATAAATGAGGTGTATCATAAAAACATAAAAATAATGTTTTGTATTATAGTTGAAGATATAAAATCGTTATTGAATTGCATTAAAAGTATATGAAGCCCCATAAGATTCTGATGAATTAAATTAGACTAAATAAAGGCATTCCATGAAAATCAGAGTGAAATATAGTAATTTTTTATAGGTGTGTTTTTTTTCCATAGGGATATATTGTCTCAACCATATAGCATTTTCACTAATTTTGATCGGTGTTAAATAGAGTTTCACTATTTTTTTATTTTTTGATGTTTTTACTAATACATAACAAACTAATAAAACGAATAACAATCTAATAGAATATTTAGAATATCACAATAAATGGTTTATAATATAAAATTTAATGTAGTTAAAAAACTAAATCTATGAGAAAATATACCTTTTGATCATGAAGATAATTAGTTCACAAAACAAATAGGGTTTTGTGATGCAATGTCCTGAAGGTGGCCTGTGAAGTTATTCCACATAGAAAATTACTCAATTTATAACATGAAGAGGTGTTTATGAAGAAAAACATGAATAAATTATATGTGAAATATATTACAAATATATTTTTATCAAATTTATTTAACATATTGAATACGAAAGATCATGAATAATATATTGCATTAAGCTGTATACCTCTTAACGCATACACGGAATTAAATTTTTTTCAAAAATACATTGCAATACAATATCATGTTAATTTCTGGAGGGAAATTTTTTTTGGGAATAATATTATATAATTCACTTCTGAGAACATTGAACTCTGATTGAGGATAAGGAGGTGACCTTTGTAATGAACGATACTCTAATATCCCTAAGCTGATGGAAACTTCATTACATAATCATATGATATATGGAATCAAATCTTGAATAAATGAATAAATTTTTAGCCTTAGTAGATAATATAAAATCATGAAATTAACACAAAAATTGGAAAATTAATACACCCAATGAGTTTTTTCATAATTACATTATTCCACAAAACATAACTATACATGTCAATCTAAAACACATCCTAGTATCTAGGAGAAAAAATCATAAAAAAGAGGATCGCATAATCCTGGTAAGGGTAATATTAATATATAATATGTTATAAATAAATTTTAATAATCAATATTGAATGGTTTATTAAAGAAAAACATTAAATTTAATCTATACACTAATCATAATATGGTATAAACAAATAATGTCAAAATAAATCCGTATAAATAATAACAAGATCATAAAAATTATACATTGATATTATAACTAATAGAATAATCAAATGGATATTTATAACTAATATAATAATGAGTTAATTCATAATTATAGACATCTAAATCAGACATTCATGATGTTTTACTATATAGTATTAATCTATGGGTAGAAACCAATTTATTTTTTGCACTAATTTTTATCAAGAGTCGTGTAGGTGTATCGATGTGATATTTATAACTAGTTCAACCAATGAATTACAAACTCTTATTTCTAACTTATATTAATTTGTTATAAAATAAGAAAAATACATATTAATTTTTAAAAAATAATTAAAATTCTAATACTTTCCCCAATAAAATAAACATAATCAATAATCATCTATAGTATTATGGTGAATGGTAATAAAAGTGTATATAATCAATAAAATAGATTGTAATCCATCAGAATAAACAATAATTATGATTCTAATAAAACATATCACTAGTTAATCAAATATAAAATATATAGTTGATATCATTGATGTCTATAAATACCATTATAGTATTATAAAAAAACATTCTTAGGGAAAATAATAGCATCAATTTTAAAATAATTTCTTAAAACATTTCCCAAATTATTTTTTTAACAATTTTATTTAAAATTACATTTTGCTAAAATATAACATATTCCTTAAAAAAGATATTATCCATGATAGAAAAAATTGTCATTTATAACGTGAAAATTTAAACAATGATTTCCATCACATTTTCTGTAATCAAAATTGATTATTTTTTAAATAGTTTATTGATATTTTTTTCAAATTGGAGAAAATTATAAGAAATTTATTAAATGAACATGGAAGAAATGAATAAATAATTATAGAGTGTAAAATATATCATTGATCCAAATAAATAAAATTGTCTTGAAAATTTAATTTCCCCAAATCCATAAATTTGTGAATGATGAAAAATTAATTAGACCAACTATAATTAATGTACTATGATAAAGATATTTGATTCCATAAATTTATCCTGATATTGAGGAATTCATTTACCATTCCAAAAAAAATTGTGAAAATATAGTATATACCATTCAATTTCATTGAAAACAATAATACATTTGTTATTCTTTATTAAAAGGAATATTTATATCTTACTCTAACAAATATATATAAAAAATTATATTTTATTATTTAATTAAAAGTTAGCATATGATTAAAATATGAATTTATTTATCTTGTATAAAAATGTTTTCCAATAACAAAATTATTTATAATATGTTATCCAATAACACCATGAGATGCAATTAATCAAGTTTATTCATATTTCACCTTATGACACATCTAAAATATGTCATTATATATTCAATGCCAAAAAAAATTATTGTAACATATCTAAATCATCATTATATTACCCATAAAATTTAATGCTTCTCTTACATTCATATTAAAAATATATGAAAACCATGATAACAATAAAACCATAATTAAAACATTCATGCCTCAAAAAAAACCCCTATATTTTCAAATATATTCCATAAATAAAAAGATGTAAAAAAACTCTATCAAAGATATTATAAACCATATAATCAGTAAATAATTTCAATGACACTAAAAATATCAAAAAAATATCTCTTTATAATTATTATATCAACATGCGGAACATATTATGGGTTATAATACCTCAATAATGTTTTCTAGTAAAATTTCAACATTCAATTGAATCTCTTTTCATGGTTATCAGTACTGTTAATTATATGATTTCATATCTATAAGGAAAACTTATTATTTTAATATATATAACTATTATGATTTATATAATGATTATATGCTTAATAAAACAATTATTCACCATTTTTATTGAATAAAAATCCAAAAAATTGAATCATTCCAATTCATTTGTATCAATTGAGTATGATTGACGTTGATCGTTTTTCTTCTTCCAATGTATATTACATTGATGCTTTCAACATTCATTTTCATTGTTCACCATATCATAATAGTTGAAACATTTATTTTTGGAAACTTATATCCTTCCCATATAATCAACAGAATTATTGAATTTCACTCCGTAAAAATATAAAACTACCATTCCATTAAATAAAGTACCAATGGGATTCTTTTCCCAATTATTACAAGTGTTAATGTCCTTTTTACCTTCTAACCTTTTTCTGAATTTTTCTATTTGATACACTCTATCACATTCATGACCCCTTCTTAACAAGGTGTACCCATCATGGGATGGTAATGTGAGAAGGGAGATAATGACCCACGAGTGCTGCCTCCAGTAGGCCCTACGATGGTGACTATTACTTAGGGTATAATAAAAACACAAATTGGAGGCATTACTCTCCAAGAGAACACATGAAAAAGACAGAAGAAGGACATAATACAAACAACTCTAACTCATATTGCGATATAAAATATATCCCTTGTACACATATATAATGTCATGAAAACTACTACAATTGAATGGAAAAATGTGAGTACCAAATGAAATTTAAAAACAGAAAAACAATCAATCTTGAACTGCTTCTGCAACCCCATAAAAGTATTAACCATGAAGATCTATAACCTAATCCATGTGACCTAAAAAATAATTCATAAATACATAATGTGAGTCTAATACTATACTCAGAATGATCCTCCTCCAATCCTCTCATGAAAAAGTAAAAAATCAATGACAATGAACAATGAACAATAAGTGAAAGTAACTCCTCACAAAAACATGTATACTATAATGTGAGACTCACCATTGGTACCCTCACCATGTATCAAACACAAGATTATATAATATAATAAGTAACATCACAGGTAGCTAAAACCACTTCCCCACTAGTTTTCCCATTTCCCCCAACATCGCATGTCCTAAGGATCTCACTCCCAAAATACTTGCCTGCAAAAACCTAGGAGTTTCCCAACAACACACACCTCGTGAAAAAAAACCACCACATACACATAAACAATGTAACTAGGTAGTTTCTAGGATCCACCACAACTTTCAAAACTTGTATCATACATATTGAATTAATCCTCAAGTAATTATATCCCATACACTGAGTAAGGATCCTCAAGCCATCACAGCATATACACGTTACACCAATAGTAGTGCTTAAGATTCAATATCTAGAATATATGTGTGTGAATAATCCCAAGCTATTACATACCACTAGAATCATATATGGGGAAACTAACCACTATGCATACCAGTACAAGTATCTACCAAGAGAAGATAGTAGGGCCAAAGGAGGTAGTAATCCATTCATCCTCCCACTGGAATATTGGTTAAAACAATACCCCAAGGGCTCAGAATCCATGGGGGGTAACTCACGGTAACTAAAAGGGTGTTTAAGAGTATAAAAATAGAAAAATTTCCTGGTATAATATATCTCACAACCACACTATTTGAAAAACCAAGTCTTAAACTCAACAGTAGCTAATGTCCCTCAGACTCCTTGCTTCCACATCGAAGACTATGTATCCTATAAACACAAAAGCATTTAAAAAATAATTAATATATAACATCATTATATTTTTATATATTGGAAATTATGTTATTTAAATATTTAATCAATTATTAACCAAAATATATTCTATATTACATTACATTAGTATCACACCCAATGTACACCATTCCACTAAATTGTAACCACATCATATGGGTCCTAGAAAAAACTAACCCCATGGGTTAATCAACATTCATACAATAAATTATTAGCATCATTATTAGCATCAAATATACCCAGGAATTCTATGAAAGCATTCTACTCTAATAAACACAAGGAGGATTATCTCGGTGAGTAGGTGAACTAGCCATCAAGTCTTTTCCACATATAGCAGGAGTAATGACCCATCCTCCATTAAGAAACTAAACAAGGAAAGCACAAGGAATACCTCATGCATCTTCGCTAATTTTGGATGAAGGGTATGAAAGACCAGCTGCCTTGAGAATTGGGCAATCTAAAGTAGATATACAACCAACAATAATCAGCCAGCATCCAAACATTCACATCTAACCAGATTCAACATCTTATGTGTCTTCCCTAACACCCAAATGCTTAAACTAATTCTTCTCACACCTATAGGTGTCAAACGATTCCGCATCTGATGGGCCTCCCAACGACCACATATCACAATAACAACCCGGATCAAATAAAAACACAATAAATATGAAAAAAACATCATACCCACGGGGCTCTTGGCCCTTAAACAAGGCACTATCCATCAATCATAATGAGGTCTCATATCTCGAATGTAGAAGGCACTCACCCTTACTAGTAGAGGGTGACATAGAACCATAAAATGCATTATCTTTTTATCAAAAAATAAATTATTAAATCCATCTAGAGTTACCCGATTTAATATCTATAGGTTCCAACTATGAGAAACCTTGAAAGAAAGCAATAAAAAATAATTAAACATGCAAATAGCATCAGTTTCAATAATATAAAATTGCAACAAGAACAACATGATTAATTTACATGCCTATTTGACTATGTAAAATAATTACAATTAATCCCGGTTTAGATTTTTTCCAATTTTTGGAATGAAATACAGACTAAACAAGTAAATCATAGATATCAGACCATCCAGAAAAATAAGACGCCATACCATATGATCGTAACCAATCGATTTAATATGTTCAAATATTTATTATGTCAATTCCATGGAGGTCCAGTGGATAAATCAAGATAACTCTACAAATTAATTTAATAAAATACGGATTAAAATACACTTCTACCTAAAAATGATAATGACATTCTTTATACAACAATGATTTTCACAACAAATCACGATTGCATCCTCTTGTGATAAGTGCATCGACCCAATGATGCTGCAACACGACCACACCAACCGAAACCCACAAAAACTAAAATATAATCATGAAGATCACATGAAATAATATTTAATAGAGAAACAGGATAATATGATCCTAATATACCAGAGTTAAATCATACCGTTTATCAACGATTGATCGATACTACCTGGTTTCACCGCAATATGGGGTGTGCTTCCAGCAAGAAAATTTTCAAGGGGAACCATTCCAAGGAGTAATGTTTGATCACATGAATCCAATGGTAAATAAGAAATGGTACAAGAATATCATACTAGGAAAAAATAGTGATGAAAAAAAAGAGGAATATATCTCTCCCATTTATAAGATTTAATAGAACAACATTTTATGATATGATGGATTTTCCATTAAAAGAGGATCACATTAAATGAAGAAGTTTGGAAAAGTAAAGTCATGTCAAGCATTAGGAAAATAAATATTGTAGTTATGGATTTTGAATAATCCATAAATCCCTTTAGAGGTGACCTTGAATGCATTTTACGTCAATGAATGAATTAGAAATGAAATACAAGAAAAATCATTATATTAGGAAAAAGAAAAATAAAACAGTATAGGAAACACTATTCATAAGAAAATTTCATTGACACTGTTTATGTGACATAGTTTTTTGGATACTATTTCTATGAAACCATTTTTGTGACACCATTTCTATGACACCATTTTTGTGACACTGAATCTATGAATATATTCCTAAGGCACATTTTCATTGAAACAGTTTCACGGACAGCGTGTTGGTGACACTATTTTATTGACACCAATTCTATGACACTATTTCTATTACACCATTCCAATGACCGTGTTTTTGTGACACTATTTTTTTGACACCATTTATATGATAATGTTTCAATTACAAGGTTTTTGTGACACCGTTCCTATGACATCATTCCTATGACACCATTTCAGTGACACCATTTCGATTACACTATTTCTGTGACACTCTTTATTTGACACCATTTATGAGACTCTCATTATATGACACTGTTACTGTGACAAAATTTCTATTACACTGTTTCAGTGACAGCATTTCTATAGAACTATTTCTATGAAACTATTTCAGTGACATAAATTGTGCGATAATGTTTTTGGGACATCATTTTTGTGAGACCATTTTTGTGACACAATTTAAAAAAAAATTATGGGATTTTTTTCAATGTAAGTGACATAGTTTAGTGAAACAATTCAATGAAATAGTTAGATATTTTGTCAAAGGATGTGCCACATTTTTTTGATACAGTTTACTTAAATAGTTTTTAATTTTGTCAAATTGTTTTAGATAAGTCAATATGCCCTCCCAGAACACCTCAAATACAATATTTCATAAAAAAATGGACCAGATAGGTCAAAACCATTACAATAATATTGTTTCCTTCAATGTAATAATAAATGGTGGACTATTTATCTATCTTTCTTTCATATGATATTATATCATAATATGATGTTAATGATTAGGAGACTAATTCCATTTGATTGATGGAGTTTTATACATTTGTGAAACTATAAATATTTCTATTTAGGTTACATATGTTTTATGTATTATGACCTGATAACCTTATAATGATGTCTTCATTGAAAAATATATTTTCATCTTCTAATTTTCTTAGACATGGTAATTTCCTCTTCATATTCACACAATGCTCAATAGAAAAACATGTTTCAATTAAGAGTGACATAAAATCCTTCTTTTTCATTTTTTATTTCATTATAATCATTAGCCTTTGAAATCAATGATAACAATTGATCTTATCGTATTAGTGGATGATAAAAAACCATGAAAACATTATTGACTTCATTACCTCCCAAAGAGACAAATATCTTCTATATGGAATATACACACTACTATCCTATAAAATGATTATTATTCACATAGAGTTATAGATATTAATAGAAAAATAAATATGTCTAACTGTGTTACCCATTGTGGTGGATAAACATGTAACTGCATACGAGAAATGATATTTCTCCTCGCCATAGTCACCTGAACCAAAGGGATTAAAATTTATTCAGTTCCAACTGATGATCTTGCTCTACATTCATTATTATTCTTAATACGTAAATTCCTACATATGGTTTTTTAATTTTTAACATTATGATTCCATACACTATGTTCCTTATCTAAATACTGTCATAGAATAGATTATATCATAAAACTCAAAACCCAATATATAATATTAATATAAGTCAAATAATTAACATTAATTAATAAATTTATGTATATCTAATATCATGATTAGAAACTTGGTTTCATTATAATTTTTTTACAATATTAAAAATATAAATAAATCCATCATAATTATCTATAATAAGACATTAAAATATCTAATTCATATCCCATGAGATTATCATTATAGGTGTGAAATAATTCTAGATTTCATTTTCAACATAATGTTTGATTCATGATTGACTATCATTTCTTGTGTTATTGTCATTAGGAACATCTCTTATAGAGCCACAGAAATTTGTAGTATCAAAACATTGATATATTTATAGGAAACAACTTAATCCATAAAATTCTAAAACATTATGATGTTTTTACTATAGATAAAATTATCCTTTATGTATGTCATAGGGTTATATTCTCTAATATATATCTTCCAACGTCCATATCCAATGGTTTCTACTGATCCTTCTGCAAATACCAATTGTAAATATCATGAATCCAGTAGCCTGTGGAAAATAGTTACATTATTACTTATGAATATGATATAAGGAATCACATCATGAAGTATTGAATTATTTATTAGTCTTGGTGAAATAGATGTGTACATTAAATTCACATTTCATTATAAATAACATGTTATATAATGTTTTTTTGAGAACACCATTATTTATTATAACATATCCATAGATATCCATTACAAAATAGATACTCGTATCCGTAGGAAAATTATAAAATATGATAATAGTAAGATCAAATTCCTAGTTAGGGTATGTCCAATGTAGGGGATATAATAATTAAATAAAATCACAAAAATATTTCAAGTTAAATAATTGAAGCACATGTCATTTTATAAAAAACTGAGCATCATGTGGATAGAATAAATGATGATCAAATAAGCCAAATAATTCAACCTAGTAAGAGTTGATAAAATTAGTCTTCGTTAATGATAAGTCTGTCAATTAAAGCCATACAATAGAGTAACATCTAAATCATAATCCTCATAGAACAAATAATAATAAAATGAAACATTAAATACCAATAGTATAACTAGTTTCATGATATAAAATATCACTATATAAGTATATAAATCATGCAATGGGATTTTTTTTGAATATTGAATATGCCTCATTGGTGTAATAGTTAGACAACAACCATTAATATCATGTTCAATTTTCAACGTATGTGTCTAAGCCACAAGTATTGAAAATATAGGTTTATTATAAATTAATTATTAAACCAAAATCATATATTTTATATCATAAATTCACTCTTCAAATACTTTTAACGAATATTTAACAACAATTATTTTCTAGAATCCCTCTTAAAAGGTGATAATTGATTCATTTTCATTATATAGTTAGTTAACTAATATTTGTCATTTAAATATGGTCATTGTTAAATCATCTATAAAATTTTAAACAGTACATTAATATATTTTATTTTCATTATAAATGTATTTATAACTACATATTGATGATTTTGAAATATTATTGGTTACAATGATAATGAAGTCATTTGGCTCTATGTACACATGAAGGTTGTTTTTATTTGTATCAATATATCAAATGAAAGGAAAATAAATATCAATTAATCATCAAATTATCATCATTAATTCATATATATAAATTATACTAGTCAAATACATCCACATTATCATCAATAATAATATAAAATATATTATATTACACATTGTTAGGTGGAGGCGGTAGTATAAATGTACGCACAAGAGACAGTATTGTTTCTATAAAATTTATGGTATGAATTTAGAGATGATTCTATATTTACATAATTATTTTTATATCATAAATAAGTCATATAATCTTTTACATTAACCTTACAAGGTTTCATGAAAATTTTATGATAAAAATGAATCACATTACTTCATGAGATGGTAGTCTTCATTGTATTTGACGGACATGAACTTATCTCCCACTAAATGGAATGAAATAATTTATATCTCATATAATAATTTATGAATAATAAAAATTCCATTAATATAATATGTCATGACCAATCCCCCAGGGATGGTGCCATGACTACCCCATGCCAAGATTTTATTGGCTTGGGGTGAGTGACTAGAACTAGAAAAGTGAGACCAAAAAATGGAAGGCATTTCTTTTAAACCTGTACATAGAAATATAGGACACACTGCAAAAAAGAAAAACACAATTGAAAAGGAGTAGTATAACCACCACCAAAAACCACCATTAAGAGTGAATGTAAGTACTCAAATAGAAAGGGGAAAATATACAAGTGTAACTCAAAGTTCAGTTCAAAATATGGAAAAACAAGGTCCACAGATCGTTTTCCAAGGATCCTAGAAGAAGGGTAGGTACAACTATTCATTGTAGCTCACAACGTCTACCGGTCACCTCCATGTACCATCTAGTCAAAAGTCTCCAAGGTCTCAATAAGTTGTCTATCATCCGAAAAAGACAAAATAAGGTGTAGGAAATTCCTGTGTAGGGGTAAGTATAACAATAATCAATGGGGAACCCAAGACCATTAATGGTCTATCAGAATTATACAAGAAAAAACCACAATTCATGATCATAATCACATGAAATAATGTAAATGACATCTCCCACTAGGTATACAACCTAAATAAAATGAATAATGATGACTATTAATAAAGTTAGATCATCATATTCTATCGAGATGCACTAATTCTTACCTGTATGGGGTCTCTAGGTGTTGACCCACTTGGTTTCATTGGTGATATCCCATAAAGGTCTCTAGGTGCAGAACCGCTCAGAGGATTGGTATGTGCTAACCCACCCACACAATTGCTAGGTGCTGACCCATAGAGGATCTCTAGGTGATGAACTATATAGAGGATCCCATGGTGCTGACCCCCTAAGTGGATCTCTATGTCCCGACCCTCATAGAGGATCAATATCTAGTAACTCACAAATATGACTTCTAGGCACAGACCCACTCAGAGGATTGCTAGGTGATTTACCACATATGATCACTATTCTCTCTTCATGTAATACCAGCCATTGGATTACCTCATATAGAATGATTCAATTCTGAAGGATCTTCTACTAAATCTACTAGTAGTATCTCAAATTCCATAAATACCCACATAGATTTAACCCAAATTACCACATTTTTGTATGGTTTCCAACTTGATTGATGGTACATCAATTGGATGAACAGACTGTATGATATAGACATAATGTTAAATATGGACCAGTTGGATTGGAGGCTGATCAAACTCAACTATTATCTATCTTTCTTCCAAAAAATCAAGTTGATTATTTCAGAAGATGTTCACTATCATAAGGATTCCAACGCCACCGAATGAGCATCTATTGGATGCCTGGTCTACGAGTTATAACTATTTTAGTGAAACAAGGAATGTTCTGTCCAAATATGGTCTGACCGGGTCAGACTGACCCAACCTGACATGAGGGTTCAGTGTGGGTCTAGTGAGGGTATAGACCAACTAGCCAATTGGGCCCGTGGATTCAGCCCAATGGGGGTTCGGCCCGACTGGCACTGGTTTGGCCTGGCTAGCGTGGGTCCAGCCCACTGGTGGGCCTCCCCACATGGTGGGGCACAATCCACTTGAGGAACCTGGACCATATTGTGTGACCCAGTTTTTATAGACCATACACAAGGCATCTGGTTTATCCAGCTTGCAACAATAGTGGGCACCACCCCGTCACCCCATAATGGCCAGTATGAGGTGGCAGCTTGAGTGTGAGATGAGTGGCCCGAGAAGGTCGCTTCATCTCCACGTGGTGCCAATGGGTGTCTCTCCTTCACTACCACCATGTAACGATGATGGTCACATCTATATCATCTACATGGTCAGCGAGAGCCTCCCACCTCATACTGTTTTAGTGACTATTGGAACAACTTCCTCCACGCTGCTGGTGTGGGCTGTCTGGTGGTGCTGTGTTGGTTGTGTTGTGCTAGTGACACTTTCTTTGCACCATCAGAGATACTTCACTGGTCCATTTTTCATCATGTATATTCCTACAAGCCTCTTGATTCACCACATTACCTATGTAACCCACAAAATAGCCTTAATTCCACTATTGACTGTTGCCCACAAAAAATGCACAATAACCAAGATCAGTATATGGTCATTTACTTGTTTGGATCATCTCGTGTTGTCCGTGTTTACATTTCATTATGGGGGTGATAAAAAATCATATATATTAAGTAAACCCCCATATTAAGACCCTTCAACAACCTCCCACAAGATCTAATGATTCTTAGATCATCCTGATAGTCAGTTGATCCGCGTTAATTGTATTTTTTAATAACATGATTTGAGAAATAATTTTATAAATAGATCAATTAAAAACCATACCTGAATTCAGTTGAATCCGTTGCAGACAAGTTAGGAATTCCACATTCAATGATGTTCCACATTCATTGGATTTTGATGCCACTGGTTGATCCTTGGATAGGATCTACCAACAATCGACATTTGTTCTCCATTATTCATTGGAGGGAGATATCACCAACATTACGACAGGGGTTTCTCCCACCATCGTTAATCAATTCTAAAATTGAATGTATAATAAAAAAAATTGTTGTCCTTCTATTCATTGATGTGGTTCATTAATAAACCTTAAATAAGAACCATTAATTAAACAGTTGATGTGGCTACACAACAAAATAAATCGGTCATTTAATGACCCTTATTTAGTGCCCGTCATTACATTGGGGTTCTTCCATCCATGAAATAATTATTGAAGAAAGGAATAAAATAACTCAAAGGGTTATTTTATTCTTTTTTTTTGAAATGTCCAAAATTTAACTTTTTTGTCCATCCCTTGCTCGTCGATCTTAGGCTTCGCCTATGGGAATTTCAACACTGTGAATATAACTGTTCCCTCAAATTTGCAATCGGAGCATCGGTTCAGACGATCGAAAAATATCACAATAACATTTACTAAACATACCATAAAAAGGGTACAAAATTAACATTCACCCTTAACATGATCCATTAGAGGTTAGGATTTTATTAAGGGGAATGCGCCCTCATAAGCTCAATTTTACACTCATATTTTGAATATTAATTTCATTTTAAGAGTTATTAGTATTAAATAATAAAATAAATGTTACTTAACTATTTTAATTACAACCATAAACTAACATTCACCATGGGCTTGAACCAAAATGTGATAGGATATTCCCAAGGACTTTATACCCTCATGAGTTTAGCGGTGGTCTCAGATTTTTAATCCAATCTACCGTTCATGATTAATAATCATATGAAAAATAAAAAAAATTATTTAATAATTTTATTTAACAATATGCCATTTTAGGGTTTTCGATATGTTGGGCTTCACCAACAAAATTTATATCATGCCTAGGCTAAACAAACCATCTTGAATGAAACAATACACACATATTTCATATTTGAGCACACATTTAATAGTTATTCTACTTTTTCAAGAAAACTACACACATGGAATATTTAAAATTAACATTTTCGATGGAACATTTCAAGCACACTCGGACTCAAAATAACTCATCGTCTCAGTGCCTAGTCTAAAAATAATTCTATATAATTAAAAAAAAGTACACGAAAATTATAATACAATGATTTCTCCCAAACATAGTTTTTTGCATACTCTAAATCCAAAACAATGGCTAATTATACAAGTAGGGGCACTAATCTTGAATCTGAGCCTATAAATACCATGTTATCAACTTGAGACTGTTGTGCTTCCACCGAACATGCCATAGAGGACTCGACCATCCATGATAGACCCAAACAACAATGTCCTTTATATCCATTGGTAACTCCATAAAAAACACCCCATCGACAATATCCTGGTCACCTCAGTTAATGACTTGTGATGGATCGATCACATACACCCTCAGCTGCAACACCGGAAAAACATAGTGCTTTTTTTTGTATCTATTGGTTAAGAGTTAGGTTATACACCAGCATGAAAATTAATATAAGAAACTGAAAAGTTTTGAAAATCCATTGAGAAAACATTCCTTTCTAGCAAAATATCTACAGTCCATGTCCGGGTGAGACCTGAAGAAAATAACGGTCTCACTCCTCAAACTCCAGGGGTCTCAATATCCTATCGACATAAGACTTAATTCTTCTCAGTTCAGGCCTGCTCTACACCTGGATGATCCCAAAATTCTCATTGGTGGTCGGTAACAACTCTGGACTCATAGGTACTGACTCCACTTGGATTGCCAGGTATAGAGGTATTCTACATGGCCTCGCATACAAGTCCTCAAATAGTGCCATGGAAATGGTGGAGTGGTATAAATTGTTCAATGAAAAAACCACCAGTGGAAGGTGGTCCTCCCAACTATGAAAAAAATCTAGTACATAAGTATGAATCATTTCGTCCATGGTGTGCATAGTTTTCTCTATATTACCATCCATATGGGGGGTGGAAATCCATTCTCACGCACATTTACGTTATGATTCTCAAAATTAACTTACTGACAAGTGATGAATTGTGAAATGAATTCTTCCACTATTTTCTTCATCCCGAGAATCTAGTACAGTCTTAGTAAGTCCTAGAACATCTTCGCCACCTTAGTATGTACCGAAAATTATAATTTATGAAATTCCCTCAACACATCCTCCTATAACGTCACATGAACAATGGTGCATCCTCTGAAAAGGATGGAATGATCCCTACATATCAAAAATCCATCAGGATCCAATACTTATGATATTTGGGCATATCGGCCCTTCCCGTCAACATCCACAAGTTGTGAAATACTAACTCACTGATGGACTAGGGGAGAGATATTCATAGACATAAGGTATTTTTGTCCATCATCATCCCTGAAGGATATCTACATCGTGGCTACCTACTTTGTCACCTCATTCAAAAACTGTATACCCGAACACATACTGAGCATGTCTACCCCATGTCCCCTATTCATGGAAAATAAATTATCTCATAGTCATTGTCTAGGAAGAAATTAATCATCGTTTTTGTATTTACTACTGAAAAGCCTATGGTAACCTTTCTATACATTGGATTGGCTACCCACTTTATCTGATTGATGTGCCCATCAACACTTTGTTAGTGGGTAATCTCTCTCCTAGTACAATTGGTTAAGGTTTCAGTAATACACACATATCCTCAACATTGGGTATTACTATTCACTTCCTCTACAATTCAACAACCTACACCCCCTTCTTTTGAATATCTACGAAGGCCCTACAATATATTGATGCTGATATCAATGTCATCTCGGGGTGTACAATGATACAGAATTACCACCCCATACATTGAGGTGATCCGAGAAACATATTTTCAATGGAAGTCCCTAAACACCAACACTTCATGTTGGGAATTGAAAATATAGAGAACATACTACAATGAAGGTATAGAAAGCTGACTCAAGAGTAATTAGCTAAACCCTCCTATGTATGAAATTATCTCATGCTACCTGGTATTCCTTTTTCGCGGATTAAGAAAGAAACCTTTTCCAATGTTGCAGATATACAACATCCTTTTTAATGAAACATTTAATATAAAAATAAACTATGGATGATTGTCCGTACCCAGAATAATGTTGTAAGGCCTCTATGTTTCCACCAAGAGGTTCCAACCAAAACACATTCCTCAAGGGTTAAATCACACAGTCAATGTATGGGTGACTATTGAGTCTCCTCTCATTATAATCTGAAGACATAAGGAGCAAGTCAACAGTATAACTGGAACCTCTAGGTATTGAACATGAATCATTATAAGAAGGAACTATTTGTACCTATTTTTATTAATATGACAACTTGTATTAGACACAATCTGTACCTAGAATCATTCATGGATCCCTTGGGTCAATCTCATTAACTGCTGGCAGCTTCTCTTATCCCATGTCCTCCATCTCCCTAAGCCTTATCAGGACCGCATTGGGGTGTTTGTTGTGACATGTCCAAACCTATAAAACCTGCCATCCATTTCTCTCTTAGCTCCTCTTCCACATGTTCTTCCATAAAGATTCTTCTGTCACTATCACTACCTATTTTTGAAACATTTTACACATTCAATTCTCTAAGACTGACATTGGTTTCCTACTTTTCCACTAATGACAGTCCTAGGATGTATCTACTCAGCCAATGAATTTTCATCCAAAATGGTTTTCTCTATCACAAAAACATATGTATGAATTCACATAGGAATAGTGATGGCTCAGATGTCCCTAAACATATCTCGTTCAGATGTGTGAGCCCTAAAGCATAGGTTGTATCGTATTTTTTGAGTTAGTGGAATGGTCAGTACGCCATGACCAATACTAAGGAAATGACATTTCATCCTTATGGTTCTGTATAATCTATTAGTAAAACTCTCCCCATAGATATTAATGGAAAAAATACCCCTTCTTCGACGAATGATATCTTGCTCATTCCATGTAATAGACACCTCATCTTAGGATCAGTGTAATCCAAACTCTATCATCGCCCTACTAATAAATGTATAAGGATTATTTCTAGAAACACCATCTGATCAAATGGTTCCATGTATATATGGATACTCAGTCTCCCATAATTCCAATCATTATACGCTTGTGATCCATTCTCAATAAGGACCCTGAGAAGTATCTCTCACTAAAATAATGTAAGGAACTGAGACAACATGTTTTCTCTACTAGTAGAGATAGAAGTAAATATGGAATAATGGGTTTTGGTATTGATGGGACACCACTCGAAGGTATCATCTCATGCAATGGTCACTATACTAAAGCATCATCACTCTGTGGACCATCCTCATGGTAACACATAGGAATCCTGGGAGACTATTTTCATGGAGGAATATTGTAATAGGATCATGTTGAATAGTGTTCAAAAGGTCATACATAGAGAGATGACTCAAATGATATCAATAGATAAACATTTTCAAAAAACCTGTGACTTATTTTTTCATGTAACGAGTTAGATAATAGATTTTAGGGACGTCGTTTATGGATACGTCAGCCGTAACACCAACTCTGGAATCTATTGATTGAAATCCAAACTAAAAAACATAACATTATTTCCTCCATTGAAAACACATACACATAGTTCATAAGGTATAACCGATCACGCTATGATTACACTTTGTCACGACCCGTCCAATAGGTCCCATGTCGTCACTACCCTAAGCTTTCCATCCATAAGCCAGGGGATGGTGACTTAAACCAAAGAGGAAAAATACTAAAAGTTAAGGCATTGCCTTTAATCCTATACACACACAGACAGGGCACACCACACACAAGAAAAACACAATGGAAAAGGATTAGTACAACAACAACTAAATACCACCACTGATATTAAAAGTATGTCCTGAAAAAAGGGTCTTGTACACAAGCCCAACTAATAAATGAACAACAATCCCAAAAGATCATCCGACAAAGATCCCACCAGAAGGGTAGTCACATATCATTACTCACCACATAAATCATTCACCTCCATATACAATCTATCCCCAGATATCCAAAGTCTTAGACAAAATGTCTGTCGTCTACACAAGACATAACAATGTGCGAGGAAATCTCATGCTATGGTGTGTATAACAACACTCCGTAGTGTACTCGGGCCCTCAAACCTCTCTTGTAATTCTATAAGGAAAACCACAAAGCATTATCTCAATCATAGTACACAAAGTAAAAGACCTCTCACATCATGTATAAAACTTAATGAACATGAATAAAGATGATTATTCATAAATCTAGATCATCTTATTCCATCGATAGACTCTGTTACAAACTAGTAAAGGTTCTCTAGGTGCTGACGCACAGATGATTGCTAAGTGATGAGCCATAGAGGATCACTATGTGCATACCCACATAGAGGATCACTAGCTGCTAACCAACTGAGAGGATCTCTAGTTGCAATCCCACTCAGTTGATTGCTAGGTGATGAACCACATTGGATCTCTTGGTGCTAACCCACAGAGAAGATTTATGGGTGTTGACCCACGGAGAGGATGGCAAGGTGCATACCCACTCATTAAAATGGTAGGGATTGATCCACTATCCGGATCGCTTGGTGCCAACCCACTCATAGGATCTCTAGCTGCTGAACTAAAGAGGATATCTACTCATTCTTCACATCACAACCAGCCACTAGATTCCCTCACATAGAACGCTTGATTTCTGGAGGATCATCTCCTCAAGCCACTATTCATATATCAACCACCACAATGTACCACGTAGAAGTTACCCAACGTTCTATCTTGTCATAATGGATTTAGTACCATATACGGTGCGCCAATAGGATGCCCGATAAGTATGATATTGGCAAAAAGGTAAATAGGTCCTAGTTGGATTCAACCGTGATCCAACCCGGTTTTACTCTAACATCTTCCAAAACTCATGTGAAGCATATTATAAGGACTTATCTATCGTAAGAGTCCCAAATACACTCACAGTGCATCAATTGTACACCAGTTTTCCAGTTATTGTGGTTTTGTTGATATAGGGTTTGTCAGGTCCGGGTACGGTCCGACCTTGTCGGACTGAACCGACCTGACCTGAGGGTCTGGCTTGGGACTGGTAAGTGTCTGACCCAACTAGACAACTGGGCCCATAGGTTTGGCCTGGTGGTGGGTCTTGCCTAGCAGGTGATGTTCTTGCCAGGCTGGTGGGTCCGACCCGTGGGTGGCCCGCCCAACATGGTTGGGCTCAACCCACCTGAGGAACCTAGCATGCACGATGCAGGATGGTTGTTCTAGACTGGGTGCAGGGAATCCGGTTGTTCATGTCAGTTGCTCCAGTTGGTGCCAAGCCATCTCCCTTAACTGTCAGCACTAGATGACCATTTTTTTTCCAGCCGAGTGGCTCGAGCTAGCCGCTCCCTCTCTAGGTGGCACTAAAGGGAACCACACCTTCACCGCCACTAGAGCACACCGAAGAGCATGATTCCACCTCCTGAAAAGTAGGTGATATATTGATAACACTTTCAACCATGGCGCCTACTAGAGCCTCCTCATCTATTTGACTGACATGTCTTGGCCACTACTACCCTTATGGTGGTGTCTCACTGGTGGAACATTCTGCTGGCCACTAGAGATGCTCTGGTGGTCTGTTTTCTATCTTGTATGCACATGAGGGCCTCTCGTATCAATGGCTTCAAAACGAATCCCATAGAATCTCTTTGCTGACAAGTTTTATAGAGTCCCATGAAGAACATACATCTTCCATGATCAGTGGAGGGTTCATTCCTTGTTTGATTCGGTCGTCGCCATACACATTGGCATTTTATTATTGGGGAGATAAAAATAATCTTATAGATTAAGGAAAACACCAAATCAAGAACCCGAAACAAATTCCCGCAAAATCAAATGTCTCACGGATCATCTCGTTAGTTAGTTGATCCACATTCATGGTATTTCTGAAAAACTAGATAAGAGGAATCATTAATACAATAGATAAATTATATCCCCCACCTAGATTATGATTAATCCGTTGAAGATGAGGTAGGTTTTATGTATTCATTGACGTTTCGTGTTCATTGGAATTCATCGCTGCTGGTCGATCTCCAGATCATATATTTCAACAACCAAAAATATTTCCATGTTCATCATTAGGAGAAGATATCTCTGGTGTAACGTCAGATTTTTATCGAGTGGTCATTAATCCTTTTTCCAATAGATTACAAAATAAAAATAAAAATATCATTATGTTTTATTTATTAATGGGTTTCATTAATGATACATAATTTATGACCCATTAATTAAATGTGTGATGTGGTTACTCAAAAAAAAGTGTCATTAAATGACACTGATTTTACTTTGGACGTTAGGCTGCAGTGTGACCAACCATCTCTTAACGGTTGATGAAAAGAATAAAATAACTGAAAGTGTAATTTTATTGTTATTTTTCTGAAAAATAATAAATTTAACATATATATAGATCCATTTTGTGTGAATATAATCATTTGGTTTGTGAATTATACCACTAAAAATTCAATGGTTCCTTCAGATACCTAAATCTAGCAAAAAATAAAAATATATAAAAATCTGGCTCCCACTTTTATTGTACTAACCTTAAAAAAAGGATAAAAAATTAACTTTCACCCTCAACTAGTGTCGGAGAGGATAGGCTCCATCAAAGGGGAACAATAACTCACATGATCATTGTTACTCTCATATTTATAATAAGTGTTAATGATTAGGTGTTCTATGGATTTGACAATAATATATTTATTACTTAATTAATTGTTTACAACAATAAACTAACTCCTACCATTGTCCCTCACTGTCCAATGATAGTATATACCTAATGATTGAATACCCCCACGATTTCTTCAGTGGTCTTGGATTTTAAATCTGAGTCACCACGAGTTATAAGCATTTGAAAAAAATTATTTAATTATTTTATTTACGATTATGCCATTTTTGAGTTTTCTCACTAGAGGGTTGACCCGACTATACTTAAATCGCGCCTTCTGTAAGTCCACTATCTCGAATGCTATATAGTCCATTGATTTCAAATCTAAGCACCCATTTAATAGTTATTCAACTTTTTATAAAAAATCACTCACACACACTAGTTAAAGCTTACCATTTTTTTGATGGATCATTCTAGTAACATCGGGTCTCGAAATCGAACGTTGTTTCAATGCCCAATCTCTAAATAATTATATATAATTAAAGAAATACATAAAAATTATGGGACATTAAAAAATATAAGTATTTTAATTACATAATTATATCCATAATTAAATGTTGGTTAAGAAAAACACGTTACCTTAGTCCATGAGGCTATAGTCTGCTACACAAATGATCTACAATTTTATTTAATATTTTATAGATGTGTAGATTGATCAGGATAATGTTATTAATATTATAAAATATAAGTACATATTTGTTAATTTTTTATATTATTATCATATTTGTTTAATGTTTTATAGAGGTGGAAGAAGAAATAAAAACATATTTACAAATAATAATTTTACATATTCTTTTTATAACCTCTTTATGTTTATTAATAAATATTTATATTGAGGAATTGATATTAGAATTATGTCCCCTTGAAAGTGGGTGGGTAAAATTTTAATCTATTTGGGAATGTTTTGGTCCAAAAATTTGGTTTTGTAAATTTTTAGAGGGGGATAGGGGTGTCCTATTATCAGTAGAGTAGATGACACACAATTAATTTTCGAAAAGTAAAAGTGATAACCATAGTTATCTAATGAAACAATCCCCCAAAATAGATTATTTTTAAAAAATTGATATAATAGGGTTGGAATATGACCCTAAATTTTGTATTTATATTTTTCGGGACATTTTAAACGTTACTCTTCTAAGTTCAAACTCGATAAATCCATTTTTTCCTTAACACCAGTAATTATTTTTTATTTCATCTTTTATACAATATTATAAAATTTTAATTTAATTTTTTTGATAATATAAATTATTATGATTCCTATTATTGATTTCAATTTTAATACTAATACTAAAAGTGGTGTTATAATTCAAGAATATAGTAAATCACAAACATTATGAAATAATGGTTGTACAATGTACAAATTATAATAAGTATAAAATGTATTTAATTAAAAATGATATATAAAATTGTTTGAAATGATATAAAATAGTTTAATTCTAAGATAAATGAAGAACATTAATATAAAAAAAATTTAATATCTAACTTATCATTATAAATAATTTAATGAAAAATATAGATTTAAAAAAAATAATCATCTTCAATATTCATTGTTAAAATACATTCTTAGAAACATTCCAAAATTTCAACAAAAAATAATTTAGAAATATAGATTTAAAATTTTAATTTTATTTAAAAATAAAATATTAAAATTCTATCAAAAATGATATTTAAATTATATGTGAATAGAATTATTAAACGTATTTTTTTAAAAAAAATAGCAAAAAATAAATATTTATTTCGTACAAATTGGGTTCTATAATTTTAATTCAGTAAATTACCGTTAAATTTATTTTATAAATAGGAAAAATATATATTATTCATAAGTTATTTATTTATTTTAAAATCCAACAGATTGAAAGCTAGTTTAAATTTGGAAATTTTAATTTTTAATATTTTCATATGGTATAATTATTCTTTTAAACAGGTTTGTGTGTAGTTTACAAGCTGTTAAAGAATTGGACTTTATATAATAATTTTTATATCATAATTTCATTAGGGGATTACATTTTAAAATAATATCAGTTTTTTATGTCATATAATATGTCAAATATTATGATTCCCTTCTATAATTTTTTGGTGATAGAATATATGTGTCAATAAACTGAAGAAAATTCATTTATAGTAGTGTGTATAAAAAAGTAGAATAAGTGATCATAGTGAGGTAGTGGATTGTAGCTAAATTAATTATAATGAAAATTTACAAAGCATGTCGGGATCATAAAAAAATTTAAAATTCATCAAATGTAATGAATTTGACAAGATTCGTGTACAACCTAAATACTTTTGGTAATATACTATATTTAACAATCCATCATGGTAAATCCTCTAAAATTATTTTGTTTTATTTTATTTTTGAATATTTGTATGGAATTAAAAACAAATAGTTTTACCATGTTCTTAAATTTTAAGGGAAAAATATCTAAATTAATTGAAATGGTTGACTCCTTGACTCACCCAACAACTCTCAGGGTTCCTTGGGTTACAATAATTGGTTCATGTTTAGATATGATTTATAAAAATGTACTATATTTATAATAATATAAAACATATGTTCAGGAATGTTATTCAGATACCTATTTTATTCATTAAATTATTTCAATTTAATTTTACTAATCATTTTCATGAAACTTTTATTACCCATTCCATTCCAATGAGATTTTATCTTTAAATATAATCCCAATTCTCTTAATTTATGAATTTAATACTTGGTGATGTATTTATTATTAAAATAAATTTTATATTTCCAAATAACTTTAATAACATGGAAATTGGTGAATAAATACAATTAACAATCATCCTCAGTCAAATATTCCATGTTACATAATGAAAATATTATTGTATGTCACAAATTATTCACCTTTCATTTTTTAGTGGACTAATAAACTACAAATGTTATGAAAGAAGGGAAATTTATAATTGAAAATGAGGGTTATCATTTAATAATTAATCCTTAATAATAATATGAAATTCATGAGATATAGTTACAAGAAGTAAATAGCAAGAAATAATTATTGAGATTATTGATATAAAAGAGGATATTTATAGAGACATTATCTTAAAAAGATTCAAATTTCATTTAACAAAAACCAATAATATTTTTATATAAATTAACTACCATAATAGTAAAAGAAATAAAATTGATATGAAACAACTTCTATGTAATATAATGTTCCATTTCTTGGGAGAGAGTGACAAATCAGAAGTGATTATTGGTGGAAAATAGTAAAAATGAAAAAGAACAAGAACATATAAATAAATGAAATAATGGACGAATTAAATTTCAAGGAATGTCACTACTAAAATAAGAATTATTAATTTCCACTATTATCATATTGTTATACAAAAAATTATGGCAACTTTTCATTGAAATTGTAATGTATACTAACACATCATATGAAGAAAACATTGAAAAATTGGATTTTAATGTTCTTAGAAGAAAATATTTCCAACAGTATATGTTAAATTTAATGGGTAAAAACACACAGTATTATTCATATAAATTTTGGAATAATGTATAAATATTATGATACTAGAGTGATATATACCATAATTTTGATGGATTATAATGTTTGTGTTACTTATAATATGAGTAATGATTCAATGATGAATGATAAATTTTGAGATTATTTCATAAATAATTTAGAATAGTGATTCAATGGGAATCACTATAAATATTTTATTTATAGAAACATTTGGTATATTCATATTCCATATACCCTATAGTATATATTCACAACAACAATCCATACCCATACCGATTATTTACAAATTGATGAATTTTTTTTGAATATGAAATAAACCATACACATTAAATATTGTATGAAATATAAATTTAATGGGGTGATGAAATGATTTAATTAAGTATTAGTAAATATATAGTCAATTTATAATTGATATTATAGAGTATTTCTATAGAATATTGATGTCATTTTTGGAAAATTTTATCAAAGAATCCCAATGTTTATTTTTGAGAAATATCTTATTTTTCCAATATAGTATCATAAATTGAAAAAAACAACAAGTGATGTAACATCAGTTGTTATAGAAATGAAAATGGAGAGTTAGGGTAAATAATAACCCATAATTTAGGGATATTCTTGTAGTTTAATGGGATTGAAATTTTTTGTTTTTTTTTGATTGATCCAAAAAATATCATCCTCTCAACCATATAATGGTATAAGATGCACTTTTCCCATTAAATAAATAATATATGGATATTAATAAAATTTTAAAACTGGTGGTTAGTTACCCCTCACATCATTATACACACAAATTAAGCGGGATCCTTCAAACTTAATTTTCATGAATGTCCCTATATTAGGAGTTCATATTCATTAAAATATGATTGTCTACATTTCTAGTCAATCAACTTCTCAAGAAATATTTTTATATATAAATAATTCAACTACACAAAAATAGATAAATAATTAATTTAGATGTTTATTTCAAAAAAAATAATTATATTTTATATTTTATAATGTAGTTTTCCAAAAAAATCATGTGATGTAAAATTAATAAAATATAATGTAAGATATAAAGTCATAAATTATTTTATGTGTATTGTAACATTTTTTTTGGAAATGAAATAAAATAGAATAAATCCTCAAAAAATCATATAGTTGAATATTTTTCATGAATTGAATTTCATTAATTAATTAGTGATTATGATGTTGATATTCAATATGAATTTTATAATAAAAATATTCTTCAATATATATTAGTACACGACCATATTTCATAGATATTACTAAATATTTTTCATAAAAAATAATCAATTTATAATTCACAAATTGAATGATGTTATATTCCAAAGATAAAAAAAATTATTTGTCCCTTATTTTTTATACATATACTACTGGTTTAATATATTATTGTTTTCTTATTATTGAATTAATATTTATAAAATGTTATTATCGATCCAAACATAATAATGTAATTAAGTTAATCAACTGCATTTTGAAATGAATAATATAATTGGGGATTAATTTTTCCCACATTGTATCAATATTCAATGAGCTATATGGTTTCATGGTATCATTATAAATGGACAATAAAAATAATAAAACATATAAAAAATATCATAGAATCCTACCTTTTAAAAAATGATTTTTAATTTTGATGAATATTGTTAATGAAAATAATACCAAATTCCCTGAACCACATATATATACTAATTTTGATTGATTATTTAATGAAATGGGTGAAATCAGTATCTACCATTTATAACAAGGTGTATGTGGTGAAAATATTATAGTGAAATAAGTATATTTAAGGTTTCAATTTCAATATTTTATTAAACTTGATAAAGGTATACATTTAAAAAACTATATTTTATCATATTTTTAGATGTATAATGTCTTATACAATACACGTTCATCTTACAACCCAAAAAAATGAACAAGTATATATTTTAATAATGAATTTAAAAATGTATATAAAATATAGTGAATATAGGAAATAATTTTTGGTCAAATACAATTGATTTATCATTACATGCATATAATAAAACTTCAAATACATTATTTAAAATCTGTTTATTAAAAAAATAATATCAAAAATCAGGACACCATAGACTGTTGATAGCCCATAGGTGTTATTATCATTTTAAACCTATTAAATTTAGTGAAGATAAATATTTATATATATATATATATATATTAGATACTATTTCGATTAAATAGATTAGTAATGAGGAATATATAAGAACCATGAGTTTTAATTAAAATACTTTCATTTAACCAATCCATTAACATCATTTCTCGATAAAAATCACATGAATTAAAAATGATATGGGGTCCACCCCACACCATAATAACACCAGATATACATATATGGGGTTAAATAGTGAAATAGTCTTTAATTATTATGTTATAAATTATTAATTAAAAGGAATAGAATTGTACCAGAATTTCTCAATGATAAAAATTAGTATAAAAATTTATCCACAATGATTTTTAATTACATTAAATTATATTATGTATTCATTTGTTTGAATATATTTCAATAATAAATTAATTATAATATTAAATACCAATATTCATCTCTGAATATTATATTTCAAAAGTTTTAAATTTGTTATAGAAAAGTCAAGGAACAATGTGTAAATAATAGGAACTGATTGTTAAAATATCATTAATATTATGAAATAATTCATATAAATAGTTATAAGATCAATTTGAAATAAAAATAGTATCAATGTATCTAGGTGATCCCTTGCTACTATGACAAGTTATTTACCATAAATTGTCTAATTTATCACAACCTAGTTGTATTCACTATAATTAAAAACCATTATTGGACTAATTCATCATCAATTAATACACCCATTTCCATAATACATACAATTTTTTTATTTATTACCACATCATTTCACCATTCCCTAACCATTCCAATTCCATCTAAAACCACCCTAAAACAACTAATAACTAATTCCTTACTATCAAATATGATGAAAATGTAAATATATACCCCATTAGGCAATAAACCAAGTTAATTCCTTAAAAAACATCCCCTGCATTGTGATAATATGTAATAATATTGTAAGAAATTAAAATTCCATTGTAATGTGATGAATGTAATAATATTTCTTCTATATGGAAAAATATTAAACACATGTTGTGTATATATGAGAATAAGAACACATACATAGATCTGGTTCCAATGTTTTCCATTTATCCATTTATGTAGAAAGTAGTAGTTGATGAGTTTGGAGGTTGTTAATATTCAGGTAACAAGTCAGATAACTCATTATTGAATATTTGATGATTATGAATTATCACGTGAGTAAGGAGTTGTTATAAAATTTTTTTTAAAGAAAAAGAAAAAATAATACTAAGAGATAAAAAATTAATGGGAAATTTATTATTAAAATTACCAAAATTGAATGTGAAGAATAAAACAATGATGTTTTGATGTGTTTACGAGATAATATTGTTGGGATGATACTCAACGATTGTGAAGATATTGAATAAAGTGATTTATCACTGATTAAATATTTGGATTTCTAGTTATCTCTATAAATAATTCATCTATGTATTTTTGAAATAAAGTATGATGCATTGTTTAAAAACAGACACTTACATTTGGATAAATAAAGATTATTATTCGGGTTAATACGAGATATTTCCTACATTTTTCAAAATATTATATTTAACCAATCAATTAATGTCATTTGAATATTATAATGATGATGATATGGAATATTAGTTAATGAAAATTATTTCCTTATTTTCAGATGTACTAAATATAATGAATTTAGTTATTAAATTCCATATATACGGTATTCTGTATATTAAAGAATCCTATAGAATACTTAAAATTTCATGAAGTTATTTGAGTTTTTTACAATATTTAAGTGTATTTATTTATTTTTAATATAATAAATATATTTTGGAGATGGTTTATTTATAATCTATATGTGAGTAATTATGTATAAATATAATATATTTTTTACATGAGAATAAGTAAATTATTATAAATCCATTGAATCAATAATTAGTTCCCAAATATTAGTATGATTTTTGGAAACCAAAGTGTAACTATATTGTCTTAATTCACATATATGAATAATATATGTAACATATAAAATTAATATATGATATATTATGTTAAATAATATAAAATTGAATGAATAAATATCCTTTTATGAGTTATATAGATCATTATACAAGAATATCTCAACCATTTCAAAGAAAAAAACAACCAAATATCATATTTGAATAATTGGATATAACCTAACAATATGATTTTATTATAAAAATATTTCAATGAAAACCCACTATTATATATTAGATTTTATAATTACACCATATAATATTATTGAATTATTAAAAATGATATTTTTAATGATTATATATATGAATATTGATGATATTTATATGGGTATGTTTCAGGAACCATGGATGTTATTTGAGGAGGTAAAAAAGAAGACATTTATTAAATATCTCAATAATAAAAAATATGTGTTTCCCTAAGTGATATTTTGAAAAATATGAAATGATGATCTATAATTTTTATATTTATGGGTGTTTAGAAATTAAATTATCAAAACAAATTCACTGTGATAACAATAATTTTTTATGAATATAGTATGTCTCCCTAAAAAAATTATATTAGGGATATATTTTCCTGAAGATAAACCAATTCATTTTATCGAATATAATTTGTGTATTTTTTATTGATGTCAGAAAATATTATATATTTGAAAATTGGAATATTATTAGAGATACTGATATGAAATAAAAAATAAATATTTTTATGAAAAGGATACAAATTTATTAATTAAAAATATAAGGCACATATGTTTTGAGGAATATGAATACATATTTTTATATATTTTTTGAATAAAATATATCATTATAAATATAAACAAGAAAAACATGATTCCATTATTAATAATTTTATAATATTATGTTATTTTGAAGATTAATGTCAATGTTTTGTTAATGATATTTTTGATACCAATATATATATATATATATATCTGTGTGTGTCTGTGTTTGTGTGTTTGTGTGTGTGTGTGTTTACTCAGTGGAATTCTAAAACTAGGAAAGATTTTATCACAGAGTTTGTGGATCTAGATTTTTATTGGTTATAATATTAATTTATTATTTTTAAATAAGATAGATCCTATATAATTAATTTCAGGGGGAAATATAATGGGAAACATTTTTGGGTAATGGATTTTACAATACCAATATGTATTGAAATTATGATATAATTAAAGATCATATGTATCGAATATGCACCAAACAAAAGATAAATAAAGTCACTCACATTATGGATGAACCAATTAACTGGATTATTGGATAATAACTCCTTAATTATTTTAATTAAAACAATTTCAAGGTGATGTTTATATAATAAAATCCTTATTCATTATAACTGGTTCATAGGATAGAATTAATTTTTCTATGTTAAATATATCAACAATTAGCACCCCCACATTCTGTGACTTCCATAATTCACTAGTAGATTAAGTATGTATCATATATTAGATCCTATATCTGATGGAATTTTATGTGATTATAGTTTAATTTTTCCATTATATATATTTTTTATATTTGAAGATGTTTTTGAGTCCCAAATGAATGATAATATAGAGGGTTTATAAGCTAAAAATCATTAAGAGGATGAAAAAATATATTTATTTATGATTTTATCATTGAAATTTAATATAAGGAAATGTATATAAATATATATAAAAATGAGATATCGAATGAATTGGTTGAAAATATGATGATTTGAATAAATATAATCTATTAAGTTGAATCGATGGAAAAATATTCTTTTTTCTAATATATAATACATTACCTAGATGGAAAATGTTTTTTGAATAAATTTTTTTGAATGATATATGAATATAACATTTTAAAGTCATTATATAATAATTTATTAAAAATAATGGTAACAATTTAATAAATAATTATATATTTATTATTTATTATAAAGGTATTAAGGATATTAAAAATTAATTATAAGAGACTAAAATAATACATAATGATAATGATAAGTTGTTTTTGATTATTAATTAAATGTTATGATAATTATTACAATTTATAAAAATGGAAAAATATTCTGAATATAGTGTTTCATTCAAATAATGTTATTCATTCCGGTCTTATTATTTATGAAACCTAACAAGAACATGAAATTGGGAAAATAATTACTATTTTTATGTTTTCTAATGATTATTTTATTGAATAAATGCCCAATTTGTTTTGACAATAAGTGATAAAAAATATATTGAAATAATCATGTTATTGGCTCATAGAATAAAGAAGAATCATTTTTTCTAAACCCTTTTCATGGTATTAATTCAATTTTAGGAAATATATTGGGTTAAAAAAATAATTCGCGAAATATGTTGGTTTTGAAATATGATGTGAAGAAAACATCTATACCAAATTTCTTTATATGTATTTCTACTAGTCATAGATCATAACAATGATATTAATTATGTAAATTAAACAAATAATTAGCATTTTTATAATTAATTTTATTTTATGAATATAAAATTAAAATAATAATTCATTATCTAATATTAGTGATTAAAAAAATTATCCACAATTTATTTAGTGGTTTTAATAGTATTTCATTTTTTAAAGAAAAAAATCCCTAAATTTAGGAGACGAATATACCAAATGAATAAAAATTATATTATATTGAGAACATGTTCACACAATATGAATGGTTTTAATATGTTGGTAAAATATTTATTTAAATTATTTTAATATATCAATATAAATTTATATAATGGTTTCCATAATGTTGATAACGATTAGTTCAATATAACAAGTCATTATTGACAATTTTTTTATTGAAGATGTGAAAACAATTATGAAATAATAAAGGGAACTATGAATATAGGTTGACCATTCTTGCAATGTTATAATAAATCATGGAACAATGAAGAAGAAATATGTTTAATAAATATTTTTTTCCAAATATGAGAAACTTGTTTAACATTTAGAGAAAAAGACACATATTGATTATGTCCAACAGGTTGTCTTATCAATTCTGATAGAATTAATAATGGAAATAATTGAAAAATGTATATAAATGAAGGAAGAAAATGGTTTATGTGGTTGAATGAATAGTTGAGAATAATGTCAAATTAATATTTTATGAAATTTTTTAAATATATTAAAACAATAATTATGAAGAATATATGTGATAGATGAATGAATTATTGACACAATACTAGTAAATTTTTTATCATTCATCCAATTTAGATGGATAATTTTAATATAATAAGCAAAACAGTAGAGAATACATGAAAAATGATGTTTGTGATAAATTATTATGTCCCAAAGAAGAATATTACTAAAATGACTTTATAGAGAAATCTATTTATCAGAATTGTGGTCTAGAAACGTAATAGTCAAATAATTTCGAGTTATCACTCGATTGGAGTATAAATTTAGGGAGATTCCTCGTTAGGCCAAAATAACTATTAGGTTTCCCTCAATATGAAGA